>OY728133.1:1355700854-1356950854 GCA_963277665.1 Viscum album | reverse complement strand
TGGTTCCCTAGAACCAACTCCATTGTGTAATATTATTACCATTATGTGTATACTACTATATACATACATATATTTCTCTAAACATAGCATTATTTATAGTTCTACATATACAATTTGTATTGAATTATCATCATATTATAATTATTTTAAAAAAGATTATAAAATTCCATTCAAATAATAAGAACTCTGATATTCAAAGAAACTAATCTTTATTATATCTCTTATTTAATATATACATCATCCCAAGAGGAAACATATTTAGTGAGACTACCTGGTGTTCGGGGCTCAAAATAATTGATTCTTCCTCTTATAATGTTCACACATAGAGATATCAATAATATAGGATTAAGAGGACAAACATGCCAATATGAACGCCTCATGTTTTAGGTGTCAACGGATATTTATGTCTCCTAACATGTGAAATGGTCACCTAACATGGTATTGTTATAAGAATATACATTTATAAAATTTACTTTTATGATATATGAAATCAATAAAAGTTATTTAATGGTGATGTATATTACTTTTTCATCTCCATTGGTGTTTGTAATTTTTTAAATAATCTAGATAGATTTTTTTACTTCCAAAATAATGTGATATCATTGGCCTATATTTTTAGGATGGTAGTAAATACAATAAATACATGGCCATGGTTGAAGTTGGTATTTTTTTCAAATAATGAAAATTGACAATTAGAAAAGAACAGATGATGGAAAAAATTCAACATCTTTCTTTAAAAGATATCATGTGACAAAGGAAACATATTACACAACATGTGTTCCTAGGAGGTATGTTTTTATGACTATTCCATATCTCATTAGGTTCCTTGGTTGGATTTGAGACTAGGATACTAATCTATAAATTTTTTTCAATAATATAAAGATCATGGCCTATAGGGAAACACACAATGATTATTCAAAATTTTGGAATATTCTAGTGAATATGAGTATAGGACATGTTTTTCCACACTAGGGTAGTCTATGAAAAATATGAGTTTTAGATATCTCCCATTATAAAATAAAATGATTATTCTCAAATTATTGAATAAGTGATGATTAATTTTTTTATTTAATGTATTCACTTGTATTTAAAGAAATAAATTGGAATGTATTTAATGAATTAATTTTATTTTAATGTTTTAGTTTCATTAATATTTTCCGGAGTAACATCTTATGGTAATATATAACATATTTTGAATCATCCAAAATTTATTTGGGATCCAAGGATTATTTATCCCCACTCCCCCTCAATGCGTTCTTCCAAACACAATGAAAATACTAGGAATAATAGTTGATTCAGGAAAAACCCAACCTACCATGCCCAGGGTCAGGCCAACTCACTAGGGGTGACGACCTGGTGGTGTGGACTGAATCTTGTGTATTTGGGGTTGGCATAGGAAATTATCCCCTCATCGGGTTCTATATATACATAGATTACGAAATATAATATGTTTTTAAAAAATATATAGTCCCTAAGAAGGGGTACAATCACTCCCACCCCAGATTGGGGGGGGGGGGTTCTTCCATGGTATGGGAAGGGTGGATAATTCACCCCAACTAAAAATACATCTTTCCTGATGTAGGGGAGATGTTTCACCCCCTCCACCCATTAAAAGAGGGGTTCCAATTTATAGGTAGTTCATGGATGATTCTCCCCCATGATTATTATTTCTTAGATTTTCAAAATCCAAAAATATGGTTTTATGAAAACAATCTCTTAAAAAATTTGGTTATGTGGAAAGTCGGTTCATTCCCCTTTATTATATTACCAATGAATCACATACCCCTAAAACCACTATATATATAATATATGTGATATATATATATTGGTTCATGGGTTTATGCCCAATGAATTATATTCTCTTTCTGCAAATTCCCATACTAGAGTCTTATAATATACGATCCATGCAATGTTTATGAAAGTAGGTCCCTGGAAAATCGATCTTCTTAAATAAATAAAATATTAAAATTTTGTAACTACACTTCATTAAATTTATTCCTCACTCAGAAAAAAATTTAAGGATATTGGGGATTTAATTATGATTAAAAAAGTTCATTTATATTTTCAGGTCCCAATTTATGTAGAAACATAAAATCTTATACACCCAATACTGGAATCCTAAAAATACAATATAAAAATTAATAAATAATTGAAAATTAAAATTTTCAAATAAATCAAAACCATACATCTATTTATTTTTATTGAAATCAAATTTTTCTCATAGGTGGAAACAATTACTCAAAGGTATTGATCTCAGATCCCTAATGATTTTATACACTCCATTAATGATAATTATGATATATTGATGTTTTATTTTTAGGATATATAATGGCGAATATAATATGTGTTTTTAATCATTGTGACCAAAAAAGATTTGTTCATTTGTTCTGGGATGATGAAATATGATCGAGGTGCTCAAATATCTTCTTTTTCATCACCAATTTTGGGAGATTAATGGAAGACACAATCAAAATTCTCACGTGATATAATGGTAATTTTAATGTCCTATAAATTTTCCTTTGTAATATAGTTAATTTAATCCATCATGATATGACCTTAATTACACTAAGTAACTTTGTAGCTTTGTCTTAAGTTTCTTTTAAATTTTATCTCGTACTTGTAACATCAAATATTAGTTATATCATAAAACATGATTCATTAGATTGACTTGTTTCTCCCATTAAATACTTATAAACCCTTCAATAATAATATTCATTTGATAAATAATAATTATATAATCACCTAACTACATAAGAATATATCATTAAAAAAATTCAAAAAAAATTCTAATCTTGAATAATACTAAAATCATTTATTTCTTGAATAACTGACAAACTCAGACATTACCTGAATGTTGTTGGGGAGCCCACTATATCTGAAAAAAATATGTACTTAGAATAGTATATACTCTTGAATACAAATTGTATGTGACCCTATAAGAGCATATCTAGATAGTAGTCACTGATAATCTTATGCTTCTGTAGTTGAATCTATCATTTATGTCATAGTAAGTACTAGTTTGATGTTTTTTTCGATTTTTCATAGTGAAAATATATCATAAAAATATAGGAGGCATACATTGAGAAGTGGTAAAAACTATCACAATGTTCTAGATATATAAAGAGATTATTTTGTTGGTGTAGGTATGAGAAAAGAAATAGTAGTGTGGGATACACAAATTCTAGATTCTTAAAAGATCATGATGATTTGAAATCCATGTTAATGTATGTATTTTGCCTAAATGGTTGTGTGATAAACTAGAGTATCTAAAAGAAACCTACGGTTGATGATTCTGTTGCTTAATTCATGATTATAGAGACCTATAATATAGATAAGGTGAATGTATAGATATGATTATTTATCATATATTTTGTTGTTGTTCCAATAAGTTTATATTATATTCATGTTCATTGTGATAATATTGTTGTAGTGGTATTTTCCATGTATCCCAGGTCACAACATGGGAAAATCATACATTAGAAGTTCATCACATGAGATATTTTACATAGATATGTGATGTAACACTTATTGGAGTGTACATAGTGGATAACATGGCTGATAACTAGTCCAAATAAATATCATATTAGGAGAATTGTTCTCATGTTGGGGATATCAGTTTTTGGATTGTTAGTTATTATTGTTAGTTAAATTTTGAGTGGTTTTGAGTGGGTCCACTAGACCCAATAGATTATTGTACCTTCATTTATATTATATATGAACTGTTATATATATATATATATGTTCTAATCTGAGCATATTATTTTTGATACTTATGGTATTTATATTAATATGGTACATTACATAAGAAACATGTCATATGAAAAGTTTATACAAATTACATACTTGTAATGAGAGCCTAGAGATTCTAGGACAATGATTTGAAGAATCACTCATATGTTCCAGATACATTGCAATACTAGTACATATATGATATGTTACTATTATGTACTAGGGTAATATAAGCATTAATACTTATTTTCATGATTTTCACACATGTTGATATCGACCAGAAGAGATCCAGATGACTTGCCCACCAATGTGAACATCACATGATTCGTGTTTCAAATGTTGTTCCTGTCAATGAAAATATATAATGGTTTCCAAACACGATATTGTTATCATTTTATAAAATTTTATTATTTACATTGATGCAATTGAAAACCATGAAATTTATTTCATGGTGAGGGAGGTTTCATTTGGAATCCCATTTGTGGTATGGCATTAGCTAAATGATCATGATATAATTTTTTTCTCCTGAAATGATGTTATTTTTTAAGAAACGTTGGTCAAGAAGGTAGTACCCTCACCAAATCCATGCCCATTGATGAAATATGTTTGTACATCTAATATGGTTAATGAATAATAATGAAATGATTGATGAGGTCATAAAATGTTCATCTTGATTTATGAGATATTATGAGGAAAATAGATTATATTTCCGTTAGTGTATAAAATGAGGTTGTTGTTCCTATGATTATTCCTTATCTCTTTATAATTTTTTATGGTTTTCAAGACTCTAATAACATTCTTTGAATAGTATTGAATGATATATAGATAAGTGCATAGTTGGTCACATAGTTATCATATTAAAATATCATTTTTATTATAATGAATATGAGTATATGACATAGTGGACCACACCATTGGGTTATAGAGGATTTCTGATTTTATATATCACCATGGAATAAATGAATTCACTATTGTTCAAGTATAAAATAACATAACATGAATTTATTTATTTATTTTCTGTAGATGAATTTATGTGAATATAGGGGAAAATATTTAAGGAAAGAATCTAATTTTTATATTTGTGTTTCTTTAATATTAACTCCAATAACGAGTTGATTTAATGGATCCATTTAATCATGACATATATTTATTATATTACATATAATTATTAAAATAATAAATGATATTTGTAACATAGTTAGTTATTCAAAATATTAATTTTATGGATTATTTAGTGGGTAATATATGTTCCACAATCAAAGAAACATTCTTGGGTATTTTATACCTCACTGTATAAGAAATAGGAGGACCACCATTGATGTATTATTCTGTAATCAAATATGAGAGACTCTAATTCATCTATACCATATCCTATAGAGTGAATAACATTGTAATCCACTTCCATTGTGCACCTTAGTACCAACAATTGGTATCAGAACGACCATGTCATGAGTAATTGAAAGAAAGAATTAAATTTTTAGTATAATTGTGTTGAGTTAATCGGCATGACCCCATTGCAAAAATCTAGGCCCCATCCAGATATCATGTGACCATTTTATGATCATCCAATATTTTAAATTAGATTAAAATAATTTATTAATGGTTTTATAAAGAATAAAACATATGTTGATATATATTTATATGATTTGATTTTTCGGGTAGTGTGTTGTAGTGAACCCCACTCTATTAGATGAATTCTATTGTCCATAATAGTGTATTCCGCTATCGGTTTCCAATTGAAGGGGTATGTGGAATTAATAAAAATAAAAATAAAACAAGTTACAATCAATGTGGCTATGTTTAGGAAACATTTCAATTGGAAAGTAAAAATAACTAATATAAATTATTATATCATTTGTGGGGTTGACTATATACAAATAAACCTACAAGAAGAAGAAATTTATGGGGACATTTTGTTTGTGTGTCTAAATCAAAAAATGAAATATATATACTTAAAGGGAGGATTTATCTTCCCCAATAACCCCATATAAACCATAGAAATAGCCCAAAACACCTTTTATGCAATTGTTTTTGGAAAACTAGTGGCCCAAAAATTTTACAAAATTCAAATTATTAGAATTTTTTTTAATGTTTTGAAAATATTTCATTAAAAACAAGATGAATATTTTATGAATAAAATTTTGGAAAAATTACTGTACATCAGTTAAAATACCCACTAGTATAATTTATTTCCTCTTTTATTTTATTCTGTATTTATTTTATCAACTAACTAATATTGATCGTCATGCAACCAATGTATCTCTGGAATATTTTTTTATAAATTTTATCCTATTCAATGTAATCCTTAATTTATTTTTGACTTTTTATCTATTGAATTTCATAATTTTCTTAAATAATGGTCAATGTTACCATTTCAATTTTTAATGTATTTATTTATAATGTTGAGAATAATATAATCTGTATACCATGTAGAGATGATTTGGTATTCTAAATAAAGAGTGCATACATTGGAACTGTGTATGAGTAGTGATATGAGTCAGACACGACTCATCTATTAAACCACTAGGGTCAGAGTTGATCTATTTATTCCCAATAGATCATATAATAGTAAATATTTAAGAACACTTAGATATATTATTTAATTTATGTATAGTTTATTAATTTTGTATGAATTTTCATGTTTACATGCTTACAAACAATAATAAATATAAATTTATAGATTTAACAAATAATGACACGATTAGTGTTTTCTATTTTATTTACTTTTTTATTGTGAGAATGATCACATAGTAAAATCATTTAAAATGGAAAATTAATTCATTATTTAAGTTATAATAAAACTCCTCAAATAAATATTAAGTCCAAATTCCATCAATAACCAGAATTTGAATAGAAACAGGTGTGTGAGGTGATCATCATCTATATTTGGGGTATAATCTTTCATATGGAGAGTTATTTTCTAAATCTAGTGTCCAATTATATAAATTTGGATGTAAAAAAGTAGAAATAGATATCTTATTTCCACATTCTAGGGTGAGGTTGGGGTAGATCATGGTTATTAATCCAAGAATATGGGACCCAAATTCACATGGGTGAATTCATTTTTCTTGTCTAAATCATTCATTGAAACAATATAGGTAATGGTGTAGCCATATATTGGACTACAATTAGAGGTTTCAAATATCATATCATCTAGAATATTCAAGTGATGGGGGGGGTATAAATCTAGAAGTGAGGGAAACCCGCGTTCAGTAAAATATTAAGATAACTTTAATGGTTAACATAATTGATAAGGTCTAATTGATAATCATGCTAATTTACTAATATGATAAATTTCATTATGGTAGGTAAAATTTAAATCACCAAAATTATTTATTTATTACCTTTATCTATATGGGTTGTTTAGAATATGTTGATTGGAAAAAAACATAATAAGATGTCTCAAATTCTTTTGTATAGTACAACAACATTATAGGAAGATTTATGTTCTAGATTCCCCAATTCCTCCAAATCCGTATAATGTAGAAAGAAATGAGGATAATGATGTATATATTAATAAATTACATGGTGAAATAGATGTATTATATAAAATCTTTTCATATATTTCTATTCAACTATAGAAAATTCATAAGGATGAACATTCCTATACGATCCAAAATGATACCCAACATTTTTATCATGAGTTACTCGACACGAAACCCATGAGATATAATGTTCAATGTATAGGATCATGATAGAATATTGAATAAATAATTACCTCATCTAATAAATATGATTTGGTAAATTGAGAGACAATATCCTTATGAGATCAATGTGAACAAATATTGGGTGAATGATCTCATTATGTTCTCTTTAACACCATGATTCTCAAATTTTATTATTAATTATAACATGAATAAAATGAAAAAGTTACTCGTGGGACTGATGGATGTTGTTAACCATGTGGACAATTATAAGAATAATACCTACTTTTTAGTCATTGCAGTTACCAAGAAGAGAAATGGAATAGTTATGGGTTATATGACTAAACCCAATCCTAAGACATTATTGAACAATTATTCTATGAATTAAAATATATATGACAGGAAATGTTTAATAGGATGTCTTCATTCCATGTATTACAAATGTACACTAGAAGAATAATTACATTGTTATGAAAAAGAACTAATATTATTATTTTAACTTAGGTATGTTTTTATGGAATTCCACTATTTTTTTTATTAATATGGTGTTGGGTAGAACATGTGGATAATTATTTTTATTAAAATACATGATCCATGTAGAATCTATAATTTTTCAAAATTTTGGGCGTATCTTCAGTACAGAAATGATGTGAGGTTAACATCCTTGGTATTGGTATATTATGACATGACCATTCATTATAGTTCGGTTCATCTATTAATCATTTTTTATATACCATCAGTTACCAAAAACATTGTTTCTATGTTTAGTTTTGAAATCATGTTCATTATTTCAAGGGTGGAAGTATGTGTTTTCACTTTTATTAGATTGAAATATGCTATGGTTTGACACATCATTATAATAGATTTTATAATTAAACTCAAATGGACAGTAATGGAACTCAATGAATAAAATAATGTGCAATGACTTATACAATACCCACTTATAAAGATTCATTCGTGGTTATGTAAATGAAAAAAATACATAAATTAAATAAATCAAGGTATTTATATAATATTGAGATAAATCCCTTAGATGTATGCTAGTATTCTTTATAATGGATAATGAATAATTGGCAATTCAATGGGAAAGTGGTAACAACCACTAAACTATTTGAGTAATTTTATACAGATGTATATAATCTGTTTCCTGTTTAAGATTTGGGTGGTTATTGGGACTTCATTACATTTTATATGACTATAATATATACAGAGATATTCTAAAATAACGCATTATAATTAAAATCATTTATGATGTATAAGGAAGAGAATCATGAAGTAGAAAAACATTTTGTTATGAATATTAATGTACTCTATTCATAGATAGGTGTATAGTTTACCGAACATGTGTTAATTGATCTCTTAATGAAATATGGGACAATATCACAACTCACTCCAACTTATACTCATCAGTGTAATTGTGGAAATAAAATAGTGAATAATACCTCACTATACAAGTTCAAATAAACGAGGAGTCGGGAAAGTCATCCATTATCCTTTTGTTGATATATATTTTAGACAGTGGCATGCAATCATATAACGGTACCAACTATATATGAGTATGGTATTCTATATGAGTTCTGGTATGAAAATAAACACTATTTTTTCAAAAACAATTTGGGGGATGTAAAACATTTTTGAATACCTTTCAATGTTTAAAATTAGAGTCCCTAACAATTAGGTTCATATATTTATGTAATCTTAAATAAACCAAAAAAATACTTTATATAACCATTTAGATGGGGTAATATTGTGAAAATTAATTACATATTCCATAATTTGAACACATCACAAAACTAAATAATAATAGAAAGAATCACATTAATGAATTTAATTCTCTAGATGCACAATATTTTGTATGACAGTACTATCCAAAAGAGATGGTAGGAGATGAATATGTTCTTTAGACATAAGAACTATAGAGATATATTTGAGAAGCTTGAAAAAAAGGGTTATTTTGTTTTGTATCTTCAAGTCAGGTAACAAATTACTATTTAAGAATTATTAACCTTTAATCTAAAAATTTATGATAGATATCAAGGATGCTAATAAATGGAAAGAATATTTCAATTGTAAGATGCATTCCTTGTAAAAAAGTTAGGTATGGAATTTTATAGACCTTCCAACTGAATTAGAACCCTTTAAGGGAAAATGGTATTTATCATGAAAATGGAAATGGATGGTAACATAAATATATATCATTCATTTCTTGTTGCAAAGGGTTTTAAAGAACATCATAAAATAGTCAATAGTGAAACCATATCACTAATTGAGATTCGGAAATCGATCATAATATTTCATTTAATATCATCCTTTGATGATTTTGTAATTTTGAAAATGGATTTCAAAATTACATTTATAAATGCAATTTTGATTGAATACAAATATATTACTAAAATAGAAGAGTTCCTAAAGTAATATAGTTACAAAAAAGTATATAATATATAGAAATATATTTATTTATTAGAGTAGAAATCATGATATTGAATTTTCATACTGATGATACCATAAGTGGGTTCAGTTTGACATGAATTAAATAAGGTCATGTGACATAAAAGGTTAGTTATACAGAAAACATTTTTATCATGTTATATATTAATAAAATATCAATTATTTGATATGAAGTGAATTTATAATTTTCATTTAAATCATGGATAAATGAATGATTATCTAGGAATGAATTGGTTGAATTATCTTATATATTAGCGATTAATATCTATGGGGATAGATCTCAATAGCTTCTTGGGATAATACAGTGTATATATATTTTCAACCAACTCCAATTGTACAAAATGGAAAATCCAAAGGTGGGTAGTTATGAATGTCACATTGTATCAATATCTCAAATAAATGTATCCGTAAACAAATGATGATTTTGAATGAATGACTATAATATAATATTCTTCAATCTTATAATCTATATTGTTTTCCATGTTATTCAAAAAATAATAATTTCTATTTCAATTACGCATGGTGTTCAAATATCAATCAAATCTGAGAGTTTTATATTAGAAATCTATAAAAACATTATTTATGTAATTGATATGTAAAAATGTTATATTTTTATTGTATAGAATATAAGTTTAACTAGTAGTGAGGAAAAATAATTATGACAGTTTCTAGATAGATCGTAATGATATGAAATCATAGTCATTCTAGGTATTTTACAAGGACAGTTATATTGTGGGATGGAGTAGCATAAACAATCCTTTGATCACTTATTCTATTAAATAATCTGAGTATATATTGGAATATTAGGTAATTAAAGAGGCAGTCAAGATACATGTGGTTTTCTATGATATTGGTTCTTCATTAAGAAATATATAACTAATTCTGTTTTATTGTGATTAAACAATAGCAGTTTTTCTCTACTAGGTTCACATGTCACAAAGTGAAAAATAATATACTAACAAAAGTTCATCACATGGGTGATTTTACAAGAATCAATGTAGGTACGGTTGCCGAAGTAGCTATAGAGGGTCATTTAGAAACCCCCTTGAGTAAATATATATCTCATCATATGCATGATTCTCTTGTGAGAGCTAACTGGTTGAGGATTGTTAGTAGTTATCTCTTCGGAAAGTGGGAGTGTTTTGAGTGGGTTACCTATACAACAATCCTTTTTGTAATTTTATTAGCATTACATGCATAAATTTTTATATATACATTTGTTTTTATTACTATAATAGTGTTTATATTTATGCATCCTCTATATTTATGGTTATTTCCTTATATTACATGTTATACCAAAGGGTAATAGTTTATCCCATGAAATATTGATATGATCAGGAAATAATGAATGTTATATTAAATATAAATCATTTGTTTCAGAAAAATCATTATAATATCAAAATGATTATGTTTTATAGTCATATGTTGGGTGATCATAATCATCGATACATCTTATAAAAAATCACTTTTAGTTCATGAGTAGATGAGTTCATGAGGATTAAACAACTAATAGGAAGCCCACCGTTTTTTTCATTGTTAATCACTATATTTGAGAACATTTAATGGTATACAAATATGATATTATAACCGATTTATTACATTTTATTACATTTATTGATGATAGATGAAAACCCAGGAATTTATGTTATAGAGAGGAAGGTTTCAATGGTTTCACAATTGTAGTTATGAAATTGATTGAATAATCAAGATAGAATTTGATACATTCAAAAGGATTTAATATATGTAACCTAGTTGATATTGATTGAATAACATTAGCTAAATCAATGGTCATTATATACGATGATACATCCATCTAGTAATGCCTTTGAATAATAAGGTAAGATATTATTGTGACAAAAAGTCTGAATCCTCCATTTTGAGATATCACGAGATAAAGAGATTGTTTAAGATTGCTTGTATTCGTTTGAGTTTTTCATTCATATTACCACACTTTATATCATTATGGTATTTAATGGGCTTCAAGACTCATATTCTAGTCTATTAGTAGTGCTCGTATCTACCACGATAAGGGCATATATGGTCACACACACAGCATATTCAAAATACAATACCTATTCCAATAAATATAGGTATAAAACGTGGTGGGACCCATCAATCGTGCTTGGAAGATGACTGAGTATAGACAATCACTATGAAATATAAAAATTATTTATTATTTTAGTATATATTAATTGGAGTAATATTTATTTTTGATATGTATTCATTTGTAATTAAGTGAATATATGGGAAAATATTTTATTTAAAAATACTATTTATTATAAAATGATCATTTAATATTTAATGGAATAATGAGTAGATTTATTTACTAACATTTATCACATAGAAAACTTATTATAATATAATTATGTTTTTAAAATATAAATGGAATTTCTAAATTTGTTGTTTGCTCATAATATGTGGTTTATGGCATATTTTTTGGTAATCCATGTTCGGGGGTCAGAGAGGAAATTACAGAAATTTCATTCAACACTATATAATTATTTGGATTCTCTTATTCAACATACTACTCACCAGTAGATTTTTAGATCCACTCTCTCTCGTTTCTCTCAAATCATATAGAGTAAAGAAATTGATCCATATGATTAATCCATGTTCTCCATCATAGAATGAAGGATTTGTGTTGTTGTGATCATCAAGATATAAAACCCTTTCATTAGGACTTCATTCCAACAATTAGATATCAATTATCATTTTTCTGATATATTTTGGAAGGATAATTGGATGTTCTAGATTTATTCAATAGTAATTAAGGTTAAAATACTTTTATATTTATAATAAATTATTTTTAAAAAAATTAATGTTACGTGGTAAATACATGTTTTGAACTCGACTCATTTATTCAAGATTAATATTTAATTAATCTCAAATACTAAATATTTATTAATGATTTGAAAAATATTTTTTCTATCATTCCCCAAATAAAATAGGAATATAATAAAGAAATAAATTTAATATTTTTATTATAAACCCAAATAATATTGATTATATTTATTTCCTTTGTGATGGTATAGACATTAATAGTTGTCATCCATTATCACATATACCACCATGTCCATATCTATAATTACCTTGAATTCTTCAAGATTATTAATATGTTTCTTATTTGATCCAATAGGTTTTTTATCATAATATAAATTAGTAATACTCAGCTATCATGAGTGGATTATAGTATCCCATGAAGACATAAAAGGTGATGAGGATAAGTTATAGTAAGGAAAACCTCCTACAATTTAATTATGAGTAATGTAATATATTTGTTTCATGATATCTCATAATATTTAAAATAAAATTCATGTAATCTTGATTTCTTTGTTTATTCAAGGGCTTAAAAAATATACAAACATTTATTCACCATAGAAGTGAATTTAATAATGGTATTTATATCATGATCAATAAAGAAGAAGACATATCATTCTTTTAGAATCAATAAATTCTATCATGATCTTTAAATTAATGTTATACCTACTATGATCATGAAATGAATGCTACCTATACACAACCCAAATTTCATGGTTTTTATCATCCATCAAAATATTTGAACAAATGGCATACAATGATAATTATCACATGTCGGGGGACCAATACCCATGTTCATGGATAGGACTAATAAATGACACCCAAATAATATGGTGTGTCAATATGAATACCAATATTCATGATATCCTCTACTTGATATCACTATGTTCGACAAGTATGAGAATAATCTCAATGCTTATGACCACCAAGAATATCATTGTTAGAAAACATATGTTTGTAGTTAGTATGATGTACCTATACCACAGGACATATGTGTATGATAATTTTCATAGCATCTTGTGGATTTCCTTACAAGTAAACACTATTATAACATGTTTATATGACATGTAATCGAATGAAATTTCATTTAAATAGAGGATTGATAAATAATAACACTATTATATAAGAATATATCATGAAACCCTCTGTGTATACATGATATGATAATATAAATAGTTTTTCCATGTTGGCTCTAGGTAACACAATATCACAACACTCCAAATTTCATTTGAGGAGACAATATAAATATCCTGAGTATATCTCACATGATAAAATCATAATTTTGAGGAGTAATGTCATTATTCATAGGAATTCCTATGTTTCCTTTTATGTCTAATATATTTTCTTCAAATTCACCTCTTTGAGAGACTACACTCAAGATTTAATATCCTCGAGTATGTTTATTTTTTCCTCTATATAAATAGTAAATCAAATTTTTAAGAATTATAGTAATATTTCCATAATAAATATTATGATATATATTTTGTTACAAGGTATGATTCCTAAAATTGAAACAAATCATTTCAAATTTTACAAAACTCCATTAGCAATATGAAAATTCACAATGTACATGGTATATTTATAATTGGGTACCATTCAATAGAATAATATTATTTATCTTTTTAAATCATAAATACTATGATATAATATTTTAATGATCGATAGGAAGAATTTTTTATTTCCCTATATGACTATTGTTCATTCATCTCCAACATTAAGGTATAAACCCCTTGTAATTTCTAATGTATAATTTCAGAGTTCTGACTTCTTTATAAGTAGATCCCTTATATTTAACTTTTATTCTAACATAATAAAGTACATATTATAAATATCAATTAAATACCATTATATTTATGATAGATATATTAGGTATATTGTAACACCCTGTGATTTTTCAATGTATATTTTTTCAAATTAATTTACTCATTTTGATATTTTTCATTTCACACAATACTAAATAAATATTTTTTTATATTAAATCACCATGTATGGATTCTGTTATATACAAAACCAATAAATGTTGTTCTAAAATAAAATCATATATTACCTTGTAGTACATGGAATACTATTTCTGGGTGGTATTACAGACAATACCATGTACCTTTAATATCTTGTCTCACATGAAAGGCCATGTTTTTAATGAATTAAAATTATCTATTATATCATTATTCCAACATTAATATAGCTAAAACAATGAAATTGTAATAGAATTTGTTAATTTTATTAAATGAATTTTGAATATCTAATTTAGACATGTATATAAAATGAATCCAATAGTAATAAATTATTAGAAGTGAATGTAAGAACTATTTTCAAATAAATACATTACATTTATGAGAATACTATTTTTAATGTAAAATAATAAATCAATCCTAATAAATTAAAAAAATTATTAATATATTAAAAAAATATTTACTATATATAGAATAAATATTTTTGATACTCATACAATTGATTTTATATGTATAAGATAATAATTAATAAAATTTTATTATTATAAATATGTATTCTTATAATAATTGATTTTACTACCCATCAAAGGAGAACCCATTATAAATATTAATTTTTACACATTTAAAAATTTTATTTGAATAAATATAATTAAATTTTTAAACCTGAACAAAAAAATTAGATTTGTGTTACTGTTTGGTATCTTTCTATGATGTTTCATTTTTTATGAATAGTGGATAATACTGAATTGTAATTCATGAATTCATTTTTTCTAATATATTTATATGGTTATATTATTAGTTTTATTTGTTTTAAAGTTAAATATGATCAATTATACATCAATTAATGTAATTTATTTCATTGGAATCAATTTAAAATTGAAATTGGTAATGAATATGTACCAAACCTTTGAACATTTTTTTCATTAAAAACTTACTATGTCATCCCATTTGTGGGAATGTATTTAAATTAATTTACTCTAGATATTTGTTGGGAATTTGAAAAAATGTATTCCATATTTGGAATAATTATAATTTATCATTTCAAATAATTTAAACATAATTTTTTTAAATGAATATTAAAGAAGTAAATAAATTTATTTAATGTGATTAAAAGGAATGTTTTCTTAAAAAGTGACAAAACCATGACTTGTTGGTAAAATTGACATATAAAATTGAAAGAATATATTGTATTTATATATTTTCACAATATAACACTTTTTATATAATTGGTTTTATTTTTTTATCCACATGGATTAGAAAAATATTATCACAATTCAATTTAAAGAAATTTTCCAGAATGACACACTTCATCCACTATTAAAGGTCACTCTCTTATCCCATTTTTTCACACCTCTGAAAAACATTGTCTCACCATTAATATAATAATTTATGAACCAAAAATCTCTTTCATTATCAAATATGACTTCTTTTTGGATTAAATCCATCAATGTATTCTCTTTGATGCAATCCATGAATCGTTACCCAAACACAAGGTAACATCCTTCATCAATCTCCTTTATTTTATTATCACTATAAAAAACCATGATTAATATTCATCCATGACTATTTAATAATCTCAATAAAATAAATATATATTAATTATTATTTAAAAGGGTTCTACCGAAACAAACAGACACTTCCATCTAGTTGGTGACGAACATACCATTCTTGTGGATGACAAACTACTACCTCATGAAACAATATTGTTAATTTTTTCCATTACCACCGTTCATTATTGGAAACTATGATAGAAAATATATTTTTATATTATATATGTTATATTTATAAAATATTTATTCTTATTTAATATTATATAACAAGTACCATTATTCTCCATATTTTTTGTAAATGTTATAACTTCATTTGTGGAAATGTGGACTGCTGCCTCCTCAAACAGATATGATTCATTCACACTCTACATAAATTTTATTAAGGATTGTTTTTGTGAAATTATATGATATATATGAAATAATAATTTTAATATAATTATATTACATATATACATATATATTATTTTATTTCTTTCTTTAAATTCGACAATAAAAAGAAATCAACGTTCATGCTTACGTACAACCTATTGTCTCCATGATTGGTGTATTCTATTTAAACATTTCCATATTTTATATGTAATTATAAATATATATAAAATAAATCAATATGATATATATATATATATACATATATCAATTTTTACATTCATGTAAAAATTATATAATGATCTAAGTAATATGATCAAGAATAATAAGTCAAAACATGTATGAAGAGTAGATATAATATTATTTAAAATATAAAACTAATGTGTAGTTGTTAATAAACATGTAATATAAAGTCATAAAATCCATATATGGTATGAGATATAATAATATGGTTATATTTTTTATTTTTAATCAATTTTTATATATTATACATTAGTTTTGAACGTGTACAATTAATGTTACGACTTATTTTAAGGGAATTTCATCACACGTTTTATTGATGTGAAATGCATGCCTTATTAACCCATCATTTATTTTTTGTGGAGTTCGTACTATACATGGATATATTATATGCTGAATATATATAAATTATTGAGTATTTAGAGATTCATTTTATGATCATCATTTCATAGGGTTTATGTTTCAAAATACACCAAATTAGTAAAGTAATTTTTTCCCAATTTCATTCTTTGAGACACATGTCATGTTATGCACTTATATTATTATTTTATTTTTGTAAAATGGAATTAATATTTTTTTTATTTAATTTAATTTATTTCATTATTTGATATAATTCATGTAATGATATTATTTCAATGTATTATGATTTAGATTTTCCAAATTGGTAATTTTTAATAACTATAATATCATAATTTATCGAGACAGTTTATTATTAGGCTTTCATTAATGAAATATTATCATACGTATCTGAATAAATATCACGTATTTTTTACTATATGGTTATTCATGTAGTTTATAGTTAATGTTAACATCCTTCAACTCGTTGTTACTTATGATAATTAAGATAATGTTTTTATGAAAATTCTACATTATTTCTCCTTTTTAATGAAATATGTCTTCTTTCAAAACCAAGTTTTCTAAAAAAAATTAATGATGTTTTAATATTATACAATAATTTTAAAAGGAAATATTTACTCATGTACTAAATTTTTAAAAAATAATTAAAATGAAATATTTTTTTATATTTAGATCAAGACACTTTTCTAAACATTTAAGGTGAAAATGTAATGCCCATAATGTATAGAATTTCCCTCTTTTAGGACAATAATTTTGTTAATTATATATTTTTATGTTCACATGTTCATTTTTTTAAATAATTATTTTTCCATGGGTTGTGTAAATTTATTTATTTTTAAAATTGTTTTTCAATAAAAATTGTTTTTTAAAAAATAGTTATGTTCCAAAAATATATTTTAAATTTTCTTCAATGTGTCCATTATATGTTTCCAAATGGGTGTTTTCATTGAAAATGATTTCAATTATTTAAAATATTATTTTATATATTGTACATATAATTTCATATAAATTTTTTTCAAACTGGTTTTAAGATTTATTGTATGTTTTCAATGTTATTTTCCGGGAAAATGATCTTGAAAATGTTTTTTGTTTTAAAAATATGTTCTTCAATGAGTAAAATATATATCCCTAAAGATATAATTTATGGTATTTAACATGATTTATTGATATGTTTTTATTAAATTTTTAAGAAAATTTATTTTTTAATTTCTATATGCTTAGAAAATTATTTTCAATGAAATGTTATGTTCCATGCTATCTTTCAAAAACCATATCCATATAATATGAAATATTTGGTTCTATATTATAAATTACATGGAATACTATATACAAATGTAATCCATATTATTTATCTAAATGGTCTAAATTTTTAGGTATTTATGATTATGAAAAAATATATTCTTCCAAAGGTTATACCATGATAAATGCTTGTGAAAATCGCCCCATTTATGGATTATTCTATGATGTAATGACTATGAATCCTATTTATTTTCCATTGGTAATGATATTATAATATTATTATGTTACCCATTTCATTTAATAGGTATAATATGTTGTCAATGAAACCCATATCATTTTAAGGATCATGATATGAATCATTTTTTATTATCTTTTAGAAAATGTATGCATGAATTTATTATGTGCTGGGTGGGACCTACACCTCTTTCCAATACATTTTGTAATGATTTTTATACCTTGAAATAATGACAGTAATATGTTCTATGGGATTGATCAACAATAGAATATGGGGATACTCGATAAACTATTAGAATATGGAGAAATCAAATATACTATGGGAAGAAGGGGAACCCCGGTCAACAATGGGAAGATGGGGAAAAACAACCCATGATGGGAAGATGGGGAAACCTGATCTACTATTGAAAAATGGATAAACCCTATCCCATACAAGGAAATGATTTTTATTGGGGATGGTGGTGTGTCATGCCCAATGGGTGTAGTCCCAATAAAGTTCCCTAATATTTTTTTGGCAATGCTCCTTGACTTATGGGGAATTAAGCTATTTATGTGTTTTCCATAATTCGATATCTTATTCCTATATTATACATTAATTGAGTATGTTATTGATTACCTTATGGTTAATGAATTTTTAATTTCCAATGTTTTTTTCAGGATTCATTTTTATGACATCTTTGATATGTAGTGAATGATCTTTGTAGGTCATGATCACATTCTACACTTATTCTCATGCTTATGCATTCGTTTTTCCTTGATTACCATTACATAGAATTTGAACTAAACACTTTTTATATTTCTATAACCTAGTTTATGAGGATATGTGTTATGAATGATGTCACTAATAAAGGTTCCAATCATGATCCACCTAGTGGGAGATAATTTTTCTCACTTATGTACCATTTTTTACGTTACAATTTTTCCAAAGAAATCAAACTAGTAATGACTTTCATTGTTAGTTTTCACAATGTCTACTGTATTGTATAAAATTATGTAATGTATTTAAGTGTTAATCTTGTTTTATTATTGTTGGTATTAAAGAAAAAATTTATTTAACCTTTGGAAACTATAATGTGAAAACCTTAGTGTGAACCCAAATGGCATGTCTATAAATAAGTCTAATGATAAGGGTAGTTATTAGAAAATTACAATAATGTTAATAATGTTTAGAGTTAGTGGATTCCATTAAATGCATTTCTATATGGGTACTACTATACAATTTGTATCTTGCATAGATCAACATGAATTTAACAACCATGAATATGCCATTTCGATCTTGACAAGATATGGAACAGGTGCATGATGACATGCTTTGTGTGACACATCATTTAACACTCCTAAGGGATATAATTATGGAATTAAATAATAATTTATTAATAATATTGAATTATTTAAATATAATATTGCAAGAAATAACCTTGGATAAAAATAAAGTGTCATAGATAAAAGATTTTTGTGTCATTATTTAGACACACCGTAAGTTATTTTTTTGGATAATGTTGTTTTATGCTCTAACAAGTGATTATTACCCTATGATTGATGGTTTTAGTAAATATAGTTAACTAAAATAGATGAGGTTAAAATTGAGTTTTTCATATATGGAATTTATAGAAATGATGAAAGTTGATCTACCATGTTGAAATCTCATGAAAACAATCATGAATATCCATGATTATTGGTTATACTATGATAGATAAAGTGACCACAAATGACATGTGAAATTTATTGGATGTTATTCTAGTATTATCTAAATTATACATAAGAATCATGATTGATTTATTTTTTTAGGAACCATAAACATGATTCATATTTCATACTTTAGGAATGGTGAATTATAGTAAAACATGATGAGGATTTATTGATATATTACGAATGAATTCAGATGATTAATGTGTATATTTATAAGAATTATAGAATTATGTATTATTAATCATGATGTATATTCTTTACATTAAGGATTTAAACATATTTAATGATGTCGATAAACTTGAAAATGGATTTGATAAAAGGGAGATGTTTTGATTATTCTAAGGTAACCTTTAATGTGTCCCAGATGCTGAGAAAATCATGTTTAATATAGTTAGTGAAATGATTAATATAGATAATTTATCATGGATAGTAATAATTACCCATGAAATAATTATAAATTTATTTAAAAGGTGTTATATGTCATCTGTGATCATGTTTAAAACTTCTTGGATTTAGAGAGAATATTCAGTATTCATCGGTATAAGGTAACATGCATATTTTTTAAAAGGATTTACAAAATTTATGGTAATTACCATGTTTCATGAGAATATAAATTTTACATGTTTACATATTTGGAATGTAATATACAAGATATACTTTGGGATATATGGGATAACAAGGTTAATATGATTTCATTAACTTTTTTCTAATGTTTTGTATTTTTCACTATAGAAATAATTATAAGGTTATCCATTTACGGAAGGATTAAATTAAACTACAGTTGAAGATTTTGATATTATTGTATTCTCTCACAACTTCCTGATTTAGTCATATTAAATTACATATACATAAAACATGTTGTTTAGGGAATCTAAAGATAGACGTGATGACTTATCTTGGACATCATTATCTATTACTTCTTCAAAAATGAAAAATTCACCATCCATTTTGGCGAAATATGTGGAGTTTAAATTTGCCAAGATACATCCAAAGGATGAGATTTTACACAATAAATGGAATGAAATAATGTTTTTATATATTTGTGTGAAAAAATAAAACATTATGAATACGGTATTGGAATTATATTTTGTCCTCTTATCATCATCTTTGCTTATATGAATGGCCACTTCAATGCGTCTTCAGTTTATGGTATTGGGATTTTTAAATTCCAATGGATCAACCACTTTACTATGATTAGTGATATAAATAAATATCTATGAATATTTATAGTTTCCATCCATTTCCATGTTTTCATATCCCATCTGTAATATACTATGTGGAAACCTTGTTATGTGTTACTTTTTATAGTCGTTATGAGTCCAACATTACCTTATTAATGGATGTTTTAGTATACATTTTTACAATGTCCGTCTCTATAGACATAACATTTATGTATTGTACCGTTGATAACCATAATGAATTTTTACGGTGAAATTAATTTTATGGGGGATATAATGTAAAACCTTAATTTTTTTTGAAATGTATTTTCTCTAATTTATTTAATCATTTTTATATTTTTAATTTTATACAACACTGAATATATATTTTGTTATAAAAAACCCAAAATGTGTTCTATGTTATACGCAAATATAATTAATAATTTTTCTTCTTGAAACACATAGATTAGCATGAATTACATGAAACACTATGTATGGCTTGTATTACACCCACAATTGAGTCACTTTGATAGCTTTTAATAAATGTAAGTCTATCTTTTTACCAACCAATAATATACTATTGATATTATAATTTAAATTTTATTATAACAACCACATATCCAATAGAATGTAAATTATGAATAAGATTAACTAAATCAGGAAAATGGGATATAAATTTGTATATAAAATTAATCATTTGGTTATAAATTTCAATAGGTGAAGTTAAAAAATATTTACAAGTAATGATTTTTTATTTAGAAGCAAACAAGATTTCAACGTAAAAATACGATTTTATCACAATAAGTTAAACTAACCATGTTTGATTACTATTTTAACAGAAATTTATACATTATATATTCAATAAATATTTTTGATACTCATAAATTATATTTTATAGGTATAATATGACAATAAATATAGTTTTATAAATAATAAGATGTATTTTTATAAAATATAATTTTACCTCCTTTTAATGGAAAACCCATTTAAAGACACATTTTTGAATCATTACGAAAATTAAAAAATAAAATAATTATTTATATAAGAACATAAAATTTATATAAGGGTAATTTTTTTCTATTTTTCTGTAATGTTTCATCTTATGATTAATAGAGAATAATGAATAATTTAATTCATAAAATATGTTTCAACACATTTTTTTAAGTGTAAATTTTATAATTGGTTTATTTAAAAGATCCATTACCAAAATTATAAATCTATTAATCCAATTTAGTTCATTATAATCAATTTTTATTTTAAATGAAATATTAAAAACATCATATCCTTTTGAAAAATTTTACTTTAAATCCCCTCTTTGTCACTTTATAAGATGGATTAATTTTGAATAAAATTTTGGAACTTTAGTTATTAGAATATGGAAATTGGATTCCACATTTTAAATCAAAATAATATATTTTTAAAAATAATTTAAACTTATTTTTTTACATATAAAAATATTATTAGTGATAGTAATTAAAATTAATTACAACAATATAGAAGAAATTTAGCATAACAATAGACTAAATCATACACATAAGGGCCAAAGTGACATAGAAAGTTTCCAAAAATACATTTTGTGGTAATATTTAGACCATATTCTAGATTTTATCAATTTTTTCATTATTTAATACACATTTTATACAAATTATATGAGTTGAATTCACTTTTCAAAAATTTAAAAGAATGTCACTGCACCACTATTATAAAAAATCTATCCCAACTTACTTATTCACCCTTTTCATGGACATTATATTTCCCTACCTCTATTAAATTATTCACTCAACATCCCTTACATTATACTATTATCCTACCAGTTGGAATAAATCTATCAATGATAGCTCTTTGGTGAAAACCAGTACATGTTACCCAAATTAGTGGTAACATCCTTCCTCAAGCTCCATAGATTTATTTTCATTCCCCACCACCTAAAATATTATTACAAAATTATTAAATATTACCAAAAGTGTACTAAATATATATCTATTTTCAGGTTATAAATAGTATACCTACACTTACCCAAACATCCTTCTAACAAATAACAAACATACCCTTCTTCTGTATGGAGAACTACCACCTTAGGAAATAATGTAGTTCATTTTTCTTCTACCACCTTTCATGGTATAGAATTATGATATAAAATATATTTTGGTATGATATATATGATATTTATTATTTAAATATTTATATGGAATTATAATATAGCACATTTCATCATGATATACATTTTTTTAAATATGATAACTTTTTTTGGAGAAGTTTGGACTACCACGTCCCCAATGTTATGTGATACATTCCCAATATACATGGAATGTAATAAAGATGTGTTTGGTGAACATATATGATAACTCTGAAGTAACAATTCTACATGAATAATAATAAATATATAAATATATTTCATTTAATTTCATTCCATCAGTGGATCAATAAAATGGAAATAGTTTTCATATGCATGTGTGTTCTATGGTCTCTAAGAATGGTGTATTCAATTTCATCATTTAATATTTTATAGATTATTATAAAAACTATACACTGAATATTTATGATATTAATATCATTTCTTATATTATTTATTAATTAAATCTTGAACTATGAAAGATGATAGAGAATAATATGTTAAAACATTTTTGATGAAATAAGAAAATATTATATGAAAAATAACATTCACACGGAGTAGTTAATAAATGGTTAACATAAATTCATAAACAAATTATATATGGTATGTGAAATAAAAATATAGTTCTATGGTATATTTATAAAAAACATATATTTATTATAATGTATGTTAGAACATGTACGAACGATTAATATAAGAGAATATAATCTAACTTATTATTTCCCTTAGCTAGATTCCATACTCAACCATAATTTATTTTTTGTGTTGTGTGTGCCTATAATAGATTTATTCAATGATTATTTTATTTAAATATGTTGGTATTTAAATATACATTATATTTAATATCTTTCAGGGGTTTTATGTTTCAATTGTTATAAAATTGGTAAAATAATTTGTTTTTAATTTTCCTTCTTTGAGAAACATTTCATGTTATGCACCAATATTTTTATATGGGGTGTATATAATTCTTATTAATATTTATATCGTGATTATACTTCATTTAATGATATGTTTTGATTCATCATATTTTATTCTATACGTTGTGTTATTAATTAATGTTATTGAAGTGTTATCTGTTTATATTGACAAACATATATTTCATCATGATTTTTATGATTATCGATTCATTGAAGAAATATTGTAATCCATATCTCAAAAAATCTCATTAATTTTTATACTCTTTGTTTATTCATGTTATATAAAAATAATGGCACCATTTTATCACTCTTTTTATCTTTTGAAATTTAATATGTTTTTTATGAAAACATTTCTTTATTTCTTCTTTGGTCAAATTTGTTTTTCTATTCAATATCATGTTCCCTAATAAAAATTTAGAAAATGATTCACTCTTATCTCATGATTTTTAAATGAATTTTTTACAAATTTATTTACACTTTTTATAATTAATTTTAAAAAAATATTATTTTCTTTTTTGGGCAAGTAACATTTGTAATCTTTTATTGTGTAAAAGGTATGATCTTCATGTACAAACATACCCTCCATCAGGACCATCTTTTCTTTGATGCTTCATTTGAAGTTTTATAGGTTATTTTTTAAAATATATTTTTTCCACAATATCCTAAAAATTTCAGGATTGTAAAATGTATTTTTCAAATAAAATGGAATTTCTAAAATTGTTTTATGATTGTAAACTTTTTTAAATTAATTTCAAAGATTAAATAATATTATTTTAAATTTTTTATTATATGAAAATAATTTCAACGATTTCATATAATTTTTTAATATGATTTCAATGTATTTTCAAGGAACTAGATTTTAAAATGTTTTCAAGCTTATTTATAAGATTTCAATGTTATGTTCAATGAATATTTTCATCAAAAGGGTTTGTGTTTTAATAGTGTTTTTTCAGACAATAAATGATACTTCCCTACAAAAATGATTTAAATGATAATTCATGATTCCAATTTATGTTGTCAATTTGGTTTCTAAGAAATGTATTTTCAAAATATTATATGTTTTATAAATTGATTTTCAATATAAATTTATGTTCCATATGATCATTAAATATCATTCTCAATCTATGATTACATATTTCATCATAGTTTATCCTTTACTGGGTAAATAATCCGAGGATATCATTCATATAGTTTCATTAAGTTGTCTACATATTTCTGTTTTAAGGCTTATGAATCCCGTTCCTCTTAAAAAGGTTATGCACTGATAAATACTTATGAAACATGCTTCCTCTCATGGGTTACTAAGGAATGAAATGATTATGGAACCAATATATTTTCCATGGGTTATGATATTCTTAAAATATTATGATACCAACCTCATTTCATGGATTATGATTTGATTTTTATAAAAACAATATCGTTTTATAGATCATGATATATAGAAATATAGAGACCCTTACATTTCTTACATTACTATTATATCTTTTTAAAGATTAAAAATATATTAATATTTCACAATGAGGATCTAGAGTTTTATTGTGTTTGGAAAACTATGACCAAACAAAACATTTACAACATGATGAATAGACATTTACTTAATTCTTTCTTCTCTCAATTCTTATAGGATCATGACCACTCCAAGATAAATGTAGTCACATAAGGATATAACTAAAATGGGGTTATATAAAAGCACAATATGAGAATATATATGAACAATGTAAAAATGGGTGAGCATAGTAACAATATAAGAAAATGATCATGATCATGAGAGGATGCATTAATAAACGAATTCAAATGTTGAAATGCGTAAAAAAGAATCATCGTGTCTAGTGGTAAACTTCCACACATTGTTTTGAAAAATGACATAATCATGTTAACACATAATTTCCATTTTTATCAACAGATTCATGACTTTACCCTATGCATTGGACTGTTGTATAATTCCGAACGTAGTCATCAGATTCAAAAATTCATATTATGCTATATAATTTAAGGAGCTTATGTCATATCATAACCCTTTCATTAATATGAATGCAAAAAAAAAGATATATAGGCATAAATGGCCAATGTAAAATAATTGGTTTCATCTCGTAGGAACATATATGAAAACATTGTGTTCCCAAAATAAATAGGGAATGATATAATTTATTAAATAACCATCAACCATGACTATGATGTATATTTGTGTTTTTGGAAGAAGAGTTCATCTGGAAAACATTTTGGTTGACATAAAATCCATTGAAATACATTTATATCCCATAAAAGTTATCATAATGAAGAAAAAATTAATTTTAATAAGTAAAAATATTAAAATTTGTGTGAAAGGGGGAGAACCCGAAGAAAGAATGCTGGGTTTGAGAATTTACCCTTAACTTGTAACTTAATGCTTTATTAACATTAAATTCCTGTATAAAAAATTTTATTCATTAATTAAAAATTAAATAAACTTTTTTACATGGATATGGTTCATTATGTTTTTATTTTAATCCTTTATAGACATTTATATGAGTTATTGATTTTAAATCCATTTTATGGTAGTGTTTTTTTTATAGTTATGTTTAATAGTTCACTTGTATTAATGAGTGGAAGTTCTTATTATACGTAGAAAAACATACAGAATTTTAATAATATGTTTTTGAGGATATTATAGAAATTTAAATTATCTTATAAATAATTGTTTTATATACTCTGAGAATGAATCATTAGATAAAAATTTAATGATGATTCTTTGGGTTAATTCGGGCATTTTTTTGACAACAAAGAACTTGTTTTGTGTAATATTTTATTAATAAGTACATAAGATGGTTCTAGAAAATTAAATAGGATATAATACATATAAACTAATCTTGTTCTATAATAAATATGGTTTCATGAACTGATCTGAATGTGGTAAAGGAAAAAAATAAAGCATGACGTTCATGAAGGTGATAAATTAACACCTCACAAACAACGTTTTCTTTTCAAAAATTAAAAGAAGGGGAGAATGATGTTGGATGATATATTATCCCATTAATATCATAAAATTCAATTATATTTGAGATAATGGATTTAACATAAAATGTGGAAGTTTATAGGTGGGGTGATATTACGAAAAGAACTTCAAATTGAATAGAAATTAAAGAAAATAGAGAGTTAGGAATTACCTTTCAAATCTACCTCTTGAGATCCTCCCTAAGGAACATAAGCATGGGATTCTTAAGAGATGATAAGCTCTCGGACCTGAGAGATGTCCTAGAGAATATGTTTTTTTATATTTTAGACATTTCATGAATATTTTGAGGTTTGTGTAAATGAGGGTGTGAAGGGTGCTATTTATAGTGGAGGGGGGAGGGTATTCTTAATATTTAATTCATTAGATTATTAATTTAATTCATGAACAGAAATTTTGATGAATACTTGACCTGGAATAGTAAAGAAGGAATTTTAGTTCGATATTTGGGTGCATATATTACTCATGATGTCAGGAATAGGGGATTTAAATAATAATATATTTTACTATTCACCCAAAATTCATGTATTTCAGAAAAATAAAAAAAATTATCCTAACCATTGGATGACATTTAGAATCTAGAAATGATGTCCCTTTTTCAAAAATATATTTATAAATATGATTCATTTAAAATATTTTATTAAAATCAAAGTTTACATGAAAAATATAGTTTTAAAATTTAAAACTGATTTTATAATGCATTGAAAAATTACATAAGGTATTGTAAAATTATCTTCAAACTAGAATTAATAGAATTTTTAATTTATAAAAATAAGTAAAAAAATAAGTTTTATTTTAAATTATTTAATTAATTATAATTATTTATATATTCAATAAAAAAATACCAATACTTTGATTATGGTCAAATAATCACTTATAAGACACCTAAATTTTATTTTATCCTTCATGGGTATGGTTACTATTATTTCTGAAGATTTATTATTCATAAGGGTAATATTATTATTCATAATGGTTCCTTAATATTTATAAGGGTTGGTTACTATTAAAAAAATATTATGTTTGTCCTATCGGACTACAAACATCTTACTTATTGCAACTGTCTAGGTCAGATTTTCGAAATTAAAAACACCAATGTTATAAAATTATATTTAATGGTTACATTGTATTTGGAATCATTTAATTTTGTTTCTTAATGTGATTATACATTATGGATTGATTATAATAAGGTTTTTCCATTGATAAAACTTGGGGTTGTTACATTCCCACCAACCCCCGAAGGAAATTACTCCCTCAAAAAAAATTCACACAAACAGGTGATAATACTACTCCTTCAACGTCTTCTCTGTTTCTGAAGTTTCATCGACTAACTAATTGTTCATCCACAACACTTTTACAAGGTGTGATGTCTTTTTTCATAGATCCTTGTCTTTCTATTCCATAAAATTAACTGGATGCTCCTCATAAGAGAGGTCATCTGTCAGTTTTACAACCATTGAGTTCAATACATGTGTGGGGTCTAGTATGTACTTTTTCAAGAGTGATACATGAAACACATCATGAACATGATCCATATTTAGTGGAAGTTAAAGATTATTGTCCATAGATCCTATGTGGTTAAGGATTTAAAAGGTGCAAATGTACCTTGGGATAACTACCCATTTATTCCAAATTCACGACTCTCTTTCATAGTGATATTCGATGGTATGCTTTATCACCAATGTTGAACTACATGTTCCATTGATGGTTTTCACCTTATCAATTTTTTCAAAACTGAGCATAATTGATATGATACTAGATGAATTGATCCTTCTCTATCACCTCTTTATCATGATCAGGTCCAAGTGTCATTTATTGTAACATACCAGGTAAATAAAGAATAATGAATTTTCATATTTATTAATATTTACGAATTAAATATTAATTTTAATTAAAAGTGGTTTCTACGTCCGATAGCGTACTCGATACGCAACGATGAGTTTCTTTGAAAACATACATTGCACACATGTAATAAAATAATATTATTTTTAAATGCTAGTTAATGAGTAGCCGTTGTACTGGCAGGAATGGATTTAAATAACTAAAATATGATTATATATGTTTTTAAATGTTTTTACAATTACCCAATAAAAGATAAAGGCTTAAAATACGGAAAGAGTTCAATTTTAGGCATTTATACCCTAATTTTCACGAAAGGTCAACTTATCACCTTTTGACGGAGAACCGTCATTAAATATAGTTTTGATCGATCTTATAAATTCTATTGGACCAAATATAAGTCTTCATTAGAATCGGGACATCAAAATTTACTTTGTGTAAATTTTTGGTACCTTTCTGATAAAGTTCATTTTTTTAATGAATAGTGTAAAATGTTGTATTTTAATTCAAATCCTCTTTTTAATATAATTTATTTATATGATTAGATTATGTTTTGAATTGGTTTTAAAGTGAAATTAGAAAATATTTTTACCATTAAATCCAATAGTGGTCGTTGGAATTAATTTCACTTTGAAATCGGACTTAAACTAGTGTCAATCTTTTGATACTTAATGTTTCATAAAAACACGCTATTTTCTCTGACAGCGGGAATTAATTATTAAAATAATTAATGTGACTTATATGTTTTGAATTTTTTAAAATATACTTAATTTTTGAATTCGTAATATCAAATATAGCTTAGGGTGAATTTTTGGTAATTTTCTGAAAAACATCAATTTTTGATGAATAGTGAAACCACTAAGTGGTACTTATAAAAACTGATTTTCCGTTTAAATGAAATTTTGCCATCATTGTGTTTTTAATTTCAAAAATCAGACATTCATGGTTGTCATTAAGAAGTAAAATTTGGTTCAATGAGATTATAATAATTTTTTGGTGAATTGTAACTTATTAAGATCTTAATCACGATTAGTGGTAATTAGTGTAGTTTAAGGTAAAAATAATGCTTAAATAAAATAAGATGAGAATGACACATGTACTAACCATATTGGTTGTTTCATGGCCGACCATGACAATCCATGGGTCAACTTGGGGACCCCATGGAGACACTTTGGTACGAAAATGACATAAATAACTTTTTATTTAATGTAAAAGTAAAAATGACACAAACATAATATGTTTTACGAAAACAATTTTTACATGGGGTTATAAAGATCAGATTTTTGATTATAAATAGTCATTGGAAATATGAAAATATTTCCTACATCATAGTATTTTTTTTAAGTTTTATACATTAAATAAATTAAATTATTTATGACATAATAATGATGCAGCGATGACATCATTATTTGATGATTTAAATAAAATGGAATGATAATGTAACATCTATGCACTACACATGTCAAAAACCAATTGGATGAGTGGATTTAGAACCCTTATCACCTTATCCACGAATTATATCAGTGTGGGACCTTTTAAAACCGAAACAAATTTTCAAATAAAGTAATATTTCTTTACTTTCCAAAAGTGCCCCTCCACTCCTCTTATAAAAGGCCCCCACATCTACCTCATTTCACACACTCCTCAAGCCTTTGGCTCGTCCAACCCCTGCCCATTTACTCTCTCCACATCTCTCTCCTCATCCTAGAGGATTCCCATTGGGCAGAATCCTTTCAAAGGAAGCCTTTAGTCTCAAATCAAAACTAGTTACACTTTTAAAGGTAATTCATTCTCTCTTGTTCTTTTGTTTTATTTTGCTTCTCCAACACTATAAACTCTTTTTATTTACTTATTTTGTAACAACATAAGTATCTTAAATATACTACGATGTTTTTATAAGATTTATTCGAGCTAAACTCTCACACAACTACATCAAATGGTTAATGAACATACGGTTTCCGGGGATGGCGAAATTCTGCCTCCCGAAACGATGATTGTTCAATACTCACGTAACACCTTCAAAGGTGGCCATTATGATGTCACTATTTTTATATATGATATATAATATGTTTATTTTTTCTCTTTAAGCTTCTGTATTTTTCATTTTGGGCATACCTTTATGGTTTCCATTATGGGTAAACACGATATCTTCATTTAAGGAAGTGCGGACTACCGCCCCCTCAAAGTGATGTGATTCATTAATGCCATATGTGGGACGTGTAAAGGATGGATTTAAAGTTATTATATATGATGTTATACTGGAATTATAATATACCTCTATATCATCATTATTTCTTTCCATTAATGTATGATATAGAAATGAAAGTAGCGTTCATGCGTACGTACGGCTTACCGTCTCCATGAACGGTGCATTTCATTTCTTATCCCCAAATGTAATGTACTATTAAAATTACATGTATATAATGGATATATATAATTAATGATATATCTAAATGATGAATATAATTCTGGAATTAAAATATACATACCTCTCATTTAGTTTTAATTCCATTAATATGACAAAGAAATGAAAGTAGTGTTCATGCGTACGTACGGCTTACCGTCTCCATGAACGGTGCATTTCATTTCTTACCCCTAAATGATTATGTAATATTATAAATACATGTATATGATGGATATATATGATACATATTATATCCAAATCGGGAGTTTCATTCTGGATATAAAGAACCTTTGACCACACGAACAACATGTAATTGTAACAAGTCCACTTTCGACTTAAGAACCAAATATCGACAAAACAAACATTATTAACTTAAATAGTTTTATAATGTTTATAACATGGAAATAAGTGATATAAAAGAAATACTTAACTCTAAAAGGTTCTTAATCAAGTAGAAATTAACTCAAGTTTATTATTCAGGACGTTAAAGAACGATCGAGTCAAGTCGGACCCGAGGTAAGGGACTTCGTCTCAATATCCTTTCATTGAGGCAAATTTCATTTTATACAAAACTATCTTTTATACGGTGTATAAACACCTTTGACTTTTACTTTTATACAAAAGTAATCTTTTTCTACGAAGCGTTTTACTAAACGACAAAAAAGAATGTTTTTTTAACGTACGCGGTGACAACGACCTTTTCTGCCGCCGCGAGTATTATTTGGTCTTTGGAATTCTCAACAAGCCGTATTGTTTTTAGAATAAAATAAATACCATATACTCTTTTATGTATTTTCGTATTGAAAATGGTTTTGAAAAAGGATTCTATTATGTCAATATATATATGATATATTGTGATTGAAATGTGGAAATGTTATCATTCTTTTATATTGGTTTTATGTTTTATGATTTTATATTGGTACTTGGACATTTTAACGGGTGGTTACATTATAAACCATATGACGGGTGGTGCCGTGAATACCAGGACGGGTGGTTACGTTATAACCTCCAATTCATTGGGTATGGAAGTCGGCCGTATGGCTATTCCATTAAGTATGTATGGAAATTGGTCGTATGGCTATTCCATTAAGTGATATGTGTGGAAGTCGACCGTATGGTTGTTCCACTTAAGTATGTTTATGTCCCAAGATATCTTTATATATGTTATGTGTTCTTTTTATGGATTTTATGGTAATCCTTTGGTTACAAAAAGGTAAGTAATGATAATTTATTCAGTGAAGAATTTTTACTACTTCATGAAGGTGAAGGTATTACTTTGATAGAGTATATATGGTTTATTTGATGTTTGAAAAACTAATAGTTTTCATTATTTCTATATCCCTTACTGAGCTTTTTATGCTCACCCCAAGATTTTTTTGAAATGTTTTCACAGGACATAATGTGGAATAAGGTCAAGGATGGGATCAAGGGAAAGTCATGCTACCTAAAACATGAAACTAGACATGTTTCTTTTTAAGAGTTTTTATTTTATGGAAATTTAGTAGAAGAGACTACTTTGTAATATTTTGAGATGTAATAGTTATGTCCTAATTCTCTAAAACTCTAATCCTGAAAAGATCCTCAACGTGTAATCTTGTGATAACTCAAGATTAAGTAAGGTTTAAGGTTGGGGCCTTATAGTTGGTATCAAAGGTCGGTTTAGACAACATTAGGAGTTAGAAAAGTGTTAAATTATAATATGATTGAAATGATATAGCATCTACAGATTACCATGTTGCTTCACCTAAGATATTTCTGTGTTCAGAATGGTTTTCTGCAGAGGAAACAAAGAAGCTATGTTGGGACGACATCAGGAAGAAGATAACCTTCCAAATCAGCAACCTGAGATGGTCGGAATCGGAACTGAACAGTTTGTTGCAGTGATGGCACAGTTGACATAGGCTATAAATGGTGGTGGTATCCATGCACGAGATCAGACAGATCAACCGCAGAGGAACATGTCAGTGGTGGAACATTTCATGAGGCAACATCCACCATCATTCAGAGGATCATATGACCATGTGCAAGCTGAAGGGTGGACTAAAGCACTAGATAAGATTTTTGATGTCATGGGGTGTTCAGAACATCAAAAAGTTAGTCTTTCTGTTTACCGTTTTGAAGGTGAAGCTGATCAGTGGTGGTCGATGGTGAAAAATATAATGGATAGTGATGAGATTGAGTATCCTCACTGGGATGAATTCAAATGTATGTTTCTTGAGAAATATTTTCCTAAGGTGGTTCGTCTTATGATGGAAAAAAAGTTCCTAGAATTGAGGCATGAGGATGATTCAGTGGCTGCTTATGAAGAAAATTTCACTCGATTGGCAAGGTATGCTCCAAACTTCATACGAGATCTTGATAGTAAAATAAACCTTTTTTACTCAGGGTTAAAGCCAATGTATCGAAGGTCTTTAGCTTCTCGTGAGTTCAAAAGTTATGAAAAACTTTTTCGATGTGCGGAGAAGGTGGAAATGGAGTTTTCCGATGATCAGGTGTTCTATGAAAAACAACAGAATAAGAGGTCTAGTTGGCAGGAAAAGGGGAAGAATTAATCAAAGAAGTATGGAGGTAAGAATACCAAATATCCATCCTGTGAGAAGTGTGGTAAAATGCATCCTGGAGAATGTTTATTTAAGTCTGGTAAGTGCTTTCGGTGTGGTAAGTCTGGTCATATTGATCGTAACTGTAAGGAAGATGATCAAGCAGGAAATGAAAAGCCAACGGTAAGATGTTTTAAGTGTAATGAAATGGGTCATTATGCAAACGAGTGTCCAACGAAGAACTCAACTGGGGGAATGAATCCAGACTACAAGCAGAAAGGGGTGGTGAAATCCTTTGCAACAACTTCAGCAGATGTTGGGCCATCAAATGAAGTGGTATCAGCTCCAGGGAGCTCAGTATTTTTCGAAGATTGACTTGAGGTCGGGGTACCATCAGTTCAAAGTAAAAGAAGAAAACGTTTTTAAGACTGCGTTCCGTACTAGATACGACCATTATGAATTTGTAGTTATGCCTTTTGGGTTAACCAATTCACCTGCTGTATTCATGGACCTTATGACTAAAATTTCCCATGAGTTCTTGGATAAGTTTGTGTTTGTGTTTTGAGGTTTGGGAAGAGGTTATGTGTGCCTTGTGATTCACAGTTGAAGAATGAGTTGTTATGTGAGGCTCATAGTTCCCCGTTTTCAGTTCATCCTGGTAGTTCTAAGATGTACAGAGATCTGCGGGAGTATTAATGGTGGGATGGAATGAAAAGAGACATTGCTGATTTAACTGTGAAGTGTTTGACATGTCAACAGGTTAAAGCAGAGCGGCAGTTACCGAAAGGGATGCTTCAGCCTTTACCAGTGCCAGAGTGGAAATGGGAAAACATATCCATGGACTTTGTTGTGGGATTACCGAGGACATCTCGAGGTAATAATGAAATCTGGGTTATTGTTGATCGCTTGACCAAATTTTCTCATTTCCTTTCTATACGAGATACTTTTTCTCTTGATCAACTTTCCCATTTGTATCTTAAAGAAATAGGCAGGTTACATGGAGTTACTCTCTCCATTGTATCGGATCGTGATCCCAGGTTTACTTCTAACTTTTGGAAAGGCCTTCAGATGTCGTTGGGTACTGAATTAAATTTTAGTACAGATTTTCATCCTCAATCAGATGGACAGTCAGAACGAACAATCCAGACATTGGAGGATATGCTACGAGCTTGTTCTATGGATTATCAGGGAAGTTGGGACCAACATCTTTCTTTGGTTGAGTTTTTTTATAATAACAGTTTTCATTCCAGTATACAGATGGCACCATTTGAGGCATTATATGAGAAGCGGTGTCGAACTCCAGCATTTTGGGATGAAGTGGGTGAAAGGAAGCTGATGGGACCAGAATTTGTAGAAGAGATGGCAGAAAAAGTTCAGTTGATTCAGAAGCACATGAGAACAGCTCAGAGAAGGCAGAAGAGTTATGAGGATAACCGGATGAAGGATCTATCTTTCGAGGTAGGTGATAATGGTTTTCTAAAGGTTTCTCCTTGGAAAATTGTGATGAGATTTGGTAGGAAAGGAAAGCTGAGTCCAAGGTTTATTGGACCATATGAAATTTTGGAGAGAGTTGGATCAGTTGCATACCGGGTGGCTTTACCTCTGAGTTTTTCTCAGGTACACAATATTTTTCATGTTTCAATGTTGAGGAAGTATATGCCAGATCCATCTCATGTTTTGAGTCCAGAGGTATTTCAGCTGGTAGAGAACCTATCTTATGAAGAACAACAAGTCCAGATTATTGACCACAGGGAGCAGGTGTTATGGAATAAGGTGATTCATCAGGTAAAGGTTTTGTGAAAAAACCATGTGATTGAATAGGCAACATGGGAATCTGAAAATGCTATGATGGATAAATACCCCCACTTATTTTGATAAATGAATAAAATTGCGAGGACAAAATTCCCAAAAGGGGGGAAGGATGTAACATCCCAGTTAAATAAAGAATAAATAATTTTCATATTTATTAATATTTACGAATTAAATATTAATTTTAATTAAAAGGGGTTTCTACGTCTGATAGCGTACTCGATACGCAACGATGAGTTTCTTTGAAAACTTGCGTTGCACACAAGTAATAAAATAATATTATTTTAAATGTTAGTTAACGAGTAACCGTTGTACTGGAAGGAATGGATAGAAATAACTAAAATATGATTATATATGTTTTTAAATTTTTTTACATTTACCTAATAAACGATAAAGTCTTAAAATACGGAAAGAGTTCAATTTTAGGCATTTATACCCTAATTTTCACGAAAGGTCCACTTATCACCTTTTGACGGAGTACCGTCATTAAATATAGTTTTGATCGATCTTATAAATTCTATTGGACCAAATATAACTCTTCTTTAGAATCGGGACATCAAAATTTACTTTGTGTAATTTTTTGGTACCTTTCTGATAAAGTTCATTTTTTAATGAATAGTGTAAAATGTTGTATTTTAATTCAAAACCACTTTTTAATCTAATTTATTTATATGATTATATTATCTTTTGAATTGGTTTTAAAGTGAAATTATAAAATATTTTTACCATTAAATCCAATAGTGGTCGTTGGAATTAATTTCACTTTGAAATCGGACTTAAACTAGTGTCAATCTTTTGAGACTTATTGTTGCATAAAAACACGCTATTTGCTCTGACAGTGGGAATTAATTAATAAATTAATTAATGTGACTTATATGTTTTGAATTTTGTAAAATAGACTTCATTTTTTAATTCTTAATATCAAATATAGCTTAGGGTGAATTTTTTGTAATTTTCTGAAAAACATCAATTTTTGATGAATAGTGAAACCACTAAGTGGTACTTATAAAGACTGATTTTCCGTTTAAATGAAATTTTGCCATCATTGTGTTTTGAATTTCAAAAAATCCGACATACATGGTTGTCATTAAGATGTTAAATGTGGTTCAATGAGACTATAATAATTTTTTGGTGAATTGTAACTTATTAAGTTCTTAATCGCGATTAGTGGTAATTAGTGTAGTTTAAGGTAAAAATAATGCTTTAATAAAATAAGATGATCTTGACACATGTCCTACCCTTATTGGTTGTGTCATGGCCGACCAACACAAGCCATCGGTCAACTTGGGGTCCCCATGGAGACACTTTGGTTGGGAAATGACATAAATAACTTTTTATTTAATGTAAAAGTAAAAATGATACAAACATAATATGTTTTACGAAAACAATTTTTTACATGGGGATATAAAGATCAGATTTTTGATTATAAATAGTCATTGGAAAGCTAAAAATATTTCCTACATCATAGTAGTTTTATTATAATTTTTAGACATTAAATAAATTAAATTCTTTATGACATAATAATGATGCAGCGATGACATCATTATTTGATGATTTAAATAAAATGGAAAGATAATGTAAAATCTATGAACTACACATGTCCAAAACCAATTGGATGAGTTGATTTAGAACCCTTATCACCTTATCCACGAATTATATCAATGTGGGACCTTTTAAAACCGATACAGATTTTCAAATAATGTAATATTTCTTTACTTTCCAAAAGTGCCCCTCCTCTCCTCTTATAAAAGGCCCCCACCTCTACCTCATTTCACACACTACTCAAGCCTTTGGCTCAGCCAACACCTACCCATTTACTCTCTCCACATCCCTCTCCTAATCATAGAGGATTCCCTTTGGGATGAATCCTTTCAAAGGAAGCCTTTAGGCTCAAATCAAAAGTAGTTACACTTTTAAAGGTAATTCATTCTCTCTTGTTCATTTGTTTTATTTTGCTTCTCCAACCCTCTAAACACTTTTTATTTACTTATTTTGTAACAACAACAGTATCTTCAATATACTAGGATTTTGTTATAACATTTATTCGAGCTAAACTATCACACAACTACATCAAATGGTTAAAGAACATACGGTTTCCATGGATGGCGAAATTCTTCCTCCCGAAATGATGATTGTTCAATACTCATTTAACACCTTCAAAGGTGGCCATTATGATGTCACTATTTTTATATATGATATATAATATGTTTATTTTTTTTCTTTAAGCTTCTGTATTTTTCATTTTGGGCATACCTTTATGGTTTCCATTATGGGTAAACACGATATCTTCATTTAAGGAAGTGCGGACTACCGCCCCCTCAAAGTGATGTGATTCGTTAATGCCATATGTGGGACGTGTAAAGGATGGAGTTAAAGTTATTATATATGATGTTATACTGGAATTATAATATACCTCTATATCATTATTATTTCTTTCCATTAAAGTATGATATACAAATGAAAGTAGCGTTCATGCGTACGTACGGCTTGCCGTCTCCATGAACGGTGCATTTCATTTCTTATCCCCAAATGTAATGTACAATTAAAAGTACATGTATATAACGGATATATTTAATTAATGATATATCTAAATGATGAATATAATTCTGGAATTAAAATATACATACCTCTCATTTAGTTTTAATTCCATTAATATGACAAAGAAATGAAAGTAGCGTTCATGCGTACGTACGACTTACCGTCTCCATGAGCGGTGCATTTCATTTCTTACCCCTAAATGATTATGTAATATTATAAATAAATGTATATGCTATATATATATGATACATATTATATCCAAATTTGGAAGTTCATTCTGGATATAAAGAACCTTTGACCACACGAACAACATGTAATTGTAACAAGTCCACTTTCGACTTAAGATCCAAATATCGACAAAACAAACATTATGAACTTAAATAGTAAAATAATGTTTATAACATGGATATAAGTGATATAAAAGGAATAATTAACTCTAAAAAGGTTCTTAATCAAGTAGAAATTAACTCAAGTTTATTATTCAGGACATTAAAGAACGATCGAGTCAAGTCGGACCCGAGGTAAGGGACTTCGTCTCCATCTCCTTTCATTGAGGCATATTTCATTTTATACACAACTATCTTTTATACGGTGTATAAACACCTTTTACTTTTACTTTTATACAAAAGGAATCTTTTTCGATGAAGCGTTTTACTAAACGACAAAAAAAGAATGTTTTTTTAACGTACGCGGTGACAACGACCTTTTCTGCCGCCGCGAGTATTATTTGGTCTTTGGTTTTCTCAACAAGCCGTAATGTTTTTAGAATAGAATAAATACCATATACTCTTTTATGTATTTTGGTATTGAAAATGGTTTTGAAAAAGGATTCTATTATGTCAATATATTTATGATATATATTTTGATTGAAATGTGGAAATGTTATCATTCCTTTATATTGGTTTTATGTTTTATGATTTTATATTGGTACTTGGACATTTTAACGGGTGGTTACATTATAAACCATATGATGGGTGGTGCCGTGTATACCAGGACGGGTGGTTACGTTATAACCTCCAATGCATTGGGTATGGAAGTCGGCCGTATGGCTATTCCATTAAGTATGTATGGAAATTGGTCGTATGGCTATTCCATTAAGTGATATGTGTGGAAGTCGACCGTATGGTTATTCCACATAAGTATGTTTATGTACCAAGTAACCTTTATATATGTTATGTGTTCTTTTTATGGATTTTATGGTAATCCTTTGGTTACAAAAAGGTAAGTAATGATACTATATTCAGTGAAGAGTTTTTACTACTTCATGAAGGTGAATGTATTACTTTGATAGAGTATAAATGTTTTATTTGATGTTTGAAAAACTAACAGTTTTCATTCTTTCTGTATCCCTTACTGAGCTTTTTATGCTCACCCCATGTTTTTTTGAAATGTTTTCACAGGACTTAATGTGGAATAAGGTCAAGGATGGGATCAAGGGAAAGTCATGCTACCTAAAACATGAAACTAGACATGTTTCTTTTTAAGAGTTTTTATTTTATGGAAATTTTAGTAGAAGAGACTACATTGTAATCTTTTGAGATGTAATAGTTATGTCCTAATTCTATAAAACTCAAAACCTGAAAAGATCATCAATGTGTAATCTTGTGATAACTCAAGATTAAGTAAGGTTTAAGGGTGGGGCATTATATTTATAATCTAACATCAACCCAACTAGTTGTAAATGTACATCGCTTTCCAAACAGATCTTCATATGGAGCCATCTGAAAACTCAAGTGGTAAATATTTTTGTTTGATAAATTTACCAATGGGTGTTTTTTATCCCATCCACCATTGAATTATAGAGATCATGCTTTTAGTTTGTGGGTGATAGTCCTTGCTGAAATTTAATTCATTATTCAAAGCATGTTGAAGACCCCTCTATAATTTAGATGTGAACCTTGGATCGTGGTAAGAGACAATAAAGTGTGAAACACCCTACAGTATCACAACATCCTTCACATATATCATTTCATGTTGTTTAATTTTTAAATCTTCCAATATAGAAATAAAAATGGATATATTTGTGAGTTGGTCAACCACAAACTCTATCGCATTATTTTCCTTGCATGTATTCGAAAGACCAATGACAAATTCCATAGTGACATTCTCCCATTTCCACATGGGTACAAGAAATGGTTACATCATCCCTTTGGACATTTTTCTCTCTTCTTTAACATGCTGACATACCATGCACCATGAGATATATTCCTCAATATCATTCATTGTGTTATCTAACCAAAAGTATTATCAGAGATCTCGGTACAAGTTGTTGCCACCAGGATGGATAGAGAATGCTAATATATTTGAATTGTCAAATAGCGTCTTCATTATCCTGAGAGACAAAGGCACAAAATGTTGGGATCCAATCCAAATCAAACCATCAACATCGACGTGGAACTCATGTATATTCTCATCATTTACTGAATTAACCATCTTTTGTAACTCCAAATCCCCCCTTTGTGGATCCTTAATCTCTTATTAGATAAATGGTTACAAAATCATTTGGGAAAGGAATGATGTATCCTATTCCCTTGCGATTTCCAAATCATTCATATGAATATCCACTAAAGTAGATTCTTTCTCAATCTGTAACATGGATAGAGAAGTAGGTTATTATCTACATAGATCATTATCTTCCTTTTTCAACTTTCCAGGATGATAATGAATAGGGAAATTATAGTCATTTATTATCTCTACCCATATCCTTCGACATGAGTTGATCTCCTTTTGTGGGAATATATACTTTTGGCTCCTATGGTTTGTGTATATGTCACACTTCTCACCATAAAGTTAGCTCCACCATATTACCAAGGAAAAAACCATGGTTTTCATCTATATATCATGATTTGGAATTTTATAGTCATGGATATTTAGATTCCATGAGGTATAGGAAATCTAATTATCATCTTTCATGAGTAAAAAACCCAAGACTTTCATTGAACCGTCATTGTATATTACCAAACATTCTCTACTCTTTGATAATGATAGTAAAAGTGCAGTGATTGGCCTTATCTTAAGTTCGAGGAACCATCCCTCACATTATTTCGTCCATCCATACATTACCCCACTCATTGTTAACTTAGTTATTGGTCTTGAAAATCATATTAATTTTCTAAAAAAATGATAGTTTTACCTAGATAATCGATGAAAACTTCAGATTTTTCTGAAAGTATAGGTCCTAGGCCATTCCTAATTCACTTTTATTTTGAAGGGTCCATACAAATTCCCTCGCATGTGATCACATGTCCGATTAACATGAATTTTATCAACCAATAGTCACAATTTTTGAACATGGAATTCAAATTCTCCTTTCTCAATGTCACCAACAACTGTCTTAGTTAATCATCATGTTCCTCCTTTTCATTGGAGTAAATGAGAATATAATCGATATACACTACAAGAAATTAGATGAGGTAATGTATAAATATTATATTCATAAAATCTATTAACATTATAGGGGCATTAGTACATCCGAATGGAACCACCATAATCTCATAGAGACAATAACATGTACAGAATTTAGACTTCTGAATAAATGTTTTTCACCTTAAGATGATGAAATCCATAACGAATATCCACCATTGAAATGTATTGAGATCCTTTTAGTTGAGTGAACATGTCACCCATCTATGAATGAGGTTACCTATTATATATGATGATCTTGTTGAGTTCCTGAAAATCTATACACAGTCGCATTGTTCCATCCTTCTTCTTTATAAAGAGCACTATAACACACTAATGTGATGCACATGGGCGTATAAACCCTTTTTTCAACTGCTCTTGAAGATTCTTCTATACCTCCTCTAGTTCAATGGGAGCCATCCTATAGAGGCACATTTTTATAGGAGTAGATCATGGTATGAGTAATATGGATAACTCCGCATCACGGTCTGGGAGATGTTCAAGTAAGTCATTAAGAAATACATCATTGTATTCCATCATCATGGGTATTTCCTCTAGGTTGACACTTTACATTGACACGGCCATTTGAGAATGGTATTGTTTTTCATAGGTAATCGAGAACAATATAGTTGAATCCTTTTACGATGTATATTCATGATTATGTTTTCATTATTAGAAAATCATGAGATGTTTTGGAATATTAAAATATGTTTCATATTCTATACATTGTAATTTATTCTATATAATGAGAGACAATCAATTCCCTATATAGAATCAAATTCCACAAAGCGAACTATTATGTGATTTGTAGGAATAATCTTCCCACATACGCCAATAAGAGAACAGTCAAACACTTTTGTTGAAATGATTAACCACATGGTGTTTTTACGGATATATCTACTTCAAGGTTTTGGGGCTTCGATTCAGTAGTTCTAGAAAACATTCCACTAATAAAATAATGTGTTGAACCAAAATCAAATAAGTGTTTTTAAATTCGTGAGTGAATAAGAAGTGTACCTTTAATGGAATCATTATCTTGATATATGTTCGTAGTAGTGAGCTCATAAGCCTTATCTTCTTCCATTTGATTTGGTGGCTGTTTACACTTATTACCCTCTAGGAATGGAGGTTTTGTGAACTGACATGCATAGTTCTCTTGTTCCCTATAGTTGTATCATTGAACCATGGGTGGGGCTACCCTTTCTTCAACTATAATCTCTTTACATATCATCTCATTTTGAAACACTTGAGCATGGTGTCCTTGTTTCTCACACATGAATCATTTCCCCATTCCTAATAGGCACTTCCCATGATGCAACATCCCACATTTTTCATATATGGGTTGTTGAGTTTTCTTTCTACCTTTATCATTAGATCATAAATATTGAAACTTATTATTTATTTTCTGATAACCATATCCTTGGGACCATTCTACAAAATCAATCTCAACATTGAGGTCACATTAAACAACATATTCCTAACTCCCAAAGTCTCTAATTTCAATATCTTTTCGAAGTTGTGGTTTTAATCCACTAAAAAATCTACCAAGTTTTTTGTCATTGTTGATAACAAAACCCCAAGAATACATTTCACTCCTTATGCAATTTTATTCATAAGTCATGATATATTCTCCTTACATTTTCATGATCTATATGCATTCTCTCTCTATCATTGTATGAATCCTTTGTGGAAAATACATAAAAATAAACCTGATCTTAAAGTCACCTCATTCCATCTCTTTAGTTTTGTCACTTGGCTTCGTGTTCTTAACAAAATCCCACCATTACCTGGAATCACTATATATTTGATAAAGAGATAATGTCACATTATCCATATTAAAATATTGAAGAATTGAAAATATCTTCTCTAAGGATATCGACCTCTGTTCCTCAACTAGTTGATCAGAAGATCCACTAAACACTGGTGGTTGTTGCCAAATAAAACACATCATATGCAGTTGCTCCCTCCTAGTTGAAGTAGGTCATTCTGCATTATTCAGGTAATTATTCATAAACAAATAAATTTGGTTAATAATCTCCATGAAATTGTAATCTCCACCTCCCAATGCATTGGGGATGTCATTCGGGTAATCATTACATTGGCCCTCGCACAGGTTTTTGGCACGGTTTCTACTAGTTCCTTCCAATTTCAAAAATATAAAATGTTAAACAAAATTTAAGTCAATAATTCATGAATATATAACTTATTATTTTGAATAATTTACACTAAAATTATAAGTTATGGGATCCCTATGGTAAAATTATTGTGTACATATTTTACTTAGTCTCAAACATATGATTTTCTCTAGGATTCACTAATCCTAATTCCAAAATTAACTAAACCATTCATGTGATACAAAAAATTGAACCCCTAGCTTTTCAAACATCATATTTAGAAAATAATCAAGTTTTAAACATAATATTATTTTACAACAAGGATCCAAAATATTATTGTCTAGGGAAAACTAGGACCAAACATAACATTTACAACATCCATTATAAACATTTATTTAATTATTTCTTTTTCTTGATTCTTATTGGATATGGACCTACCCATAGTACATTTAGTCACCTATGGATATTCATCAAAATGGGTTGAACTGAAATCCCATTTAGAGGATAGATATGAATAGTGTAACAATGAGTGAGTACAATCACAACATAGGCAAAGGATCATGAATATGTGAAAAAGTAATAATAAATGACTTGAAATGTGGCAATGCCTAAAAATGAACCACTGTGTCTAGAGGTCGAATACAACACATAGTTAGTAAAAATTATAGAATCATGTCCCCCCATCATTTCCCATTTACTCATGAGATTTATCACTTTACCCAATTCATTGGATTATTGTATAATTTTTTGTGAACCTTTCACATTCAAACATTCAAAATTGTTTATATAATTTTGTTGCAACCATCACAACATAACATTCCAATTACCATGCATGCCGCATCAACCATATATATACATAAAGAGCCCATTTAAAGGAATTTTTTTTAATCTCAGTTGAACAAATTCAAAAACATTGGGTTCCCAAAAGAAATTGGGAATGATAAACATTATATAATAATCATTAACCTTTATTGAGAAGTAAAAGGTTTGTTTTTTTGAATAAGATTTCTTTTGGAAAACCCTTTTAATGACATATAATAAATTGAAAAATAAATATATCATAGAAAATATATTATAATGATGAAAAAATGATTTCTATGGATTTACCATAATAAAAATTCTTTGAAAGAGAGAGAACCTGAAAAAATTAATTTGTGTTTTAGAATTTCCCCTTACCATATATAAGAACATTTTCATCAATTTAATGTCCTATATAACAACATTAAATTTATTAATTAACAATTCAAGAAACTTGTGTACAATAATATGGGTCATTATGGTTTCATTAGGTTATTTTATGGGACTATGGATGAGTTATTGAGTTTAAATCCACTATTCAGGAGTGTTCGTTTTTTTAGTTTTCTCGAATGGTTCACATATATTCAGGAATGGAAGTTCATATAAAACCGGATAAACATATATAATTGTAATTATAAGTTATTTATTATGTTACATAATATGAAATTATCTAATAAATAATTTTTTTAGATACTATTAGAATGAATCATTAGATAAGAAGTTAATGATGATTTTTTTGTTAATTTAGGCATTTTTTCGACCACAACTAACTTTTTTTTGAATAATAATTTTTTATATGTAAATAAATATGTTAAATAAAATTAAATATGATATAATAAATATAAAATAAAATTTTTCAGCCATTAAATTGTTCCATGACAATATCTTAATGCGTTAATGGGAAAAAAGAAAGCATGATGTTCTTAAAGGTGATAAATTATCTCCTCACGAACAATGTTTTCTTTTCTAAAATAAAAAGAAAAATAAGAGGGGGTTGGATGATATATTATCCTATTAGTATTATAAAATTATATTATATATGATATAATGGTGTTAACATACCATGTGGATGAGGATATGTGCGGAGATATTAAGAAAAGAACTAGAAGATGAAAGGAAATTAAGGGAAAAGAGAGGGGGGTTACATCTGGAATCCTCCGCTTGAGATCCTCTTTAAAAAACCTAGGATTTATGTTTTGTGTATACCAGACAATCGTGTACGTGTGGGAGGGGATTGGGAAGATTTTTTTAAGATTTTAGATGAAGCATGAAGCTTGAGAGGTGAGAGGAAACGGGGGTGTGATGGGGGGTATTTATAGTGGATGGGATGGGGGTTTTCATAATATATAATTCATTAGTTTATTAATTTCACTCAAGAACAGGTATACTGATGATTTCATGACTAGGAATAGTAAATGAGGACTATGAGTACGATATTTGAGTTCATACATTATTAATAATGTCTGTAAAAGTGAATTGAAATACAAATGCACTTATATGGAAAATTAATATATTTTACTATTCACCAAAAAATCAAGTATTTCATAAAAATACCAGAAATTCTCCCTAACCATTATTTGAGGTTAAGAATCCAAAAAAGAATTAAATTTTTTCTGAAAATAAATTCTAAATATGATTAAATTAGTTATTAATTTAAATTGAAATTTAATTTAAAAATTTAGTTTCAAAAATTAAAACATATTTTATAACGCTTTCAAAAATTACCTAATTTTTTATAAAATTATCACAAAACCAGAAGTGATAGAATTTTAAATTTATGAACAAATTTTAGGAAAATTTATTTTCTTATAAATAAATTATTTATATTTTCTTTTATTCATGTGCAAAAATACAAATACTATTACTCTGGTCATATTATCAATTATAAGATGTCTAAATGTTATAAAATCATTCATGGGTAATGTTACAAATATTTAGAATAATTTAATATTCATATGGGTAATATTAATATTTATATGGGTGGGGTACTGTTAAAAAATTTTATGTTTGCCCTATCAATCTCCAAAAAATTTATTGATCACAACCGTGCAAATCTAATTTTCAAATTTCAATACACAAACGTGAAAAAATTATGATTAATGGTCAAATAGTATTTAGTATAATTTATTTCTGTTTCTTAATGTGATTATACTTTAAAACAGGATTAAATGTATGTATTTTCATTTAAATATATTTGGGATATTACATGAATGTTTTATTATCTTGTGGCATGTGTATGTATGATTTTATTATGTGATGGGTGGGACCAATATCTTCCTATAATGCATTTTGTAATGAATTATATATAATTAGATAATGATGGGAATAATTTTTCTGGGCTTGATCAAATATATAAGATGGGAAAATGCGATCTACTATAGGAATATAAGGAAACTTGATCCGTTGGTAGATGGGAAAACCAGATCAACTATGGGATGATGGGGAAACATGATACACTAGGGGAAGATGGGAAAACCAGATAAACTAAGGGAATATGGGGAAACCATATCCATTATAGGGAAATGAATATATCTAGGGAGGTTGGTGTATACCACCTAGTAGGTTTACCCACCATGAAGATGTTAAATGCATTTTTGGAAACCATCCTTCACTTATGGGGAATGATGTTACATGGAAATGTTATTTCAACAATTAAATATTTTATTCATATATTAATATTTCATGGCGTGTTATCTTGATTAACTTATGATTTATTTCTAATTAACTACTAATACTTATTACATGATTAATGATTATTAACTCTTTGATATGCTGGGTAGGATATTCAAATGTCATGATAATATTCTCGTACCCTTATGCTTCTATTTATGCTAACATATCTCCAATAATAACCCATACCAAGCATCTAAGACTGCCCAATTTTATGATTTCATTTCCTATGTTATGATGATATGTATTGATTATGATATTTCTTAATAAGGGTGATAATCATGAGGACATGGGTGGGGGATTATTTATCCCACTTATGTAACAATGATTAGGTTTCCATGTTTCCAAGGGAACTAAAATAATAAGATCATTGAGGTTCTATCTGTGTTATGTATTAAGTATTACAAATAAAAGATATAATTTCCATGTATGATAATAATTTTTGGTTATATATATGTATGGAATTATATTCACCAGAATAATATATTCAATTATCTCATACATGTATTTTAGAGAGATTCATGAAATGTAACATTGGTAATAATTCTTTCTCGAGTTGTTCCAGAATTTGTTTCAAATACCATATCTGTATATCTACTTTTATATGGATTATGAAGACAAAATATTTACCTAAAATATATTTCACCATAAAACAATGTTTATAAATTAAACAAATATTTTTGGAGACCCTTTCATTCTAGTCTTCACTAACTATTAGACTAAACTACTATTTTCCACCTGTTGTCAAAATTTTTTACATGGAAAACTATGGCCCTCCTACTATCCTTTTCTATACACCTTCCATACCTTCATTACTATATAACATTCAATTATATTAATTCTCAAATTCATCCATTAATGTATCATTAATACATTAATTCCATATTGTCATTTGATGGTTTCAATAACTATTTCTAGTTGAATCATATATATACCTTCCAAAAAATGTTGTCTTGAAATCTAATTCATAAGATTTTGATCATTGAATGTATTTATGATAATTAGAATTATAATGGATTTAGAAAATCGGAAATGTTATAAACAATATTATTTGTGTCATGAATATACCACCCCATATATAGTCTCTCTTGAATACCCACCAATGGTATAAAATAAATTGAAGAGACTACCAAAAATCAAACTTCATTTTAGTATATAAAATCTATATTTAAAAATTTATATGAACTTTTAAATATTATTTGATAATAATTTACATATTTTTTATAGGATTTATTATTAAAATATAAAAATATATCACCCTTCATTAAGAATACATAACCACCACAATAGTTTTAACATTCCCATGAAACATGTTTCTTAAGAAAATTTTGTTTCCACAAACTCTTACAGAACTTATTCCTAAGAGAACTACATCTTCATCTATTGCAATTAATTAACTCGTCTATATATTTCTCCCACATTCAAAAATGAGATTGTAATAATTTTTATATAAATAATTTAAAATTTTAAACTATCAATTAATTATCTTAGGGTTTTATATAATATCATATATCAACTTTTGGATAAAGGAGATACACTTGGTGTTTTACATGATGCATTGTTTATTTTTTTGAATTATTATTATTAAAATCATTGAATATAAACACATGATAACATGAAAAAATGGATTCATTATAATAAAATATCATATATGATTTAGATTTATCATTATAATTGATATATATTTATTGGAAATCTATAATATTTATTAAGAATGTCTCAAAAAAATATGAATGATTCCAAAATTAATTTGAGTCTCATCATTTATGATCCTTTTACTAAAAGCATTGAAGTGCATTGTGTTGCATTTGTTGTCAATGAGACATGAAGTTGTCTTGGAATGAATGGAAGTCAGGGAATGAAGATGTGAATGTCAAAGGATGTGATGGTGATGGTGGTGAAGGAGAATGGCCATGATACTAAGAGGCATGTCACTTAGGAGATTCACTAAGTGGCATAGAAGATGTGGTTGAAACATTCTCTAGTAAAATCAGACGATTGTTGAACTGGTCTTTAAGTTCTAAGAACTTGTATCCTGATGATACAATGTCACAACATTGTTTGAAGACCATGCATTGTATTGACAATGCATGAGGAGAAGTAAGATGATCCATCCACAACTTCTATGTGGATGAAGTGGTTTAATAAAATTCATGCACTAACACTTAGTGCATGTGAATCTGAAGAAGTCCCAATTTGATCTCTGATTAGATCAACAAAGTTTATTGAAGAAATATTTGATTCAGGAGCTCGGTTGAAGATGAAGAAACCTTTTGAATTCCATATCCTAAGTGAAGATTATATGTTGAGGAGGATTAAGGAATTCTTAAGAAGTAGAGAAGGGAAGAAATTGAGAAGAAGAATGGAAGAAGTGGCTTGGCACTTGGCATGTTTTACATAGAGGAGGACTTTGTTTTTACAAAGTCTTATTTGAAGACTTTGCCAAAAAATTGGGCCACCAAGGAGGCCAGCCGAGGGTCATCACCCAAGGCACATGTGGGACTCAAGGTCACCACGCCCATGGGGAACCCTCAAGGCCAGGGCAGCATCCTTGCGGCAGGGCGCACCCAAGACAACCGCATGGGCGCCTGGGGCACGCCCGGAGGAGCGCAGGGGGGCGTGTATAAGCCCCCGAGGGCACGCGGTGGTGAAATCCGCGCGCCCGAGATGCATAGTGGGCGCTAGAGCGCGCCCGCGGGAGCAAGAGTGGGCGCAGAGCGTGCCCGCAGGGAGAACATGGTGCGGGGCGGCACCGTGGAGGGAGGAGTTTCAACTGGCCGTTCAAGGGAGCGGCTGGGTTATAAGCCGCAGAAATTCCGCGAGAGAATTCGATGTGGGACGCGGGATTTTCACCGGGAACGAATCCCAGCCGCACGATTCATCGCGCGCTCGATCTGGACCGCCCATCTAATCCGCCGCGGCCCAGCCTGATCGCGGCCGTCCAAATCTTTAATCCAACGGCTCTCCGCGCGTCTTCTTCCCCGCGCCATGCGAAGCCACCCGCGACGTCCCCGCAAGAACCAGAGCCTCCCGAGCAGTGTTCTCGAGCTCCCGGCCACCATTTCCGAATCCGAAACCTCCATCGTGCTCGTCTGGCCACACTGAACACGGCCATGCCTAAAAATGACCATGCATGCAATGTTTGAAGGATTTCGACTTCAGCCGAGGCAAACGGAGTTGCCGAGGCCACGTGGAGAGCATGCTGTGCATGCATGAGCCTAAACCGAAGGCTGTGCATGCGTTATGAGTCGCATGCACGTAGAAGAGAAAAATATAGGAGAACCCGTGTGAACCGAGGATAAAAATAAAGATTTGAAAGATTTCAAAGATCCGAAATCTTCGGGGATTCAAGATATCCCACGCGGACGTTTTGAGGTTTCTATGCCTATAAAAGGAGAGCCCATGCTCTCGGTGTAGTTTGCTGGAACGCTGCTGAAAATTTTGGGAGTCCCGCGAGAGCTCTGCCTCGCAAAGAACAGCATGCGCGCCCCTTGCGCGGCAGAGAAGCCCGGAGCCATATTTTGGCTTCGTGAAGTTCCTTGCGCGCTGCTCCCTTGCGCGACAAGAAGAAGAAGGAGGAGGAAGTCCCCTGCGCGCATCACTTGCGCAACAGGAAGAGCTCTCCCTGCCCGCATACTTGCGCAGCAGGAGAAGCTTGCACACCCAAGGTGCTCTTGCACTCTTGAGGCCTGCACAACCCGAGCCGCATCCTCTTGCGTGCTCAAAGTTGTTGTGGCTTGCGCGGCAGTGTTGAAGAGGAGAAGCCGCACCCTTGCGCGCCTCCTTTGAAGCTGGTGTTCGGCTGTGAGCAAGAGAAGGCCGAGGGCCTTAGTGCTTATGTGTTAAACAGGAAGACCCGAGCCCTTGCACCCCTTAAGTGCTAAACTGAAGAAGTAAGCCGAGGCTTGGGTGGGTGCAAAGAAGAATAAAAGAACACACTTGGCAGTGTGTGTGCCAAGTGAGAAGGAAGACCCGAACCTTGTGTGGGAGAAGTGAAGACCACACCCTACGGGTTGTGGGTGCTTGGCAAGCAAGAAGGCCGAGGCATAGCTTGGGGTGTGCAAAAATAGTGGAGGCCAAATACACACTCATTGTGTGTGTGCAAAGCAAAGAACAAATTTGTGTGTGCAAAACAACAAAGTGAAGTGGCCGAACCTATGTGTGTGCTCTAAGAGGAGTGGACACACTTAGAAGAAGAAGAAGACTCACACCAAAGTATAACACACTTTTAAGTGTGTGAACAAATTGCATAAAGAGTGTGAAGTTTGAGAAGTAGGTGTGTGCTCAAAAGTGATTACACCCTTTGTGGGTCTACTGCACCAAGAAGAGGAAAGGAAGAGTGCATGCTTGCATGCATGCACGTGCACACGTGAACAGTGCTAAATCAGTGGTGTGCATCTGAGGAGTCCAAGACTTGAAGATCTTGAAGAGTTGCCATGCACTCAGTGCATGATGTTGAAGTGAACTGAGACTGGACCAGACCGAAGATAAAGATATTATTTGTCTGAGCATTCAGTAATTGGAGAGAAGCCGGGTCATCCTTAGAAGAAGGTGATAAAGCCCGAGCAAGACGAGAAGACCTGATCATCACAAGTGATCAGAGGTACAGAGCAAGGCCAGCAGTCTTTATCCCAGACTGCTGAAGATACTTGAAGAAGCTTAAAGTGAAGAAGAGCTACTCGTGTGACTCGAGCAGCCAGGAGAAGACCCTGTGGGACTCAGGGAGAAGAAGTCTTCAGTGGGATTCTGGAGCAGGCCAGTGGGACTCTGGTAACACTGTGTGAAGCAGTATAAAGACCCTCCTGTGGGAATCAGGAGAGATACAGTGGGACTCTGTATCGACCATTGTAATTTTAACAGGTTATAATGGAGAATCCATGCTTGGAGAGCATGGCAAGGATGTAGGCCTTTGGTGCCGAACCTTGTAAATCCTTGTGTCCTGTGCCTTTTCATTACTGCATCATTCGGGAAAGGTTGAGAGATACAAGAAGAGTGGATCGAGGCTTTAACCAGCCATAGAGGTTTCATTGATAAGAATCAATTAGTAAAAAGTTTTAATGGATCACTGATTCACCCCCTCCCCCTCTCAGTGATTCACACTGATCTGGGCACTTCAATTGGTATCAGAGGGAGGTTACCTCTAAAAGATCCAAGAGAGTCTTTATGAAGTGCAGATTTGAGGAAATGAGCAACCAGCCTCAAATGGAGATATCTGCCAAGACTCAGAAAAATAGAAAGAAGAAACAGGCCAAGAAGATGAAGAAAGCCTGTCCTAGCTGTGATGAAGTTGAAACAATGAATGATCTTCAGAGTGCACTCAAATATCTTCAGAAGACAGTTCCCATGGAAGTGGCAAAGTGTATAGCTACAGGCATCCATGATCTTCATGAAGAAAAATCACAGTTAGAAGAAGAAGCCAATGCTATGGAAGACCAGCTGGCTAAAAGGGTTGGCATAACCAACACTCTCAGAAAGCTGGTAAATGCCAAAGATGAAACCGTTTCTCTTTGTAATGAAAGATATGAAGACACTGCTGAAGAATTGCAGAGAAGCCTTTCTGAGAAAGAATTCTTTAAGACTGTGGTCAAAGATGTTTTCCATGCACTGGAAAAGAGGCATAAAGTATCAATGGTTGTCAGAGATGCTCAACTTGAAGAAAAAGTCAAATTGGTGAAGGAGCTGGACAATTCATTGCAAGAATTAAAGAAGGTGCATGAAGACCAGATAAAACAGCTGGAAGAGAAATGGGAAGGAAGGCTAAGAACTATTGAGGATGAGAAGAACTCCCTCAATATGAAATGCTTAGAATTAGAGGTGATATTGAAAAATCAGCAATCACCCAAAGCCAAAGCCTCCCAGTCAACTGGAAGAAGACATGTTGCTACTCAAGTATGCCTTGAGAAGGATGATTCTAAAAGAAAGACATCCTCTAGTGAAAGTGCAACAACTTCTAACAAGAAGGTACCATCCATACCATCTTGTACTGATACTTCTAATAGTGTTTCTACTAAAAGTGCAGGATGGAAGAATGAATCCAAACAAGTATGGATGAAGACAGTGAAGAAAGAATGCTCTCCTGAAACAACACAACTTGTCAAGAAAAGTACCCAGCAATCAGAAGGACTGAAAAGGTCAAGATTCGTGGGTCAATGTTGGTGTTGTAACAAGTATGGGAATTGTGCAAAGGATTGTTGGTACAATCCACTGAATGCCAAAGCACAAAGGAAGCCCATGCCAAGGGGGAGTAAGCCAGAAGGAAAGAAGCAGCATCCACAGGTCCAGAGACATCTGTTTACTGCTAACAGATTTGGATTACTTGACAACATCTGGGATGATTGCAAAAGTGGTCAAATAGATACATGTCAATCTCCAACTGTATCCAGAGCTCAAAAGAAGAAAAGATCACAGAACCTGGCTCAGAGAGATTCCTTGGGAAGCAAGAATAAAGTAGACAATACTCCCAAGAAGTGTTTTAGAAATGAAGAGAAGTCCTTGGAGTCTAAATCCAAGAAGGGTGAGTCATCCAGAAGGACCACCAAGAAATGCTTCTACTGTGGAAAGAAAGGACACATCATGGACCTTTGTAAAGAAGCCATGAAACTAAATAGAAGCAGACTGAACTCAAACAGACAATCAATCCAGAAGAAGCAGAAGGGATTGATTGAAAACAAGTTGCCTAAGAGAGGTAGCTTGACAGCATCAAAAGAACCATGTGGAATTTCCAAAACTGAGGCCACACTTCCAAATGATATACTTGTCATATGGCCACATCAGTTGCAACTTGCCAGAGAACTAAAAAGAGCTGAAGATGAAGCTCTGGCATTTGCTAAAGCAAAAGGGAAGAAAAAGATTTCACATGAAGATGGGTTGAGAACCACACCAGCACAATCATCAATGAAGATCAAATGTGCAAGTGTGAAGAATGGTGAAAATGGGACATCTCGGTTGAGAGAATCTTATCAACCTTGTTGTTCACATTGATGAATCAAGGAGGTTCCATCTTATTCCCTTATACTATTGGTATTTACATGTGCTGACATTGCAGGGAATTGAAGATGATGATCATTCTCATCTGGAGAGTGGTTTGGACAGAATGGAGTGCACCCCTTGAGGGGGAGCCAATCTGGAGAAGATGATGTTCTGAAATTAATATCATCTTGAGAAAGTAGATGAAAGGGGGAGCTTTATCTTAGCACTGAACTTTCTAATGAGTTTTGTGAAGTATGTGCAGGATTTAGCAATTCACTGTTATATCTGAAAAATTTCAAGCCCCTAAGCATGATCTCACATGTGTAGAGAATTATGGAAAGCTTTGAATTCCTTGGTTATATCACTCTTGTTTTCTACACCGGGTTAGCCCAAGTAGACTTAGAGCTGATGTACTAAAGGTTCTTTGCTAAAGAGAACATGTGACATCATCCCTCTCTCAGTGTTTTACAAGAAAATACTTTTATAAGGGAGGAAGACATATTTTGAAAGCAAACCACCCCACACCTTTGCATTTGATTGCCAGTAAGGGGGAGAAATATTGGCACACATATTGACCCATTCATATGTGCTGAAGGAGTGTATTGACAACAAATACAAAGGGGGAGATTGAAGTGCATTGTGTTGCATTTGTTGTCAATGAGACATGAAGTTGTCTTGGAATGAATGGAAGTCAGGGAATGAAGATGTGAATGTCAAAGGATGTGATGGTGATGGTGGTGAAGGAGAATGGCCATGATACTAAGAGGCATGTCACTTAGGAGATTCACTAAGTGGCATAGAAGATGTGGTTGAAACATTCTCTAGTAAAATCAGACGATTGTTGAACTGGTCTTTAAGTTATAAGAACTTGTATCCTGATGATACAATGTCACAACATTGTTTGAAGACCATGCATTGTATTGAAAATGCATGAGGAGAAGTAAGATGATCCATCCACAACTTCTAAGTGGATGAAGTGGATTAATAAAATCCATGCACTAACACTTAGTGCATGTGAATCTGAAGAAGTCCCAATTTGATCTCTGATTAGATCAACAAAGTTTATTGAAGAAATATTTGATTCAGGAGCTCGGTTGAAGATGAAGAAACCTTTTGAATTCCATATCCTAAGTGAAGATTATATGTTGAGGAGGATTAAGGAATTCTTAAGAAGTATAGAAGGGAAGAAATTGAGAAGAAGAATGGAAGAAGTGGCTTGGCACTTGGCATGTTTTACATAGAGGAGGACTTTGTTTTTACAAAGTCTTATTTGAAGACTTTGCCAAAAAATTGGGCCACCAAGGAGGCCAGCCGAGGGTCATCACCCAAGGCACATGTGGGACTCAAGGTCACCACGCCCATGGGGAACCCTCAAGGCTAGGGCAGCATCCTTGCGGCAGGGCGCACCCAAGACAACCGCATGGGCGCCTAGGGCACGCCCGGAGGAGCGCAGGGGGCCGTGTATAAGCCCCCGAGGGCACGCGGTGGTGAAATCCGCGCGCCCGAGATGCATAGTGGGCGCTAGAGCGCGCCCGCGGGAGCAAGAGTGGGCGCAGAGCGCGCCCGCAGGGAGAACACGGTGCGGGGCGGCACCGTGGAGGGAGGAGTTTCAACTGGCCGTTCAAGGGAGCGGCTGGGTTATAAGCCGCGGAAATTCCGCGAGAGAATTCGATGTGGGACGCGGGATTTTCACCGGGAACGAATCCCAGCCGCACGATTCATCGCACGCTCGATCTGGACCGCCCATCTAATCCGCCGCGGCCCAGCCTGATCGCGGCCGTCCAAATCTTTAATCCAACGGCTCTCCGCGCGTCTTCTTCCCCGCGCCATGCGAAGCCACCCGCGACGTCCCCCGCATGAACCAGAGCCTCCCGAGCAGTGTTCTCGAGCTCCCGGCCACCATTTCCGAATCTGAAACCTCCATCGTGCTCGTCTGGCCACACTGAACACGGCCATGCCTAAAAATGACCATGCATGCAATGTTTGAAGGATTTCGACTTCATCCGAGGCAAACGGAGTTGCCGAGGCCACGTGGAGAGCATGTTGTGCATGCATGAGCCTAAACCGAAGGCTGTGCATGCGTTATGAGTCGCATGCACGTAGAGGAGAAAAATATAGGAAAACCCGCGTGAACCGAGGATAAAAATAAAGATTTGAAAGATTTCAAAGATCCGAAATCTTCGGGGATTCAAGATATCCCACGCGGAAGTTTTGAGGTTTCTATGCCTATAAAAGGAGAGCCCATGCTCTCGGTGTAGTTTGCTGGAACGCTGCTGAAAATTTTGGGAGTCCCGCGAGAGCTCTGCCTCGCGAAGAACAGCCTGCGCGCCCCTTGCGCGGCAGAGAAGCCCGGAGCCATATTTTGGCTTCGTGAAGTTCCTTGCGCGCTGCTCCCTTGCGCGACAAGAAGAAGGAGGAGGAGGAAGTCCCCTGCGCGCATCACTTGCGCGACAGGAAGAGCTCTCCCTGCCCGCATACTTGCGCGGCAGGAGAAGCTTGCACACCCAAGGTGGTCTTGCACTCTTGAGGCCTGCACAACCCGAGCCGCATCCTCTTGCGTGCTCAAAGTTGTTGTGGCTTGCGCGGAAGTGTTGAAGAGGAGAAGCCGCACCCTTGCGCGCCTCCTTTGAAGCTGGTGTTCGGCTGTGAGAAAGAGAAGGCCGAGGGCCTTAGTGCTTATGTGTTAAACAGGAAGACCCGAGCCCTTGCACCCCTTAAGTGCTAAACTGAAGAAGTAAGCCGAGGCTTGGGTGGGTGCAAAGAAGAATAAAAGAACACACTTGGCAGTGTGTGTGCCAAGTGAGAAGGAAGACCCGAACCTTGTGTGGGAGAAGTGAAGACCACACCCTACGGGTTGTGGGTGCTTGGCAAGCAAGAAGGCCGAGGCATAGCTTGGGGTGTGCAAAAATAGTGGAGGCCAAATACACACTCATTGTGTGTGTGCAAAGCAAAGAACAAATTTGTGTGTGCAAAACAACAAAGTGAAGTGGCCGAACCTATGTGTGTGCTCTAAGAGGAGTGGACACACTTAGAAGAAGAAGAAGACTCACACCAAAGTATAACACACTTTTAAGTGTGTGAACAAATTGAATAAAGAGTGTGAAGTTTGAGAAGTAGGTGTGTGCTCAAAAGTGATTACACCCTTTGTGGGTCTACTGCACCAAGAAGAGGAAAGGAAGAGTGCATGCTTGCATGCATGCACGTGCACACGTGAACAGTGCTAAATCAGTGGTGTGCATCTGAGGAGTCCAAGACTTGAAGATCTTGAAGAGTTGCCATGCACTCAGTGCATGATGTTGAAGTGAACTGAGACTGGACCAGACCGAAGATAAAGATATTATTTTTCTGAGCATTCAGTAATTGGAGAGAAGCCGGTCATCCTTAGAAGAAGGTGATAAAGCCCGAGCAAGACGAGAAGACCTGATCATCACAAGTGATCAGAGGTACAGAGCAAGGCCAGCAGTCTTTATCCCAGACTGCTGAAGATACTTGAAGAAGCTTAAAGTGAAGAAGAGCTACTCGTGTGACTCGAGGAGCCAGGAGAAGACCCTGTGGGACTCAGGGAGAAGAAGTCTTCAGTGGGATTCTGGAGCAGGCCAGTGGGACTCTGGTAACACTGTGTGAAGCAGTATAAAGACCCTCCTGTGGGACTCAGGAGAGATACAGTGGGACTCTGTATCGACCATTGTAATTTTAACAGGTTATAATGGAGAATCCATGCTTGGAGAGCATGGCAAGGATGTAGGCCTTTGGTGCCGAACCTTGTAAATCCTTGTGTCCTGTGCCTTTTCATTACTGCATCATTCGGGAAAGGTTGAGAGATACAAGAAGAGTGGATCGAGGCTTTAACCAGCCATAGAGGTTTAATTGATAAGAATCAATTAGTAAAAAGTTTTATGGGATCACTGATTCACCCCCTCCCCCTCTCAGTGATTCACACTGATCTGGGCACTTCAAGCATGAATTTGATGTGAATAAGGAATTATAAATTTACTAATTTTTCCACACTACATTTTAATTGTATATTTTTTTTAAGATCCATATTATTTCCAAATTTTACTAACTTCTTGGACATTATATCTATATGTACATTTAAATTTATTAATTACACCATATTATATTTTTTAGGACTAATGAATTTTTTTTCACATAGTATTCAACTTGAATTCATAAATAAACTCATATCTACTAACCATGAATGTATATTAAATCACTTTTACATTCCCCAAAACTATTAATTTAATTTCGTCAAATATATTAATTTTTCACTAGTTCATCAATTTAATACTACACATTCTCATGGTAAATCAAATTATGAAATCTTTTTGACATAAATATTTTTCTATATATTTATTTTTTTAAAAAAATATATAATTAAATATGTTGATAATGCCTAATGTTTTTCTCGAAATATTATAAATAATATAGTCGGTATATCTAAAAAGCTACTACTAATTTTATTAAAAATACAATTATCCTCTCAAAAAGATGTATAAAAGTATTATATTTTATATTTATCATATATATCAAATAATTAATGTATTTTATAATTATTTGTTGTGTTTGATATATCATAAAATACATTTATTTTTAAATATTCTTGTATTATTCAATACACAATAATAGATCTACCATAAAAATTAAAATAAAATTAAGAATCATGTGCATATCATCACTAATGTAGTTTTTATCCTTCTTTATCATGTTAAAAAATGTAGATTAACATCACATAAAGTTTTTTTTCATCATTGGTATATTTTTTAGAGAAAAGTATGTAATGAAATATTCAATGATATAGTAATAAAATATAAATGAAATATTCTATATAATTATGAATATATATGATGTATAAAATTATATGTTATTCTTCTTCAATTCATAAATGATTCTCTTAGAGTAAAAAATATTTCCACAAATAAAAAAAATATCCTCATACTCAATAAAATCCCTCATTATCATTGAGTTTTTAGAGGGATGAGTGAATGTGCCTTTGGTGATGTACTTTTAGTTTGAATTTTCCATATGTATTTTTTATTTTATACCATAAGAATTGAATATATAATTTTCATAAAAATATTATCATCTTGATGAGTCATTCCTAAAAAATAAAAAAATTATCTAATCCATTAATTTTATAAATTTTAATAAAACTATAGTGATTGGGGTGGTATGGATGAGAGCGTTATAGGAAAATAATATTCATGATTCATCTTGAAACACAATTATTCTAGTCAATCAGTGTACTCTATCATCCTAAGAACTTGAGGAACATCTTGATGTTCACATGAAAAACTATATGATATCATTACTATAATTATCCAATTGATTTCTCAGATGACTTTAACCACTTATTCACCATATAGAGAAGACATCATGGTATTGTAATCCCTGTCCTTATGTTGAATTTTCTACTCTTTGAATATTTTTATTTTTAGTATGATAAAAATAGGAATCAGTATTGAGTCTCAAGTAAGAATATTTCTCATCCACACGTTCTTCTTGATAGGGATATTCAGGTAGTAGGTACTCTACAACAAATACCATTAATTTAGATTGTAGTATTATTTTCATTCTATAGTATCAGACATTGAAATTTTTTCTTGTGAGTACATGTTGTCTTTTATATATTGATCATAGTGTATTTATGACATTAATTGTCATCTTTAAAAATATTTAACTTATGTTGATTAATAATTATGTAATTATTACCTTTTATTATAAATTGTATATTTCATTATCAAAATTATCTCTTACTATTTAATTGAACCCTGGTATTCTGAAACAAATAGATTCGAAATAATCAGTTGCATGAGGATTGTATTGGTAATGATCCGTAAGACATATCCTCATATTCCAAGATATTGTATTATCACAATATACATAGTTTTAAAATAGGAATCTATCTAGTGAATTTCATTAACTACCCTCTCATTGATGATTTGGGTGGAGTATCTTTTCATTCGAAGGTTAACCTTTAAGTTCTCAATGATGGACTCTACAATTTAAACAATATACTAAGGTCTATTTCATTTCTTCCAAAATTAGTTAATTCAAACATTAGCTTTTTAAATAACTCTGTTTTTGTTGGTGTAACCCACTACTAGTGAATTTGAGCACGTTTTACACCCAGTTATTTTCAAATTTGTAATTACCTAAAGACTCATTAATGGAAATACCTCTTGATCTAATTAAATGTCTCTTTATGTTTATATAAAATTTCACCTTCATTGGTTTTATGTCAAGAATTTTGGTTGTTTCTAATATAGCTGTTGAACAGTGATCACATGATTATTATAAATATAAGGCTTTAACAAAACCAATTTACTCAGACAAAAGAAACGACGTCCTCGTCAAGTAGAATTGCTCCATACGAAGGCCGTTTGTTGCAGCTCAGAAAAGAGGTGGAATCCTTGGGATCCTCTCTTGACCAAAACCAAGCTGAGCTTTACTATGTCAAGCTCGAACGGGACCGTCTACGGGAAAAAATGGAAGTTGATAGAGATTACCACTTGAGCAATGTTAGCTGAGCCACCGCAAGAGTTTGTCACCATCACACAACTTACCCTTAAGTATTATACGGATGTATTAAGGGGTTATGTAATGAATCTCTTGTACTATGTTCATGTATATTATTTTCGTATATAATAATGAATACACCTTCTTGTCATTTTTGAGACATTGTAAATAGTTTTTAAAGTACAAATAGTGTTTTAATTATTATTTTATTAAGAAATATATTTTAATAAATTAATGGATTTTTGAATTAAATAATATCTCAATAAAATATTATTTTTATTATTAAATTAATTTTTATTAAATATAAATGATCTTATAATTTTATGAATGCAATTAGAATTTTTATTAAGGTTTGAAAGCCAATTCTGTCAAAAGCTGTGAATTTTTTATAAATGTTAGTTTTTATTTTAAAAGTGAAAATTAACAAATTTAGAAAATTATTTAGATAAAATAAATTTTATTTATGGAATCAGGACATCGAAATTATCCAATGGGGAATTTTTCATAAATTTCTAAGATAGTCAAATTTTTGGGTAAAAATTAAATATTGTTTAAATATATAATGTGTTTTATGACATCATAATGACCCAATAGTGGTGTAATAAAATACTATAATATTTATTTTCGGCCAATATATGTTTTACCATTAAAATAATGTGATTTTGGTTTTTTTGACTTATTTTTCAAAGCATTAATGGCCCCCTCAAGACTTATTCAACACCTTGCCTTTTTAAATAAATTTCCATTGGAGTGTGACTCACCTGCACATATAGAACCCTAATATTTTAAGATGTTAGGACTTTTGCTTTATAAAATATTTCATTCCTCTTCCGTTTTCCAAAATCCATGGGAAAAACAATGGGATGGTTTGTGGTTTGGATTAATTTAATGTAAGGGGACCCAAACATAAAAAAAATAATTCCCTCACATTTCCTATATAAACCCACCCAAGCTCCCACTTCCTCCTCACTAAAATCCATTTTAGTTCGTCCAACCTTGGACCTACTCTTTCTAGTATCCTCCCAAAGTGCCCAAAGCTCCCAAGAAGCCTCTCACAAGCCTCTCTCTAGCCTTTGGAAGCACACTTCCAAGTAAGGGTTTTTCATCCTTTCTCATTTTTGTCCAATTTTCATTAAGTTGTTTAGCCTTTTAATATCAATTATTAATGTTGGGGTTTGTTTTCGAACCTTCACCATACTGCCCTATTGTTTTTTGAATGAGGGGAGATCCCTTTATCTCTCATTAAATGCCTCCCATGTACACCCGTTACTATGCCGAAATTCTGAAGGGAACTTCTCTCTCTTCATTTACGTTCAAGTAATAATTTTGTATCATGAATCTAAACTCCATTATAATTGTTGGAAAATGTATCTATATGACCTCCTTACTATCCATTACTTGTAAATATGATTAGGAACCCATTTCTCTCTCATAAAACATTTTTATGAATTCTTATGTCACGCCGTTACGCAGCCGAAATCTCACCGATTTTCTAAGCTAGTGCCATTGTGTAGTGGATACCATGCCCATTTCTCCATCAAGGGTATCCACCTTTATGAACCTTTAGTTATTGATTAAAAAGTTTCATGTATGAATTGTACATTCCTTTATCATGTAATAAATGATTATGTTTTATGAATCCATGTTTTATGATCCATATTGCACACTTATGCATGAAATGCAATGTTTAAGAAGGGTGCGCCCTTATAGAACTCCAATGCATTGGGTAAAGTGTAGTCTCATGATAAGTCATGTCCAATGAGTGTTGACTCATTCTAATTCAAGTGAAACGAGGGTTTACTCATGCATTATGTGAAATGAGGATTTACTCATGCTCCACGTGCAATGAGCCTTGGCTCATGCTAATTCCATGTTATGTGTTGTTGCGACATTTCAATTTTATGATTATCATGCTTTATCATGCCTTTATGTTCATGTTTCTTTTATGCTCGATTGATATACCTATTTTCTAAAATTTATTATACTTCTCATGTTATTCCATGTGTACTCCCTTACTGGGCTTTATAGCTCACCCTTTTCTTATGCACGTCCTCATGTTATCCCATGCAATGTTAAGTACGAGGGAATATAGTGGTCATATAAAGGAAGTATCAATAAAGATGTTTTATTTCATGTTTTATGATTTTATGTAATGATCCTAAGCCCCAAAGACACTAAACCTCTCGATCATCGTGTTGTATCAATTGATGTTTTATGTAATAAATCATGTTTACGTTTGTAATAAAAGCAGGGTTGTCATTGTTGATATCAGAGGATAGCTTTAGTTATTTTTGGGATTAGGAAACCCTTGTAAAGCCTTACATACAAGAGTAAGAATAATAAAAACATCCCTAAGTTTTGGTAAGTACTAAGTAAGTGGTTTATCAAACAAATACATCCTTGTCTAGATATGAGAAGGTAGAGGCGTCTCTGGAAAAGATGTATCCTAGGGGTAAAACACGAAAACACCGCATTGAGATAGACATGAATGGGAACTGGTGCATGAAAACGGGATTTGCTGCCCTGTTGGTTACGACACTCTCAGGGGATATGTTTTGATAAATTCAAAAGCTTAGTATGAACCCCTATTAAGATAATTAAAAAAATTCCCCTATGAATATATGCTAGAAGGTAGATCATGAAAAGCCTAGATTGAAGCCTATTGACTAATGAGTTAAGGAAATAAAAGTTTATTTATGGGTAGTAGATTTTTTTCTTTGGATTACCCTTTATGTGTTACCCCTAAATTTCATTTTATTCCTTCCAATGGTCGGTAATAGGAGGACTCGGTCTAACAACCGTTGTGAATATCAGTGTGATGATTGTACTAATGAGATGCCAAATCCAATAGGAGCGGGAATTGTGAACTTTGTCACGCTTATCTATCATCTAACTCAATTTTTGAATAGAAACCTGGGTCATGAGGAATGTTCAACCCCCCTAAGAAAGAACAAGTCGCTATCGAGAGATTTATGAGACAAAGGCCTCCTACTTTTAGTAGATCATCCGATCCCACAATCGCTGAACAATGGATAAACTCCATTGAAAAGAGCTACCCCATCCTTCCATGTTCTGAACAAGAGAAGGTTCTCTTGGAGGATTATCTTATGGAGGGTGAAGCTAATCAATGGTGGACGTTGATAAAAAATATGAAGCCTGAGGAGGAGATTGAGGTGTTGGGGTGGAAGGATTTCCGGAAGATGTTTTTTGATAAATATTTTCCGCGCACCCTCTGGCTTAAGATGGAAAAGGACATCATTTCCCTTAAGAAAAAAGATGAAGAATCTGTTGAAGCGTGCAAGGAAAACTTCAAAAGTATTGCACGTTACGCTTCTGGCTCTGTAGTTACCCCCGAATGCAATGTTGACCCCTTCTTTGGTGGGCTGAAGCCTAGCTTGCGGAAAGCATTAGCGATCCGTGACTTAGACAGCTATGAGGAAATTGTCCGATGTGCCCTCAAGGTCGAAATAGAGATCAGGTAATCATAGTGGTATCATGGGGATAAGAAGCATAAGGTTGAATTCAATGCTGGAGGTACGATGGATAAATCCAACGGTTCTAAGAAGATCCAGCTCCCCACTTGCCAAATATGCGGAAAGAAGCACCATGGAAATTCCCTTAAGGGGACGAGCAAATGCTTCAGGTGTGGAAGAGATGGGCACCTAGCTGTTAACTGTCAGCAAGAAAGACCTATGGCTATGACAGAGGGTAGAAATTCTCCGTTCGAACCTCAACGCGTTTTTTAATGCTACAAATGCAAAGAACTGGGTCATTTTTCAAATCAGTGCCCTAATCCAAGGGTCTTCAGAGAGAACCAACAACCTCCAAGGTAGTAAGGAAGAGCTTTATCCATCACTTATGCCGAAGTGATCCCCGAAAATGAAGTAGTGACAGGTATTCTAGTTATTCATTCAAAAATAGATAACGTAATTTTTTATTCAGGTTCTAAAAATTCTTTTATATCTCAAATGTTTAGTAGAAAAATCCAAGCACCACCACAAATCATGGAAGTAAAGATGTCGGTGAGTATGGAAAATGGGGAAATCATTGCATCCCATGAATATAAGTCCACCCCTGTTATAATATGTTTATTGAATTTCCCGGCTAACCTCGTCATACTCCCTATGGTGGAATTTGATGAAATTCTTGGAATGGATTGGCTTTCCTTATATAGAGCTAACTTAAATTGTCGAGAGAGGGAAATAACACTCTATATGGGGAATCGACCCCCGATTATTTACAAGTGTAAGGAGGAAGATAAATCTTTTTTAGCGCCATCATCTCAAGTATGGATATTACTACCTTATTAGCACCCGTATCTAGCTCAGATGATTTAGTCCATGGAAGAAACCATCCTTGATGAAATGCCAATTGTGAGGGAATTGACTGAAGTGTTTCCCAAGGAACTTCCTGGTCTTCCTCCTAGAAGAGATGTTGAGTTCTCAATTGAAATTATACCTAGGGAGCTACCAATATCCAAGACTCCATATAGAATGGCAGTTGTTGAGCATAAAGTGCTGAAGAAACAACTACAAGAGAATCTGGATAAAGGGTTTATACGCCCAACTGCTTCACCATGGGGTGCACCAGTCCTCTTCGTCAAGAAGAAGGATGGGTCAATGCGGCTTTGCATCAATTATCGTGAACTAAACAAAATAACGATAATGAACAAGTATCCTCTCCCATGAATCGATGACTTGTTTGATCACCCGCGTGGAGCACAATACTTCTCCATGGTGGATTTTCAGTCGGGATATTATCAAGTAAGGAGAAGAAAGAAGATGTCCCCATGACTACTTTTCGTACTAGATACATGCACTATAAATTCATAGTAATGCCTTTTGGACTCACTAATGCTCCAGAAATTTTTTTGGACTTGATGAATAGATTATTTAGAGATTACATTGACATATTTGTGGTACTGTTTATAGATGACATTCTAATATACTCCCAAACCAAGGAGGATCATGAGGAGCATTGAAGAACTGTACTAGATACTTTTCGCAAAGATAATCTCTATGCAATGTACAGAATGTGTGAGTTCAGGTTGAAGGAGGCTTCCTTATTGGGAAATATCATCACAAGCAATGGGATATCTGTGGACCCCTCCAAAGCAGATGCAATTGAGGGATGGCTGAGGCAAAATCGGTAACAGATATTGGTAGCTTTCTAGGGTTAGATAGATATTATCGATGATTTGTGAGAAATTTATCACGATTGTCCAACCCTCTTACCAAGCTAACTCGGAAGGGAGTAATGTTTTCTTGGAGTGATGAATGCGAAGAAGGCTTCATGGAGTTGAAAATTAGTCTTATAACTACGCACGTGCTCACTTTACCCACATGTGGGGAACGTTTTGTTGTATTTAGTGATGCTTCGAAGAAGGGAATAGGATGTGTGCTGATGTAGAATGATAAAGTGATATCCTATGCATCATGGTAGATGAAAATCCATGAGAGAAACTATCCAACACATGATCTAGAGTTGGCAGATGTGATTTTTGCCTTGAAAATATGGCGGCATTATATCTATGGAGAGAAATGTGAGATATATACTGACCACAAGACTCTTAAATATATATTCACACTAAAAGAGCTTAATATGCGCCATAGAAGATGGATAGAGATCATCAAGGATTATGACTGTTCAATACATTACCACCCTGGGAAAGCAAACAAAGTGGCCGATGCCAGATGTAGAAAGGATCCAGCTATTATATCAATTATGAAAATTTATAAGGATCCAATCTTCTTAGACTTGATGAAGACGGACATAAGAATCATAGAGAAGGGAAAATCATCAATCCATTCACAAATGATTGCTGAACTGTCTCTTTTGGAAAACTTAACGGATGATCAAAAGGATGATGTGGGAATTCAAGAAAAAGTGGAATCTATGAAAAATGGGAAATCCTTGGAGTTTAATGTTAATGAAGAAGTAATTGTTCGGTTTGGGAAAACATTATGTGTTCCATCAAATCCGGAGCTATAGAAGGAACTGTTGGATGATGATCATAGTTAAAATTTCTCTATTCACCCAGGGAGCACAAAGATGTATCGAGATCTCTGAGAAAACTTTTTGTGGGATAATATGAAGAAGGAGATCGCCAAATAAACATCAATGTTCCTAGTGAGTCAGCAAGTGAAGGCAGAGAGGCAGAAGTCTAAGGGGATGATGCAACCATTGCCCATACTGGAATAAAAATGGGAGAACATCACCATGGGATTTGTCACCGGACATCCAAGGACATCCAAAGGAAACAATGCAATCTGGGTTGTTGTGGATCATCTTACAATGACTGTACACTTCATTACTATTCGGGGGGATTTCTCATTGGATCAACTGGCACAAATATATATCAGGGAAGTGGTAAGGTTCCATGGAGTACCACTATGTATTGTGTCTGACCGAGATACAAGATTCACCTCTATGTTTTGGAAGAGTCTTCGACATTCTCTGAATACTGAACTATACATCAGTACGGCCTATCTTCCTTAAACTGATGGCCAATCCGAGTGGACTATCCAAACACTTGAAGAAATGTTGAGAGCATGCTCAATGCACTTTAAAGGAGGATGGGATCAACATCTTGTTCTGGTTGAGTTCTCTTATAACAATAGTTTCCACTCAAGCATCCAAATGACACCATATTGAACCCTATAAGGGAAAAGGAGCAGAACCCAAGCATGTTGAGATGAGGTTGGTGAATGTAAGATTATTGGACAATAAATGGTCGAGGAAATGGTGGATAATGTTAAAACCATTCAACAACATATCAAGGCATCCCAGAGTTGATAGAAGAGTTTTGCAGATAATCGTCGACGAGGCCTTGAGCTTAATGTTGGATACATAGTGTTTCTATGCATATCTCCATGTAAGAATGTCATGAGGTTTGGAAGGAAAGGGAAGTTACGTCCAAGGTACATCAGCCCCTTTGAGATTCTTGATCGTGTCAGGGATGTGGCCTATCAACTAAAACTTCCACCTACCATGGCCAATGTATATGATGTCTTTCATGTAACTCTCTAAAAGAAGAACATACCGGACCCTTCAAATGTACTCTCTTTTCAGGTGGTACAATTGGGAGATGATCTTTCTTATGAGGAGCAACCAGTGAAGATCATAGATAGTAGATAAAAAGTTCTATGAAATCAGACAATACACCTCGTCAAGGTGTTGTGGAGACACCACATGTTTGAATAAGCGACTTGGGAATCGGAGGACATTATGAAGCTGAGTTACAAAAATTAGTTTTAGTGTGGGAAAGGGAAAATTTTGATGGAGAAATTTCTTAACGGGTGAATATTGTACGGACCCAAAGATTCATTAATGAAAATACTTATTGATCTAATTAAATGTCTCTTTATGTAAATATAAAATGTCAACTTCTTCGGTTTTTTGTCAAGAATTTTGACTGTTCCTAATATAGAGGTTGAACAGTGATCACATGATTAGTATAAATATAGGGCTTTAACATATCACATTTACTCAGACTAAATAAGTGATGGCCTCGTCCAGTAGAATTTCTCCGTACGGAGCCCATTTGTTGGAGCTCGGAAAAGAGGTGTCATCCTTGGGATTATCTCTAGACCAATACCAAGCTGATCTTCACCATGTCAAGCTCGAATGGGACCATCTATGGTAAAAATGGATATTGATAAAGATTACCACTCGAGAAATGTTAGCTGAGCCACCACAAGAGTCTATCACCATCGCACACCTTACCCATAGGTCTTATGCAGCTGTTTTGAGGGGTTATGTAACGAATCTATAGTACTATGTTCATCTATATTATTTTTGTATATAATAATGAATATATCTCCTTGTCATTTTTGAGACATTGTAAATAGTTTTTAATGTACAAATAGTGTTTTTAATTATTATTTAATTAAGAAATCTATTATGTTAAATTATTGAATTATTGAATTAAATAATATTTTAAAAAATATTATTTTCATTATAAAATTAATTTTTATTAAATATAAATGATCTTATAATTTTATGAATTCAATTATAATTTTTATTAATGTTTGAAATCCATTTCTGTCAAAACCGGTGCCTTTTTTATAAAGGTCAATTTTTATTTTAAAATTGAAAATTAACATATTTAGAAAATTATTTAGATAAAATAAATTTTATTTCTGGAATCAGGACGTCAAAATTATCCAGCAGTTAATTTTTCATAATTTTCTGAGACAGTCAAATTTTTGGGTAAAAATTAAATACCGTTTAAATATGTAATGTGTTTTATGACATCATAATGACCCAATAGTGATGTAATAAAATATTTTAATCTTTATGTACGTCCAATATATATTCTACCATTAAATTAATTTGATTTTGGATTTTTTTTTTTACTTACTTTTCAAAGCATTAATGGACCCCTCAAGACTTATTCAACACCTTGCCTTTTTTAAGTTAATTTCCATGGGAGTGTGACTCACCTCCACATAAGAAACCATAATATTATAAGAATTTATGACTTTGGCATTATAAAAATATTGTTTTCCTCTTCCCATTTCCAAATACCATGGGCAAAAACCATGGGATAGTTTTTGCTTTGGATTAATTTAATGTAAGGGGACCCAAACCTAAATAATAAAGAATTCCCTCACCTTTCCTATATAAACCCAACCAAGATCACACTTCCTCCTCACTAAAAGCCCTTTTAGTTCGTCCAACCTCTACCCTAATATATCTATAATCCTCCCATGGTTTCCCATGCTCCCATGAAGCCTCTCACAAGCCTCTCTCTAGCCTTTGGAAGCACACTTCCAAGTAAGGGTTTTTCTTCCTTTCTCGTTTTTGTTCAATTTTCTTTAAGTTGTTTTTCTTTTTAATTTAAATTATTAATTTTGGGGTATGGTTTCTCACCTCCCCATACTTCCCTATTATTTTTTAATGATGGTATACCCCTTTCACTATAATTAATTTCCTCCCATGTACACCCATTACTATGCCGAAATTCCGGGAGGAACTTCTCTCTATTCTTTTACATTCAAGAAATAATTTTGTATCATGAATCTAAATTCCATTAAAATTGTTGGGATATGTATCTATGTGACCTCCTTACTGTCAAATACATTTAAAAATGATGAGGAACCCCTTTCTCTCTCATCAACCATTTTTATGAATTCTTATGTCACACTGTTACGCTGCCGAAATCGCACCGATTTTCTAAGCCAATGCCATTCTGCAGGGGATACCATGCCCGTTTATCCATCAAGGGTATCCACCTTTATGAACCTTTATTTATTGATTAAAATGTTTCCTGTATGAATTCCATATTCCACTATCGTATAATAAATGATTATGTTTTATGAATCCTTGTTTTATGATCCATGTGGCACACATATGCATGCAATGAAATGTTTAAGAAGGGTGATCCCTTATAGAGCTCCAATGCCTTGGGTAAAGTATAGTATCATGATACGTCATGTGAAATGAGTATTGAATCATGCTAATTCAAGTGCAATGAGGGTTTACTCGTGTTTTATTTTCAATGAGGATTTACTCATGCTCCATGTACAATGAGCCTTGGATCATGCTACTTCCATGTTAAGTGTTGTTGCCACATTTCAATAATATGAGTATCATGAATTATCATGACTTTATGTTCATGTTTATTGTTTTCTCTATTGATATGTCTATTGTCTAACATGTATTTTACTCCTCATGTTATGCAATGTGTACTCCCTTGTTGGGCTTTATAGCTCATCCTTTTCTTATGCATGTCCTCAGGTTATCTCATGCAATGCTAAGTACGAGGGAATGTAGTGGTCATGTAAAAGAAGTTTTCAAAAAAGATGTTGTATTTAATGTTTTCAGTTTATATGTAATCATACTAAGTCCCAATGACACTAAACCTCTCGATCTACTTATTGTATCAAGTGATGTTTTATGTAATAAATCATGTTTACGTTTGTAATAAAAGCAGGGTTGTCATAAAATTCATGTGAATAAGAAATTATAACATAATATTTCATTATGGGGTATTATTATTTCTCAGTAAATGTAATTTCTTATCATAACATTTTATTTTTCTAAATGACCATAACCACAACTCTACGATGCAAGAAATTTAAAAGAAACATTCTTCAGGAATGTTCATTTTATATATTCATGCTTATTTGTTATTCTATGATTGGCATAAATATGTACCTTAAAAATAATTATACAGAATGAAAAAATAAATAAATGGAATGGATAATCCAAATAATTTACTTTTGATTGATCCATGGAGTGTAAAAGGATTGACAGTCACCATAAGGGTAATTACCGGAGTTGTTTGGGAGCCTTTTCACAGTACCCATCATCATTAATGGTATATTCATATTTTATGAAACATTTCATTTTATCATTGTTGTACATGTCTTCTTTAATCATAATCATAATATATAGATGAAAACACGAATGATTGGGTATCTTTAGAGAAGGAAATACACATGAAATATATCTCTCAAAGACACAAAAACCCTTATGCATATAATGTGGAAGGAAGATGATGAACATATCACTTTTATAATAATTTATTACTAAAAACATTAATTGAATGAAATAATAAAATCAATGAATAATTTTTTATGATATATAGACCGTTAACTTCTCATGAATAGTAGAGAGGTGAAAATGTGATTTTCTAGACCCAGATGTCACTTAATGGTTACCACAAGCCTAGGGGCCACATGGCCTCAAGATCATCATCCAAAATTCCAGAGGCTTATGACTTGTACTGTGTGACTAGGGTGTGTGTTTGGGAGTAATATTACCTCCTTAGCAGAGTATAGCATAGAGTAAGGGATATAAATTAATAATAAACTAGAGAATATATATATATATATATATACATATATATATAAACATCAAAATCAACTGAAGAAATTTATAAATGAGATTAATAATATCTGTATCAACTGGAACAATGATGATTTATGTAATGTCAGATGAAAACCGAAAAAAGAGATACATCACAGCGGGCATATAATGTTCCACATATTAGTAGAAAACAATGTCTACTCCATTAATCATAGGATCCTACATCTCCATCTATTATCAAGATACATCGGTACACCACATAATTAAGTGTTGGTACCTATATTCTTACCTTAATAAATACTTATAACCTTGTAATATACTATTGGTACCAAATTGATCCTAAAGAGGGTGTGAGATAAATATCAGTGGGCCACCACCTACAATGTCTATAACATCTGGCCCATGAAATGGAATATAGCATTGTGCAAGCATGTAAACCTGTACAATATAACATAATACCTAAGAACCTACTTCATCCCTCGGATGGTGTCTGAACATTTAACCAATTCAGTAATTATGTAATCACCATTTAATGTTAATCGTCACATTTGGAATATCCAACACTGACATCACCTCGTGATAGAATAAGTAGTGATGGTCCGATGACGTGACAAGAAAACATGGAAAATATATCTGGTGAGGGATTTACAATCTAATAACCTAGGTAACATAAATCTAATGGAATACTAACTAATGAGTATTTGTGTCTGGTTAATAGAAAAGAGTGTAATCTAAGGTGTTAAATCTAGGGAATTCCACAATATGCTGCCTTCTGAGTCCAATGTGATCGACAAAGGTAAAACAAGGATTAGAAAACAAATGGACCTATGAGCACTGACCATGGAACTTACTAGCCAATGATGGATTCATAGAGTGTACTTGAGGTATCTTGTAATAATGTAAATGTCCATAGAGTAGTATACGAGGAATATGAGAAATTGACAAGAACCAGAGTCAAGGTGGGTATCAACCAAAGAAACCATCATCCTTGAATCCGAATGGGGATCCTGATGCCCAAGGTATTCTCCTCTATGAATACATGGTGATATCAAGATAGTATATTCCTATTTGATATTGTAATCATGTAGTAATTCATTTAGTTAATGACAGGCTATCCACTAGAGTGGATAGATCATGAAGAGTGTCACCCTTATATTTATTGGTCTAAGCCTTTTCTTCCATTAGTATTTATTTCCCACGTAGTGTTGCAACAATTTGATCTTGTTTTAATTAACTATTGAGGAATATTCAATTAGATAGGTCCACTCTGCTACCTTCAATGAAAATGGAATGGGTGTTATTGATATGTAACCTTTAATCAATGTCATTTCTTTAGGCCATGTTATATTCTTGGTATACATTTAATGTCACATTTAAAATTCAATAATCATTTAGTAGAACATAAAATTGCAGGGTCATGTGTTGAGAATACATGGTACATGCCCTTATTCAATATTTATTAATAAAACTCCATTATTATGGAATTTTATCTCTTAGGAAGGTTAATTAATGGTACACATGAAAGGTGGTACAAACGTTTCAAAAACAATAAAAACCAGTTATGGTATAACCTTCAACATGGGCGCAATTGAGTTCACGGGTGTAACCTCTATCAACTAATCACATATTTCGAAAGATCATAACTATACAATTCTAAAAAGTATAATCACAGCATGTAAATTTAAGAAATTACTTTTGATGAAATTGATGGGCCCCACATGAACATTTCAAAAATCAATAAACATTAGGGATAAACTATTGAACACCCACCTTAGGTTTTTACGTTCCATCTCCTTCGGTATCGACCATTGATAAACCCCAAATCTGGGTAAATCAATGAAAAGGTGATAAACACTCACATGGTGATATCTTGTTTGAGATCAAAAGGGACAAAATAAAACATAGTGGACTCGATTACTTACTGTTGTGAGACCAATGTGATGAAAAAAAGCTCGATCAGAAGTAAGATGATGGAGATCTCTTTATTCAAAGTTTAGTTTTTCAAAAATACACAAAATTTGATAGAAATTGGTCAACCCTTGATAATCTCAAATTATGGAGGAAGGGGTGTCTTAAATAGATAATTAAGGGAAAAATTGAATATTTACCCAGAAAATTAGCATGTGCATGGTTTTCCTACACTCTTTATCCACAGTTATGGAAACCATGAAGGATAGATCTTCCCAAACAGTTTATTCCACATATTTTATCAACCAGTGTGCAAACCATGACTGGGTATATAGGAAAAAAGAGGTGTTCGAGTTGTTAGGATGCATGGTTGTGAACAAACTGTGCAATATGTATATGTTTTGAAAAAAACACCATCCACATGGTTTTCTAAACTGTATGGAATTATGCACAGTTTAATATAAATCATGCACAATGTATGTTTTTCAAAAAAGTTGGATTTAAGGCTCCGATTATGACCCTAACACCATCATAAACTTTAATAACTCAATAGGAGTCCATATTTGGTCCAAATTATTGATTTAGAACTAAATTTAAAGGATCTGTACCTAATTGAAAAATTATGTTCTTATAGTATTTCCCCTTACAAAGTACTCCCCCAGTTCTCTTTCCATGGGTAATGAAATATTGTATGAGGAAAACTGTAGCCCCTGAGAATGTACATTGGCTTCCCTCTCTAAAGCCTCATCTAGTACTCAGCCATGTTGCCATATCCATCGTACGAAAGGGAATAACTTCCCTCAGAGAAAATTCGTGATTTGGTCATCAATGCGTACTAGATACTCATCAAAGTTAGCATCGAAACATAACTAAAATTCCATGGAATGAAATGTATGTGATGGTTCGGCAAGATATTGGTGAAACTGTATGAAATGAAATATATTGTGCATGCTATGGTACTGCTGAGGTAGTATCTACAAATAGGATTCTGGCCCGACTCACTCTAGATTTTAAAATGGCACAGTGTAATGAGGAGGCACCATTACCAACATTCTCAACCGTTTATTCCCTTACCTGGGAGATACAAGAAGAAAAAGAAGATCCCCAACAATGAACTCACGATTTCAACGATAATAATCAACATAAGATTTCTGTTCAGACTACGTAGTAGTTATACGCTTCATGATCAGCTAAACTAGATTTGAAGACTAATGAATGAGATGATGACATAATAGGGTTGCCTCACCTTCCTCTAGTAGGCACAAGGGTGAATGGAATTGCCTACCATATAAGGCCTCAAAAGGATCCATATGAATCAACGAATGAAAATTTTTATTATAAACAAACCCGACGAGAGGAATATGGTTCTCCCATGAACTTCAAAAAGTAAGGAAACATTATCAAAGCATATTATCTAAACATGTTTTTTTTATTTCCAATCATTATAAGGGTGAAAATTTGTGAATTAAATCACCTGAGTTCCCATGGATTTATGAAAACCATGCCGGAACTATGAAGTAATACAGACATCCATATCGTAAACAGTAGTATGTGGAACCTCATGTAGTCATATCATCTCACGGACATACAATCATCCCAACTCATCAACTATAAAATTCTTTTGAATAGGAATGGAGTGGGATTATTTCATTATTCAGTCAATAAATACCCAAATAACATCACTACCCCTTAATGAATGTGGTAAGACGACTACTAAATCAATACCAACATATTCCCATTTATATACCAGGATATGAAGTGGCTCGAACATCCCTACATACCTTTTGTGTTCTTACATTACTTGTGTATATGTGGAACACGTAATGATGAAAACTACAATCTGATGTTTCATTCCAGGCCACCAATACTTACATCACATATCTGAATACCTCATCAATATTCCTTGATGATCTTCCCACTGAGAAGCATGGGATAATTTCTTCAACTCCTCTCCATATCTACTAGAACTCAGATACATCCACGTAGACACAAGACATCATCTCTGTCCTCAAACCAATCTAGAGGTGGGTTATCTCATTGTATACTCTGTTGGAGAATTTGTCTTTTATGATTTAAAAATGGCCTACATTTAATCTTCTCAAGGTGGAAATATGAAACTATTGCTATAGAGAGGTAATACTTCTTGTGACTATCATGAAACACTAGATGATGTTCAGAAAATAGGTTTATTAACATCCATTCATCAATGGATTCTTGATTAACATTCATTTGAGTTTTCCAACATAGTGCATTAGCGACCACATTTCCCATTACATTCACATCGGAATTCTCAAAATCAAAGGATTGTAGATATTATACCCATATACATTCTATGAAGTTCAATTGATGCAAAGATAAGATCAAATAGTGGATTTTTTCTTTGGTATACACCATAAATTGCTCACCCAGTAGGTAATGTCTCCAGCAACATAAGGGATGGAAAATTATTGTTATATAAAAATAATGTGTTGAATAATTTCTCTCACGAGGCATCAACTGTCGAGATCCGTATGAAATTAATTTGTATTTCTACATCAACACTCCTCCTGCCCCAATTATTGATGCATTTTAAAAGAAAATATAAATGTTACTTGGTTATGGAAGAATTATAATCGGTACCGATACGTGCCTCCATTTTATCTCATGAATTGCTTTCTTGTATGGTTCTGATCACATAATCATAACACCATTATTTTTATGTTCGGTATTGGGTTAAAAAAGATGTCAAAAATATTGTATGAAACACCTATAATATCTAGTGATCCCTATGAAACTCAAAATATCAAACATGTTTTTGGGATACTCCCAAGAAACTACAGCACTAACCTATTTACGGACAATAGATAGTCTATATTAAAAGATAATATGACCCATGAATTAGCCCTTGTCATTCCAAAAATCACATTGATCAAGAATGGAATAAAGTTGATGGTCTCTCAGTGTACTACAAAAGAACTCGTGATGTAATTCATGGTCGTTATGAGTAAGAGAATACACCAACGTGACTTCAATAAAGACCAAAAAAACAGTTTCCCAATATGGTTGGATAACACTATTCATCAACTCCATGAAAATGAAAGGAGTGTTTGTAAGACTAGAAAAAATAAAATATACTCATACAGACCATACCTGCTACAGAAATATGTATGAGGTATGTCTGATAGTCTGAATAGAACCTAATGGTAACTCGATCTCAAATCGAACATAGAGAACATCTTTCATCATTAGATCTGGTTAAAGAGATAATTTATTTGGGGATGTGGAAACTGATTCATGACTGTAAGCTGGTTCAACATTCTGTAATTCATTTATATATAATGATTTCAATCTATATTATTGTTGAAAACCATAGATGAACACTTAGAGGATGTACTAGGCTGAATAAATCCTTTATCCTCTTTTTCCTCTATCTTATGATTGTTCCCATGAATCTCAGTGTACGCCATCCTTTATTGAGGAATGCACACTGGAGCTACTCATCTATCAAGATAAATTGTAAACCCTAACTCTCCCTTATTCGGTAAGCTATAAAATTCATCAGGAAAGACTTCTATGACGCGATCAACTACTAGACAGAAATATGATTGAAGAAAAACATGATCATATATAAAATTATTAGAATTATGTGTTGTCACTTCCCTTTTCCGATGATGGTTCTTTCCATATCTCTTATCCTGTAAATCCATCTATCCTTTGAAAAGATATATTCTACCTTCTAGGGATGTTAATAAGACCCTGAGATGATATATGTCTACAGAGATGTGAAATTGGACTAACAAGTCCATCCCATTTATGGCATGGATACCCGTAATCTTCGGAACAACGATATTCCACAAGAATGGATAACTGTCAACCTCATGAAGATAGTCCATGTACTGGAATATTCCCTCGGTCTAAATTCCAAATGGTGTAATAGGGTTCATTGAACCATAATGATAATGAATAACTAATCCATGACATATCATGATAGATACAAAATGAATGAGTTTGATGAACTTCTATGAACAAAATAAGTGACAATAGTGGGGGATATTCGAATTTTACCACGTACTGTAGATGATCCAACATCTTGATCCTCATGTATTGGCTATAAAGAATGTAACTGACCTATTCCATGTCCCTGGGAAACATATAGACTACCACGATCATAATTTCTCTTCTAGTGTTTCTAGTTATCAGGGGACGAACTACCATGACCATGACCTCCTCCTTGGTCAGTCCTACTAGTGCCACTCCAACCCCCCCCCCATATAGGGACTAAGAAATTTCTTTTGTAGGTGGTGAAGATGTTGATCCGTTTACAGTTGATGCTGTTGGAAAGGTGCTGAAAAATCACTAAAGATGACCCATACATCCACATGCTCCACACTCCATAGGATCTCAATCACATTGGGGTTTCCTATGCCCCAGTCTTCCACACTGATGATGCACCACAGAGCTATCAAATTTGATACTATGGATTCTAATTCCCTTATGAAAAAACTCAATGGAATTTTTCCTACCACAGAGAGAACTACTCGCCTGGAAAATTACTAATCCTCTAAATCTGGTACGTGTACCATCCATCATGTTAAGCTCATTAATAAGGTATTGGTGAACTATTGTAGAAATTTTTGGAAGGAAAATACATTCAATGATGTCTAAATGGCATACTAGATCCCATAATGAAAATATCTTCCATGTGAAAGATCATCATTTCAAAAAAGTGGTGAAAAGACCTATAAATTAGTCAAACAAGATAAATATTCCATAACTAACATACAACCCTGCTCGATATGCATGAACTCTCTCGATCTGTCAGCTCTCGGTTTTTGAGAAATGAACTGATCATAAAAGGTAGTCTGGAAATCAACCCATAACATGTCATGATGACGACCAGCCTGGGTAAACACATCCCACGAATGCTTGGCCTAATACTGAATCATGTACGTTCAAATAATTACTCTATACTATGGAGGTATTTCTAGATGAAAAAATATAGAAATAATGGCTTATATCTAAGACTAAGAAGCCTGAGAACCGCTATCCCCTAAAAATATAGGAGGATGCTACTTTTGGAACTCAGGTGTAGGGTCATCCATCATATCTAAAACTAGAGGTTCTCCTTGAATGGACTAAATTAGAAGTAAAAAACTATTAAAGATTTGGGAATCAGTTCCCAGATCAAGAATAAGATGTGGTTCCTCAAGGGGAACTCGTGGATATAAGACTGCTACCTCATGGACCACCTGTTCTAGAGCATGGTCGTCACCACCCTCCTAGCGAATGACACGAGGACTTCATGGTGTCATTGGTATACAAATTCCAAGAAAACACATCATTACTATATTAGAAGCTTATGATAGCACAACTAACAGAAGATGAAGATCAGAAAACCGACTACCCAATTATACTACCCAAACTACCCGCATTGATGGCCAGGTACCAGTATGTTCTCAAGTATAATACTCATGTTATTTTGTTGTTACTTTCTAGGTTCACTTCTTTACCATACAATGTCATGACAATGAGGGATATGGTTTTGAAACCAATTCATTTTAGATTTAAATTTTCACTATAAAATGGATACCAATTTTCCATGATTCAGTTCCCACACACCTATCACCTATAATGAAACCCATTTATTTATAGTATAATGGCTTGAATCAGTGAGTCTCTCATCTCAACCAATGAGGGATCATATACCACATGAAATGAGATAAGAAATCAATCAATTGAATCAAATGTAATATATGTAATAGAATCTATTGTAGCATCACTTAGTAATTACAAGAATATCAAGGATCGAAAAGTAGTGAAATTCACTTATTTGGAATAGAAATATGCATGAAATGTGAATTCAAGGAGATTATAATGAGTCATGTAGAAATGCTTCCTTCCCTCATGTTATAGGTATAAGGATAAAATAACACCCTCCAAGAGAGTAATAATCAAGAACAACACAAAGCATGTGTGTTACCCAAGCGTGAAATAATATCAACTATAATAGGAAAAAGAAGAATTATAATTATAAGTTGGAAAAAAAGGTTTTTACCACGAACAAGGGTTCAATATTCCCAAGAATGTCTTAGGAAAATGTCTCATGCATTTCTATTCTCCAACATATTATCTCTAGATAGTATATCAATAAATGAAACAACCAATGATACCACATTGTGATGTCCTTGAACCGAATTCCACGTATCGAGTGCCCTGAGACTGGTGGGCCACATAACCTCAAGTGCATATTTTGAAATTCAAGAGGTTGCTGATTAGCCGCGAGGGACGAGGGTGTGTCCGGGGGAATAAAATTCCCTCATTAAGAGAGTGTCACATAGCATAAAAGATATAAATGAATGATAAATAGGTGAATAAATATATATAAATTGCGTAATCCACTAATAATATAGATAAAATATAATAATAACATTTGTATCAACTTGAACAATGATGATGTAATGTCATGTGACAAGAAAACTACAAAAACCATCCCATGGTTTTTGACAATGGATTTTTCCAAATTGGAGTTTAAAAAATTATTTAATATGTGAAATGTACGAACATATTAAAATATTAGGCTTGCTTATATGGAGGTGAGTCACACTCTCATGGAAATAATTATAAAAGGTTGAAATATTTTTATAATTCTTAGAGGGTCCACTAAGGCACCATAAAATTAATAAAAAAAATCAAAAATTACATTATAGTGTAGTTAAAAAATATATTTTCTTAATAAACATTTTATATTATTTTATTACATCACTATTGGGTCATTATGATGTCATAAAACACATTATATATTTAAATGTTATTATGTTTTTACCCAAAAAATCGATTGTCTCATAAAATAATGAAAAATTCACCATTAGATAATTTTGACCTTATGAATACAAAAATGATAAAAATATTATCAAAATAATTTTATATATATTTAAATTTTTTCTTTTAATATAATAACCAACATTTTTAAAAAATTCATGGGTTTTCAGAAAAACAGCTTTCAATCATTAATAAAAATTACTATTGTATTCATAAAAATAATACAATAATTTATATTTAAAAAATTTTATTTATTTATAATAGTTTATTAAAATATTTTTCATAATTAAAAATCTATTAACTCATCAAAAATGATTTCTTAATTGAATTAAAATATTAACTAAAAATATTATTTTTACTTTAATTCCCATTTACAAAGTAAGAATACTAAAATGAATGTATATTATTATAAAAATATAATTCACATAATTATAGTGCTAGTTTCTTTTTACGAAAACCCTTATAACACTCGCATATGATTTAAGGGTAAGTTGTGCGATGGTGATATACTCATGGGGAATCTCGGATAACATCACTCAGGTGTTAATCTCTATTAACATCCACTAATCCTGTAGGAGGTTCTGTTCAAGCCAAATTTGATGAATCTCGACATGGTCTTGGTCAAGAGTAAATCCTAATGATGCTACCTACATTATGAGATCTAACAAATGGGCTTCGTATGTATGAATTATACTGGATGAGGCCATCGCTTCCTTTGTCTGAGTAAATCGGATATGTTTAATCCTTATATTTACACTAATCATGTAATCACTGTTCAAAATAAATATTAACAATAGTAACAATTAATAATGTTTTTTTTAAAATCCAAAAACATAATATCAAGGAAGATCATATGTTTTATAAAACCATTTTACCAACAATTATAGTTAATTATGTTAGGAGGATTTTCTATAATAAAATTATAGGTGGTTACAATATTCCCCCGTTATGAAATTTCTCAATCAAAATTTCATTTTACCACAATAATAAGGATGAGGCTAACTATACTTCATCACCTCCTCTGATTCCCACATTTCTTATTCAAACTTGTGGTTTCTCCACAACACATTGACGAGGGGTATTTTCTTATTTCATATAACTATTTCATATGATCTAAGATCATTACTGGAATCTCATCATAGAAGAGTTCATTTTACAAATGTACCACCTCTGGATTGATTAGATGTTATGGATCAAGTATTTACTTCTTCAAAAAAAATACATGGAATACATCATGTACTTGAGATAAGTTCATTGGGAGTGCTAGTTGATATTCCACTTTTCCAATGCGATTAATGATCTCAAAAGGGTCGATGTATCATTTACATAGCTTTCCCTTCTTCCAAAATTTAATAAATCCCTTTTACAATTATATGTGGGGGAATTAAATGTCTGTAACATAAAACTCTAGGTCTCATCGATGATTATTATCATAGCACACTATGGAAAAAATGGCTTTTGTGATGGGTTATTTGCGATGAAACCACGTCAAAAGTAAACCATCGTGGAAAACGGTATTGAAAATATCTTTTTTCACAACTATTCATGCAAAATACTATTATATTTTATGGTTAGTAGATCCTTCGAATTAAAAAAAAGTTTATTTTTTAAGAAATTATTTTCAACGGACCAATAACCCTTCGAAAATAAGGTCTCAGTATTTACAATTTTGATGTGGACTGTTGCAATTACTACTTAAAAAATGAATAAAAATAACATATTTTGTGATTGACCATTGCTATTAGTATTTGTGACTGTCAATCTAAAATAGTTAAATTAATTTTTAAAAAATTTAATAAAAATACAAAATAATAATAATAATAATATAAAAACTCTTAATATTAATATTAATAGAATAAAATTATATATCAAATAATTGATATTATTTGATATTAATATAAAAAATATAATAATATTCATAAAATAAAATAAAATTAATTCTAATAGAATTAATTAATATAATAATTTTATTAATATTAATTACATAATAATATTAGTAATATAATAGAAACATGAGTTTTCACAAAAAAATATATTTCATATTATTATAATAAATATAATAAAAAATTAAATTATTAATAATAAACATTAATATTCGAGACAATATAAAATAGACTATTTAAAAAATTAAGAATTTATTTTTACCAAAAAATCAAATGTTTTATCATAAAATAAAAATACATCACTAATCAGTGGGCTGGTCATCTGGAGAAGCTGAAGGAGATGGTAGAGGGAAATCCATCCATCAAATGCAAGTGAAATGTCACATGTACTCTATCTTCTCATGCTCCTACTCCTGTAGCTATCAACAGATCTCATCCTGCATTCGCTGCTACTACTACTACTACTGTCGAAGGAACACTTCTCGCTGCCTTTGATGCATCTCCTCATTCTCCCTATGTATCGTCTCTATATTCTCACTTTGAGATCGTAACTTCTCTTGATAATGGGAATTAGATGATGATGACTCTCCATGAGTTCCTTTCAAGATGGACATTAACATCATAGTTGTTCCATAAAAACCCATACGGGTCACTTGAGAGATGATTCCAAATACTCGTCCTTTCTCAAAGCCATATTGTGTCACCTGCATCCACGCTGCCTTGTCAAATCGAGAAGCACTAGTCTGAACATTGGTCTCAGCTTGACTCTCAGGATCGTTCTACGATGTCGCAACTTCATATGACACCTTTAATTTCAAATTTAATTTAAAATAATAATAATATAATTTTTAGTAAAATTTAATACTCAAAAAACAATATTGACTACAATCTGGTGTTGGTGAGCACCTCTAATCTCCACATTGGCTAGATCATTCTACGTCCTCCAATAAATGTCCTACACCATAATGTCGGGCTGTAGAGCTACCGATATGAATATAAATGAATCATTTTACATTTTATGTTATGTATAATATTATAAAAAATTTACTTACCATATTCCACATACACAAAATGAACATACAACTACCATTTTGATGTGCCACGTCCAGTCTCCCCCAATTTTTCCAATCTACAGATGATCTACTCTGATAATTCCTACTCAACTACTGTGTACATAATCAAACCCAAACATGGGAGAAATATAATCAGGTCTATGGACATGAAATGTCTCATCAAACTCTTACACTCACTCTTTCTCCATTTCATTCCTTTTCTAATTATGACAAAACAGACTGCAATGCATACACATAGATCCTTTCCATGCCTTCCAAATATCCTCTTGCATGATCTCCTCAATGGGATACCACAATCCCAAAAAATAATTTATTATATAATGTTATTAATTAAATTAATATCAATGTAAATATTATTATTTACATACTATAAAATGCTCAAACATGCACTAATGAACATCGATAGTAATCTGATCCCACGACACCCATTCATCAAAAACATAATTGTTCAATATAGCACTCATATGTCCAGCCTCTATATGAGTAAATATGTGAAAAAAAGAATAATTAATCAAACAATTATAATATAAATTAATTGATGAAAACTATAAAAATTCATAGGTAAACATACTTATATGTTCATGGATCTAACCCATGATGTGGACGTTACTCGGAAATAGGGTCAACAATCATAAGTAGGGCAAGATCATGCCCCCTCCGCCTACCCCCCGAACTGCCAACAGTCTGAGGGTCGGCTTATCCGACCTCATGATCATCTAAAGGTAGATCATCCTCATGAAACATATGTTACAGATCATGGCTCATTTGAAACATGAAATTTAATTGTTATAAAATGGTTTAAAACAAATATTATATATATATATTCATATTATACTAGATCATAACTAGCATTTTACTATGTAAATGTCCATATTCATCCTCATATTCATATCTATGAATTTCAAGGTCTTCATCTTCCTCCCCAACATCATAAATTACCATATTAGTTTTGGTTTTGTAATCGCTTGTCATTTCATATTCTATTGTATCATAATTAACATCATCTTCACCATCGTCCCTTAACTATGGGGCATCATCAATGATATTCGTGTCTCATCTTCAAAAATATTGATTCAATGTAGTCTCTTAAAAAATATAAATTCCTTGCACTTTTGTGGAACCCTATTCTCTTTTAGTAAACAGATTCTATCAAGATATAATTTATTCTATAATCCACCAATAACCCAACTCGCTTGAAATTGCATAGTAATTTGTAAAATAAATTAAATGTGCCTAGTGAGACAATAAAAGTCATCCATTTACAGCCATAATTCTTGTATATTTAATATCAACGATTCCATGGATCAGATGAACCTGCAAACCTCTCTCAATATTCAACCACTAAAATTTAAACAATGGTTTGTAATATTGTCCTAGATAACAAAATTCAATGATTTCTTCCAAAATGCCATAAAATTCAACATTACTTTCTCTATGATGTGATATATAATGAAAAAATCATTATTAATTGTTTTTTATTTCCCATATGAATGTGTATGAAATAGAAAACCATTCACCACATATCCATTATAAGATTTAACCATTTTTTACGATGTGTTTCTCAATACTGTAAATCAATTATCAAATTTATCAGTATGTTGAGATACCTAAAATGTTATAAAAAAAATACTATAACAATTATTTAATTGAAGTTTTATGTAAAATGAAAAATAATTTATTGTTCCAGTTTTTGAAACCAGTTGGAAATTGTTTTTGACGTCATTATTTATCTATAGCTATTATAATTTCTAGAATCTGTTTCTTGATTTGATTATCATATAACCTCACAATAAAACAATATTAATGTATTATTATAAAAATTATATAATAAGTTATAGAAGAAAATTCAATACAAATGGTTTAAGATGCATTCATTTGAACATGAATCAATCATCTAATAACAAAGACATAGATTATGAACCACACTCTTACTCTCATAAAAATCTACATGAACCACATTTTCATCAGGTAGTATTTCTTTTATCAAAATAGAATATTTGATCAAAAAAGAAATTTAATATATCATTTTCTTATTTAACGACCCTACATTTAAAAACTAATTAGAACATTCTTATCTTGCAAATAGGATATAAGGTATACTCATTAGACCTCAAAAAATCATATAATTGAGATAGTTCTAACTCAATAGTTAAATGAACACCACTATGTGTTTCTTTTGTTTGATGATATGGACCTTCCACATCTTGTAAAAAATAAAAAATTGTGTTTTATCTGTAAAAAAAATTATTAATATTTTATATGGAACCGCGTCCACCAAGCTGATATAAAAAACATAATCGGGTTGAAAACCAAAATGCAATAGATGAGATTTAATGTTGTCAAAGGTGTCATATGACCTCATACCACATTTATTAAACGTAAAATTAATTGTCCCTTATGAAACATATTTTTGTTTTGATGATGAAAATGATATGAAAACATTAACACCCTCAATATATACATGATTTAAACGAGAAGTGTTTGGATTCCGACGCTGAGTTATATTAGAATGATCATCTAATAATGATTGTTTTCTACTTCCTCTTTAATCTTTTTATAAAAAGTATGACCCAATTAGTAATTTTTTATAACATGATATAAGACAAACACTATCCAAAAAATATAAGTCAATTAAATTCTATTTTCCAGCAATTTATAATACTTTTTATTATTTTAGAGTTATTTATAATTTTTATTAAACCTTTATACTAAAATACTCTCATTAATAAAAAATTATACTAATTAACGCAAATTGTTAATAATTATAGTTATTTTGTACTAATTATTTTTAATTACAGTAGGCATAATTTCCATTAGATTGGCGATTGCACTTATTCCCTAAGAATCATCCCCTTGCAACTTTCTTTGAGTCAATTTACATGGACTACTTTTCTCTGATGTACGTATATCCATTTGTGTATGCATGAGAGGATAGAGAGCAGCTCTGTCTATGCACTTGTGCATAGAAAAAATGATATTTGTATGTCATAGAATACTATTCAATGTACTTTTTTCCAGAAAAACATGCAATTTGATGATTCAATGGGCAAAAGATCCTATTTTGTCTGACAAATCCTTTCCTTTTAAAATTCTCCAATGTAAATCACGGTGAAAAATATTCTCTTACGTACATCTGAATAGATTTTTCAAATTAATATTACTGTAAATGTTACAATTATTTGAAGCATCGATCTAAAGGAATACCGCCATTCTGTTGAAAATTGTTCCAACATATCAATGTAGACAAATATAAGATGATTTATTTATGATTTCATTGTGATTTTTTAAAATTTATTATGAATTATTGTAATTTATTATTAATTGTTTTATTCTATTAGGTATTATTATGAATTATTACAAAGTATTAATAATTATTACGATTTGTTATAAATTATTATGATTTATTATGAATCATTACTAATTATTATTAATTATCAATAATTATTACTAATTATTACAAATTATTAAAAATTGATTCTAATTATAACTAATTTTTAGTAAGTATTTATTTTTATTAGTATTTATTTATTTATTTTTACAATTTATTACAGTTTATTTAGATTTCTTACGATTTTTTTTATTATTTATTACAATTTCTTACAATTTCATACGATTTATTACGAATAAATATGATTTATTACGAATTATTATGAATTATTACATATTATATTAAAATTAATGAATTATTACGAATTAATAAAAATTATTATGAATTATTAGAAATTGTTGACGATTATTCATAATCATTGCTAATTATTGAAAATTATTACTAATTATTACTAATTATTACTGTTTAGTACTATTTATTACTATTTATTACTATTTATCGCTATTTACTTCTATTTATTACTACTTACTAGTATTTTTTATAAATTATTACTATTTATTACTATTTATTACTATTTATTAGTATTTATTACTAATTATTAGTAATTATTACAATATAATAATATTTATTACTAATTGTTAATAAATATTATTAATTGTTACTAATTATTACTAATTGTTACTAGTTATTAATAATTATTAGATTTTTTACAATTTTTTACTATTTTTAACTATTTATTACTAATTATAACTAATTATAACTAATTATTACTAATTATTGACGCTTATTTCTAATTATTACGAATTATTAATATTTATTACTATTTATTACTATTTTTTTGAATTTGGTATTAATTATTACTAATTGTTACTAATTGTCACTAATTATTAGTAAATATTAATAATTATTACACCTTAGTTGTAATGACACCACCCCAGTTACCCAATGTCGATGCATTATACATAACAGTGGAATTATCACAAGCGATTATGTTCTAAAAAACCGATAAGTTTAGTAGCCTTGGATGTAATAGATACATACAGATGTTTTACATTACATTATGAAATGAAAAAACAACAACATTGTGTCCCCTTTGAATAGTCTATTATCCCTTAGCCTATTCTTATAGTTTAATCGTAATATACTTTTTCACATCATGGAAAAAATAAACCATAAGAAAGGGGTGAGTTGAGATGCTCAGAAAGGATAACAATATAGTGGAAACTATCATAAATAACCATAATTTTTATTGCAATGTTTTTGAATAAAATAGATTCCATTTAAACGTAAACATCATAATAATATGGAAATGTTAAATCATATAATGCCATTAACATATTTACATGGATATTCTACTAGTCAAATAAACACATTTATAATCAATAGCTAATTTCATAATGAAAGAAGCATAATGTCTGACATCATAACAACATAGTCAAGGCCTCATGCCAAGACTAAAAATAATATTTTTTCAAAGCCTTGTTCCAAGACACAATTTTGTCTAATGAGACATATCGATGCATTGATGGGCTATAGCTGGCCATGCCCGTCACTTTTTATGTCCAATGCATTCTCTATAAGAAAGGTTGAAAAATAATATAAACATTCATATTAATAATAGCGTACGAAATGTAAATACATTAACAATACACCATGAATGGTATAAAAAATTTTACATCCATAGTAAAACATGTCTCAAACCTTCAATACAATATGGAAGATTGTATCATAATAAATCAACTGAAAACAAACATAAACTCCAATGATTGATTTAGACATTTATGAAATCAATATAAAAAAAATTGATTGAAATATCTCATTCTACATTTTATTAATTTAAAAGTCATGAAATTATAAAAAAACATTTATTATGAAAATATTCTTGTAAGATTGTAAGGGAATATTTGAAGGTATTATTACAACAGAAAATGGCCGCACCTATCTTATATGTTAATAAAACATTCTTTCCTTAATTTGGTCGAAATGGTAATAAAGTACCATGTTTCCAAAAGGAAAGAATGATTCCTTTCAAAACCTTATATAAAAATTTAAATAAGTGTATAAATGACATTATCCCTTATTCTATGAAATAATAAAAATGTTTAAAAGTACATTTCTAAGAATCACGGATGTGGAAGATAAATTTCTGCCAGTAGATACTCATGTAAAAAAGCATTGATAAAAAGGATATTGTAAAATTAACCCTTTCCTTGTACTTTTCCTTAGTCTATGGTACATTAACGTCTTGTATAATGGTGAAATCATTATTATTAAATTCTAAAATATCCTCATACCTAAATATGATATCATATATGATTTTCTAATATTTCTCTGATAATTATATTCCAGAAGTATCATTGTTTCAGGTGTTAACTTATTCATTTTACATTAATGTTTTGTTATGTAAGTAATTTTTTTATGGATAAGATGTATTTGATTCCTATCTATAATGACATTATATTCTTTAAACATTTTTTTATTCATCAAAAAAATTATTCATGAATGTTTATGATGGGGAATGAAATTTCATCACATTGGAGGTTGTAATTCGTAAGTACGCACGTATGGTGACATATTAATTCATATGATGCATTGAATAATGAATATGGTTTTACCATATTTATAATAAAATCAGAATATTTATATAGTGATGGATTTTTTTATAGAAACAATAACGAAAGAAGATGTGGAAGATGAAAAGAACATTGCATGAGGTGATGAAGTAATTATAACTTCCTTGGTTTTATACTTTTGATTTGAACAAATTGGTTCCTTAGGATTCCTTTTTGATCAATGTAAGGACTATAGGATTCATTTAAGGTAGTTGGGAGGATATTATAATAGGTTCTAGAAGATCCTATTGGCATGCCAGGTGTGAAATTAAGAGAAGGGGATGTACCATTTTATAAGTTAGCTGGTGGTCACTTTAGGAAAATCATGAAGTGTTATTTTAGTATAAAATCATATTCAGTTTTGAATGAAAAAAGGATATATTTTGAGGCTAACGTGGGGAAGGGTTGAAATCCTCTCATAAAATACGTTTCTGACAAGTTTAGTTCACCATATTAACATTAACTTTTAGATTTAACTCTATGTTAAATAGTTTATCTTTTACCAGGTTTTCTCATTTTATAATAATTCATGGTATTTAAACATACTATAAATTTCCAAGAGAACCTCAAGTAGTTCATTGATGACATATATATCATTATATAAGGCATTTCGATGAACCATTGATTTTTAGGACAAATATATTATTAAATAAAAAAGTATTTGTTTTAAAAACTCATTTATGTCAATTTTGAAACTATTTGGTATATGGTTTTTTGTTAAATTCATAATAACTTTATCAATTGAAAAAAAATTATTTAATCATCCATAAAATTTCATATTAACCCATAAATTTTTTTGAAATCATCAAAAATATCAATTTACATTGTTTTAATATTTAAAATAACAATTATTTTAATAATTCATTTATAAGGTAATTACTACATTATCATTGTGTCATAAATAAAATTATTTATATAATGCATAAAATTTATAAATAAAATATCCTAATTTAGGAAATCATTTTATATTTCCAATGAATATTTATAGATGAATTTATATTATGTATAATATTATATTTAAAATCGTTTAGTTATTAAAATTAAAATTTAACACTTTTAACTTTTCATTAAATGAAATATAATAAATCCCCAAATCTAATCCATGTAGATAAAAATGATAATATAATATTCATAATGTTTATTTTGGTCATAATAAACTTATCTAATAGTATTAGTACATGTGTTAGAGGAATTATAATATGATTTTTACCTTAATTACCATATTTTATTTTAACCGCGGTAAATAACCTTAAAAAGATAAAATTCACGAAAAATTATTTTAATCATAATGAAGTAAATTTTACTTAATTATGATTACTGTTTATGTAATATTTTTTTAATTCAATTCACTGAAACAATAAATTTATGTTTTATACAAATTTGCAAATGTCCTTAGAAGGTGGGTAAAAGACGTTAAATAGTTTAGTACAATTTAATATATCTAATAATATTATTAAATGACTCCAATGAATTAAATTATTCTAATATAGGTATTATGTATCTATTTTATATAGAAAATACAATTAAATAAAAATGTTAATTATTTAAATTAAAAGTCGGTTTTAAACAATAACACAGTGTTTTTCACTATTAATAAAAAATATAATGTTTTTAGAAAAATACCAAAAATTCTCCCCAATATAATTTTTATATTCCTAATTAAATAATGATTTCTATATTACCATATTTAAAACATTTAATATTCATTAATTAATTTAAAATTAATTCATGTTGGCAAAACAGGAAAACAGGTTTTTATGAAATTAAAAATGTCAAATGATTGACATATTGTTATGTCTAATTTAATTGTGAAATTATATAAAATGAACTAGATTATATTAAATGATAAAAATATAATCTAATTATACATTAATAAACTTAAATTCATTATTTATCATAAAAAACTATTTTTATTAAAAAAGTTGATTTCAATTAAATTTTGTATTTTTCAGTATTCATAAAAAATTGAATGTTATCAGAAAAGTACCAAAAATTTATCCAATCAATATTTTTATTCCCCTATTCTATATAGGAAATAAATTTCATAAGATTTAATATATAAATGTATCAAATATGGTATTTAAATTTTTTTTTCCATTAAATGGTGGGAAAAATGCATTTTTTTAAAAATATATTTTTTATCTGAAAAATAGAATTTGGTATTATATTATGTCCATAAAACACAAAATATGAAGGTAAAAATTATATATGTTATATATGAAAATAAAAATCTGGTTAATACTATTCATAACCACGTTATAAGAAGTAAGTTTGATTGGTCGTGATGCGCTTGAAGTCGGTGTTGTGTGTAGCGCAAGCTACTGAATTACATTAAACAGATAACGTACTATAAAATCAAGCGGTGGTACAATCACTCCAACTATAACAAATTCATTCCTCTCAATTTTAAAATATTCATTGAAAATAAAATATTGAAAATATAAAATACCTCTGTGAAAAACCCACAACGGAAATAGGGTTACTTACATTTAGTCTTAATAAGATGGAAAGTGAAATGAAAAAATCACCACCAAATTAGATTTTGAATATGAGAACATTGATGGAAATTATAAATACATAATTGGAGGAAAACGAAAATATTTAAAGGGAGTTATTGATACATAATTGGAGGAAAACATAAATATTTTCTTTGCTGATATATTTACTCATAAATCCTTCATAATGGTTTGTAAATAAATTTGAATTATCCTAAACATATCCATCAGGAGTGTCAAACCAGGTGTGTAGTAAGGCCTTTTTCCATGTACCAGGATACCCCAGGTCAGGTATGAAATGTATTGTCAATGTTTTAAATCCAAGGAACATATTTTTTGGAACCACACCCACATATAGTTTCTAGACAAGGATATATGTCATGGAAATCCCACATAATATCAACATTGACAATTTTTTTGTATGTTTTTTTACTAATCCTCAATTTCTATCTTAGGGTAAAGTTATATAATAAGAGTTCTTATAAATCTAATTTACTTGGTAAATGCTATAATTTCTCTGGTACCAACTGTAATTCCCTGACCCCGGTTACCCAAAGTCGATGGAAAATTTGATATCATTTCCATGATCACAAGATATCATGTCCCAAAATTCCTATTAGTTTTGTAGCCTTTGATGTACAAGATACATACATGTGATTTAAATTACTTTGTTAAATGAAAAAACAACAATATTTCAACCACTTCGAACACATTCATCTCCCTCAACCCATTCATACTGTTTAATCATAATATAATTCTTCTCATCCTAGGAATAATGGAACATAAAAAAGGGGTGATCATATAAGCTCATTAAGAATAATAATATAAAATAAAGAATCATAAAGAATCATTAAAATTTAAGACATTGTATTAGAATAAAATTGAATCCTTTTAAACATTAACTTTGGTATAATATGGAACAGATAAATCTAATAATATAATTTACTTATTTAAATGGATATTCTAGTTTTTGAGTAATCACACTTAAAATCAATGTCTAATTTCATAATGAGGTAATGCCTAATGACAGATATCATAACCCCATAGTTAAATTATCATTCCAAGAATTAAAAAATATATTTTGTTAATGCCTTGTGACAAGACAATAGTTTGTATCATTAGAACAACCGATGCATTGGGGGGATATAGTGGCCCCCTAATATCACTTAGTATGTCCAATGCATTCCTCAGAAGAAATGGTTGAAACATAATATAAACATTCATATTAAAACTAGAATACGAAATATAAATACTTTTACCATAAAACATGAATTTTATTAAAATATCACATCGATAGTCAAACATATCCCAAAACCTTCAATAAAATATGGAATATTATATCAAAATAAATCAACATCCAATAAACACAAAATTAAATGAATGGTGTTTACATAGAAGAAATAAATCCCATAACTATTTGAGTGAAATATCACTTTCAACTTTGTATTCATTTAAAAGTGAAATTATTAGAAAAAAAACTTTTATTTTGAGAATATTATTATATGGTTGTAAGGGATGCTTTGAAGGTGTTATAATGGTGGAAAATGGTTGCACCTTCCGTATAAGTTAAAAAACATTTTTCCTTAATTTTGTCGATAAGAAAATTAAGTTCCTTGTTTAGAAAATGACCAAAAGATTCATTTCAAATAATATTATAAAATGTAAAACAATGGTATAAATGAATTAAAAACATTTTCTAGGAAATAGTATATATGTATTGAAATAAATTTTTACGAAACATTGATGTGGATGATAATTATGTCCCATTAGATACTTATATACAAACAACCTCAGATAATAAAGTGATTGCTAAAATAACCGTTGCGTTGTACATTTCCTTAATCAAGGTTATGTTAACCTCTTTTATAATTTTGAAATAATTGTTATTAAATTATACATTATCCAGATACATAAATATCATATCATATATGATCTTCTTATATTGCTTTGTTAATGATATTTCAGTAGTATCATTGTTTCTAGTGTTAAATGATTCAATTTCAGTTATATGTTTTGTTACGTAAGTTATTTTTGTTATGGTTATGATGTATTTGATTCATATACATAATTATATTATGTTATTTAAACATTATTTTTAATCATCAAATGGAAATTATTCTTGAATGGTTACAATGGGAAACGAAATTTCATCGCATTGTGGAGATGGTAAGTCGTGTGTAGGCACATATGGTGACATTGTCAATCCTAGGATATATAGAATAATTAATATGGATGTACCATATATATATAATAAGATCACATAATTTATAAGGTACTAAAGTTATTATTTTTTTCTGGAAACTACAAAGAAAGAGGAAGTGGAAGAAGAAAAGAACATTGAAAAAGTTGGTGAATTAATTAACTCTTCATTAGGTTCTACCTTTTAATTTGAACAAGAGGTATCTCTAAGATGGTTTTTTGATAAATAAATGCCTCTAGGTTGATTTGAGGGTAATTGGGGTGATATTTTAGAAGAATTTGGCTTAGTAAATTGGCATTGGAGGTGTAAAATTAAGTGAAGTGGAAGTTCCCTTTTATACTAGAGGTTAGGGTCACATAAGGAAATGCTAAAATATTATTATATTTTAAAAGTATTTTCGGTTTTAAATGGATTCAAATTGATTTATTTCTAGGAAATGGTGGGGATGGGTAGAAATTCTCTCACCAAATAGGTTTTAGAAAAGTTTAGGGCACCACATTAACCTTATATTGTATATTTAACTCTTAGATAAAGAGTTTAACTCTTACCATGTCTTCTTGTGCTATTATAATACATGGTTAATAAACATACTATAAAATTCAATAGAATCACAAATGGTTAAATAATTTCATATATATCATTATATAACTCCTTTGTATGATCATTAGTTTTTTTGAACTATTATATAATTTAATAAAATAGTAATTGTTTTAAAAAATCATTTATGTCAATGTTTGACACTATTTGGTATTTGGTTTCTGTGAGTGTCGAAAAAAATTATCACTTCCAAAAAATGTTATTTCATCAACCCTAACATGTCATATTAATCCTGAAAATTCATGTAATTCATCAAAAGTCTTATTTTACATTTATTTTAATATTTTAAAAATCAGTTATTTTAATCATTCATTAATAAGGAAATCACAACATCATCATTGTGTCATAAATAAATTTAATTATTTAATGAAAAAAATTTATAAATAAAATACAATGATGTAGGAAATATTATTATTTTTGTAATTAATACTTTATAGTCAAATTTCTCTTTTTTATAATGGTATATTAAATGGGGTTTAGTTATTAAAATATGAATTTAACACTTTTAACTCCTCTTTAAATAAAATATATTAACACGACTAATATAATCCATGTGAATATAAAGGATCATATTTTTGTCTTATGTTTTATTTAGGTCAAAATACATTTATCCAACAAAATTATTTCATTTTTTTAGGGTAATTAAAATGTCACTTTACCATTAATTTCCCTATTTTCATTTAACCTTGGTAAGTAAAATTCAAAATTTACCATTGAAAAAAATTTATTTTCATCATATTAAACCAAATTTTACATACTTATTTCAACCATGTCCTTGACATTTTTGAAATTCAATTCACAGAAGTAGTAAAAAAAATTTTACACAAATTTGAAAATGTGCATAAGAAGGTGGGTAAAGGACATTAAATAGTTCAATAAAATTTTATATATCTAATCTTATTATAAAATGAATCCAATGAATTACATTCATAAAAAATTGAAATTATTCCAAAAAATACCAAAAATTCACCCTTAGCTAATTTTGAGATTAAAAATTCAAAAAATATTTCTATTTTACCAAATTTAATAAATTTAATTTGCATTAACTAATTTAAAATTAATTTACGTTGTCAAAACTAGAAAGAATGTTTTTATGATGAAAAACATATCAAAAGACTGACTTGTGTTTATGTCCAATTTCAATGTGAAATTTCTTAAAATGAACTAGATTATATTAAATGAAAAAATATAATAAAATTATAGTCTGAAAGCACTCAAATGCATAATTTAACACTATAAATTATTTCGATGAAAAAGATTTTTTCAATTAAAATTTAATATCTTTCCCTTTTTATAAAAAATTGAAAGTTATCAAAAAAGTATCAAAAATTTTAAAAAATATTTCTTTTTATCTCAAATAAAAATAGAATTTTCATTTCATCAAATTTAATATTTAAAATAGTCAAATATTGGATTTAAAAAGGTTTCTCCATTAAAAGGCGAAAACACTACATTTTTTAAATAATATTTCTTTTATCTGAAAAATTGAATTTGTCCTTATAGTATGTCTAAGATATAAAAAAAGGAATGTTAATATTATATAGGATAAATATAAAATTCAAAATGTGGTTAATATTATTCCTAACTTCTATTTAAACGGCGTGTTTGATAGGTTGTGAGGGGCTTGAACTCGGTGTTGCATGTAACGCATGCTATTGAATATTTTTAAAGTGAAAACGTACTATGAAATATTGGTGTGTTACATTATTTCTATTTATTAATATATATTACTGTTTATTAAAAATTATTATTATTTATTACAAATTTTTACGATTTATTATTATTTATTACTTTTTATTACTATTTATTACTATTTATTAGTAGTTATTACTATTTGTTACTATTTACTACTATTAATAACTATTTATTACTATTTTATACTATTTTTTAGTGTTTATTTATTACTAATTATTTATTAATATTTATTACTATTTATTTAATACTATTTATTACTATTTATTTATTATTATTTATTTATAACTACTTATTACTATTTATTTCTATTTATAACTAATTATTTCTAATTATTATTATTTATTACTAATTAATTATAACTATTACTAACTATTACCAACTATTACTAATTATTACTAATTATTACTATTTATTACTTTATATTAGTATTTGTTAAAATTTATTACTATTTTTTACTGTTTATTTTTGTTTATTACTATTTGTTAATAATTATTAATAATTATTAAATTTATTACTAATTATTACTAATTATAACTAATTATAACTAATTATTACTAATTATTTCTAATTATTGATAATTAAGAAAACATTTTATTAGTTATTATTCATTAATATTATTTATTACTAATTAATTAATATTATTAAAAATTATTAAAAATTATTATAATTTATTGATAATTATGTTACACCCCAAGAATTTAAAAAAATTAATTTTAATGCATGAAACTTTATTTATGTAGATATTTATAACTACCCTCTTTACATAATTTTGTAACTTCTATGTTTTTAATTTCAAAAAACAATTATCTATAATTGTGTTCAGTAAGATATTTAGAGTCTGATGGAACTAAATTGATTTTTAGCGAATAGTAACATACCCTTAGGTATAGTAACATGAATAGTAATTGGACACTAATGAATATTAAATTGTATTATTATTTTTTCCTTAAGGATTTAAGATAATGGAATCTTGGTAAATCTTTCAATGTGATATGAAAGTAGTTATAAAAATAAAATTGTTAGGTTTTTTAATAAAGTTTGATTTTATTTAAAATAACATTTTAATAATATGTAGAATGTTATCATCAAGTAAAGGAGTTCATTATTTAATTGTACACATCGAAAAATGGTTAGGGTGAATTTTTTGTATTTTTCTAAAATTCTTGACTTTTTAATGAATTGTGAAATAATGTAAAATTCTATATATTCCAATTATATGTTTAATACACAATTTATGACAACATAAGTCATGTATGAAAACTTTTACTTAACTCACATACCATTATTACTATTTGAGAACACATTAAATAAGACATCACGTAGTCTTGAGAAAAAATATTATAATAATGATTAAAATAATGTAAAATACTTCCTCTCTTACACTATAAATACCACCATCATTCCCCACTTCCTACCACACCTCTCAATCCATGTTCATAACCTATGTTATTCCCCATTCTCTTCCCAAGGATCTTCCCCACAACCTAGATCTCCTAGTCACAACAAAGGGCACACTGAAGGCCTTAAGGTGGATTTCAAGGACAATAGATCAAGAGGTAAACATTCTCTTTTGTTTTCTTTTTTTCCATTTCATTTAATTTTATATTCTTCTTCTTTCCTCTCTCCCCAAAATACAAAATGAATGATTGATCTATTATCTTACATATTATTTATTTCATCATGTTAATATAATACACACTATTATACTTCTCCTCCCCCCCCCCCACATATTTAAGAAATAAAAACACTGTGTGTGATGTATGGATTTACCGACATTGTGGATGATGTGATTTCAAATTTATTTCACATCCTCCAAGAATTTTCACGAATCCATTTTTCTTATTGAAGATAAATATAATTTATTTATTATATCATACATTAAAATCTATTATAATTTTGTGCACATGTTATTAATTTATGAAACAAAATGAGTTCTTTTCGATCGAAGCATCGTCAAAATAACCTAAAAAAATATCTATATTGTTTTAACCTATTAATCATCATCATGTCAGAATAACAAAATTTAAATTGTATAATTTTTGGTAATGAAATAAAATTCCCTTCCAATTATGGAGTTTCACTTCCAATTGACAAGAATATCCATCGTGAACCGATCCTGCGAACCATGTATAGAAGGAACCCAAAACAATAAATGGAACAAAATAATAAAAATTAATGGGTTAAATTATGTAATAAAATGATCATATAATTTGTTATAAACAACAATATTTTTATTTAAGATATTAATTAAACTATTTTAACAATTATAAAGGAGGTTTAATCATGTTTGAAGTAAGAAATACCCGAGGTAAGAGAATTGTGAACCCAATTTCCATTATTTGGGTTAACATTCTATATCATTATTTATGTGGTATTGAATTTTTTTGTGAGAATAATTTTGTTTATATTATGTTTAATTATATGTATTTATAGTTTACATAAATATTCCAACCACTCTATTAAGTCTCACTTCAATTATATGTTTTCTATAAAATTATTTTCATTAAATTCATCGTTAAAATTATGTTTTACAAAATCCAAAATCAATGTTTTTATCTAATTATTCATGTTTTAAGATTGTGTTATGTTTCATAGGAATTTTTTTTGATTAATATTGGGACCTATATCTCACTCAAATTCTTTGGGTATGTGTAATTTTTTCAGTTAGTTGTATGGTTACTCCTTGTGTAACTGCGATGGATACCCAAATTGTTAGGTAGCGGTGTGGGTTAAAAATCATAAGGTAGACGACAGGGCTACAAGATTATGTATATAATTACCCATGATACTTTTATGGATTTATTTATGTTATAATGTTTTTTTTTGGAATCTTTTTGAAATCTCTATTTTCATAAAGTATGTATATACGGGTGATAAGTGTTTCTTTTGAAAATGATTTCATACGTTACAAGTATTAATGGACTAATGTGTTGTTTCCTCATTTTTATATCCATTACTAATCACATTGTTTTAATCCAATGTTTTTAGATAATTTTAAAAGGTTATAAGGATCACTATGACAATGAAGGAATAAAAGTTAAATGGTTAGATGAATTTTCAAGGAAAATCATGCTAAATATGAAACATTTTATATTTTGGAAGAAAAAAAAATTATGGAATTCACCATGTATTAATGTGTATTTTTATTAATGTATTATGTACCAATTCTCTAAATATCTAAGCATGAAAATATCATTAACATGAAAGGAAGTGATTTCTTGATTAAATTCAAGATTATTTAACACAAAAATGCCAGGTCCTTATAGTTGGTATTAAATGATGGTTTATATAAATTTTGTGGTCATGTGGATGTTAATATAATACCTTAAATTTATTTTTTACTCTATGTTTAATTTGAAATAATATCGTATTTAAATATTACAATTATTCATCACCAAAGATATGTTTTTTCAGAATGGTAATCTATAGAAGATACAAGCACGCTGATGATGAGAGGCACCAAATGAACAAAATCCTTCCAAATATGCAACTTGGATTGGTAGGAATTGAAACTAAGATGTTTGTGATAGTAATGGATCTGGTAACATAGGTAAGAAATGGTGGTGGAAACCATGCATGTGAATTCTAATACGTACCACAACGGAACATGACAATAGTGGAACATTTTTTTGAGATAACACCCTCTTACTCTCAATGGTTCTTCTGACCGAGTAGCGGCAGAAGGATGGATTAAAGAACTTGAAAAGATATTCAATGTTATGGGATGTTCAATTAATTAAAAGGTAAGTATTTACATTTATAATTTTAAAGGTTAAGTTGATCTATTGTGGTCAATGGTATATAATAGGAGGGATAAAGACGATATTGATGTTTTAGAGTGGGTTGAATTTAAAAGTATTTTCCTGGAAAAATACTTTCCTAAGGTGGTGTGACTTATGATGGAAAATAAATTCATTGAATTGAAGAAAAGGAGGAAGATTTTGTGGTTGTGAGTGATGAAATCTGTACTTGATATGTGAGGTATTCTCCAAACATTATTCTGTATATTGATTGAAAAATCAACCACTTTAACTCAGGACTAAAGCCAAGGTATTGAAGTGAATTGGTCTCTTGTGAATCCAAATGTTATGATAAACATTTCTGATGTGATGACAGGGTAGAGATGTAGTTTTCTTATGATCACATTACTTTTGGAAACTAGAAGAAGAAGAGTTTCATATCGAAAGCGATGGATAATAATCATCTAAATAAAGTTGTTTGTAAGAAATTCCAGTTTCTAGGTAGTGAAACGTGTGGAAAAGAGGACCATGTTGAATGGATTACAAAAATTGGGAAGAGTTTTTTATGTGTAATGTTTGGGCATATGGCCTGAGATTCAAATAAAAATGATCCAAAGACAACTCCTGATAGGAAAAATATTATGTCTATTAAATGAGGTGAGATGGGTCATTATGAAAATGCAAGCCCAACTAGAAAACCAAATGATCCAAAGAATTCATTCTATAAGTAAAATGGTGTAATGATAACTTTTGTGACATCATCATTAGATTACGGGCCATACAATAATGTTTTTTCTGGTACATTGTTTGTTTAGTATGATTTTTCTCAAAATTTGTTTGATATGATGTCTAAAAGTTCCTTCATTTCTGATAATGATTATGGGAAATTGGAAATATCACCTCAACAAATGAGACCAAAGATTATTGTTAAAACACTAGAGGGAAATATTATAGGAAATGGAAATTATAATAAAAATTCTATTGTGGTTTTTGGAAAGACATTACCTGCAAACCTTGTTGTTTTTTCCCTAGTTGACTGTGATGAAATTCTAGAAAAGCATTGGATTTATGTTTACCACTATATGATTTATTGTAGAGATAAAGATATTGTTTTTTATAAAGTGATTTATTTTGTATATATGAAAGATATCTTATAAGTTATATAATATCAAAATGTTGAAAAACTATGGAAATATGAAAATTAATGTCATAATTCCCATATTGTTGAAAACAAGGTAACTGTTCAGATTAATGATGTGCCCATGGTAAATAAATAAATTTATGTATTTTTGAGGAGTTACATGGTGTCATACCTAATCAAGATGTAGAATTCACAATTTACTTAGTTCCTAGTTAAAAGATAATTTCAAAAACCCCAAAAGGAATGTCTCAAATGGAACTTCATGAATTGAAAAATCAGTTGCAGTAGTTTCTTGATTAAGGAATTATTTATCCTAGAACTTCACCATGGGGTGAACCTTTATTTGTTAAAAATAATGAAGGTTCCATGAATCTTTGAATTGATTATATAGAATTAAATAACAACACAATTAAAAACAAATTTCCTTTGCCTCTTATTGATGACTTGCTTGGTCGGCTCCTGGGAGCTCGATACTTTTCAATGATTGACTTGAGTTCCAGATAGCATCAGCTCAATTTAAAGGAGGATAAAATCCTAAAAATTTCTTTTTGTGCAAGATATGGGAATTCTTACTTTTCTGTTATTATATTTGGGTTAAATAGTGAACCTATAGAATTCATTAATCTTATGACTAGAATATTTCATGAGATCTTTGATATGTTTTTGGTTGTGCTTATTGCTGACATTCTGATATTTTTTATGAATAAATATGATCATGAAAAAAATAAAACTGTTTTTTTGAAAAACATTATGGAAAATAAACTATATGGAAAATTCATCAAGTATAATTGTTTGTCGGGAAAAATTTATTTTCTTTGGAATATTATAAATAAGAATAGAATAACAGTAAATCCTACCATAAAAATATTTTTAAGTAATGACCAATACCGAAAAATGTTACACTGATTCTTAGTTGTATTAAATTAGTAGGTTATTACTGATAGATTGTTAAAAATATTGCATAGTTTTCTATCCTACTAACAACATTAATGCAAAAAGTGGTTATATATTTTTGGACTGAATAATATGACCACTATTTTTAGGAACTGAAAAAATATTAAGGAATGATATATTTTTATCCATTCCCTTTCAAAATGGTGAGTTTTTCATCTATATTTCTGCTTATTTAAAGGAACATGTTTGTGTTCTGATGCAGAATTATTAGGTAATTTCTTATGCTTCAGGGAAACTAAAACCCCATGATTAAAATTATCCCACAAAAGATTTGGAATGGGAAGTTGTGGTTTTTTCTTTGAAAAATTGGAGGCATCATTTATACAGAGCCAAATGTCAAATATGTACCATCCATAATAGTGAAAAGTATATATTCACTCATTTGGAATTAAAAATGAGGCAGAGAATATTGCTTGAACTGAGAGATTATTATTATTACATAATCAATTACCATCCAGAAAAACACAATGTAGAATATGCCTTGTGTCGAAAACATCATGCATCATTAACCATATTACTTTTTCCACAAGATCTCTTGATAGATGATTTGATTAATTTTGGAATAGAAGTTGTTTGTGCAAGAAATACCCCTATTTTATTTCATGTTTTAGTGCATTCATCATTGTCATTCAAAATAAAGAAAGCACAAAAGGAAGAACATGGGGTACAGAAAAATGTATAATTGGATAAAATTGGGAGGTTTCAAAAATTTCACCAAGATAAAGATAGCGTTTTACGATTTAGAAAAAGGTTGTGTGATCCTTATGATTCACAGGTGAAGAAATATTTTTTGGGTGAAACTTATAGTTCTCAATTTTCAGTTCAACCAAACTGTACTAAGATGTACAGAGACCTTCAAGAGTATTCTTGTTGCGATGGAATGAAAGGAGATATTTCTATATTTACCCAGAAATGATTGACATTTCAACAGGTTAAAGAAGAGCGGTAGTTACTGAAGGGGATGTTTCATCCTATTCTAGTTCCAGAGTGGAAATGGTAGAATGTATCATTGGAATATTTGAGGGGACGACCATATACATCTCAAAGTAATAATGTTATTTGTGTTATTATTGATATGTGGACAAAATCTGCATATTTTATTTTTATTCGAGATACAATGTCGTTGGATAAACATTACCAAATGTACCTCAGAGAGATTGTCAGGTTATATGGAGTTCCTCATTCTATTATATATGATATGGTTCCTAGGATCACTTATAATTATTGGAATGGCCTTCAGATGTTTTTTGGGTACAAAATTAAATTTTAGTACATCTTTTTAATCTCAATCAGAGGGCCATACTGAATGAAATATTATGAGTTTGGAGGATAGGCTTCGATCATGCTCAGTGGGCTGTCGGGGAATTTCGGATCAACTTATTTCATTAGTTAATTTTTCTTATAATTACAAAATTCATTCTAGTATAAAGATGGAACCTCTTGACGCATTGTATGGGAAGTAGTGTAGAACTCTAGATTTTTGGGATGATGTTGGGGAAAATAAGTTGATGGGACCATAATTTGTAGAGTAAGTGGCTATGAAAATGAAGATGTTCCAGTAACACATGAGGAACGATTAGAACTGGCAAAAATGTGATGCAGAAAACAGAATAAAAGACTTCTCTTTTAGGGTAGATGACCTTGTTTTCCTTAAAATCCTTCCTTCGAAAAGTGTGATTCGTTTTGGAATAAAAGGAATGTTGTGTCTGTAGTTAATCAGTCCTTTTGAAAATCTAGAGGAATTTGTACCAGTCCCCTACCATGTAGATTTTCCTCCAATTTTATCCCAAGTTACATAATGTTTTTCATGTTACGATGTTTAGAAAGTATGTTCTAGATTTAACACATGTTTTAAACCTAGAAGAGGATCAGTAGGAATAAAAACAATCTTATGAAGAGAAACCAAATTAGATTTTTGATTGAGGGGAAAATCTATTGTGGAATAAGGTAATCTACTAGGTATGGGTTTTATGGAGAAACCACATAGTTGAAGATGCAACATGGGAGTCTGAAAATTCTGTAAGGCAATGGTACCCTCACTTGTTTAATATATAAATAAAAATGTGAGTATGTAATTTCCAGAATGTGGGTATAATGTAACACCAAATGATTTTAAAAAATATAAATTGAAATTCCTGAAACTTTATTTTAGGTTGATATTTATAACTAGCATATAAATATAATTTTTTCACATCTATGTTTTGAATTTTAAAAAATGGTCTTTTATAATTGTGATTAGTATGTTATTTTGAATTTGATGGAACCAACTAGATTTTAGGTGAATAGAAACATACCCATATGAATAGTAACATGAATAGTAATACAAACATAATGAATAGTAAAATGTAATATTATTTTTTTCTTATAGAATTCTGATAAGGACATGTGGATTAATTTTTCATAGTGATATAAAAGAAGTTATAGAATTAAGATTATTATTTTTCGAATAAATTATTTTCTGATTTAAAAATGATATTAGTAATATTTATAATATAATCGTCTAAAAATGGATTTAATTTTTTATATCTAAACATAGAAAAATAGTTTGGGTGAATTTTTTTGATTTTTATAAAACTCTTAATTTTTCAATGAATAGTGAAATACGGTAAAATACCGTATATTCTAATTATTAGTTAAATTCACTATTAATAACCTCATAAGTGTTGTAAGACCACATGGTACAAACTCACATGCAATTATTACTATTTTGGATGATATGAATGAATACAATTCATAGTCTTGAGCGAAAAAATTATAATAATGATTAACATAATGTAAAATATCTCATCTTAGTCACTATAAATACCATCATCATTCCCCTCTTCATCCCACACCTCTCAAGACATGATACTTACATAAATTATACCCAATAATCCTCCCAATGAACATCCCCATGTCCTAGATCTGCTGGTTTCACAAAAAGTCCAAAACTAAAGGGATTAATGAGTATCTCATGTAGAAGAGATGAAGAGGTAAACATCCTATTTTGTTTTCTTTCTTGTCTATTAATTTTCTTTTCTACTCTTCTTCTTTCCTCACATCCCCTAAATCAAAATCCATCAATGATCCAGTATCATACATATTCTAGATTTAATCATGTTTATGGATGACAACTCATTATACTTCTCCTCCTCTCCATCTTATTCATGATATTAAAACACTGCCAGTGAAGTGTCGATTTACCAACATCATGGACGATGTGAGTTCAATTTCATTCAATTCATTCAATAATGGTCATGAAACCATTCCTATGGTTTAAAAAGAATATAAGGTATCTTACAAAATGTTCTAGAATCATTTTTTACATTATTTATTAAAATATGAAACAAAATAAGTTCTTTACGATTGAAGAATAGTGAAAATCACATAAAGAAATATAAATAATATTTTAAATTATGAACCATCCTTGTGATAAAACTAAAAATGTTAAATGGTATAATTTATGGATCTTACATACTATTCCATTTCCATTCTGGAGGTTCACTACCAAATGAAAAAAATATCAATCGTGAACTGATCATGGGCCACGTAAAGAACGCACCCAAAACATTTCCTAAAAACAAATAATAACTATTAAAGTGTGAAATGATGCACTGAAATGATCATATAAGATATTAGAACAATTAATATGTTTTTTAATATATTAATAAAATAATTTTAATCATGATACAATAATTTTAAATATGTTTTATGTAAGAAAACCCCGTGGTAATGGAATTTATAACCCAATTTACATTCTTTAGGTTAACATTTCACTTCATTATTTATGTGTTATTGAAATTATTTATGAGGTGAATTTTTTTTATATAATGTTTAATTATGTTAATTTTTATTTTATGTAAATATTAAATCCACTCCTTTAAGCCACACTACAATTATATGCTATTTATAAGTGGATTTTTTTGAAATACTCAATATAAATATGTTTTAAAAAATTAAAAAACAATGTTTTTATGAAATTATTCATGTTATATGATTGTTATATGGTTCTTGGTAATTTATTAGGATAAAGGGTTATACCATTATCCTTCTCCAATGCATTCGGTATGTGTAAGTTGGAGGTCAGTCGTATGGTTACTCCAAGGGTAACATCGATGGCCAGAAAAATTGTATGGTAGCATGGTGGGTTACAAATTATAAGGTAGGTGAGAGGGTTACAATATTATATATGTAATTTCACAAGATAACATTATGGTTTTATTTAAGTTCTTATTTATTGTGGTAATATTTTTGAAGTCTCATGTTTCACTAAGTATTTATATATAGGTTATAAGTGTTTCTTTTGAAAATGATTTCTTATGTAAAAAGTTTTCCTAGACTAATGGGTTCTTTCTTCTTTTTTACATCACATACTATGCTCTCGGTTCTCATACCATGATTTTATATTATTTAAACATGTTATTCAGATTTTTAAGAAAATTAAGGAATCCATGTTAAATAGTTTCAATAATTGTCACAGAAAATCATGTTATATTTGAAAAGTTTTACATTTTGGAATAAATGAATATTATTTTTATGATATCCACGTCTTATTAATGTGTAATATTATAAATATATTTTGTCCCAATTCCTTAAATCTCTAAAAGTGAATAGACCCTCAATGTGAAATGAATTTATTTCATGACTAATTTCATTAATATGTAATATAATAAGCTCGGGTCTTATAAATTAACACTCAGATATATCTATTCATAAAATTAAATAATGAGAAACAAATAGTTAATTCTAATTTAATTAATATATATCTAATTAAAAAAATATAAAAAAATTTAAATAAACTAAATTTTCTAAATAATAATAAAATAGATAAATTCCTCAACAATGATGATTATGCAGTGTTAAAGTCATATATAATGTTCATATTTCAAGGATTAAACTACAAAAAAATATATACGAAAATTATTCAGTAGAGATAAATAAAGAAACACATAAAAAATTGAAATGGAATGAAAAATGGATCAGGTATATATTTTTTAGATTATTTATGATAGCTCCAATCGAAAATACTTAAACATACATAAATTATAGTGGGTTATTTAAAAGATATTTTCAATAGTCCCCAGTGAAAAATGGACCTACTAACAATGAATTTGGGACATGGCAATAATCACATCACAAATACTAAAAAGTGCCACCTATTATTTGTGACGGGAATAGGAACATGTCGCTAATAACCTTACCCATGGTTTTTCATGTAGCTGACGCCAAAACATTAATCACAGTAAGTTACTCCCCATTGAATATAATGTTTACTTTCGACATTGTAATCTTCCCGTTGAAAATAACCCCCTCTAATGGGTTATTTGAGAGGGGTAGTTGACTGATAACAAATAGCTATTTTTTCAATAGTTGCTATTTTATCAACTCTGAGAAGCTTTAATGTTCTATTATATTGTATTAACCATCTCCACAACTGCATATATCATTTATGTACTTAGGAGTTTTCACTCCACAACATCATCCTAATAAGCTGTTATTATGTACCTCGTCCCATAAAGGGATTCCTATGTATCCATTTGGATTCTTGATTGGAAACTGTTATTAAAAGTGAACTCTACCAGAGAATAATGTTCATTCCATCCTACTTTGAAGTCCATTGAGATTTATCTCAACATGTCCTCCAATTTTTGGATTGTCCACTCTGATGGGCCCTCAGTTTGAGAATGATAAGCTGTACTGAATTTCATCTCTGTATTCTGAGAATGATGAAGAATCCTCCAATACATAGAGTTGAATTGTTGATCTTGATCAGATTCAATTGATATTGGTACTTCGTAGAGACTTACCACTTATCTAATGTATATGTGTGCCTATTTATCCAATAATAAATCCACCTGAATTGCAATAATGTGTGCAGTCATTGTTAGATGATCTTCAAAAACCCATATATCATAGTTTCATTTGGATTTCTTCAAATGTATAGTGACATTGTCCATGGTGATGTTCCCCCATTTCAATTTCAGTAAGGGTAATGCTTTCATCATCCTCTTAGACTTTTGTCTCTTAGAATTCACTTGCTGGAACACCAAGAACTTTTATGTATACTTAGTGATCTACTTCTTCATGTTATCCCACCAATAATTATATCGGAGATCTCGATACATCATTGTGTTTCCTTGGTGAATTTATAAATTCAAACTCTGTGAAGAATCCAAAATATAATTCTTTATACTTGGATATTATAGAACACATAGTCTTGACCCAAATCACACAATTAATTCTTCATTAAAATTAATCTTTTATGATTCCCCTTCATGGATAGATTCCACTTTTTTTTGAATTCCCAAATTCTCTGTTTTACAATCCTTTTACCGTTTCAATAGAAATGATTTAGAAATATTTTATTTAAGGATTGATTATGTTCCCTTCATTTTGATTCCCAGCTCCATCATCATAAAATCTAAAAAGATTAGGTCCTTTTAAATTCTTATCAATGAATGTGTTGTTGGATCCTTTCTACATAGTGAATCCACCACCTTGTTCCCTTTCATCTAATGGTTGGGAATTTAGCAGTCATAGTCTTTGATCAACTCTAATGTTGGTGTATATTTAACTTTTTCTGTGTGATAATATACTTGAGGCTATTACGATCCGTATATATTTCCAACTTCTGCCCAAATAGGTAATTTCACAAAAATATTAATACGAAGATTACAACAACAAACTCCAGATCATGTATTGGATTTTTTTTCCATGAAATCTCAATTGCCTGAAGAATAATAAAGGGCTTTTTCATTTTGCATCACCACATAGCCCATTCCCTTATTCGAATCATCACTGAATAAAACAAATAGATCACTACTTGTGGGTAGTGAATGTATGTTTCCAGTGATAAGACTACTTTTAAACTACTTAATGATATTTTAAAATTCATCACTAAAAGAATACATGACTCCCTTTCGAGATAGAATGGTATGCGGGTTTTTATATTGTGAGAAATTTCTCAGAAATCAGGGATAATATCCAGCTAACTAAAGAATGATATGGATATATGTTATAGATGTTGGCCTCAGATATCCCTCAAATCCATTTTTCATGGAGGAATATGTAGATATCCCATTGATAGTGATGATATGACCCAATAATTATATTCCCTTAAACCAGAACTCACACATTCTATACTTTTCTTAGATCTTATGTTGTCACAAGTGCTCTAGTATAGTTCTTAGATGCTCCTCATGATCCTCCTTGGTTTTAGAGTATATTAGAATGTCGTATATAAGTACTTCCAAAATGTTATTGAGATAATATTCAATGATGGTATTCATCAGTTTCATGATTATTTCTATAGTAATAGTGAGTCCAAAAAGATATTAATATGAATTCATAGTGCTTGTACCTTGTACAAAATGTAGTCTTTGTGATAAACTCCTTCATCACCCCTACACGGTAATATCCCAATAGAAAATCCACCTTGGATAAGTATTATGCTCTATTTAGCTAATCAAGAAATGCATTAATTCATGGGAGATGATACATGTTATTTATTGTGATTTTGTTGAGATCACAATAATAAATGAAAAGGAGGATTGAACCACCCTTCTTCTTGATGAAGAGGACTAGTGAAGCACATGGTGAAGCACTTGGGCTATAATTCCTTTATCCATATTCAACTTTAGTGGATTCTTTATCTCCACATGCTCCACAAAAACCATTCTATATGGAGTCTTGGATATTGAAAACTCCACAAGAATAAGATCATTTGAGAATCATACATATTTTCAAGTAATAATACCAGACATTTCCTTGGGAAACACCTCAGAAAATTCTCTCACAACAGGTTTGTATTCAAGGATGGGGTCTTCCTTGGATTCAATCATCAGAGAAGTATATGCATGCTCATAGAGATGTTATATCCACACTTGAGATGATGGTCTTAACGATTATTTAACCTCCTCCTTAAACTTGTAAAGTATCAGGGGTGTTAATTTTCAATATAGAGAGTGATTTCTCTCTCATAAAAATTTAAGTTGGCTATATATTGGTAAATCTAATCAATGACAAGAATTGCATTACATTCCACTAGAAGGAGTATTAATAGTTTCCCAAGGAAGTTCAATCCAAAAATTTTGATAGGGGAGGAGTTATATTTATATCATGTAATGATTTCACCATTTGTTGTTCTCACTAATATCTCTACCTCCATGATTTGTAGTAGTGTTGGGATTGTTCTACAAAACATTCGGGATATAACAATTCTGTAGAACCAGAATAAAAAAGTTCATTTGATATTCTTAAATGAAAAACTAGCGTACTTTTCACAACATCATTATCGGGGATCTCTTCAGTAGTTGTGATGGAAGAAGCTCACCCTCTCTTCCATGGAGGTTGTTAGTTTCCTCCAAAACCCCTTGGATTAGGGAACTGATGTGAAAATTTACTTGGATCATTGTAGTTAAAAAAATTAACAAAGAATTTAGGGTCGAACATAGCGTTCCCCTCCACTTTCCCAATAGTAGGTATTTCTTGTCTGTAGTTGATGGCCAGGTACCCTTCTCTTTTACATGAAATGAATTTCTTCTTCCACTTCCAAAATTTAATGGGGTTCTTTTTTAGACACCTCTAGTAAGAGGGGTGATAGAAATTCTTAGCACAATTGGATTTATCCAACAGACCGATAGATTTATCATTCACTTTATGATTTATATCCCCATGATACCACTGCAATTTTAAAATCTTCATTTTGACATAGAGGTCACATCATACAATTACCTCATAGGTATCGACGTCACAGATCACTAAGGATTTGTTTTGGGTAGGTTCTATCACACCAAATAAGTAGCCAACCATACATTCAGGGGTAATGACAAATCCTGAGGTGTATCATTAAAGCCATGTGATTTTTTCGTCATATGATCAGATGCATTGATCATCTTATTTCCAAGAAGCCAAGGCATCACCATTAAATTTTAAGTCTGAGGGTGTGAGAAAAATATTTATTGATATTTTTTTTCAAAAATCCTTCCATTCCAAATCCTCGAACATTTCCTCAGGCTTCATATTTCTTTTCAATGCCCTCCATTGATCAGCTTCACCCTATATACAATATACATCCAAAAGAACCATTTCTTGTTCGAATCATTTAAGGATAGAGAATATACTCTCAATGGATTTTATCCATTGTTTGGAAATTGGGGGATCATATGATCCATTGAAAGTAGAATTCCTTTGACTCATGAAGATGTAGATTTCATCTCTTTCTTTAATAGGGGGGTTGGAGGATCCTCATGTCTCGTATTTCTATTCAAAACATGAGTTATCTATGAGAGTATCATAAAAATGATTGTGATTCCTTCTCCCATAAGAGTAGTCAAATAATTAAAAGAATCATCACAAAGATCTTGGCATAGATTTTTATCCTGAGTCCTCTTATTACCAATAGATTAGATGGAATAAAAACAATGTTTTGTGTAACAAATAATGTGTAATACAATGACCAAAAAGATAACATATAACATATATTGACTTCCATAACTTATGAATTTATAGTCTTAAATATATGTTATCCATGATGTGCTTCCCAATATTCATTTTTAGGGGAAATTTTTTATTCCCAAAATAATGGATCATACTTAGGTTATGAATTAAGAAAAGAATATCCCTAGAGAGTGGCATAACCAAGAGTGTGGAAAGTCCCATTGTCTTACACTAGTTTTTGTTCGAGTCTAGCTCAATATGGTTTTTTCGGGTTTAACACCTAGATACATATGTGCCTGAGCCTAATCTACTTGTTTGCATCCAGACAGGGATGCATTTTCTTTGATAAACGAATTTCATTATACATGAAAAAATCTATGTATGTTTTCATTATACATAGTCTTATCCCTAAGGTACTCAATATGGTTTTCTAATCGTAATCCCAAAAATAAAAAAACCTATCATTTAATACCAACTATATCTACCCTTCCCTTCATAACAAACATTAACATGATTTATTACATAAAAGTGAAATTAAGAAAACTCTAGGGATCAAGAGGTATAGCGTCTTGGGAAATTAATAACGTTACATGATAACATATGAACCTAAAATAAAACATCTTTATTGAAAACCTATTTTACATGACCACTACATTCCTTCATACTTAGCATTGCATGGGATTTCATGGGGACATTTATAAGAAAACTGTGATATAAAAATCTAAAATAGGCTGTAAAAAATGAATAACAAGAACAATAAAATACATGTTGTCCAATAGTTATATCAATATATCTTATGAGAAATATAAAAATAAATTCAAGACATAATCGGATTATAATAATGTAGATATGTGGAAACAACATTTAACTTGATATTAGCATGATCCAAGGATCATTGAACATGGAACATGAGTTAACCTGCATTTCACTAGAAGTAGGATGAGTAAACCCTCATTTAAAGTTATTAATCTTCTGTATACCATCGTAGAACATTGCGTATCATGATACAACTCTTTACAAAATTCATTAGAGTGCTATTAGGGTAAACCCTTTATAAACATCACATTTCATTAATAAGGGTTCCACATGGATCATACAACATGGAATCATTAAATTTCATAATTTAATACATGATAATGGAATGTGGAATCATTAATGAAAATCTATAATCAATATATTATTGTGACTAAAAGTTAATACCCTTAATAAAGAAATGGGCATGGTATTCACTACACAATGTCACTGGCTTGGAAAATCGCAGTGCAATTTTGGAAGCATAATGGCATGAGATAAGAATTAATTAAAATTGTTGATGAGACGGAAAGGTGAATCTAATAATATGTACACAAAATGGACAGTAATGGGCTTTTATAGATAAATTTCCCAACAAATTTAATTGAATTTAGATGCATAATATAAAATAATTCTTGGAATGTAAATTGGGGGAGACAAATCCCAAACGGAATTTTGGCATGGTAATGACTGTACATGGGAGGAATTAAAAAGAGATAAAGGGGTATGTCATCCATAAAAAATTAGGTGGGACATATAGGGGTGTTGATAAATCATACCCAACATTTTTAACAGAAAATAAACGTTCATAAAAATATATGGAAACTTGGACATAAATAAGGATGGAAAGTGGGGATCCATTACATTGAATTGTGATCCCAAATGCTTGAGAGAGGCTTGACAGAGGCTTCTTGGGAGTTCGGGGCTCATTGGAATGATTATATAGAGATAATGTAAGATTTTTTTTGAGCTAAAAATTGATTTAGGGAAGAGGAATGGTAGACGGAGTGGGATTATATAGGAAATGAGAGGGAATTAATTATTATTTTGGTTTGGGACACTACAAATTAAACTAATCAAAATCACAAACTATAAAATTATTTTTCCCATGTATTTTTACTAATTTGTGTTGAAAATATTATTTTATAATTACAATGGAATAAATTATTAAAATTATAGGCTTTCTTTATGTGTAGGTGAGTCACACTCTGAAGGAAATCATTTCAATAATATAAATTATTTTATAAGTCTTGGAGGGTCCACTAAGGCAACATAAAATTAATCAAAAAAATCTAAAATCATATTATTTTAAAGTTAAAACATATATAGTGAATATAACCCTTTAATAGTATTGTATGACATAACTATTAGGTCACTATGATGTCATAAATAACATTATATATTTAAACGGTATTTATTTTTTACCCAAAAAAATGGTTGTCTTAGAAAATTATTAAAAAATTATTGTTAAATAATTTTGACATGCTTAATTACAAAATGATACTCATTTTATAGAAATAATTTTATTAATATATGAATTTTTAATTTTACAATAACAAACAGACATTTATCTAAAATTAATGGGTTTTGACAAAAACAACATTCAAACATTAATAATAATAACCATTGTATTCATAAAAATACCACGATCATTAATATTTAATAAAAAATATTTTAGTAATAATATTTTATTATCATATTTTTTAATAATAAAATCCATTAACTCATCAAAATATATTTCTTAATTGAATTTAAATATTAACTAAAAATACAATTTGTTATTTAAAACCCATTTTTAATGTAACAAAAACAATATAAATGTATATTCTTTATACAAAAACAATGCACATAATAATAGTGCTAGGGTCATGTTACATAACCCCATATAACACATGCATAATACATAAGGTTAAGAGGTACGACGGTGATAGGCTCTTGTGGTAGCTCAGTTATCATCGCTTAGGTGGTAGTCTGTAGAGACCCTAAGCTTGACGTACATGGACATTACATTACTTTTGCGGAATACTTAGTACATTACAAAATCACACACACAAAGACCGTAATAATTTAATGTCTTTGGAAACTCGGAATATAATCTTCTAATCGTGGTGAAAGATCTTCAACATCTCCCATATAGATCTTCCCTTTTTTTTCTTACCAAAAACCTTTCTTTATATCCTGGGGAAAACAGAACATAAAAGGGTGAGCTCAAATTCTCAGTAAGGGTAAACAAAAGAAATATCAATCACATCATATTCATAAGAACATAAAAATTTGTAAATCATACCCTGCAAAAGAGATCATAATTTCATAACATAGGATAAATCATGGCGGTGAAATGTAATCACAATAATTATAACTTAAAACATGAAGCTTTGTGGAATACACACAAAATCATAGAGAATCATTTCTTATTAGTCAAGACTCATTAGCAAGATTATCTTAGTGGAAAAAGTCCATTTCTGAACCGAGTTAATTTCTCGTTTCAGTCCTGTATCACTGAACTGGTTTAACCTTCCGTTCCAACCATGTCTATATCATGAGATATAAATCTTTACCCTCTGCATTGGAGGGAGATATAGGCCCCACCGATCTCATAATGATACCATTCTTATGTGTTCCACAAAATCATAAACCATACATCATAGCATAACCCATGTAATAAAAATGGGATTCTTAAACATCATGACATCATAAAACAATTCATATAAGATAAAGGAATTCATAAAAATAATTCCATCACAACATAATCAAATCAATGTAATAATAGGGATATAAACAGAAACCTTTATTATCTTATATGTAAAATAGTTTTGATAAAATACTTGAACCCCATTCTTGAGGAAAATATCCTTTCTACTTGAAAAACACTTTTCCTTTCATAACATGTCATACAATTATAAAATTAAAGAAGTTGATTAAAAATAAACATGAAGACTTGTAAAGGAATATTCTTGGAAATAATGTTTTAAAAATCCATTCATTCCATATAAGTTAAAAAAATCATTATTCTCTTACTTTTGTCAGAAAAGTCAAAAAGTACCTTGTATGAAAAATGACAAATGATTCTGTTCATATATTTTACTAAAAACTCTCCAAAGGGTAAAATTGGATTTAAACAATTTTAGGTGGATGGAAATAATATTACATATTGAGGAAATATGGATGTGGACGATAAAATATACCCCAGTAAATTCCAAAGTATAAACAATCTCGGATAAAAATGAGATTGTGATATTTCCCTTACCTTAGGTCTGATTTGCTTCCAAAGTGTCCGAACCTCCTGTATAATGATTTAAATAATGTAATTGACTTATTCCAGAATCATACTCAATGTTATGATATCATATATGGTTCACTTATTACTTTATATTACCCGTTCTTTTGTAAATTCCATGTTAAAGAGCATTTTGGGTAAAATCGTTTCATTTGTCATCCGTGTTTTGACTTTTAATTATTCATATGATTACATAGATCATGATTACATAATTACAGAATATAAAGCATGATTTATTTATAATATATATTCAGAATATACATATATATAATAGATCAGTAAATGGAAAGAAATACACCGTTCATGGAGACGGTAGGCCGTACGTACGCATGAACGCTGTTTTCGTTTCCTTATTGAGTTCAATGGAATTAAGTAGATGACATACATATATATACAAATAAATCCAGTATCATTATTATGTCATATATTTCATTATTACTTATTATATATACTTTATAATCATTCATGAATGGTTAACGTGGAGAATGAATCTCATCCCGTCGTGGAGACGGTAGTCCGTACGTACGCACGGGCGTTGATATCATTCTCATGATCATGGAATTTTATTGGAGTGTATGTATACTATTTCAGAATCAAAATCACTTTACAGTAATCATATATAGTTATTATGTACACCATTATACCCATCCAAGTAAGGTGGTGGTGGAAAATAGATTACACCACGGCATGGAGACATTATTCTGTACGTACACACGCACGGTGATTTCGTTTTCCGTAGGATGGATAGATGGTGAAATAGGGTTGTTTCATAATTATAATAACATATACTTATATGAGTGATACTTATGTTATTACTTCATAATGAAACAACCTAAGAAGAAGAAGTGGAAGAATAAATAAAGTTGAAAGAATCGGTAACGGATATTACCTCTTCTTTGAAGCGCCTCTTTGAGTCCTCCTCTTAGGGCACTAAAATTGGTCTTTGAAGAAGACCAGGACATCTAGGATCTTTATAGGGATGTGGAGAAGAGAATTTTTTAGGGGTTTGACAAGCTTTAAGGCTCAATGTGGTGTGAGGAATAGAGGGACGAGGTGCCCTTTTATAAGGGAGGACAGGGGTACCTTTGGAATAACAAAAAATATTATTTTATTATAATGTCATACTCGGTATTTAATAGCTCCAAATTGAGTTATTTAGAAGCTAAGGTGCGTATGGGTCTAAATAATCTCATATAATTGAATATGGACAAGTTTAGTTTAATATTTTAACCTTATCATTTAGTTTTAACTTTAAGTTAGATAATTTTACTTTTACCGTGTCTTTTTGTGTTCTTACACTATAAGGTTAATAAACTTACAAAAACAAGACAAACGAACCACAAGTTGTTTATTATTAATATATATAACCTTATCTAAGTCATTTGACCAAACCATATATTTTTAGGAATAACATAACTATTTATAGTATAATATTTGTTTTAAAAAAAAATTTATGTCAATTTTGACACTATTTAGTAATTGATTTTTGTGAAACTCATAACAGAATCATTTGTTCAAAAAAAGTTACTTAAATAAATAATAACATGTCATATTAACATATAAAATTAGTGGAATTCATAAAAAGTCTCAAATTACATTTATTTGGGTATTTATAACATCAATTATGTCAATATTTCAGTAATAAGATAATTACTAAATCATCGTCGTTTCATAAATAAATTAAATTATATAATGTCTAAAAATTACAAATAAAACAACATTATGTAGGAAATATTTTTATATTTCTAATGAATATTTATAATTGAATTTATCTTATGTATAACCCTATATTAAAAATTTTCTACCTATTAAACTTTGATTTTAACTATTTTTACCCTTCTTTAAATAAATTAATAATAAATGAACTAATCTAATCCATGTGGGCCTAAATGGTCATATTTTATTCCTAAGGTTGTTTTTGGTCGAATTACAGTTATCCAATAGAATTAGTACATGTGTTAGGGTAATAATAATATCATTTTTACCCTTAATTACCCTATTTACTTTTAACTGTGGTAAATAAAAGTCAAAAGTCACTATTCACCAAAAATTATTTTCATCTCATTGAACCAAATTTTACATACTGACATCAACCGTGTCTCTCAGATTTTTGAAATTCCATTCACAGAAGTGGTAAAATAATGTTTTATGTAAATTTGCAAATTCTCCTAGGAGGTGGGTAAAAGACGGTGAAAAGTTCAATAAAATTTTTATATATCAACAATTATTATAAAAAGACTCCAGTGAATTACATTGAACTTATATAAGTATTATGTATCAATTTTGACCTAAAATAAATTTAAATAAAATAAATATTTATTTAAATAAAAAGTCGGTTATTAAATAGTAACCCAGTGTTTTCAGTAATCATCAAAAATTGAATGTTTTCAGAAAAATACCAAAATTTCACCCTAGGCTAATTTCGATATTCGGAATCTAAAAATGAAGTCCATTTTGAAAGATAAAATTTATAAAATATCAAAAAGTGGGTATTACTATTCATAATGACTAGTTTTTATAACATATCGTTGTTTAGAGAAACTCGGTATTGCATACAACACACGCTATTGTGGAAGGTCGTGATTGTGTGTAGTTCAAGCCATGTTAGGGATGTGTGTTATGCAAGCTCCTTTTGGTGTAGCGTACAACACAAGACATTAATGAAATTAAAAAAAAATATTTTTCATAAAATCTCAGGGTGTTACATTCTACCCCCTTAAAATGAATTTTTCCCTTGAAATTCGTTGGGGTTATAAATGGTTTACTACTCGAATGGTTTTTAATAGAAACCGACATTTTAAAACGGAATACCAAAACCAATCTTTAAAAACAAAAGTATGAAACGTAACGGTTACCCAAATAAACTTGTCACTGGGTTTCAACATAGGTGAATATATGGATATAGAAGAGAAATCTAACCATCATATTCTGATGGAGAGTGGTAGAGAACATGGCTATGGAAAATCAATCAATCACAAATCCATATATTTGTGATGATCTAAGGTACCATCTGATTCATCAAATATAAGGGCACTAGGACAACATTTTTGGTTTTCAATATCATTTCCCTAAATATGAAAATTTTTAATTAGAAGAAATACATGCTTGATTTTGGTAAAATCTCACTATTGTTGGTGCTTTGAACAATTTCCACTTCATCTCTTAAAGAAATGAAGTTGAATTTTTCATTTATGAAGTGTTAGCAGATCATGTGATAGAATAATGAGTCATTCAATCTATTTCAAACCAAAGGTTAGAAAAAGTTATCAAATATACATAAGTCCATCTATGGTGAGGTTAACCGTATATGATTCCAAAAATGAACTTATACTTCATATATCATACCGCGTAATAACATAAAACTATTTTCTACTAACCAGGGACTTCTTGTAGGCAAGTGGTAGGCGATAAAGTTCATTCACACTTCTGTTGTGGGTTTGATTCCCACATCTTTTTCTGACGTGATGGGTTGTCGCCCGTCCTGCAGGTTGTCCTTTTTCTAAAACTACATTACTATAACATCACATAAATAATATCGAAAAAATTTCTATCCTTAAAAAATAATAACATATGTCCAACATAATCCATTCCAATATTTAGGGTTATCTAAAATACTTCGGTCCAAGCTCATAGTATAAAGAAAATGATTACTTGAAATGTCACACAATAATCACGTGAATGCCATCATTTATCCCCCATATATCATAAGATATATCTTGTTGGTCAAATTAAAAACATGTGAATACCTTAACCATGTATTTTCTTGAAGAATGAATACCCATTGAACCTTAGTGAAAACATGAATGCAGTTAAAAGTTAACACTACCAAAATCCACAAAATTCTTTATACTCAACCCATTATATCACTTAGTCCTTATATCAATCAAGAGCTCATGAATACAATAAAACATCTCATTATATTCTTATCCCTTCATTATGCACATTCCATCTTCTTACCAAAAATATCTCAATCACTTTCAATGGTTACCAGTAACATAAAATTATTGAAAAACACAATAGACCAATACATAAATATTCCAATATTCCACGATACTATATAGATCATTATTTTGGAATCCCATTAAATAAAAACTTAATCATTCCACCACATCGTTTTCATATTCAACATCGCCAATAGTGACCTCATGTGACTTCCCATTCTCCATTTCCTTATGTGGTTTCTCATGTCGATCATCATTAACCTTTGGATTGGGGTATTGATTAGCATAATGCCCCATTTCATTTCACTTGAAGCATTGAAGTGTTTTTGGTGTGTTATCTACAGTATTTTCTTTATTCACACCATTAGCAACCCTTTTTCCATTACTTCGACACTTAGCTGCTCGAGGACCTTCTTTTCCACACTTAAAACATTTTCTAGTCCCTTTAAGACAATCTCTGCCAAGCTTATTTCCACACTTTGAGCATATGAAAACATTCATCTTATTTTCACCATTATTTTGAGATTTCTCCTTGAACTCCATCTTTCGTTTCTCGTCAAAACCATGAGATTGATATATAAAACCAACATCCATTTCTGCCTTAATATCACAGCGCACAATTTCTTCATAGCTACTAAAGTCTATTATAGCTAATGCCCTTCGAAGATTTTGTTTAAAGCCACTGAATAATCGATCAACTTTACTTTGAGGTTGGATGATAAATCCAGATGCATACCTTGCAAGCCTTGTAAAATTAACTTTGTATATACCAACAGATTCATCATCATTTTTGTTTAGTTCAATAAACTCCTTCTCTATCTTTGTTCGAAGAATACGAGGGAAGTACTTATTGAAAAATATGTTCTTGAACTCGTCTCATTCCATGGAATCAATTTCATCTCTTGGCATTATATTCTTGATAATATTCCACCATTGATCAGCATCACCTTCCAAACGATATACTACTAAGATGAATTTATCATGTTCAGAACATTAAATAATTGAAAATATCTTTTTTGTAGTACTCATCCATTTTCAGCAACAAGTGGATCAGAAGACCCACTTAAAGAAGGTGGATGTTGCCTCATGAAGGACTCAATAGAATATTGATCCCTCCTCTGCTCATTAGGATGTCCAGAATGATTCATAGGTTGTGTAAGTATAGCAATAAGATTTTACACTCCATCTCTCATAAAATTTGTTTGTTCAAGAGGACAATCATTGCATTTTCCATTACATTGATCAACATGGTTCCTTTGGGTTCCATCCATCGTCTAAAACCCAAAAAGAATAGTCTGAGAGGCAAAAATCACGCTAGGGAAAACAATATAATAATGGGGGAGTACATTCAATATCTATCATCTTAGGTTTAATTCTAATATGGTTAGCGAAATTCTAGTACTATAACGTATACTTAACCTTAGGGAAATCCCTATACATACCTTATAAATATCTATAGGGATCTCACTAAAGTTCTCGCATCCTAGTTTCCAAAGGTTGACTAAACCTTTCCTCTGATACTAACTGTAGAGACCCGAAGCTTGACGTACATGGACATTACATTACTTTTGCGGAATACATAGTACATTACAAAAACACACACACAAGGACCGTAATAGTTTAGTGTCTTTGGAAACTCGGAATATAATCTTCTAATCGTGGTGAAAGATCTTCAACATCTCCTATAAAGATCTTCCCTTTTTTTCATACCTAAAACCTTTCTTTATATCCTGAGGAAAAGAAAACATAAAAGGGTGAGCTCAAATTCTCAGTAAGGGTAAACAAAAGAAATATTAATCACATCATATTAATAAGAACATAACAATTTGGAAATCTTACCCTGCAAAAGAGATCGTAATTTCATAACATGGGATAAATCATGATAGTGAAATGTAATCACAATAATCATAACATAAAACATGAAGCTTTGTGTCATACACACATAATCATAGAGAATCATTTCTTATTAGTCAAGACTCATTCCCAAGACTATCTTAGTGGACAAAGTCCATTTCTGAACCGAGTTAATTCCTCGTTTCAGTCCTGTTTCACTGAACCGGTTTAAACTGTTGTTCCAAACATGTATATCTCATGAGATATAAATCATTACCCAATGCATTGGAGGAAGATATAGGTCCCACCCATCTAATAATGATACCATTCTTATGTGTGCCACAAAATCATAAACCATACATCATAACATAACCCATGTAATAAAAATGTGATTCTTAAACATCGTGACATCATAAAACAATTCATATAAGATAAAATAATTCATAAAAATAATTCAATCACAACATAATCAAATCAATGTAATAATTGGTATAGAAACAGAACCCTTTATTATCTTAGCTGGAAAATAATTTCGATAAAACACTTGAACTCCATTCTTGAGAAAATATCCTTTCTACATCAAAAACACTTTTCCTTTCTTAACATGTCATACAATTATAAAATAAAATTAGTTGATTAAAAATCAACATGAAATCTTGTAAAGGAATCTTCTTTGAAATAAATTTTTAAAAATTCATTCATGCCATATAAGTTAAAAAAACATTCTTCTCGTACTTTTGTCAGAAAAGTCAAAAAGTACCTCGTACGAAAAACGACAAAAGATTCCTTTCATATCTTTTACTAAAAACTCACCAAAGGGTAAAATTGGATTCAAAAAATAGTAGGTGGATGGAAATAATATTAAATATTGAGGAAACATTGATGTGGATGATAAAATACACCCCATTAAATTCCAAAGTATAAACAATCTCGGATAAAAATGAGATTGTCATATTTCCCTTACCTTATGTCCGATTTTCTTTGTAAGTGTCCGAACCTCCTGTATAATGATTTAAATAATGTCATTGACTTATTAAAGAATCATATTCATTGTTATTATATCATATATGGTTCACTTATGAATTTATATTACACGTTCTTTTGTAAATTCCATGTTAAAGAGCGTTTTGGGTAAAATTGTTTCATTTGTCATCCGTGTTTTGACTTGTAATTATTCATATGATTACTTAGATCATGATTACTTAAATCCAGAATATAAAACATGATTTATATATAATATCTATTCATAATATAAATATATATAATAGATCAGTAGATGGAAAGAAATACATTGTTCATGGAGACGGTAGGTCGTACATACGCATGAACGCTGTTTTCGTTTCCTTAGTGAGTAGAATGGAATTAAGTAGATGAAATACATATATATACACATAAATCCAGTCTCATTATTATGTAATATATTTCATGATTACTTATTATATATAATTTATAATAATTAATGAATGGTTAACGTGGAGAATGAATCTCATCGCGTCGTGGAGACGGTAGTCCGTACGTACGCACGAGCGAGGATATCATTCTCATGATCATGGAATTGTATTGGAGTTTATTTATACTATTTCAGAATAAATATCACTTTACAATAATCATATATATTTATTATGTACACCATTATGCCCATCCAAGTAAGGTAGTGGTGAAAAAATAGATTACACCACGGCGTGGAGATAGTATTCCGTACATACGCACGCGCGGTGATTTCGTTTTCTGTAGGATGAATAGATGGTGAAATAGGGTTTCTTCATACATATAATATCATATCAGTATATTAGTGATACTGATGTTATTACTTCATAATTAAACATCCTATGAATAAGAAGTGGAAGAAGAAATAAAGTTGAATGAATCGGTAACAGACATTACCTCTTCTTTGAAGCGCCTCTTTGAGTCCTCCTCTTAGGGCACTAAAATTGTTCTTCGAAGAAGTCTAGGACCTCTAGGATGTTTCTAGGGAAGTGGATAAGAGGATTTGGCAGGGGTTGGCCGAGCGTGAAGGCTCAAAGTGGTGTGAGGAAGAGAGGGAGGAGGTGCCCTTTTATAAGGGTGGAGAGGGGCACCATTGGAATAACAAAAAATATTATTTTATTATAAAGTCATCTTCGGTTTTTAATAGTTCCAAATTGAGTTATTTCTAAGATAAGGTGGGGATGGGCCGAAATAATCTCATCCAATAGAATTTGGACAAGTTTAGTTTACTATTTTAACCTTATCATTTAGTTTTAACTTTAAGTTAGATAATTTTACTTTTACCGTGTCTTTTTGTGTTCTTACACTATAAGGTAAATAAACGTACTATAACAAGCCAAACGAACCCCAAGTTGTATATTTTTAATATATATAACATTATCTAAGTAATTTGGCCAAACCATAGATTTTTAGGAATAAAATAACAATTAATAATATAATATTTGTTTTAAAAACTATTTTATGTTAATTTTGACACTATTTAGTAATTGATTTTTGTGAAAATCATAACAGAATTATTAGTTCAAAAAAAGTTACTTAACTCAATACTAACAGGTCATTATAACCTATAAAATCAGTGTAATTCATAAAAAGTCTCAAATTACATTTATTTGGGTATTTATAACATCAATTATGTCAAATATTTCATTAATAAGATAATTACTACATTATCGTTGTTTCATAAATAAATTAAATTATTTAATGTCTAAAAATTACAAATAAAATTCCATTATGTACCAAATCTTTTTATCTTTATAATGAATATTTATAATCGAATCTATATTAGGTATTACCCTATATTAAAAATTATCTACTTATTAAACATTGATTTTAACTATTTTAACTCTTCTTTAAATAAATTAATAATAATTGTCCTAATCTATTCCAAGTGTGCATAAATGGTCATATATTATTACTAAGGTTGTATTTGGTCGAATTAAACTTATAAAATAGAATTAGTACATGTGTTAGGGTAATAATAATATCATTTTTACCCTTAATTACCCTATTTACTTTTAACCGTGGTAAATAAAAGTCAAAAGTTACTATTCACCAAAAATAATTTTTTTCTCATTGAACCACATTTTACTTACTAACATCAACCTTGTCTCTAGGATTTTTGAAATTCCTTTCACAGAAGCGGTAAAATTTTGTTTTATGTAAATTTGCGAATTCTCCTAGGAGGTGGGTAAAAGACGGTGAAAAGTTCAATAAAATATTTATATATCTAAAATTATTATAAAAAGACTCCAATGAATTAAATTGAACTTATTTAGGTATTATGTATCAATTTTGACCTAAAATAAATTTAAATAGAATAAATAATTATTTAAATACAAAGTCTGGTTTTAAATAGTAACCTAGTGTTTTCACTATTCATTAAAAATTGAATGTTTTCAGAAAAATACCAAAATTTCACTCTAGGCTAATTTCGATATTCTGAATCCAAAAATGAAGTACATTTTGAATGATATAATTTATTAAATTTCAAAAAGTGGGTATTACTATTCATAATGGCTAGTTTTTATAACATATCGTTGTTTAGCAAAACTCAGTATTGCGTACAACAAACGCTATCTTGGAAGGTCGCGATTGCATGTAGTGAAAGACAAGTCAGGGATGCGTGTTGTGAAATCTCTTTTTGGTGTAACGTACAATACAAGACATTAATGAAATTTAAGAGAATATTTTTCATAAAATCTCGGGGTGTTACATAGTCTCTATTAACTTCCACATCTCCCGTAGATTGTTCAATTCAAGAGTAAAGTGTTGATGCTTGGCTTGGACTTGGTAAAGAACAAATCCCAGTGATGCTACCTCCATTCCATGCTTTAAAAATTTTTCTTCTTATGGATAAATTCTTCTAGATGAGGTTGTCTCTTCCTTTATAGGATTAAATTGAATTTGTTAAAGCCCTATATTTATACTCTTCATGTGATCACTATTCAATGTCTATATTTGAAAAATCATAAATTTTTAACAGTTTTTTTACATCCAAAAACATAAATCCAAGGTAGTGAATATGTTTTATATAACAATTTACATAATAATACATTTAATTATATCATGAAAACTTTTCATTAATAAAATTTTGGCATGTTATAGCTCCCCTTTGTTAGTACCCGGAACCATGTAATCTACTCCAGGTACCAACCGATGCCAGGTTAGGGTGTGTGATAAATATCAGTGGGCCACCACCAATGGTTTCGATAAAATCCATCCATTGATATGGAATACAGTAGTATTTAGGAATTCATATATAAGTAAAGAAATAAGTATAATATAACTAAATACCCTTGTACCTGCGTTAGGCCTCAATTGGTGTATGAACATGTTACTCGTTCCTTAATTAATTAATCACCGATTAATGACAATAGTCATGTGAGGCATAGCCAACACTAACATCACCATGTGATAGTATAATTAGTGAACGTCCCAATACGTAACAAGACAACCTGACAAAGATATCTGGTGAGGGAGTTCCATGGTAATAACCAAGGTAACGTAAATCACACGAAATGTTAACTCAATATAATATGAGTCCAGTGAAGGTGTAATAGTTTAATCTCGGGTGCTTAATTCAATGCATTCCATAATATGTCACCTACCGAGTCCAAGGTGATCGACCAAGGTAAAATGTGGCTACGAAAAGACATGGCCCTATGGGAATTCACCATATAACCTACTAGAAAATGTTTTATACCAGGAGTGTATCTGAAGTATCCTGTAATAATGTAATGGACATTATGGTAGTATATAAGGATTATGAGGAATATAAATGTATCAATGTTTAGGTGGGTATCAACCTAGGAAAACCACACCCTATAATGGTAATATAGTTTCCAAGACCAAAGGTATTCTCTTCAAAAAAATTATTGCGAGCTTGAGTCTGTCCATTACTATTTGGAATTTTAATCATGTATTAATTCATTTGGTGCATCTCTTTCCTTCCATTACAGTGGATAGTTCATGTAGAGTTGAAACCATTTATATATTGATCCATGCCCTGTCTTCCATTAGTATGGATAATCCATGTAGTCATTCAACCATTTAATGAAGTATTAATTACCCATTATTTCCTATTCAATTAGCTAAGTTCACTCTTCTACCTTCCATGAACATGGAAAGGAGTGTTACAAATATGTAATTGTTAATCAATCTCATTTGTTAATTCCAAGTTATATATTTAGTATTCTTTCCATTTCACATTTAATAATCATTTGGAAGAACTTACCTTAGGTGGGTAATGTCATGAGAATACACGACACATACCCTTATAGAATTCTCATTAATAAAAATTCCTTTACTATGAAAAGATCACCCTTAGGATGGTCAAGAAATGGAACACCTGAATAGTGGCTCAAGTTTGCCAAAACACTAAAAACTCATTTATGGAATAACATTCGACATGGGGAAGATAGATTTGTTGGTGTAATAGCTAAAAAATAATCGCATTTTTTGAAATATATTAACAATCGATTCTAAGAAGTATATTCATTGAATGTAATTCTTGGAAACGACTTCCCATGAAATTAGAGGGCCCCACATAAACATTTGAAAATAAAAGATCTTTAGGGCCAAGTTATAGACCACCCACTATATGGTTTTACAATCATTATTCTTCATTATTGACCCTTGATTTGCCTCGGGTTACAGTAGATCTAAGAAAATGGAAAAAAAATCTCACATGGCAGTATCATGGTCGATAGAAAAGGAGAAGAAGAACGACTAAACAGGAGTTGAGTACATTCCATTGCACATCCAAAATTATGAATGAAATCTCGATCAGATTTTGGATGTTGGATATCTCTTGATTTCATATTTATATCTTAAAAAACACACAAAACAATAAAGAAATAGGTCAAACATGCATAAACTCATATTAGGGGTGTTGGTGTGGCTTAATTAAAATATTAATTGAAAAACTAGAAATTTACCCAAAAAATAGCATGGGGATGATTTTTCCACACAGTTTTTCAAACTGTTTTCAACCCATACATGGGGACTTGGAGAAAAAGGGTTACTCGCACTGTTAGTCTACATGACCACATGCTAACCATGTGATACAGTTCTGTCAAAAAAAAAACCATCCACGTGGTTTAATATAAATCATGCAGAAATCCCATTTCTCCAAAACAATTGGGTTTTGGGCTCTAAACAAGCCTCAGACATCCTCTGAACCATTACTAAATCATTAAGAATTCATATTTGGATAAATGTAATGATTCAGACTGAAATGTAAAGGATCCATACTTGAATGAAAAATCAGGTTCTTATATATAAAATTCAAAATATTGTTTATTTTTTTATAAAATTTTCTATAGTGAATTAAATAAAAATTATAATATATTAAACTAATACTATTTCATATAATAATTGTCTCCTGGTTCCAATGATGTTATTAAATCTTTTAAAAGATTTCTTTTATTTTTCATTTTTTTAGAAATATGGGTCCCACTAATTGCCTCAAAACCCCTCAATATATATCACCAAACATAATAATGAATAATATAATTAAACATGAAATAAATATATCTTGAGTAAATAATAAATTAATTTAAATAATTTTCTTTAATTCCAACTCCAAAAATTAATAATTCATTGTCATTGGGGAAAATTTTGAAACATTCTTAATAATAATAAATTTCTGAAATATTTTTATTTTTATTGGACCCTTTGTGGCATAGTATGGGAATAGGGTGATGGGTATGGTTTGACCCTACTAGTTCTCAATGTCAGTTGTCATAAGTACCCCCACATGTGATGTATAGAAATGTGGAGGAGGAGGATGTCCTGTGTAACGACCAAAACATTTATTAATGAAAGTTCCTCATGATATAATTAAATTTACTATTATGTGAAATGGTTATAGAATTCATATGAACTACATTGGATTTATGTTTTTTGATTTTAAAATACCGTTATGAATTTATACCACTGCTAATATAGATGTAGAAGAATGATCAAATAATTTGCATAAATATAGGGCATTAACAAATCCATTTATCATTTGAAAAGGAAATGATGGCCTCATCTGGTACAATTGCTCCACATGAATCACATTTTCCAAAGCTCTAAAAGGAGGTAGCATCACTGGTCTTCTCTCTTGACCAATTCCAAGAGGAGCATCAACACGTTAAGCTTAACCGGAACCACCTACGAGAGACATGGATGTTAATAGAGATTACCACCTGAGTGATGTTATCTAGGCCTCCCCAAGAGTCTATCCCCATCACATATCTTAATCATAGGTATTATGTGTTTGATATAATGGTTTTTGTAACAATACACTTGCACTATGATTATGTGAATTATTTTTGTATAATGAATATACACTCATTTTTTTATTGTCACTTTATAAATTTTTTTAAAGAATTAATAGAAATTTTAGATCTTATAAAATTATGAAATATATTTTGATGAATTAATGGATATTTTATTTAAATAATTTTTTATAAAATATTATTACTAAATTTATTTTTATTAAATATTAATGATCATATAATTTTTTTATGATTACAATTGTAATATTTATTAAGGTTTGAATGTTGTTCTTTTCAAAAACCCATGAACATTAGATAAATGTTCAATTTTATATTAATAATGAAAATCTACATATTTATATAATTGCATTGAAAAAATAAATATCAATTTTGTATTCCAGATGTCGAAATAATGTAACAGTTATTTTTTCATGATTTTCTAAGACAGTCGAATTATTGGGTAAAAATTAAATACCGTTTAAATATATAATGTGATCTATGACATCATAATGACCCAGTACTGATTTAATAAAAAAAATTAAAATATATATTCATGAAATATATTTTTTACATTTAAAATAATGTTGTTTTCTATTTTTTTATATTTTTTCATGCCTTAGTGGACCCTTCTAGACTTATAAATTGTTTTGATTTTTTAAAATGATTTTCTTTGATAGTGTGACTCTCCTCCACATAAAAAAGATGAATATTTTAATTAGTTCAGATATTATAATTGTAAAATTATTTTTTCCACTACACTTTTAAAAAAACCATGGAAAAACCCCACTGTATGGTTTGTAGTTTTTATTAGTTTAATGTGTATTGTCTAAAATGAAAATAATAAAGAATTCCCTCTCCTTTCCTATATAATCCCACTCAATATCCCAATCATCATCACTCAAAATAATTGTATCTTGACCAAACATAGACATCATCTCTCTATAGTCCTCTCAAGGTTCCCCAAGTTCCCAATAATCCTCTCTCAAGCCAATCCAAAGCCTTTGGGATCACACATCAATGTATGGGATCCTCACGTTTCTTCTTTCCTTAATTACATCCATGTTTACTTATATTTATATGACCTTCTATTTACAAATAAAAATGTTGGTGAATGATTTAAAACCTCCCCTATACTTCACTCATTTTGTTTTAATGAATATGTATCTATTTCTCTCTCACTAATTCCTCCCATGTACACCCTTTACCAAGCGGAAATTCCATAAGGGATTTCTCTCTCTTCATTTACATTCAATACAATCATGAATAGTATGAATCTACATTCCATTAAAATTGTTCAGATATTATTTTCCATGACCCCATTACATTCCACTTCAAATATAAATGATGAAAGTCCCCTTTATCTCTCATCATCAAATTTTTTGAATATTATTTGACGTCGTTATGCTACCAAATTTATAGAAAACATTTCCATTCCAAAATCATCGTGTAAGTGAATACCATACCAATTTTCCTATCAGGGGTATTAAACATTATGGGTTTGTACATGTTGTTTTAGGACTTGCATTTATTTATTCCATATCTCTTTTTATTTCAATACATTATTATGTTTAATGAATTGATGTGGTATGATATAGGTGGCACACTTATGCATGAAATTAAATGATTAAGAAGGGTGTTCCCTAATAGTGCTCCAATGCATTGGGTAAATATTAGTATCATTTTAGTTCCATTGAAATGAAGGTAACCTCATTTTAATACTTGTGAAATGATGTTTTAGTCATTCCCTCTGTGAAATTATCCTTGGGTCATCCTAATATCATGTGAAATGTGGTTCTCACATTTCCATGTTATGATAATCATGCTATATCATGCCTTTATGTTCATGCTTCTCTTGTGCTCTGTTGATTTGCATGTTGTATAACAAGCATTGTATTCATAATATTAGGCTTTGTTTAAACTCTTTCTTGGGTATATAGATATCCCTTTTTTATGCATATCCTCAAGTTATCCCACGCAATGTTATGTATGAAGGAATGTTGTGGTCATGTGAAATATGTTTTCAATAAAGATGTTGTGTTTTTATTATATGTTGTTATTTAATGTTCTGAATTACCCAGGACACTATAACTATCGATCCTCAAAGATGTGCTACGTTTATTTAATTTTAATTAAATAATTTGTTCTCTGTAATAAATAGTAGTGTTTTTATAGTTGGTATTAGAGGATAGGTATAGTTATTTTGGGGATTAAGAATAAAAAACTCTAGTAAATGACTTAAGGATATGACTAAAACTAATCAAAAAATCCCTAAATTTTGGTGACTATAGAATATGTTGTTTATCAAGAAAATGCATCCCTTTTTTGATATAAACTAGTAGAGGTGGATCTTGCATAGATGAATCTAGGGGGAAATCCTGAAAACACCGATTTGAGGTAGAATCAAACGAGAATTTTTGCACGAAAATGGGACATGGGGAATTCTTGGTTACATCACACTTGATGGATATGATTTTCTAAATTCTTAAGCATTGTATGAAATAATATTAAGTGAAAATGAAAATTCCCCTAACAATATAGGTTCATAGATAGATAATTAATAACATAGATTGAAGCCTAAAAATTCATAAGTTAAGGAAATTGATGCACACAATTTGTGTATATATTTTCACATATTTAATTTAAAATAACAACATGTTTTCCAAAATTACATACTTTTTACTGAAAAAATACTTTGATATTGGTGACATTGTTTATTTTTAAGAGATCTATGACCAAATACCCAAAACGGGGGGGGGGGGGCATCGAAAAAACTTACAAACTACATGGCGTGCACTTATACACACGCCATGTACATTCAAACATAGTCACGGATTGACCAGGACAAGGACATGCCCAACTAACCAGAAGTCGGTACACACTGTGTTCCCACTATTCACGCTGTGTACACCCTTCTAGAAGCAGTTCATGGATGAGAAGAAGTCTACATGCCCAATTGGTCGGCTGATGGGGATAGGTCATGTTCTTCCTATACACATGGTGTATACTTCTCTAGAAGCGATTGGATTCTAAACCAATGAAACTACATGTTGTGTATGGTGTCGCTACACACAATGGATATCTACCTACTAGGAGGCACCATGTTAGATGTTAAAGACGGTGTGTTAGGCCACCTACCAATGACGAAAACAATGCCTAAAGCGCGTTGACAAAAGTATATGTCGTGTACTTTTCCCACATGTTGTGTAGATTTATTTTCTATAAATAAAGGCCTTGGCCTCCAGTTAAAAAAGAATAAAAAAGGTTTGGAGAAAAGGGTTGATGGTCTGAATGAAAGAAGCCCAGCTGCCTTATAGCATCCATTCTACCGTCTACAGAAGGGTCACTCCCTCCTCCATGTTTCGAGCATGATCACGTCTTGTATCAAGGGTTTTGTGTTTATCTTTTCCTCTATGTGTAACTAAATACCCAGTGTGTAGGGGTTGTGGGTGATGTATGAAATGTAATTTATAATAGTTGTTATGAATGTGTTTTTCTAATAACCTCTTCTTATTCTTCATAAATAACTTCATCTTATCGCTGAAAAATATGAACCAGACCAAGGTAAGAATATTCAACGATTCAAAAGAAGAATAATGATGAGTAATTTCATAATCATTGGAAGTATTCGTCAACTCCAAATGGAATTAGATAAATAAATAAACTATTGATATAACTTAAAAAGGACCAAGGAGTTAGACTCTTTGGCTGTAAATATATGTTTACCTGACCAAGGAAACATTGATACAAAATGAAGCCAGGGTGTTGGGTTATCATGAAAAATAAAACCACATAAGAAAATTTATTTAATAAACAAATTTTTTTGAATCCAAAACAAAAAAAATTATCTCTTTATTTTTATCAAAAACCAATTTTACAGTATTTTCTTCTATTAGTTATGTAATTTATTAAGGAAAACATAAAATAAACTACTCTTTCTTCCCAAAAATAGAAAATAATCTTTAAATACAACAAACTTCTCTAAAACAAAAATACAAACTAGATTAAGAAAAACAAAAACAACTTCTTTTTCACTATGGATTGACCCCTTTTTGGTAGTACACTCGTTAGGGTAAAAATAACATGGGAAACTGATAAGATACCTTTGATGGAACGACTCACCAAATTTTGTTGTCATTGCTGGGTAATTAAGAAATGATAATTTTGTTCTTCTTTTAATTATGTTTGTATCAAATTTTAGTTAAAATAAAAATCATAAATTCCCATAAATCATTTTCAAATTCCATTTCTAATTATATTTATTTTACTTTGTTTACGCTTGGTGTGTTTCGAATTGTGCAGGATGTTAGTTGTAAGAGAGGAGACCTCACACGTTCGAGGAACTCTAAGACATTTTTGTTTTTACCAATTGACCCAGAGATCGAACAAATATTTTTGAGGCATTAACGAGCACTAATGACCGATCCCATTCACAAACATCCCATGGTATAAATCATGGATGAAAATCTAGCTATGGTCTAAGGAGCTAGATAGTTTATAGGATAGGAAGACAACCAGAACCAACCAAATCCATTTGTTCTAGGGTATGGCCCACAATAGCTCCATCAATTCTAACCATTGTGGATTCTATTTTTACACCTAGGACAAGGGATGTAAAACCCCCCTCAATAACAAAAATAAATGTTGGATACACTACATCATCAGCCACCTCCATGCCATACTCTCATGGTGTACGGCCTAACATCTATCCATGGAGCTGACACATGCATCGATCATCCTCCAGTGCAGGTCCGACAATTAGAAATCAAGTCTGCTATCATGCAGGTGATTCAGACAATCGTTCAATTTGGCAGCCTACCCAACAAGGACCCCAATGACCACCTCTCCAATTTTTTGGCGTTGTGCAACACGTTCTTCTACGACACAGTTTCCACGGATGCAATTTTTCTTCTCCTCTTACCCATCTCTATAAGGGAAAATGTGAAAGACTAGAATAAAGGATTGTTGCAATGACCCATCCTCATATAAGAGGATCTAGCCTAGAAATTCCTATCTAAATACATCCCACCCTTGAAGATGGTGACTCTATGCAATGAAATCCACAAAATCCATTAGCATGACTCAGAGTCATTGTACGAATCATGGGAGTACTTCATATCGATGCTTCACAAATTCCCACACCATATACTCCCATATTGGATGCAGGTACAATCCATCTATGGAGGAATCAAAAAGAATACAATGTTCGTGGTATATGGTGTTATTGGAGGTACAATAATGAGGAAATCCCCCAAATATAAGTTGGAACTACTGGAAGACATGTCTACCAAGAAAATCTAGTGGCATTCTGAGTGGGGCATAATGAAATGAGTTATTCTTAACATTGATGTTGATGCTGTTCTTGTTTCCCAACAAGACAATGTATACAAAAAGGTTGATGCGCTCAACCTGAAGGGAATTCCCCATGATCATGTGGAAAACCGTCCAACATGTAGACAATGTGTTGATAAACACATCATTGGAGAATTCCTTGGTTTTGAAGAAGGACCTTCAGTAAGAGAGGTGAGTTATGTGGCCAAAAACCGAGGGCCAAACCTGTTCTAGTAGTACCAGAACCCGGCATGGCGTGGTCAATAGAACACAGGATAATGCCATCATCAGCAGAATCCCCCACCATAGTGACCGTCCAGATACAACCAGACTTCTTTTCAGAACCAGTACCCATGGAAAAAAATAGCCTCAACAAGGCTCTTATCAGCTGCAAGGGTATCAAAACCCTCTCCCATAGCATCATTATTAATCACCACCTCCACCAACACAACAACAACATCATCATGAGACCACCTAAAGGTTAGAGGAACTTGTGACCAAATTTTTTCCAAAATCAAGAGGCGTCTAATTGAGCCCTGGAGAAGCAAATCATCAAATTGCAAAACCATCTCTCGGGGAGACAACCTGGTACACTACCGAGTGACAGTGTATGAACCCGAGAGAGGAGGACCATGTCATCATGCTATAGAGAGGAAAAAAGATACAACAGAACCAACCAGAAATTCCAGGCACATCTACACACCAAATTGATAATGAATGTATAGATATATACCACTACTCATCTAAAATCCAATAGAAAGAGGCTTCGTAGAATAAATTAATGGAGGTTTTAAAACCCTTTGAGCATGCCTTACCCTTCCCATAGTGATTGAAGGAGAGGATGTCAGACCTCCAGTTCAGCAAATTCATGGATGTGTTCATGAAGCTTCACATAAATATTTTATTTGTAGAGGAACTAATTCAATTCCCACATATGAAAAAATAATGAAATATATAATCTCCAAAAAAAGAACTATATAGGATATAGGAACCATTTCCCAACCAAAGGAGTGTTCTCAAGACATCCAACATTCTATTCCTCTCAAACTCCAAGATCCATGTAGCTTTACTGTTCCTTGAACTATTATACTATGTGAGTTTGATAAGGCCCTCCATGACATAGGGGATAGGGTGAACCTCATGCCCCATGGAGTTTTAAAATATCTAGGGATCAAAGACCTAAAGACGACCTGAGTATCCCTTTAGTTTACTGGATGATCCATCAATTAACGAAAGGGTCTACCGGAAGACGTGCTGGTCAAGGTGGGTAGGATGAACCTTCCCATAGATTTCATCATCCTCAGCATGTAGGATGACCAAGAGGCACCTTTAATTTTGTGAAGGCCTTCCTTGGAAATTGTTAAGGTATTGATCAACGTGCACTAGGGGGTGCTAATTTTATAGGTAGGAGACAAGAGAGTATTCTACAATGTTCTCAAAGCCTTCAATCATTAATAATTGTCTAATCATGAGAGATGTTATATGGTAACCACTATAGATGATTTCTTGAGAGAAAATGGGGATGTCCAGGTATGTTTTATTAACTTAGATAACATTATCACTTTATACATTCGATTTGATGAAGCACCAGTGGACATACAAGTCCTAGAAGGCTATGGAAACCTCTATTTGAAACGTGAAATTTTCATGATAGTATGGAATGGGAAAAGGTGGAACCATATGTACCATAAATTCAAAAGTGGCGGGAACTAGAACTCAATCATCTTCTGTCTTCTCTAAAGTAAGGGTATTTGGGGGACCATAAACCATTGTCTGTAATACATTATGCAGAACTGTCAGAGGAGCAGGATGATGCACTTCTGCTAGTTTTAAAACAGCATAAGCACACAATTTGTTGGACATTTTCATATTTTTAGGGAATAAACCCTTCCATTTGCACCCACAAGGTGATACTTGATGAAGGTACCATGAAATATCAGAAACCACAGCAGCACCTGACCCCCTCCAAGAACGAAGTTGTAAAAAAATACGTGACTAAATTGTTGGATGTATGCATCATTTATCCCATTTTGGATAGTCCATGGGTGAGTCCCCGACAAATAGTACCAAAATCGGGGGTATGACAATGATTTCAAATGATAATAATGAGCTCGTCCCCACACGCACTGTCACGATCTAACGAGTCTATGTGGATTTCCAGAAGCTGAATGACACTATGAAAAAATATCATTTCCCCCAACAATTCATGGATCAGATGATAGAGTGAATTGAAGGGAAAACATTTATTACTTCCACGATGGATATTCCTACTTAAACCAGATTTCCATTACTGTAGAGGATTAGGAGAAGAGCACATTTAATTTTCCTTAAGGTATGTTTTCTTACTAAAGGACTTCTTTCGGTATATGCAATGGCCCGACCACCATAAAGATATGTTTTCTAGATATCTTCCACGACATGACAGAATAGATCATGGATGAATTTATGGATGACTTTTCCATTTACGAAAAATCATTCACCACTTGCTTGCGGCACTTGGGGATAGTTCAGGAAAGATGTGAAATAACTAACCTAGTTTTGAACTCAGAAAAGTGTCATTTCATGGTGCAAAGAGGAATATTCATTGGCCACCAAATATTAGTGAAGGGGGTATAGGTGGACCCGGAAATGATAGAACTAATTTAACGACATCCTATTCTGTCTTTGGTCAGAGCCATTCACAACATCCTGGAGCATGACAGTTTTTACAGGCGGTTTTTCTGCGATATTTCAAAAATAGTCCAGTACCTCACCAATCTTTGGACCAAGGATGACCTATTTGAGTTCAATGAGACATTAACCATAGATTTTGATCACCTGAAGCATCATCTGGAAGATGCTCCAGTGATGATTTCTCCGAACTGGGCGGAAAAATTTGATGTGATGTGTGATGCCAGTGACTACGCCGTTGGAGGAGTCTTGGTATAGTGGATTGACCTGATTTTCAGACCTATATATTATGTTAGAAATATTCCCAACAAGGAATAGATGAAATAAAACACCATGGAAATGTAGATGTTGGCATTGTTTTCACATTTGACATGTTTCGTTCATACTTTGTGCTATCTAATGTTATTGTTTATACTGACCATGAAACACTCAAGTACCAACAAACAAGAACGATATGAAACCATGATGGATCTACTCGATGCTCCTCATACAAGAATTTGGTCTAGAGATCCGAGACAAGAAAGGTAGTGAGGGTGTTGTTGCTGAGCATCCCTCTCACATGGAGTAACCTCATTTCGAGAAAAATGAATATCAAGGGATCATAGAGGATTTATAGGATGAGCACCACTTTTCAATCAACGAAATACCTAGACCTTGGTACGCTGATATTGCTAATTTTTTGGTTATAGGTGTCGTTCACCCTGACCAATACTTCTGGAAAATGAAGAGGTTTCTCTCTGATGTTAAGAGGTACTAATGGGAAGATACTCTTATGTTCTAATCCTATGGAGATGTGGTGATCCGCCATTGCATCCCCAAAAATTATGTTCATGATGTCCAAAAATTCTATCATGCCTCACCCATTGGGCTACATCATGGCCCTGACAATATGATAGTAATGATACTGCAATCTTGGTTTTTCTTCTCCACCATGCATAAAGATGCCCGAGCATTTTTTTTCTACTTTTATCATTTCAAGAGAACTGGTAATGTAGGACGTTGAGCCTAGATGCCACATCACCCCATTTTAGAGGTTGAAATTTTCAAAATAAGAGGCATTGATTTCATGGGACCATTTACACCATATTTCGGGAACACATATATCCTAGTCTACATCGACTACATCTCCACGTGGGTGGAAGTTACTGCTACAACTCACGTCACGACCAAGGTAGTCATGATATTTTTAAAGAAACAAATTTTTAGTAGGATCGAAGTTCCCTGAGTACAAATCAGCGATATAGAGACCCACTACGATAACACACTGATGAGAGAAATAATGTCTAAGTATGGAGTAAAGTATCATATGATGATGCCATATCATCTCTAGTATAGTGGAAAAGTAGATCTCTCCAACCGTGAGCTCTAGTAAATCCTTTAGAAAACTATAAACAATTCATGGAAAGACTTTCCAACAAATTAGACGATTCATTGTGGGCATACGAGAACGTTTTCAATACAAAACTTGGGATGTCCCCATTTCTCCTCATCTAAGGCAAGTTGTTCCATATACCATTAGAATTGGAGAATAAATCATATTAGGCCATCAAGTCCCTGAATTTTGATTTTAAGGCAGTTGAAGAGAAGGGAAAGTTCCCACTGTTAGATCTTGATGAAATCAAATAAGAGGCGTATGAAAATTCTAAGCTATACAAGTAGAAGATTAGATCAATTCATAATAGGATGATATCTCACAAATATTTCCAACTAGGTGATCAGGTACTCCTATTTCACTCTCGCTTAATATTATTCCAAGGTATGTTAAATTCATGATTTTTGGGACCATTCCTAGTTATAAAAGACTTACATCATGGAGTGGTGGAAATTTCTAGAAAGGATGGTCAACCATTCAAGGTAAACGAACAATTCTTGAAGGCTTACCATCATATGGATGACACGGTGGGAACATTGTCCACCATTTAGATTAGGTATGCTGAGGTATATAGGTCGACCCAATGACCTAAAACAAAGGCTCTTCAGGGGAGTCAACCCACTGGATACTTTCCATGTACCACCTATACACATAACATGTACTTGTTCCTTTCCATTTATCTTCTAAAAATTATAAATATATATCTCAACAAAGTAATATATATGGCTGATTTAATTTCCAATGGTATGGCCATGGTAGTTTTTCCTAGCTGTCAGCGGTTTGAATCCCTCCTGACCTACCATCGACATGGGGTTCCTCCTTTTTCTCTTCATTTTTTCTAAAATGGAGTGTGTGGTATTTTTCCATTATATATATTTATTAGTTTTCATATAAGAAAACCCATGATGGGGATGGGTTAGTTGGCCATGGATGTTATCCAGCTCCAAAAGATCGTGTTTCGAATCCTTACAACCGCCCCATTTCCATCATTTTTAATTTTAATAAAAACAAATGGTGTGTATTTCTATATATGTCATGTGTGACATGTTTTAATTCTTAAAATTTATATATTTTTCTCATAATGAAATTCATGAGGGTGAAGTTGGAAGATTGATAGAGTCTAGGCCGCGAATCCAAAAGACTCGGGTTCGAACTCGGTTAATCTACCTGATTCATCCTTTTCTTTCTAATTAAAAACCACACATAGTGCTTTTATATTACTCATATAGCATAGGAATTTTTTTGAAAAATATATTTAAATAAAAAATAGGACAATCTATATACCTTTTCCTATAGTGGTTGAGGGAATCCGTTCGGAATATCCGATCGCCGGTTCGAATCTCGCCCCAAGCACCAGAACAAAGTTTTTACTTCTATTTTCCCAATTTTAGAACACACATCTTGTATTACCAGATACATTATGTGTATTTTATTATTTTTTATAATTCATGTATATAATTATACATATCTATTTTTATTATATTAATTATTAATATTAATTATTAATATTAATTATTATATAGTTTACTATAATTAATATATATATATATATAATAACTTTAAAAAATGTGATACATGACATATTTCCAGAGATTCATGTCGTGTACCTTGGCTATAAAATCCGCAGACCACCCGGAATCAGCCAGTGTCACGCAGAACCCTCCCCTCTCCCTGTTTCTTATATCGTATGACACTCGGCCTCCCCCTTCCCAAATCCTCTAATTTAATGAATTTTAAATTATGATTTCTGCTTCCTTGTGATCCTTAGTCAAGGTAAGCCCTTCTGTACCCTTTATTTTATGTATTCATAAGCATTTATAGTCTTTTGTAGGTCATCCTACCATTCAGCTTCCGCAATACATGGGAACGAAATGAAGAACACACACTATGTACTATTTTTCATGACCATAATTGAATGCTTCATTATTTGAAAAATAAAAGGTCTGTATGTTTAGTACACACCATTTATCATCCCCTATCGTGCATGGGTACCATTTTCACACGGCCACACACACTATGTTCATGTACACAACGTGTAAGTTTAGAACATGTCGTGTACACTATTTCTTTCGGTCAGCCCATGTATAGAACAATACATGACCATTTCCCATTTGTTCATGTAAAAGTCATGTTTACGTCTCACCCTGTGTGTCCTAAATTGTTAGAACTGCTTAAATTTTGGCTGTGTCTCTTCCGACACACGACTAGGACCATATTGCATGAGCATGACATGTATGTTCAGTACACTCTGTGTATCTTTCCCTTGTCTTAAAATTCTTACTCAGTGTGCCAATCTAGTGAACACGTGATGCTACCTATTTCATTAAATGCTTTGTACTCTAGAAACACACACTGTGTATCCTTCCCTAGTCCTTTTCATATTCACTTAGCATGTCTATCCCATGAAAAATGGATGATATCCCACCTTCTCTACACGCCGTGTACTTTTGATACACACAACGTGTACATTTTTTTTAGTTTTTCCATATTTTCTTGTTTTCCATTTTCCTTTCTTTTTGATTTTTGTGTTTTGGTTATTTTTCAAGGTATGGAAGCTAGAGACCATTCATGGGGGAAGCGGACTGCCTCCTCCACTAAGGTCGAGAGGCCTATTTATCATTTCATACGACTCCTGTCCGCGATGTCCCCAAATACATACACTCTCATGTACCTACTCCCTTAATTGTCAATCCTTCCACAACTCACTACCTTAGTTGGGGATAGTCTTAGTGGCTATGCAGCTCCACCATTTAACACCAAACCTCCGAGCACCACCATTTCTTATCTACTAGTTGTCACTCCACTTGAGCTCTCCTCCTTCACTACTGGTACATTATCAACCACCCCATACAGTGTGCATCCATTTAATATAGCCCATATACCCCCAGTGCCAGCACCCGCTGCTGCACCTCAACATGGGTCGGGCTCTACCGGTGTTCCTTACCCTCGCATAGTGTTTCTAGTCACCGATTTGGTGCACGATAGGGTTCATCACATTTCTCACCGCTTGATCCTGTTGTGCTGTCGTTATCTTGATAGGAGCAACCCCTAGCAGCAGGGTAACTAGGGAGAGTTAGAGGATCTCCATGGATACACTCCATTACTCATGATTATCCATGTTAGCACTCCTATTTTATGGGATTTATTTTTGGATTTTTCTGCTTCCTCTGTGTTCGATTAAGCTGTGTACTGGGAGACACCGTGTGATACCATCCCAGTGGTCCAGTTTCGGGTAGGCATCCGACCCTTTTCACTTACTATGACTATGTTTGGCCAAGGGTTGTTTTTCTATTCTCATCCCAGCACCCCACCCCCATTTATCCACCGTAACCTGACCTGAGCGCTCTGAGCTCGTTGCTATGTGGTGGGAGATTTCTAGGAATGAGCACTACTATACCCCTACATCATAGAAGAGTACCCTCATTACTGACCATATCCATCATGTCACCCACTAGTGATTCAACACCATCCTTTTCCCCCACCATGAGAATATGGGGGTCATGATCGATTGTGACATGGATCTCTTCACCTTTATCATCCGAGAGGACTACCCGGACCTCCCTTACCTTGCCTCCTCCTATTTCCAGGCCATTTTTACAAGCTGTTAGGGAAACGTGAACAATGGGTTTTACACCACCTACCTTTCACACCACCTCAATGTTTTTGAGCCTTCTCTTCCCTATGACCTCTTATGTTCCCACCAGTGGATAAACTATCTCATTCTTATTCACATGGGCTTCGTCCAGGAGCAGGTGTGCTTATGTCCTTGCCCAAGAACCACCCCGACCACCTACTGACCCTCCTTCCCCCGCCAAGGAACATGCTCCTCCTTCCCCACCCCTTTTGGATTCCCCATGCCACCCCCTTATATTTACCCCACTTCATCTGGCCTACCTTCTTCTATTCCACCTACTACCCCTAGCCCGACAACCTTAGTCAATCTCCCTTTTTCCCTCCGCCCAGCCGTGATGGAGCATCACTTAGTTCATCTCAATAAAAATTAGGACCGACTAGAGTAGATGTTGGGGATTTTTCTTCAGCATCATGGTATTCCACTACCCCCACCAACTACCTCTACCTCAATTCCTGGACCTTCTTCTGCATCTCCACCGCCCTTTACTACACTGGCCACAGATTCAGTTCTCATATCCACTAGAGGCCCAACTATTTCCACCACTACGGCCTATCCAAACAGTGATGTCGAGATTCTAATTTTGCGTCCTGCTCCTGTAGCTCCTACATCTACGACTTCTATTCTGATTGCAGATTCTGATACTCCAGTTTTTATAGCTCTTAATACTTCTCTTCTAGATATTTTTTACCATATGATACCTCTTCTGAGATGACCCCCTGACTGGTTTTTGAACACATGTTTTTCATTATATATCTATTTGTGATATATTTTGCATGTGTATGTTATGTATTCTTGCAGTGTTCTTTCTCCAAGACCATCACAGGTACTCTGGCATTCGATGGACTAGCCTTCTCTATCACTACTCATCTTTCTTCGCCTAGACATGAGTGATGTATTGTTTTCCCACATTTTTCTATTGCTTTCTTTTCTTCCATAGATTACTTCTTTCCTTACATCCCATCGTTCTAGTCCACTATTGTGTCTCACTCATTCCCTTATTTACATTCTATTGCACTTGTTGGACCACATGCTATATTAAGTATGGGGGGTCATCTCTTGACCCCATTATCTTTTCCCTTATCATCATTATAGGATTCTTCATTATTGAAAAATATATAAGAAAATGTCCTGAAATTTTGGATAATCATATTTCTAAATAATATAGTTGAAAGTGGTAAATTTTTTAAAAAGTTTCATGCTTAGTTTGGTTATTAGGTGTTTTAAATTGATAGATGATATAGTTTAAATTACAACTTATAATACTTGGATAATTACATCAATTAGACTAATCAATTACAATAAATTTACTACCTAATTCTCTCATTATTTGTTTTTCCCACTCCTGAGAGGTATTCTAATCACTTTGTCATATTATTTATAATTCCCTATTTCTTGAGATATTCTTAGTATATACATAACTACCAGAATTTTCATCTTTTGTTTTTTAAAATAAGAATAATTTTTGAATTGAACTAAAATTATTGAGGCATTAGATTGTTTTAACCCATTAATCTTGAGACATATCCATCATATGATCTTCATGAAGCCCCTATAAACCATGAATATCCTTTGTAGGAAGCCATATTAGAAGCCTATTCCTATTTATATCCTAATTATTTACGGATTTTTCATGATTATTAACTTGATAATAAATGAAGGGATTGGAAACAAATGGAATATTTTTTTGTGAATTGTCGTGAAATTTAGTACTTGGGAGATCCTCTTGATTATTTGGCGACAAAGGGTTCCAAACCACTATTAATTGAATGTATGAATGATCCCCATTGATTTAAAAAAAATGGAATAGACAAAGGGACCTTATACTCACTTGATGGTCTGTGAACCCTACCCAACTAAAGGAGATGGTGGTGGTGAGATCATTTGACAAAGAATGTTGATGACAGTATTACATTAAACATAAAATTGAATTTCATGCACTATTATTTAGGAGTTTAGCCTCCTTTTTCAAGACTCAATAATATTTTTACATATTTACCAACTAACCTTTAGCGACATAAACATCTGATCCTTATTCAAGAGTCCTCATGATTTTGGTAAATCAATTTTCTAATGTGGGTAACTATATTTCTTAAAAAACAATGTTTACAGTGCAAATATCATTGATAGAACATAAAATTAATTTGACAATTTTTTTTATTGAGTTTATTATTGGTGAGGTATATCATCATGTGGGTTTCTTTTTTATGAATGGTTGAAACATGTGTTTAAAAGTTGAGGACTATAGTTAATTTAATTGTATATGTGGCATGATTATAATATCTCCTAAATTGAAACTATTTTGATGCTTTTTAGTATTTTCTCCTGTGACTTATTATTTACATTTATGATTGCCTAAATTACTTCTTTTAATATATAGACTCAATTAATTAGATGTTGAGATTTTCTTGAGTGCCTGAAAATGACTATGTATGGAGGATATTGAAGCTCTCGATTTGTGTATATATTTTCACATATTTTATGGAAAATAATATCATGTTTTCAGATATTACATACTTCTTAGTTGACATATACTTCGATATTGGTGATCTTGTTCATTTTCACAAGATTTATGGCCAAATAAAAAAACTTCGGAGAATTGAACACAATTTAGAAACTACATGGCTTTTACTTATACACACGCTTTGTATATTCGAAATCAGACACTGATTGATATGGACCATTACATTCCTACATTACTAGAAGCCAGTACATGCCGTGTTACCACTATACATGTCATGTACACACTTCTAGAAGCACTTGGATGATGTGAAGAATTCTACACACCCATGTGTCCGGCTGATGGGGACACACTGTGTTCTTCTTATACACATTGTGAATACCTTTCTAGAAGTGGTTGGTTGCCGAAATAATGAATCTACAATCCATGTATAGCGGCGCTACACGCTGTGAATATCTACCTATCATGTATCACCATGTTCGAAGTTAAAGATGTTCTGTTAGGTCGCCTATCAATGAAGAAAATAATCACCAAAGTGCTTTATCAAAATTACACGCCATGTTCTTTTTCCACACGTTGTTTAGTTTTATTTCCAATAAATATAGTCTTTGTCCTCCATTTCAAAAACGAGAATAAAAGTGTTGAGAAGAGGTTTGAATGCCTGATGGAAAAATGATCTCCTTCCGTAGTACCTTCATTCTACCGTCTACCGAAGAATCACACCCTCCTCGAAGTTTCATGAATGATCACATTAGGTTTTGAGGGTTTATTGTTTGTCATTTCCTCTATGTCAATCAAATTATCCAGTGTGTTGGGGTTGTGGGAGATCTAACAATTGTAATTTAGATTTCTTTATAGGAATGTTTTTATTCTTATAACCTCTTTTTATTCTTTATAAATCACATAATCTTATCACTGAAAATTAGGAACCATACCCAGGACATAATTTTCAGGGATTCAATAGAAGAATAATGATGAGTGATTTCATTATAATTTGATGTATTCATCGACACAAAATGAAATAAGTCATGTAAAGAACTATTTAATACAAAAATATCGTACCAAAGAGTTAGTTTGTTCATCTCTAAATAAAAATTTATCAAAACATGGAAACATTGTTACAAATTGATCCTAGAGTTTTTGTTTATCATGAACAATACAACCTCATTAGTAATTTTATTTAATAACCAACTTTTTATGAATACACAACCCCCACAAATTTCTCTCTTAATTTGAATCAACAACCAATTTTCTAATTTTTCATCAATTTATTAAATAATTTATTAAATAAAACATAAATTAAATGACTCTTTTTATCCAAACACCAAAAATCAACATTAAATACAAAAAAATCACTAAAACAAAAAAAAATAATTTATGAAGAACAAAAATAACTTCTTTTTCCCTGTGGATCAACCCCTTATAGGTATTATACTCTTTAGGGTAAAAACAATTTGGGACACCGATAACATACCTTCGGTGAAACAACTAACTAGAAATAAAAGTAATTTATAAGGTATCCCATTTTTTCCTTGGATTTCACTTTATGTGATACCCCTAAATTTTCTTTTTATTCTAGACAATGGCCAGTTATTGGAGAAATTTGGCTAACAATTCATGTGATGACTAGTGTGATGACAATTATAATGACATCCCAATCCGATTGAAGTATGAATCCCAAAATTTTTCACAATAAAATATCATTTAATAGATGTTTTGAACAGAAACATGGGTCAAGAAGAATGTCCAACCACCAAAAAAAAAGCCACAATTGAGAGATTCATGAGAAAAAGGTATCTTACTTTTAATGGATCGTCGGATCCCTCAATCGTCAGACATTGGATCAAATACATTGAGAAGATCTCCTCCATGCATTATCTTCTGAAGAAGAGAAGGTTCATCTAGCTACGTATCATATGGATGGAAAAGATGATCAATGGTGGGGACTGAAGAAAAATAAAAATCGTAAGTAAGTGATAAAGGTGTTGGAATAGAAGGATTTTAGGAAACTTTCATTCGATTCATATTTTCTGTGCACCCTCCAAATTAGGATGGAATGGGACTTCCTTTCCCTCAATAAAAACAATTAATCCATCAGAGTGTAAGAGGCCAAATTCACAAGGTATTCACGATACACCTCTATTAGTTTTATTGCCCATGAATGCGAGGTTGACATCTTCTTCAGTGGGATAAAAAATAGACTACTTAAATACCTAGAGAGCCATGAATTTGATAACTATGAATAAATTTTACGATTTTCCTTAAAAGCTGAAATGGAGACTGGATAATCTTAGGTCTATCATGGGTATAGGAATCAGAATGTGGACATTAATTCTAGAGGTCCAATGGGAAAATCAAATGGTTCATATAAATTATAGCATCCTACTTCCCAATGGTGTAGAAAAATCATCCAAAAAATTTCATGAAGGCGGTGAGGAAATGCATTAGTTTTGGAATAGAAGGGCACTTTGTGATTAATTACCAACAAAAAAACCTGCTGCTGTGAAAGGGGAGAGGAACACTCCATTCGACCACAACATTTTTTCCATTGCTTCAACAATAAAGGATCAGGGAACTTTGCAATCCAGTTCCATAAGATAAGGGTTTTCAATGGAATCCAACAACCTCCAAGGCTGAAAGGGACTGCTTTTTCAATCACTACCACTGAATCGAACCCTGAAAATAAATTGGTTACAAATACGATTGTTATTCATTCAAGAGTAGAAAACATTTTTTTTTGATTCTGGTTGTACACATTCTTTTAAATCATTAATGTTAAGAAGAACAATCCCAACAGCACCACAAATCATGGATGTAGATATGTCATTGATAATGGAAAATGGGTCAATCATTTCATCACATGAATATATCTCCACCCCTATCATAATTTTTGGATTTACCTTCCCACGGAAACATCTCATACTCACCCAGGTGGAATTTATTTCAAGCCTTAGCATGCATTGGTTTTCCCTATATATAGCCAACATATATTTTTGTTAGAATGAAATCACTCACCATATTGAGAATCGACCCCTGAATCAATACAAGTGCAAGGAGGAGGATAAATCATTTTTAACCCCATCTTTTCATGAGTTGATATTACTACTCTATTGTCACATGTTTCTTACTCAGATGATTGAGTCTATGGAATAAACCATCCTTAATGACATGCCTATTGTGAGGGAATTCACTGAAGTGTTTCCAGAGGAATTTCCTGGTATTCTTTCTGGAAGTGACTGTGAATAATCAATTGATCTTATACCGGGAGAATTTAAAATATGAAGACTATGAATAGAATGGATAGTGTGGAGTTTGAGAAGCTAAAAAACAATAAGAGAATAAAGATAATGTGTTTATATGCACAAGTTCTTCACCAGGGGGTGAACCAGTCATCCTCGTCAAGAAGAGGGATTGGTCAATTCAACCCTGAATTGATTATCGTGATCTCAACAAAATCAAGAAAATAAAAATTATCCTCTACCACAAAATCATGACTTGTTAAATCAACTACCTGGAGAACAATTCTTCTCCAAGGTGGATCTATAGTCGGGATATTTCGATGTATGTGTGAAGAAGTAGGATATCAACAAGACTACATTTTGTACAATGTTCAAGAATTATTAATTCATTGTAATACCCTTCAGACTCACTAATTCTCCATAAATCATCATGAATGTTATGAATAGAGTGTTTAGTGATTACCGTGAAAAATTTGTTATAGTCTTTTTAGATGGTATTGTAATATAATCCAAAACCATGGAAGAGTATTAGGAGAATCTAAGCACTATACTAAAGACCATGAGATAGGAGAAGCTCCATGAAAAGTAAAACAAGTGAGCTTTCTGTTTGAAGGAATTCTCATCATTATGTCACATCATCACATGAAATGGGATATCAATGGATCCCTCTATGAAAAATGCAATTTACTGATTGAAAAGGATAAAATCTATGACAAATATCTATAGATTCCATGGGTTAGATGGAAATTTTTCCCAATTTGAGAGAAGTTTTTCACAATTGTCAAACCCTCTTACCAAGATAACATGGATGGTAGTTAAGTTTTCCTAATGTGCTGAATGTCAAGATAGATTCATGAAGTAAAAATAGTGGTTTATCACTGCTCACATGCTCACCCGAAACACAAGTGGAGAACATTTCATGATATTCAGTGATGCATTGAAAAAAGGAATGGGCTGTTTGTTGAAGAAAAATGACAGTCATTGCCAATGCTTCAAGGAAATTGAAATTTCCTAAGAAAAAACAATCCAAACAATGATCTTTAGTTGGATAAAGTAATATTCTCATTAACAATATGGAAACATTACATCTTTAGGGAGATGTGTTATATAAATACGGATCACAAAATCCTTGAGTGTTTATTCACACAGAAATAGTTGAACATATGAAAAATAATATGGTTAGAGATGATCACTGACTTTGAATAATCAATCCATTACCACTATGGTAAGGTGAAAACGGTAGAATATTCTCTAAGTAGAAAGGATCCAATGATTCTATCATTAATGAAAATTTAAAAGGCTCAAATATTCATAGCTTTGATAAAGATGGACATGGGAATCCTAAAAAAAGAAATACCATCAATCCTTTCACAGATGACAGCTCAACTTCTTCTTAATGAATGGTTGGAGGATGCTCAAAAAGTTGATGGGGGAATTCAAAGAAAGAGGAAACTATAATAACAGGGGAATCCGAAGAGATTATTGATAATGAAGTTGGAATTGTGAGATTTGTGACAAGACTATGGGTTGCATCAAATCTGAAGTTAAAGATTGAACTTTTGGATAATGAACATTGTTTGAATTTCTCGATTCACCCAAGAAACAAAAATATGTTTCATGATATTCGAGAGAATTATTGGTGGGATAACATGAAGATGGATATTGGTGAGTATACATCAATGTGACAGGTATGTCACCTTGTAATGTCTCATAGGTAGATGTATAAGTGAAAAATGTAAGCATTACCCACACCAACATGGAAATGGGATAACATATCCATGGACTTTATAACCGTAATTCCGAAGACATCCATAGGAAGCGATGAAATTTGGGTTGTTGTGGATCATCTTATAAAGACTTCACACTTCAATAAAATTTGAGAGTGTTTTTCATTTGATCAACTGACACATATATACATTAGGGATGTGGTGAGAATTCATGGAGTACCACTATAGATTGTATCCGATCAAAATCCAAGATTCAGCTTCATGTTCTGGAAGAGTATCCATCATGATCTGAATACTGAGTTGCACATCAGTACGCCTTATTTTCCACAACCTGATATCAAATCTAAGAAAACTATCTAAACACATGAGTACATCGTGAGGGTATTCTAAATGTAATTTAATGGAATATGGGATCAACATATTTCATAGGTTTTCTCTCTTACAATAACAGTTTCCTCTAAATAATCCTAATGAATCCTTTTGGAAACCTTTATGGGAAGAGGTATAGAACACCGGAATGATGGAATGTAGTTAGGGAGCATAAAATCCTAGGTTTGGAGACAGTTAAAGAAATGGTGGATAAAGTTAAGACCATCCAGCATCTCTTTAAAGATGCATAGAGTCGACAATAGAGCTATGACTATACTCATTAATGAGACCTAGAGTTAGATGTTGGAGTCATGGAATTTCTCCACATATCACAATGGAAGAGTGTTATAGTATTTGTGAATAAGGGAAGGCTTATTCAAAGCTACATCGAACCTTTTTAGTTCCTTGATCACATTAGATAAGTTTCTTGACAACTATCACTCCCAAAAAACATATATCAAGTACACGATGTATTCAATGTGTCAATATTGAGTATGTACATACTTGATCCATCTCTTGTAATCAATCCAGAGGTGGTACCATTGTCTAATGACCTCTCCTATTAAGAGATTTCTATGAAGATCATAGATCTTGTAGAAAGGTTATACGAAATAAGACAATTCTCCCCATTAAGGTATCATGGAAAACACACATGATTAAAGAATAATTGTGGGAATTAGAGGAGGTGATGAATCTGAGATACCCTAATCGGTTTTAGTGTGGGAAAGATATTTTTGAGGGTAAGTTATTTTAATTAGTAATGAATGTAACGAAAAAAATTTTATTAATGAATATTCATTTAGATCTAATTAAATTTATTATTATGTAAAATGGTTTTATAAAGAATATGCTCTTCCATGGTTTTATGTTTTTTGAATTTAAAATTGAGTTACGATGTATTACCATTTCTAATATATCTATTGAATAGTGATCATATGATTAGTATAAAAATAGGGATTTAACAAATCCAATTTTTGAAAACCAAGGAATTGATGAAATTATCTAGTAGAACTGATCCATATGAATCCCATTTGTTAGAGTTCTGAAAGTAGGTAGTATCACTGGGCTTCTCTCTTGACCAAGCCCTAGATGATATTCAACATGTTTAACTTGAACAGAACCACCTATGTGAGAAGTGTTAATTAATAGAGATTACAACTTGAGAAATGTTATCTAAGCCTCCCCAATAGTATATAACTATCGCATACCTTACCTGTAGGTCTTATGCGGGTGTTATAATGGGTTATGTAACAAGACCCTATCACTATGATTATTTGCATTATTTTTTTATAAATAATATACATTTATTTTATTATTGTAACATTGTAAATGCATTTTAAGAAAAAATTGTATTTTTAATTAATATTCAATTATGAAATTTATTTTGATGAATTAATAAATATTTTAATTAAATTATATTTGAAATAACTATTATTACTAATTTACATTTTATAAAATATTAGTGCCCATATAATTTTTTTACGATTACAATTGTAATTTTTATTATGGTTTGAATGATGTTATTTCAAAACACATGAATTTTTTTATAAATGATAGAATTTATATTAAATATAATAATTTTAATATTTAAAAAATTATTTAGATAAAATTAATATAAATTTTGGATTTAGTGTGTCAAAATTATCTAATAGTAAATTTTTCATAATTTTCTAGAAAAGAAAAATTTTTGGTTAAAAATTAAATATAGTTCAAATATATATTGTGTTTCGTGAAATCATAATGATCCAATAATAATGTAATAAAATACGATAAAAGATATAATGGTCCAATATATGTTTTACAATTAACATAATTTTATTTCATATTTGTTTGATTATTTTTATGGAGCCATAGTGGACCCTCCAAATCTTATAAAATATTTTGACTTTTAAAAATGATTTCGTTGAGAGTGTGGATCACCTCCACATAAGCAGGCCAAATATTTTGGAAAATTCATCAATTTCACTTATAAAAAAATGTTTTCCAATACAATTTGGAAAAAACATGCTCCAAAACCGTGGTATGGTTTGTGGTATTGATTAGTTTAATCTATAGTTTCCAAATTCAAAATAATAAAAAATCCAATCTCATTTACTATATAAACCCACTCAATCACCCATTCCACATCACTCAGACCATTTGGATAATGACCAAACTCTGGCATACTCTGTTTAGAATCCTCCAGAGGCTCCCCAAGCTCCAAAGTAACCTCTGTAAATCCCCTAAAAAACCTTTTGTATCACACTTCTATATAAGGGATCCTAACATTCTTTCCTTACTTAATTATGTCCATGTTTCATTATATAGTAATACAAATTTATTTTCTATTAAAAATGTTGGGGTAAGATTTATCACCTCCCCTATACATCCATATTTATATTTTAATCAAGAAATTCCTCTTTTTCTCTCACTAATGCCTCCCATGTATACTTGTTACCATGTCGAAATACAAAAAGGAATTTCTCTCTCTTCATATAGATTCAAGGAATTCAGGTATATTAGGAATCTAAATTCCATTACAAATGATGGGATATTATATTTAATGAACCATTAATATCCATTTTATATATAAATGATGAGATACCCCTTTAACTTTCATCAACAATTTTTATGATTTATATCTGTCGTTGTTATGCTGCAGAAGTTACCCCAAAATTTCACATGCCAAAATTAGCTGGTAAGTGAATACAATACCCATTTCTCTATCAAGGGTATTCACTTATACACACATGTAATTTTTTTTTGATTAATTACATTTATGTATTCTACAACTATTATTCGTTGAATAAATTTTTATATTTAATGATTCAATGTTGTATGATCTATGTGGCACACTTATGCATGAAATGAAATGATTACAAAGGGTACGCCCTAATAGCGCTTCAATGAATTGGGTAAAGATTAGTATCATGATGCATAAATTTAAATCAGGGTTTAATCATGATAATTCAAGGTAAATGATGGTTTACTCATTCTCCAAGTGAAATGATCCTTGTATCATTCTAATATCAAGTTAAATACTATTTCCACATTTCCTTGTAATGGTAATAATGCAATATTATTTCTCTAGTGCTCCATTGATATGCCTATTTACTAACATGTACTGGATTCTTCCTATTATTTCTTGTTTACTCCCTTACTAGGCTTTATAGCTCACCATTTTTATGCATTCCCTCAGGTTATTTCAAGCAATGCTATGTGAGAAGAATGTTGTTTTCATGTAAAAGAATTTTTCAAAAAAGATATTGGGTTTTGTGTTAAAATTTGTTATGTAATGTTCATAATTTTTCCTGAAAATAGACCTCTCAATCCTCAGAGTTATCATTATCCAATTTTTATGTAATAAATCATGTTTATTTGTGTGACACAGAGAAGGATTTTTCATCTTATCTACCATTTTCATTTAAAAAATGGTTCTTGTAATACATCCACCAACTTATGTGGACAAAATTTTCAAATAACCCCCCTTTGGTAGGCTAATCAAATCCCAATGAAAACGAACCCAACTTACAAATATATATCAATATATATACATATACATAATACATCAGAAGCATACCCCTCATAGTTAATTATATTTTCCACTTATTTTCTGGGTTATACAATGCCACCACCACCCACATAAATTTTATTTTAATTTTTTCAATGATTACTATCATTAGAATTGTTTTATATTTCATTATTATATAAAATATAATTACAAAATATTTTGGAATTCCACTATTCTTATGAACTATTCTGACCACCATAATTCACGTCATAATCCAAATAAAATCCCAAATGAAAAAATTTACCAACACAGAATATATATATATATATATATATTATGTCTTTTTAAAAATTCTCTAATCGATCTTGATCTCTTTAAAAAATTAAAGATCTAAAAACTATTCATATGGGATTATATTGAATCCTCACTTGATGCAATTAGATCATTTCAATGAATTCTACATGAATTTAATTAAAATTTAATTCCTCATATAATAAAAACATCATCCACAAATTTTGATACCAATTATTGGTACCAGGTCATATAATAGAAAATGATGGTCTTGGGATTCAGTTTTTTTATCACCTAAATGAAGTAATAATTTCGTCTCATGTGATGGAATGATTGTTAAAATTCAAAGAATATTGAATGAATGAATTTATCAAAAAAATGAATCAAACAAATATCATTCAATTTGAAGTATTATTTGAAAACCACTCACTGCTAGGAACCAATTCACAAAGGTAATAAGGTTAAATAAATCCTCAATATCCAAATTTAATTTGAATGTATATGGGAACCACAATTTTCAATATCCAGGTGCATATGCAGTGATATGATAAAAACGTTGACATCTCTATTATGACAACAACACAAGTACTTTGATTTTTGAATGAGAATTGTTTTCATATCTTTGATCAGTTGTTTATTAATTTTAGATGTGGGAGAGATGAGACTGAAAAACTCAAATTGATGTTTTGAGTAATATAATGAACTATAACTTCATATTTTATATATTGTGAGTTATAATATACCTATAAGTGGATCATTTGTCCTTGAATATGTATTACTCACTAAATAATCTATAAACGGCATATTATGAACAACTAACTATGATGTTAACTTCATTTGTCTTTTTTCACATTCATATAATATAATAAATATTTTTCACGATAAAAGAGATCCATTAACTCAACTCTTTATTATAAAAGATATTAGCGAATCTGAAATATTAAATTAATTTTTTTTTTCAGTAAACATTTTCCATAAATTCTCTTAAATACATGTATATATATTACATAAATATATTATTCTCCAATTAATCTATAGTCAAAAAATTATGATCCTACTAATTAATTAGAGATTTTTTATATTCAGATACTTCACATAAACCCATGGTCCTATCTATAATATCTATTTATCTAATTCATTATAATTGGTAGACATTAAAATGTGATAGTTTTGTGACCCTATAAGGAATTATATTAATAGTTATTAACATTATTCATAGAAAAAGATTGAGTTCCAAAACCATTCATGGCCCTAAATGATATAAGGTATAATCATCAAAATGAAATCCTCCTGCAAAAAAAATATTTTAATATAATCTATTTGTCTCACAATTTCTCGTAATGCATAATTCACACTTTGTGTCATCTTCCTTTCTTCAATTATAATTTATTAACCATATAGGATGGATATGCCATTTTATAACATTTCCATGGATTTAACGAATAAAATATCATCTTGATTATCTGGGAATGAGATATCACATACTTTTAGAAGGGAAAAATTATTTCCTGATTAATTAATCAGTGTTATACCCCCAGTGGTTCAGCTAAATAAAGCAAATCGTCATGACATAAGGTTCATGGTTTTCATATTTCTTCAATATATGTAATCAAATGGTATAAAATTATAGTAGCATTAATTGAAGTGACAATTACGAGTATTAATTGAGAAGAGTTTAAAAATAAACATGAAACATGTAGTGTTCTTATTAGCAGGAATGTCCTCATGATATCATCCACCATAGATCACTAATTTTAATCATCTAGAGAATAAGTCTTAAATATTATGAGACCATAGAACCTGATAGTCTTATATCATATGTGTTCAATTAGTATAATGTATCTTGACCATATGAAAACTATTTAGGATTTGTGTCGCAATATATCTGGGTATTAATTATACCTATGTAGAGGGATCAATTTATTGATATAACATGCAATATAATAAAATTAACATATTATTCACATGTGTACAATTATGAGTACTACTATTGTAAGATAAACACATGTATATATTATTCTATATAAATGTAATGGTAATGATAATATTCGAAGGATTTGGGTATAGGGAACCCAATCAAAACACTCCAACAGACAATGGAGCAATGTTCTAATAATCCTCAAACATCTATCTCTTAATTGAGAATCATTATTATGATGAGATGTGGATTTAATCACAGGGATTCTAAATCACCATTTTTTCAAAATCTTATAACCTCAAATTAACCAATAGATGTAAAATCCCGCAATATTTGGATGTTATAATTTATATTCTTTGACTTATGGTGTTACCTAGGCTCTATGGAAAGAACAATTGTTTTAGTATCATCATAATATTCATGAATAGTTTCTACACTATTTGGATCAACACCAATATCTCAAACAAAGAATCATATCTAGAATTCCTCATTAGATACAACATAAGACACTATATACTTAAATTATAATATATTATCAGTAAACACATGGTTCTCTGATCTTCTATAGTATATTATACCACTTCAGGTAGAATATTTTTCTTGACTGTGATTTCATATAATCATGATCTTCCTGGAATGTAACACGCCGATTTTTTGGAGTTATTTTTTATAACAAATTAAAATTACATGATGGATTGAAATGAAAAATACAAAAAATATTTTCTATTTATATTAAACTCCATGTTAATATTATTCTACATAAACACAGAGTATAATCAAAACTTATCAGGTCATTCAATTATTAGTATAGTTATTACCTAAACATTGGAATGGTGGGTATAAAAATTATTTACTAAATTATTAATAATTTTATTTATTATGTTTTAGGATATTATGTATTTGGTAACCAATATACTGGAAATGAATTTATAAAAAATTTTAAAACAAAAAAAAATTATTTTCTATGAAAACTATTTTTTCATGCAAAAACATGTTTTCTCTAAATAAATTAAAAAAACCAATATTAAAGAACTATTTTAAATATATGTTTATATTATTAAATCAACCAATTAACACTAATATTATGATTTTTCTAAATGGAATACATGAAAAATTCCGTGATATGGAATCCAATTTTTATCTTCCTAAAAGGTATCATTAAAAAATTTTAACGGAACAGTTCATTTAAATATATATTTTGAAACTTTAATAAATTATATTTTATAAAAGAAACATTCCTTTTGAAATAATAATATCACTATTATATTATAGTGGATTTTTTATTTTTAGTTGAAGAATTATTATTTTTTTGAAGAGTGAAAAACACAAAAGTTTAATTGAAATATTCATTTTTGATAAATTTATTAAATAGTTAAATATATGTTAAATTAGATTAAAATTAAAATTAGTTCAATTATAGATCTATTAATTCAATTTATTAAATTCGAATCATTTTTATATTTAGATTCATTATAATTACATTTTATACCTTTGTTCTTTTCACATTTAAACCACATTTTCTCCGCAAGTAAATGAGATTATATTTCAATTAAATTATGAAATTTATGATAATTGAAATTGAAAATGTGGATTCCATATTTTGAATATCCATACATTTTAATTTATTATATGTCCATTTTTTTTTAAATAGATTTGTAAAAACTATTAAAAGTAAGCACAATGATTAAGGTAATATAAGTCTACATAGTGGTTAAACATAGAATATAATGTGTAAAATTTGACCATAAAATGTCCAAACCCAAATATATAGTTATATATCAACCCATTAGAACATTTATTAAAAAAATATATGTTTTTTGGATACATTGAAGAAATTTTAACCATATAATATATTAAGTAAAGAAAATGAAAAAAAATATATCTTTCTCCCTTTTAATTTTGGTAGATCATTAGAATGGTGGAAAACTCCATATGTTTAGTTATAAATATTATTAGTGTATATAAATTAGTAGTTTTAATAATAAAAAATGGATTTTTTTTGATAATATAATTAAATTAAATGCTTTAGAATGCTAATGTAGAAATTATTTAAATAAAAATTAAATGAATAAAAATATACTAAAACAGAAAAAGTGAACTAAATTGAATCATCAATTGTGTAATATTATTTTTTAGATAAATAAAAACTATTTAACATATTTAAACCTAATATATTTTAATTCCATGATTTTTTTGTTTTTTTAAGTCTATTAAATGAATAATGTCAAAACTAAAATTAATATTATTTTATAATAAATGATGTTTTAATAATTTATTTAATATTAATAAAAATCTTATATTATGGAAATTTATTTTTAAATAAAAATAAATATTACATATAGTTCATTCATGTACTAATTAATCTTTTATGATGAACAAATTCACCCCTAAATAGAAACACATTTATTGTCAAAGTAGTGTTCTTGAACATTACATGTGATTCAATTAAAAAAATATACAAAACATACAGTATTTTTATTTTATAAATTAAATATAATATTTTATAATAATTTATTTCATATAATATAATAATTTTCCATATTACATAGTCCTAAACAACAAATTAATTATGCTAGACAACTAGTTAACAAAAAAACTCCAAAATTATTAAATAAGGAAACATAAGAGTAACCATAAATGATGTTTAAAAAATTTGTATAAAAGTGTTTTAAGGCTTTTTATAAACCATATAATCCCGATACGCCTTTAATTATTATTTTTGGAGAAACATGAGGCAATTTTGACCCCCCCCAAAAGTGTTTATCTTTTTGTATCAAACACGATGCCACCCCTCATCTTCTATAAAAGGGAATTCACTCTCCCTAATTCATAAAACATATATTACAATTCGTATTGACAAAAAACATCCAAAATAAATTCCATTATTATCTCCCCACATCTTATAACCATAATATTTTTTCATAAACCCATCAAATTATTTTCCCTTTTACAATCCAAAAGGGAGATGCCTGAAGAAGAGGCAACATTCATCAACGAATGTTTTTGTTTTAATTATTACTAAGACAAATTAATTTTTTTTACATCATTATTAAATAATTAAATAAATATATTCCATATAATTACATTTTTTTATATTGAAAATTTGAACAACATCTTCTCACAGTTCAATTCAATGGGTCACATGATCATCATGCATGTGTATGAAAGACTACCACATCACGAACTGATACCATTCGTTATTACATTACCGAATTTCAAGGATGGTAATAATTATGTATTTATAGTGTATATATTAAATTAATATTTATTATGATGTAGTTTGATTTTTTAATTTTTATATAACACATCATTTCAGACATTTATTTTTTTGGAATATGATACCATCATTCGTGTGTTCGGTAGACTATCACCTCCTGAAGAGATGTGATTCATTGACATTTTACATTTAATAAATTAAATATGGTTCAAAAAATATGATATATATGAAATGTAAATTATTATAGTCGGATAATATATCATATTATTTTATTTTATTTTATTCCCCAAAAAAAGTAAAACAACATTCATTCATATATAGGGCATACCGTCTCCATGAATGGTGAATCTCATTTCCTATTTTATTATTTTATTGATTATTATAAATAAATATATACTTAGTATATATACATTTTTATATGATAATTATGTCATATTTATCATTATGAATATAATATAATCAAGGTAAAATTAATTTGTCCAAGGATAACAAGTCCAAGAATGTATGAAAAACATAATCAATATTTCTCAAAACGTAACATTAACATAGAATTGTTAATAAACAAGTAATATAATGTTCGAAGGAAATAATATATGCTATATATATATATATATTAATATGATACTTTTATAAATTTATAATAAACATATATTTATTATACATGATATCTTAATGTGTACAATGAGAGTCAATACATATGGTATGGGATTTCATTCCAACATTTTATTTTTGGGAGGAACATGATATAGTCACCACCTCTTTAATCTATATGGTGAGTATAGTTACTATGAGTTTATTTTAGGGTTTTTATTTTATTTTTGTTTTTGAAATTTATTACATCATTTTATTATCTCTCTTCTATGGGGTTTTTCAGTTGAAAAGTTACCAAATCATTAAGGGAGTTTTTTCTCAATCTTTTTTCATTATGAAAATTATTATGTTATGCACATATATTTTTTCATGATATTAATATAATTCTAATTTTAAATTCAACATCAAGAATGTAGTAATTTTAATCATATTTTAAGATTCATGTAATGTTATTATTTCATGGGAATTTTGATTCAATGTTACCAAAGTGGTAAGAGTTTATTCCTACAATTGTATCATTTATTTGGATGATTTTGGATTATGATCAATTGATGATGTTTTATGATTCATATCTCATAAATTCTCATGATTTTTTATCCTGTGGTTATTCATGATATTTTCAATTAATAATACAATTATTTCATGCTTTGTTACAATATTATAATTACGAAATTGTTTTTGAGGAATTTTAACATTGTTTCGTTCTTCATTCAAAAATTTGTTTTATTCCAAATCCAAGAATTATAATAATATATTAAATTTTTAGAGGATAATTTAATCTATCCTTTATGGAAATGAATTTTAAAATTATGTATGCTATAAAATTTGGTTATTTTTTCATATATTTTATTATAAATTTTCATGTTCATTTTAAAAGAAAATGTCTTCCAAAATATTTTATAATTTTGAAGGAAATTTTCAACGATGAAAGGTTATTCACCTCATGAAATGATTTTTATGATTTATAATGATTACATAAAATGTTTCCAATGTGGTTTCAAATGAAATGGTTTTTAATATATTTTATGTCATAAAAATTATTTTCAAAGAAATTATAATTTCCTTGTGAAAAGATCCATGTGATTTTTTCTAAATCATATCTATATACAATGAAATAATTATATATATTTCATGATATGTATGGGATATGATCCAAAAAGCATTATTATTATTTATTTGAAATCCATTTTATTAATATGATAGAATGTTTATGAAACATATTTCTCTGTCATAGATTATCCCATGATAAAACACTTATGAAACAAGATTCTTTACACTTTTTATTCTATGATTAAATGATTACGAAACATAAAACATATTCATAGGTTGTTCTATTATGAAATGGTAATGATACCCATTTCATTTCATGATTTATTTTAGTGTTGTTATGAAACCGATCTCTTTTTATAGAAAATGGTATGATGAATGTTTTATTATAATGTATAACCGTTTATATGATTTCATTATGTTATGTGTGGGAAATATATCCCCATTTTATGAGATTGGTGAATGTTTATATCTCATGAGATAGACATGGATGGAATGGTGAGTGAACCAATTTAATTTTGGGTATTTTTCAACAATGATAGTATTAGGAGTGAACCTTAAGTACTAATATTGTCCTAGGATTGAACAATGTCTACCATGATGCTATTGGAGGTGGACATTTACAACTATGAATATTTATTGATTAAACCCATTCAACTAATATAGAATTAGTTGTGAGACTTGATTATTAGGGAAATCAATTAATAAGTTTATGTGTCTACAGAAATTCCATTTATTATTCTTATCTAATGATCTCATGGAAGATTCTCTTGATTTCCTTATGATTCAGGTCTTCTCATATTCTATTCTCTATTTCATTACTAACGCGTTTATTCATTAATATAAAGGGTATGATCATAATATGTTATTATCATGTTTTTATTCCTATAAATTCATGTTATACATATGTATCTCTTTTATTTACCCTTACTGAGAATCTGATCTCACCCTTTCTTATGATTTATTTCCCCTAAATATGAATAAAGGTATTGAGTAGGAGAAAAAATGGGATGATATTTCGAGAAATCATCAAAGATATTTCTCCAAGTTAGAATATTTTGTTAAATGTTTCTAAATACCCAGAACTATTGTAGTCCTTGGTCGTGAACTTTTTTATGTTTTGAATATTCATATAAAATAATTATATATCCATCTATGAGAAACCTGGTCCACTGCATTGGAAGTATATTCGTTGAATCCTCTCACCAATAGTTCCATATAACATCTATACATGACAAAAATATCCTATATAAAATCCTTTTATATAATTATAGTTTTTGTAATTGAAAAATGCATCTCTCATGGATTATGATGATATCTACACACCATCAAAAATGAAAATGAAACCTGAAATCTAGTATATATTTTGGAGTAAATGATATATCCCACTGTATAAGCATGAGGGATTCTACTCATTACTTTTATATATTCCTAGGTTTCGTTTATATTTTCATGGATATATTGACAACAAGGGATATTGGAAACAATTATCTATTTTATTCATGTATACTATATATTTTTGTTTCCTTATCAATATATATACTGCGACATAGAAAACACATCTATTGAGATTGATATCGAAATACCATGATCTCTAATATGTAGCCAGCTTAACCTAATCATTTATGAAAAAACATTCATTTAACCAAATATTAACTAATTTCAATAAACTCACCTCATTTATCATGATTAATAATCCATCATCATATAATATGAGAAAATTATTTATGTTCATGTATCCCTCTTATAAATTCATGGCTCAATTTGTTTCTTTATGAAACAAATTTCTGTTATTTGCCTCATAAAAATGATCACCTAATGATCAGGTCGCATGCTTAAATTCCAAAATGGATCTCCACAAATTTCACTCATTGTGGAAATTTTATGACATTCTTAAACCTTAAAATTGAGTAATGTGGATTTCATCAACCAAAATCCCATTTAGGAAATAAATTTTGAAATCCATTTTCCATATTATATAATCATAAAATAATATTATTACAGGTAATATTTTGATGGATTTTTTCAAATCTACTACTGCTAAAATTTCATCATAGTCTTTTCCTGGATGTTTCCAGAAACCCTTAGAAACCAGTTGTGACTTATAAGAATTCACATTACTATCAGTTTCTAGATTTTTCATTAATACGCATTTTGAACCATGGGATTCAAATAAATTGGATGGTATATTATAATCAAAAAATTATTTTCATACATGGACTTCATGTCATAATTCATGGATTCATTCCATTTACTAGTATCCTTGTTATCAACTACGTCCAAATTTGTTATATTTCTATATTAATCATTGTGTATTCTATCACTGGATTTGGTGATATGAAAACCACATCTCTATACTTCTATAAAATATTTAGTATAACTTTTCTATACATGTCTCTGAAAAACATATTCATCTACCAATAACTCTTATGCAAATTATTCGTGTACCAACTCTTGTGTGTCTAGAAGATAATCTTCATAAAATTCAGTTTTTACCCCGCAAAATCTAATTTAAATGTATTACCTGCCAATAAATATAATATTTTATTCCACAATTACTTTTCTATCTAAATTTTTATAAGGGTAATATCCTAAGTTTTGTGATAACCTATATATATTCTCTTCATTCTTTGGGATTCTAATATTTCACTAGGTATAGTATTTATAAAATATTTTAATCCAAATACACATATTTATGAATGATTATGATTCCTTGCATACCATAACTCATATGTAATAAACTTTCTAGCTTTTGTTGGAACCCTATTGATGTTATTTACCATTGTTTACAATTCCTAACACTAAAATGTTAATGGAATAGTTTTCTGACTCATAATTGATCTAACCATGTCTATAAAGCATTTATTACTCCATTAAATGACTCCATTAAAATAGGGTTCATCGGTATAAGTGTGTTGGGATATCATCCCACACTCGATTATGTGATCAAAGAAAACTATGTTGAGATACTCTTTACAAAAATATGAGAATATTTTCTTAATCTTCATTCCTATATAGTTTTCTACATCAAGTTGGATGTCTTTAAACACCAAAATTGAATATGAATTATACCTCCCTTAGAAGATATATTCATAGTTACTAAAATAATAATTAGAAATAATAATGTATGAAAATCCCACCCCTATCCTCTATCAGAAATGAACTATGTATATCAGTATCAGTCCATTCTTGTAGTTTTGTATTTCCTACCACTTTCCCAAGGAATGGTTATTTGGTAATTTTCACTTGTAGTCATGTGTGAATGAAACCCAAATTTATTAACTTAGTAGAGTATAATTAATAATATTGATGTAATTTATTTCAATGATAATCATTTACATGAACATTATTGAAGAACCATATGGGTGTATTATATGATCCACCTGATGATCTGGAGTTTAGATAGAAAATAGGAATGAGGGGTGAATTTTACATTAAAAATTATTTTAATGATTTGAAATGTTATATATGAGTTATACTGTTAATTTATTTTAATATTAAATGAAAAATGAAAAATTATATTTTAATATCTGTTCGGATCTAAAATATCTTACACTATTCTTCACCAATCTCACAAAATGAGAGAGATGGCTCCCACTATAACCAATATAATAGAATTTTACAATGATGTTTTCTTATATTGACTCAAAATCCAATAACAAATATTTTCCCCCTTGATTAATAATCATGTTACATCCTATTTGTTTAACCCATAAGGGAACAACATGAATAGTCTACCATTTTTTCTTTGAGAAAAAACCCATTTCCGGACTTTGGTTTGGGCATCACAACCCAAAATATTATCCTTTAGTGGTTAGTATAATCTGTTTAAATTATTAATTAAAAAAATTAATATGAATTAGTGAATCCAAAGATCTAAATTATTTTAATGTTTTTGACTCAACAAATCTTGAAATTATCTAGCATTAAAAGATCAAATGACTTCATTTGGGATGGGTGTTACAGTTGAACCCCCGAAAAATACAACCAATGTACACTTTAATTAATACTAATATTTTTAACTCTATGTATTTGTTATATCAACCCTAGAACATACCATATTTTTTTCTAATCATCATCATTGAAATATTTTGGCCATTTCATATTTTATTTTATTTAACAAACATTCAGACATGGATCATCAGAGAACTACTTTAGAGTTTTTCGTGCCTTTTTTCTTGATGATAATCCATTTCTATATCATATATATATAGAAACAAGCATATATGAAATATTTTCTTTATATTCTGTAAAAAAGAACAACCACAGAATAGAACCCAATATTACATACAATACAACATTTAATAATTTTAATTATTATCTTTAGAATGTTTGATTATATTTGAGGTCAACTCTTCTTATACCATCATATATGAATTTGAAAATAAATAATGTTCTGGAATTTATTTGTGAATACACATTAACACATGGAATTATGATAATGTAATTTTATTATTCCTAAAAAAAAGTAAAACATATTTTCATGAATTTTATACAACTGATAAGAAATTATAGTGAAAATAATTCAATAGTTATATCTATACTATATATAAATATTACAAAATTTTCAAAATATTACCAAATTTAATTATTTTTCTAGTTTCTGGTAGAAATTTAATATACCACATTGGTATATCATGGTATTAGATTCATATAGGGGGTTTATTTATGTGTTTCATGATGCTGAATCACATAGATGAATCACATATGAATTTCACCATATTAATAAATTCGTCATGTATCCAAAATCTGATGTAGCTGAATTTTGAAAGTTTTAAACAACATGAATTAATCAAGCTCAGAACTAAAAAAATCTATTAAAAGGATTCAAGAAGATTTATCTATATTTGAATTATATTTATATAATCTCATTATATTTCTATATAATAAAGAATATCCTTAACTTTTCTTTTTATCTAATGGTATTATAAAAATAAAGGAAGATAATTAGTTCTTCAAAAACATAAAATTTCATACAAAAAACATGATTTAAATTGTATCCAATATTAGAACAATATATTGAACAATTTAGCTATTGTTTGTTGCAAGGAAATTGTACAATTTTTTTAATCATTCTAATCATCAAGATAAAAAAATATTAGTGTTATATATCCCATGATAATAGAAAAATAAAGGTAACTGATTCTTGAAAATTATCTATGTGGGGAATAGTAAATTGCATATATGGTATAGTCATCTATGTGAAATTGATAGGTGTAAAAATTGAAAATATTATTTTTCTATTTTTTAACAGAAAAAAATACCTAAAATGTATTTAATTGTAATAGAATATTTATTATTCCTAGTATCACTATATGAATCATGTATAACAAGTTATGACTAATCAAATCATGAAATTTATTAATATTTTTATCATGGAAGTCTTATGATCAAATCATAGTTACTAATTATTTATTCAAAACATAATAAAAAGAATTAAAACTCCAAAAAGAAATAAAATAAATTTATAATTTTAATTGTCGAAACAAAAAGTGATTTAATGATCTTCTCAACATCACCCCCCCCCCCTTATGATAATTTCAAAATCAAGTATAATTTCATGGAATCTTCCCCTTTTTTAAGTTATAAAAAATAAAATGTTTCGTTAAAAATAATTTTATCTATAGTTTTTTGACATATTGTAACATTAAATTGAATTTATATATAAAAATTGAGAATTTATAAAAATAATTGTAATTTTTTTTAATTTAAGTAATATATAAATCTCATTTATGCATTTGTATTTCAAAAAATGTGTTGAGGTGAAAATGTATGATGAGAAAAATATTTGTAATATTTGTTAAAAATTAATAAAAACACATTATTAACTATTATTTTATCTTCAATGCATGTTTAATCTGTAAGATGATGAAATATAGTATGTATGAAAGGTCATAACATTATTATATAATTAAAAGATTTATATAAATTACAAAATAGTATTCTGATAAAATTTATTCCATATTTCAATTATTTCACATAAATCTAAAAAAAATTAGATTATATGATTACATAATCTCAAGCTAAATTCAAGGAATAAAAAATTAAATATAAATCTATAACATATAATGTTCAAAATGGATTTTTGAAAACGTATTAATATTCAAGGACGTTATAAAGATACTATAAAGATGATTTTCTATAGAATGATATTCCTGAGTAATATCTAATTTTTGAATGTGATATAAAAAAAATTGAAATTTAACATGAACGTTTTTAGTTCTATAGTGTTGTAGGGGATTTTTGGAAATAGAAATAGCACAATTATTATCAATAGATATTATTCAAGTAAAAATTAATACCAACATCAGGTAGAATATTTTAAATCAATAAATTTTGAGCACAAATTGCTTGAGTATAAATGAATTCATATTTGGTAGTTTGAGGTTAAAAAAATTAGTATCATTGAAGCCAGTAAATGTAATGATTTTTCATGTAAATTGAACACAACTCAATTTCACTGACTATCTATCTTGTTTCCACTAGAGTCCCAATCCAAATAGCGTTTCAAGTCAATGATAGTTTTGGAAGAGTAAAACAAAAAATCATTCAATGTTATATTAACCAATACAATGACCCATTTAAGATATTTAATTTTTCATTATTTAGGATCACTCAGATATATAGCACGCAAAAAAATAGAATCATTTGTCAATTCCTAAAATCAGTTATATATAATTGACATCTAATAATTAATCAACAGGTTTTTAAATCAATTTATTTTTATATTTATCAAAAATAAATTTGAAATAAGTACTTAGGGGAGTATTGTAACACCCCAGGTAAATAGAGAATTTGACATTTTCATATTTATCCATATTCCTGAATAAAATATTAATATGAAATTAAAGGGGACACTATTCTCGATGGCGTAGCCAACACGCAACAACGAGTTTCTTGGAAATCTTACGTTGCACTCTAATAATAAAATAATATTATTTTAAATGGTAGTTAACATGTACCTGTTGTATTGGAGGGAATGGATAGAAATAACTAAAATATGATTATATAAGTTTTTAAATGTTTTTACATTTATCCAATAAAAGATAAAGGCTTAAAATATGGAAAGAATTCAATTTTAGGCGTATATGCCCTAGTTTTCACTAAAGGTTCACTTATCACCTTTTGATGGAGATATGTCATTAAATATAGTTTTATTCACTCTTATACATTCTATTTGACCAAATAAAACTCTTCTTAATAATTGGTACATCAAAATTTACTTTGTGTAAATTTTTGGTATCTTTCCGATAAAGTTCATTTTTTAATTAATAGTGTAAAATGTTGTATTTTAATTAAAATCCTCTTTTTAATATAATTTATTTATATTATTAGATTATCTTTTGAATTGTGTTTAAAGTGAAATTAGAATATATTTTTACCAATAAATCCAATAGTGGTCATTGGAATTAATTTGACTTTGAAATCAGACTTAAACTAGTGTCAATCTTTTGATACTTATTGTTTCATAAAAACACGCTATTTGCTCTGACAGAGGGAATTAATTATTAAATTAATTAATGAGAATTATATGTTTTTAATTTTGTAAAATGGACTTAATTTTTGAATTCGGAATATCAAATATAGCTTAGGGTGAATTTTTGGGCTTTTTCTGAAAAACATCAATTTTTGATGAATAGTGAAACCACTAAGTGGTACTTATAAAAACTGATTTTTCCGTTTAAAAGAAATTTTCCCATCTTTGCGTTTTTAATTTCAATAATACTACATACATGGTTGTCATTATGTAGTAAAATGTGGTTCAATGGGATAAAAATAATTTTTTGGTGAATAGTAACTTATTTATTTTTTAATCGCAGTTAGAGGTAATTAATGTAGTTTATGGTAAGAATAATGTTTTAATAAAATTAAATAACCTAGAAACATGTCCTACCCGCATTGGATGTGTCATGGCCGACCAAGACAATCCATTGGTCAACTTGGGGACCCCATGGAGCCACTTTGGTTGGGAAATGACATAAATATCTTTTTATTTAATGTTAAAGTAAAAATGACAAAACATGAGATGTTTTACTAAAACAATTTTTACATGGGGTTATAAATGTCATATTTTTGACTATAAATAGTAATTGGAAATCTAAAAAGATTTAATACATCATAGTATTTTTTGTATAATTTTATAGATTAATTAAATTAAATTATTTATGACATCATGATGATGCAGCGATGACCTCATTATTTAACGATTTAAATAAAATGGAATGATAATATAATATCTAAGCCCTACACATGTAAAAAACCTATTGTATGAGTGAATTTAGAACCCTTATCACCTTATACTCAAAATACATCAATGTGGGACCTTTAAAATCCGAAACTCTTTTGAAAAAAAAGTAACATTTTGTAACTCTACAAGAGTGACCCTCCTCTCCTCTTATAAAAGGCCCCAACCTCTACCTCCTTACCCACACTCCCAAAGCCTTTGGCTCGGCCAAACCCTACCCATTTTGTCTCTCCACTACCCTATATTACTTCTTGAAGCCTCACTTTGGGAAGAAGGCTTCCCAAGGAAGCCTTTGAGCTCAAACCAAAGGGAGTTACCTGATTTTAAGGTAATGTCTTCACTTGAGTCCTTTTGTTTTATTTTGCTTCTCCAACCCCCTAAACTCTATTTATGTATTTATTTTGTAACAAATCCAGTATCTTCAATATACTAGGATGTTGTTATAAGAATTATTCGTGCCATACTTAGACACACCTACATCAAATGGTTAAAGAACATACTATTTCTGTGGATGGCGAATTTCTGCCTCCCGAAACGATGATTGTTCAACATTCTTTTAACACCTTCTAAGGTGGCCATTAAGATGACACTATAATTATATATGATATATAATATTTTTATGTTTTACTTAAGATTCTTTATTTTTCATTTATGGCATACCTTTATGGTTTCCATTATGGGTAAACACGATATCTTCATTTAAGGAAGTGCGGACTACCGCCCCCTCAAAGTGATGTGAATCGTTAATACCATATGTGGGACGTATAATGGATGGATTTAAAGTTATTATATATGATGTTATACTAGAATTATAATATACCTTTATATAATTATTATTTTCTTTCCATTAAAGTATGAGATAGAAATGAAAGTAGCGTTCATGCGTACGTACGGCTTACCGTCTCCATGAACGGTGCATTCCATTTCATTCCTCTAAATGATTATGTGATATTATAAATACATGTATATTCTTGATATATATGATATATATGATATCCAAATCAGGAATGTAATTATGGATATAAAAAACCTTTGACCACATGAACAACATGTAATTGTAAGAAGTCCACTTTCGACTTAAGAACCAAATATCGACAAAACAAACATTATTAACTTAATGATTAAATAATGTTTATAACATGGAAATAAGTGATATAAAATTAATAATAAGCTTGAAGAAGGTTCTTAATCAATTAGAAATTAACTCAAGTTTATTATTCAGGAGATTAAAGAATGATCGAATCAAGTCGGACCCGAGGTAAGGGATCTTACTTCTCTCTTTCTTTTTAAGTACACTCTTTTAGGTCATTACTTCTAAAGCTCATCATTCTTGTTATTGGGATGTTCTTTTATATTACTCTTACTGTAATTTTTATGTTCATATGATGAGAGACCCTATTCTCTCTCATCAATCTATTTTGGAAGTTTTGAGTGGTGCCGTTAGGCTGCCGAATTTTGGTAAGAGATCAAACCCCTCACTTTCTTTTAAAGTACTCTCTTTTATGTCACTTATTTTAAGCTCCTCTTTTTTATGATGGGGGATGTTCTTTTATATTCCTCTTGCTTTAAATTTTATTATAATGTGATGATATACCCTATTTGATCTCATTAATCCATTTTTGGATGTTTTAAGTGGCGTCGTTAGGCTGCCGAGTTTTCGTAAGGGATTTGTCATCTCACTTTTATTCCTGTGAGATTTATGCTACATTTTCCACAATTTCCTTTGAGTGGTGTATGTACTGACCATTATTTTACTCATTGTGTAATATTATTTCATTTATGAGTATTTACATCAATGATGTATTTTCCTTTTTTCACGGGGCGTATGTTTCGAATGATACCCATGTCGGTAAGGGAACCTTTCACCCTCCCCTTTTTAAAAGACTTCTATTGTTGGGTCTTTTAATTTACATATTGTTATATTGGGATATGTTCTCATATATCCTTATTGATGTAAATTTTATGTCCATGTGATGAGAAACCCTTTTTTTCATGTGACGCCGTTAGGCTGTCAAGGGAATTTCTTAACCCAAATTCCATTACATTCCATTCCATTCTATTTTTTAAGAATTTTGTCAAAGAGGTGAGGACCAAAGCATCCGCACTAAGAGGGAAAAAAGGAAAAAAAAGAAAAGAACCAAACAAGATAAAAGGAAAAAGAAAAATGATAAAAGAAAACAGAGGCTACGAGGGCCTGAAGTAATGGAGGCTGAGAGCATCCCCTCTAACGATGTTAATCCCTGTTGCTTTCAGAAAAAGAGAGGTATGAAAGAAAATGTCCTCCAGGCCTAGTGAGACTATAGAAGCCAGGTAGTCCGAAGATTAATTGCCCTCCCGCCAGGTATGAGAAACTCTAGTTATAGTACCCAAGAGACACCAGCACCTCCGGGTAATGTACTCGATAGACCAAGGAACGCTCCCGATTCCCTGAATGGCATTTGAGAGTATCATGGATTCCATTTCCACTTCCGTTAGAACCACTCCCCTTTTGATGCATTCCTGGAGTCCAACCATCACACTCTTCACCTATGCAAGGAGCGGAGTGTCCGAGCCCATCCGAATGGAGAAAGAAAACAGGACTGAACCATTATGATCATGAACGAGTCCCCCTCTTCTGATGTCACCCGCAAGACAGGAGCCATCAGTGTTAATCTTGAAGCCGTGATTCGGGGGAAGCCAGCGGACCCAGTGACCAGTACTCGGAGAAGAGGTTGGAGGAGGAGGATGAACCGAGGGAAGAAGGCGATGTAGAGTGGGTGCCTCCCTCATGGAACTGAGCACAACAACCATATCCAGAAGCAGGTTCCTGACTCGGAAGATGATGGAGCGAGCTGAGGAGAATACGCCTTCATGCAAAAACGTGTTACGAGCATGCCACAAACTCCAACAACAAGTGTTAAACACCGTAGTACGTGCTCTTCTCTCCGGGCTCGCATCACCCAAACCATGAAACCAGCGATTAAGGAAGGGTTGATCTTCCATGGATGGAATATCAAAACCCGTGAATGCACCAAAGAAGGACCAAACCTCGCGCACCCAGTCGCTATCAAAAAACAAGTGCTCTGAGGTCTCCTCCTTATGCCGCTTACAAAAAACACACTTGGAAGCCATACTCACCCCACATCTTCTGATATTCTCGTTTCTGGAATACCTCTTTGTCAGATTCTCCAAGAAAGGAAATTAAATATAGTGGGAATGGCGCTATCCCATAGTGTGTAGTCCAGGGGACCTCCACTATCTGCATGGCAGACACCCAACGATAATCTTTGGAGGTGAAGTTACCAGACAGCGAAGGGGTGAACACACACCGATCTGGGGACGAGGACAGATCAATGAGGTTTAACATCGCCTCCTGGTTCTTGTTATGGACAACACCGATGAAAGGAGGGATGTTTCTGGCCTCCTGGAAGGAAATATTGGTAACAGGGCATCCCAGGAAACCAATGGACGTCCCACACCAGTTGTCATGCCAAAAGGATATGTCACCAGTACCGATGATCCAGCGGGAATGAGGTCTAAGAACGTTCACCAGGGGATGAAGCACACACCATAAAGGGGATGCCTGTACAGCTCCTCCCTCCCCATTATTGAGATAGAATTCATGCATGTTCGAGCCCCATAACGTGCATTTTTTCAGGACATCCCATGCCATTTTAGCTTGCATGCAAGAGAGGGAATCCCCGACGTTACGGACGCTGATGCCACCCTCCTTGACCGGCCGCGCCATGCTCCGCCAAGAAACCCAGTACCGTAGCCCCTCATTATTATGATCCCAAATGAATCCGGCAAAGATATTGTCCACGGAATGAATAACACCCTTGGGAACCTTAATGGCGGAAAGGGCATGAATCGGGGTGGGCGTGAGGACACTGTTAACCAGGTATATTCTTCCTCCGAAGGGCAGGAAACGGTTCTTCCAGTTGAGAACTTTCTCTGTGATTTTGCAGATGATGGAATCAAAGTCCCGAATACGCAGTTGCTTAGACGAGATTGGGGCTCCCAAATAAAGCATGGGAATGTTTCCTTTCTGCATGCCCAGGATGCACCCCACCTTGCTGATACGCCTTTTTGGACAGGTATGTGAGATATAAAAGCGACTCTTACATCTGTTAATGTTCTGTCCGCTCATACGACAATACTCCTCTAATGCTCTGTTTAGGCCTCGCACTGACCTATTGGCTGCGTTGATGAAGAAGATGGAGTCGTCTGCAAACATGAGATGGGACACTGGAGGGAAGCACATCCTTCGTCTAAAGAGAATGATCATATTCCTTTCAAGGTTCCTATGCATGAGGCAGCTGAGAATGTCCTAGGTGATGATGAATAGGCTTGGCAAGATGGGATCACCTTGGCGAAGCCCACGGACTGACTTAATGAAACAGAACTTTTTCCCCATGAAGGAAATCGACATCCATGCTGAACTACAGCAACAAAAGATTAAATAAATATTCCAGTGCGAGAGACCCATACCTTTTAGAACATTGATCAAGAAACTCCACTCCACCCGGTCATAGGCCTTGCTCATATCCACCTTCACCGCTATATTGGAACCACGTGCTTTGACGTTGAGATCCCTTATCATTTCCTATGCCAAGACGATCGCCCCCTAGATAGATCGTCCTTTTATGAAGCCATGTTTTTCCATGGAGATTCACTTGGGAAGGAAGATGGACAGCCGATTATTGATAATACCTGCAAGAAATTTTTACGACACATTGCACATGCTGATCGGGCAATACTGCTCCAAGGAGGAGGGAGACTTGGATTTCAGGATGAGGACCACTGTAGTAGCAGATGCCACTCTAGGAAGAGGACCTCCCCTGAATAAATCATGAATGGAACTAATAACGTTTCCTTTCACAATGTCCCATGCTGCTCTATAGAAAGCTCCCGGGAAACCATTGGGACCAGCTGCACTATCTGGGTTCAGGGCCATCATGGCATCACGAATTTCCCCCTCTTGGGGAATAGCCCTCAGAGACTCATTGTCACCTGCCGAGAAGGAAGGGTGTATGTAGTCGAGGAGGCCCAAGTCTCCCCCTGTAAACCCGGTTGGACCGGTATTACCAGTACCGGCCAGCATGCTATGAAAGTGGGAATATGCCAGAGCCCCAACTGTTTCCCTGTCATCGGAGAAAGATCCATTTCCCAGCTCTATGTTCGTCTTAACCCTCCTTGTCCTTTCCTTAATACAAGCATGGAAAAAAGCAGTGTTCCTATCCCCCTCTTTGAGACACTAAATCCGGGCCTCCTCCCTGGCCTCACGTTCTTGTCATAAAAGCAGATCCGCAATAAGCTCATTCTTGCTGGCAATCTCCTCAAAAGCATGGTCATTCCATTCCTCCTAAAGGAATATTTACATATGAACCACCTCATTCATAGCCTCTTCAAGGGTACTGTCAGACACTATAGAATCCCTAGACCAGGATTGAAGACTTTGTTTAAGACGTCTCAGTTTTTTGTGAAGGGAAAACCACCTGTGACCCTGGACCGGGAGTGCCCAAGAGTCTCGGACCATGTCATTGAAGCTTTAGTTATTCGTCCAATGCTGAAAGGACCTGAAGCTGTTAAGAAGGTCCTGATCAGGCAATAACGAAATGGGGAGCGTTGAGTGATCTGACAGTCCACGCGTCAAGTGCGTAACCTGGGTGTTCGCAAACACTGATATAGCAGACCTGTTGGCAAGGCAGCGGTCCAGGCGACTCAAACATCTCCGGGGACCCCACTGGTTGTTGCACCACGTGAAGTGATCTCCTGAGAAGCACAGGTCCATGAGCCCCTTGCTCGCCGTGAAATGGGAGAAAGCGAGGCCTGCCTTCCTGTTAAAAGGGCATCTGCCCCAACGTTCCTCGGGGTCCATGACTACGTTGAAATCCACACCCCCCCCCCACGAACCAAGGGAGGGTACCAAGATCAAAGGAGTTAATATCACTCCACAAAACCTCCCTATGCTGGGGGTCACAACTTCCATATATGAAGGACAAAAAGAATGAGTGGGGTTCAATGGTAACCTTCACAATGATACACTGATCCCCAACCTGGGAGAGTGAAACCGAAGCACCGCGCCACAAGAGAATCCAAATGTTTTTATTGTGCGGTTGACCGTGCATGTACCCATGCATTTTAAGTTTCCTGGAAATCTCGGGTAAACTTCTTGTTTATGTCATGATATGATTATGTGAGAAATGAATTCTGATATCCTGTATTTTATATATACTTTCATTATGTGTACTTATAGTGAATACACATAATTGATCTATTTTATTTATGAAATGATCTTGGTATGGGACTTCGTCTCAATCTCCTTTCATTGAGGCATATTTTGTTTTATACACAACCTTATTTTATACGGTGTATAAACCCCTTTGAATTTTACATTTATTCAAAATGAATCTTTTTTTATACGAAGCGGTTACTAAAAGACAAAAGGGAATGTTTTTGTCGTACGTATGCGGCGACAACGACTTCTCTGCCGCCGTGACCATTATTTGAGTTTCGGATTCCTCTACAAGCCATACCTTTTTTTAAAAGAAAAATAAATACCATGTTTTACTTTTCTTTTACTTTGGTATTGAAAAAAGTTTTCATAATATCTATATATCAATGTGTTATATTGATATCTTGTGATTGAAAGGTGGAAATGTTATGTTTCCTTTATGAATGTTTTATGTGATACGATTATGTTGAGGTTCAAGGGCATTATTATGAAGACAGGTGGTTCCGTTATTGAATAAGGGCAGGTGATCCTGATATAGCTCTCCAATGCATTAGGTAACGTGAAGGAGTGAAACGTTAAGGTTTCTCTGAAGAGATTTAGGGAATATACTGTGATGGGTATCCCAATCGTAACCAAGAGGGTTACTCCCTACGTAAGAATGTTATGAATGCCTCAAGTTACCTTTATGTCTTATGATTTCTATGATTTATTCATGATTTGATGAGGTATGTTAAAGTGATTATGTTTTATGGGTAAAGTATGATTTCATTCTTATGTATACATGTACTCATGTTTCCATTCCATATTTTTATATCCCTTACTGAGCTTTTTATGCTCATCCCATGTTTTTTTTAAATGTTTTTCATAGTTCAAGGGAAGGGTACATGATGTGATGATAGTGTAAAATATGTTTCAAGAAAGAATCCATGTTTTATTTTTATATATGTTTCCGTTGATGGGAAGAATTAATACTGTCTTTTATGTAACCACTTGGTTTAAATGTGGAATGTAATGCATGTTTCATGATCCAATTCCCTAAAACACTAAACCTGAAAAGATCCTCAATGTGTAATCTTAAAATAAATCAAGATTAAATAATTTTTTAAGGCTGGGGCCTTATATTTGGTATCAGAGGTCGGTTTAGATAACTTTAGAGGTTAGGGTATTCTTTAAGCATAAGTGACATCACCATAATGGTTAAGATTTCAGAAAGAGTCCTAGTTTTAGATAAAGTGAATTAGTAAGTATATCTTAGTGTTTATCTTCCTCATTAGTACATGATGGTTTTTTATATATACTCACACTGACCTTTTTGGTATTAGTAAATGGCTAGATCTAGGAGGCACCAAAGTAACCGTGGATGTGAAGGAAACTGTGACAGTTTTTTGAGAAATCAACTGAATGATATGGGGGCTGCAATGAGAACTCTTTTGATTATCATCAACCATCTATCTGGAGTCATGATTTACCACCTAAACCTTTGTGATTTCTGTAAGGCATCATATATTCGAGAAACAGGTCCCTACAGAACTACAGGTAATAATCATAAAGGTAAGTGTGTTCAAAAACCTATGTGTCAAAGATGTGGAAAGAAACACCTAGGAAAATGTTTCAAGGTGACAGAAATATGATATAGATGTGTAAATGAAGGTCATAAAGAAAGAACCTGTCATGGAAAAAGGAAGCATCCAGTTGACTCGAGGAAAGGGAAAGAAGTTCTTTCTGAGGGATTAATTGAATGTTTTAAATGTGGTTTGCATGGTCATTATGCAAACACATGTCCTATGAAGAAGTTTTATGAATGGGATCACCAAGATCGTACAAATGTTCATTTACCAATACCTAATGCCATTCCGATTGAGGATGAAGAAACTGAAAATGACCAATCAATGGTATGGATTATTTCATAACTATTGTTTTCCAATTTTGGGAACTTAAGATATGATTCATGATTTTTTCTGTAGGAAATAATTATTTTAGAATAAGTTGGAAAGGAATGGTTAATGGATCATGAAGAATGATGAATTAGTAAGATGTCAACATATAAGGGCTTCAAGAGTTATGGTGAGATTCTTAAGAGTATTAAGTCTCTTTTGGTGATGGGGTTACATTAGAAGACTTTTTATTTTATGTGTAACCCTGATGTTTAATATATGAAAATTTTATTCATGGAATAGTTATATTTTCTTTTGTGGTCAGAGTTATAAAGAACCATTTGGGTTTATATGATCCTTACTTTTAAGGTAATTATGGGTTACTATATGTTATGATTGAAGTGAAAGGCATGAGATAAAATTGAGGTTAAATTATGTTATGGTTATTTTTGATGATTTTATCCCTTTTTGGGGAATGATTTGAGAATTATATAGTTTTGTAAAAAGGACAACACGCATACCGTGTGACTACCCGTCGCGTCGGACAAAGCTGCGGGAATCGAACCCACAACCAAAGTGCGACTAGTATTTATCGCCTACCACTGGACTACGTGAAGTCCCTGGTTAGTTTAACTGATTATTTTTAGTTATATGATTTTATGAATTAATATTAAGTTGATTTTGGGTTATTTATGAAAATGATTAACCTATTATGGAGGATATGTGATTATGTTAATTACTTTTCAATACGAGACATTAGGAGCAACTGATGTTGTTTGGAGATGAATTTTACGATTTAACTTGGAAGACTATGTGACTAAATCCTTCAAATATTTGGGTTTCAATCATAGTTTTGTTTACTTTGATGAATTTTTTGGACAAATTGATTATAGAATGTTCCTCGTTGAACTTTGGGATTTGTTGGAAAAAATTTGGAGATTAAGAATAGATTTTCTTTTTATAAAGGGTTATCCTTTTTTGGATTATCTGATCTTGTACTAACCGTTTTGGTTTTGGTTTTGGTTAAAGTCTAAAGACATGGGAAGTATATAGTTCTCTTTTTTGGATTAGGTGACTCTCTAGAAGTTGATTATAGTACTCTTAATGCGAACAAGTCTCCCTAAATACTCGTCTTTTGGAAAAAAATATGAGTTTGATTAAGGAATCTAGTAAAAGTTGAAAGTCAAAATGATAAGAGATTATGTTCCCTTATGAATAAATTCCTCAATAAAAAGTAACTTAAAATAAAAATGGTGTCTATTATATTTTCATACTGGGGAATCGAATTTTGTTTAACCCATCACAAGTTTGTGATTATCTTATGGTTTACTTTCTCCTAGACATGTTTACTATCACTCTCCCTCAAGAACAAGACCCTTTGCTTTTTCATCCATGTCCATGTTTTTCTACATGGAATCATAGTATGGGTTAACTCGGGTGACCTCTGTACTTATCTTCCTTTATTATAAAGTTATTGTTTTACCGACTCTTGTTCCGATGTGGGATTTTCAAGGATGTTTCCATGCTCAATTTTAAAAATTTCGAGGATGAAATTACCAAAAGGGGGGAAGGATGTAACAACCCAGGTAAATAAAGAATATGACAATTTCATATTTATTCATATTCGTGAATAAAAATTTAATTTTACTTTAAAGGGGAAGCTATGCTCGATGGCATACCCAACATGCAACAACGAGTTTCTTGGGAATCTTATGTTGCACTCTAATAATAAAATAATATTATTTTAAATGGTTGTTAACATGTAGCCATTATATTAGCGAGAATGGATAGAAATAACTAAAATATGATTATATATGTTTTTAAATGTTTTTACATTTATCCAATAAACGATAAAGGCATAAAATATGGAAAGAATTCAATTTTAGGCCTATATGCCCTAGTTTTCACTAAAGGTTCACTTATCGTCTTTTGATGGCGATCCATTATTAAATATAGTTTTATTCACTCTTATACATTCTATTAGACCAATTAAAACTCTTCTTAAGAATTGTGACATCAAAATTTACTTTTTGTAAATTTATGTTATCTTTCTGATAAAGTTCATTTTTTAATGAATAGTGTAAAATGTTGTATTTTAATTCAAAACCTCTTTTTAATATAATTTATTTATATTATTAGATTATCTTTTGAAATTGTTTTAAAGTGAAATTAGAATATATTTTTACCATTAAATCCAATAGTGGTCGTTGGAATTAATTTCCCTTTGAAATCAGACATAAACTAGTGTCAATCTTTTATACTTATTGTTTAAAAAAACACGCTATTTGCTCTGACATCGGGAATTAATTATTAAATTAATTAATGTGACTTATATGTTTTGAATTTTTTAAAAAATACTTCATTTTTGAATTCGGAATATCAAATATAGCTTAGGGTGAATTTTTGGGATTTTTCTGAAAAACTTCAATTTTTGATGAATAGTGAAACGACTAAGTGGTACTTATAAAAACTAATTTTTCCGTTTAAATGAAATTTTGCCATCTTTGTGTTTTGAATATCAAAAATCCAACATAAATGGTTGTCATTAATAATTAACATGTGGTTCAATGGGATAAAAATATTTTTTGGTGAATAGTAACTTATTATGTTTTTAATCACGATTAGAGGTAATTAGTGTAGTTTATGGTAAGAATAATGTTTTAATAAACTGAAATGACCTAGACACATATCCTAACCTCATTGGATGTGTTATGTATGACCAATAAAATCCATGGGTCAACTTGGGGTCCCCATGGAGCCACTATGGTTGGGAAATGACATAAATATCTTTTTATTTAATGTTAAAGTAAAAATGACACAAACATGAGATGTTTTACTAAAACAATTTTTACATGGGGTTATACAAGTGATATATTTGACTATAAATAGTAATTGGAAATCTAAAAAGATTTCCTACATCATAATATTTGTTTTATAATTTTAGATATTAAATAACGTAAATTATTTATGACATCATGATGATGCATCGATGACCTAATTATTTAACGATTTAAATAAAATTGAAAGATAATGTAATATCTAAGACCTACACATGTCAAAAACCTATTGGATGAGTGAATTTAGAACCCTTATCACCTTATCCTCGAAATATATCAATTTTTTACCTTTAAAATCCGAAACGCTTTAGAAAATAAAGTAACATTTTGTAACTTTACAAGAGTGACCCTCCTCTCCCCTTATAAAAGGCCCCCACCTCTACCTCCTTACCCACACTCCAGAAGCCTTTGGCCCGGCCAAACCCTACCCATTTTGTCTCTAAACATCCCTCTCTTACTCCTTGATGCCTCTCATTGGGCAGAAGTCTTCACAAGGAAGCCTTTGAGCTCAAACCAAAGGGAGTTACCCGATTTTAAGGTAATGTCTTCACTTGAGTCCTTTTGTTTTATTTTGCATCTCCAACCCCCTAAACTCTATTTATTCATTTCTTTTGTAACAAATACAGTATCTTAATTATACTAGGATGTTTTTATAAGAAGTATTAGAGCTACACTTACACACACCTACATCTAATGGTTAAATAACATACTGTTTCTGTGGATAACGAATTTCTGCCTCCCGAAATGATGATTGATCAATATTCTTTTAACACCTTCAAAGGTGGCCATTAAAGTGACACTATACTTATATATGATATATAATATTTTTATGTTTTACTTAATCTTCTGTATTTTTCATTTATTGAATACCTTTATGGTTTCCATTATGGGTAAACGCGATATCTTCATTTAATGAAGTGCGGACTACCGCCCCCTCAAAGTGATGTGATTCGTTAATACCATATGTGGGACGTATAAAGGATGGATTTAAAGTTATTATATATGATTTTATACTGTAATTATAATATACCTTTATATAATTATTATTTTCTTTCCATTAATGTATGAGATAGAAATGAAAGTAGTGTTCATGCATACGTACGGCTTACAGTCTCCATGAACGGTGCATTACATTTCTTTCCTCTAAATGATTATGTGATATTATAAATACATGTATATGCTGGATATATATGATATATATGATATCCAAATCAGTAATGTCATTATGGATATAAAGAACCTTTGACCACACGAACAACATGTAATTGTAAGAAGTCCACTTTCGACTTAAGAACCAAATATCAACAAAACAAACATTATTAACTTAATGATTACATAATGTTTATAACATGGAAATAAGTGATATAAAAGAAATAATAAGCTTGAAAAATGTTCTTAATCATGTGTAAATTAAATCATGTTTATTATTCAGGATATTAACGAATGATCGAGTCAAGTCGGACCCAAGGTAAGGGATCTTACTCCTCTCTTTCTTTTTAAGTACACTCTTTTATGTCATTCCTTCTAATGCTCATCATTCTTGTTATTGGGATGTTATTTTATATTACTCTTACTGTAATTTTTATGTTCATATGATGAGAGTCCCTATTCTCTCTCATCAATCCATTTCTGAAGTTTGGAGTGGTGCGGTTAGGCTGCCGAATTTTCGTAAGAGATCAAACCCCTCACATTATTTTAAAGTACTCTCCTTTATGTCACTTCTTTTAAGCTCCCCTTTCTTAGGATGGGGGATGTTCTTTTATATTCCTCTTTCTGTACATTTTATTGTAATGTGATGAGATACCCTATTTGATCTCATCAATCCATTTTTGGACGTTTTAAGTGGCGTCGTTAGGCTGCTGAGATTTCGTAAGGGATTTTTCATCTCACTTTCATTCTTGTGATATGTTCTCATATATCTTTATTGATGTAAATATTATGTCCAAGTGATGAGAAACCCTTTTTTGATGTGACTCCATTAGGATGTCAAGGGAACTTCTTAACCCAAATTCCATTATTTGGGTTGATCATCTACTTCTTGTTTATGTCATGATATGATTATGTGAGAAATGAATTTTGATATCCTGTATTTTATTTATACTTTCATTATGTGTACTTATATTGAATACACATAATTGATCTATTTTATTTATAAAATGATCTTGGAATGGGACTTCGTCTCAATCTCCTTTCATTGAAGCATATTTTGTTTTATAAACAACCTTGTTTTATACGGTGTATAAACACCTTTGTCTTTTATGTTTATTCAAAAAAAATATTTTTTTTATATGAAGCGTTTACTAAAAGACAAAAGGGAATGTTTTTGTCGTATTTATTCGGTGACAATGACTTCTCCACCGTCGTGACCATTATTTGAGTTTCGGCTTCCTCTACAAGACATACCTTATTTTAAAAAAATACCATGTTTTACTTTTCTTTTATTTTGGTATTGAAAATGGTTTTCATAATATTTATATATCAATGTGTTGTATTGATATCTTGCGATTGAAAGGTGGAAAAGTTATGTTTCCTTTATGCATGTTTTATGTGATACGATTATGTTGAGGTTCTTGGGAATTATTATGAAGACGGGTGGTTCCGTTATATACTAAGGGAGGGTGATCCCGATATAGCTCTCCAATGCATTGGGTAACGCGAAGGAGTGAAACGTTAAGGTTTCTCCGAAAATTTTTAGGGAATATACTGTGATGGGTATTCCAAACGTAACCAAGACGGTTACTCCCTACGTAATAATGTTATTAATGCATCAAGTTACCTTTATATCTTATTATTTCTATGATTTATTCATGATTTGATGAGGTATGTTAAAGTGCTTATGTTTTATGGGTAATGTCTGATTCATTCTTATGTATACATGTACTCATATTTTCTTTTCTATATTTTTATTTCCCTTACTGAGCTTTTTATGCTCATCCCATGTTTTTTAAATGTTTTTCACAGGTCAAGGGAAGGGTACATGACATTATGATAGTGTCAAGGATGTGTCAAGAAAAAATCCATGTTTTATTTTTAAATATGTTTCCGTTGATGGGAAGAATGAATATTGTCTTTTATGTAACCACTTTGTTTAAATGTGGAATGTAATGCATGTTTCATGATCTAATTCTCTAAATCTCTAAACCTGAAAAGATCCTCAATGTGTAATCTTGTAATAACTCATGATTATATAAGTTTTTAAGGGTGGGGCCTTATAAGTATTTTAAATTTTGTAGGATCCAAAAACAAATCTATTTACTAATTTACTAGAATACCTATATTAATTTATAAGAATACAATCATCTCTTCAAAAAAAATTGGAAACCATGGAAGCATTTTAATTACACAATAATACTAATAACTTATTGAGAAGTCATCAAATCTGAAAAATAAATAAAAATTATTTTCATTTCTGTAACCAAATGTAATATCATAAACATATATTTTTATATTAAAAATATAAATAGAACATTTCTTTATAAATAATGTATGATCAACCATTCCATTAACAATGTTTCTTTAAAGAAAACTATTTTAAAATTTATTCCAAGCTTGAGAATTTTTTTTCAGACCTTATAATTATTTAGAATACATAAATAAATTATCATGAGGTAATTAATATTCAAAAAACTAGGGTTGCTTAATAAATTTTCCTAAACAAATATTACCATTCGTAAAAACAAATTTGACAGCAATTTAAAATAATTAAAAAACATGAAATAAACAATACAAAAATAAAATCATAATTAATTCTATCTAATAAAAAGAAGAAAAATTATATCAAAATTAATTCCTACATTTTATAATTCTCATGAAAAACTAATTTTCCTTTATTCATAACTATCTTTTCAGATTCATCATGTTTATTTGGGGAAAATCTATTTTTCTTAATTATATGAGAATCTATTTGTGGAAAAACTAAATTGGATACATTATTCCTAGCCAACTAATTTAATTCTCCTTGTATAGAAAATATACTATCAGCATCAACCAAATCATTGTCAATATCATTTGGAAGAATTTAGGAAAAAATACTCATAGGGAAAAGAATTCATATCTGATTTTGTGCATTGAAAATTTCATTCATAATTACCAATAAACTTATATATGGGTTGATCCCAATGAGTTTTATGTAATTTTTTGTTAATAAGATCAGATTGAGATGAAAAATTCTCCCCCACAACATGGAAATCATTACCTTGAGGTTTATCCTCTTCAAAATTAATGTTTCTAAATTATTCATCTAGATTATTAATGTCATAATATCATTTATCCATGGTATTTTTAACCAACTTTATAGGAATTGATTCTTAAACAACCATAGTTATATTATTAAAAATATACTATTCCTTACTATTTTTCGAATATCCATATTAAATACATTCATTAGATTCTACCTAAAACTTATCCAATGAATATATAGTATTATGAATAAAAAAATTTCACCCAATCACACATAAATAACCAATTTTTGGATTTTTACCATTCCAAATTTTCTAATATGTATTTTCATAAAGGGTAATAAAATGATTATATTATTGACATAGTATGAATTATTTAAATCTTCTTTCTGGAAACATTTTGTTATATCGAACTCCTTTAGGATTTTTTTAGCTATTTTATTGAATAAATTTATTTTTCATTCATCCAAACCATTTTTTTTGATTCCTAGGGGATGAAAAATTATCAAAATTCACATTTTTTTCACTAAAATGGGTAAATTAATAATTTTTCTAATTTACCCCCATGATCACTTCTAATTAAATTAATTTAATGAAAATTTTCATTTTGAAATAATTAAAAAAATTTAATACAAATTAGATAATTTTTTGGATTTAAGAGAAAGAAAGTAAACCCATTTCTATCATGAAAAATCACGAACAATCCAAAAAATATATATTTTACGTCCAAAAATAGAATCTTTTATTGATCCAAATAAATAAAAAAATTTGAGATCAATATGTCTTTCAAGGTGTACTGCATTAAATTACATGAAAATGATTTTGTTTTTTTTCATTTTAATAAATAGTATTAAAAAAACCGGATAACCTCTATCAGTTCTAGTTGTTGTAGAACTATTTTATTTTCATACCACTTCTGCCTCAACTTGAAATTATAATTTCATAATCATATACTCCATAATTTTTTTTTTAATTTGTAAAGATTTTACCATTTGAAATTGTGATCATTTAATTCATAATAATTAATTGAATTGATATTTTATTTTCATGTTGCATAAAAAATTAATTTTCCATAAAAAAATTCATTTATTATTTTGATATTCTAAAAACATACAATGACCCCATATTTGAGAAACATTTATTAAATTATTTTTCAATCTATTTTCATATAAATCATTTGTATTAATAAGAGAATAATAAATTCCAACATCACCAAAACCATTTACCTTTCATTTGGAATTATCTAAAATGGTCATATTATATCCATCACACATAAAAAATGATATATAATTTAAAATATCACTAGTCACGTGTCTTAATAATCCACAACTCATGTAAAGAAATACTATTTTTGAGGATCTGAATACATATTTATAAAAATAAAAAATTTAATATATATTTTGTTCCCATTTATATTTGGGTCTGATGAGATTTCCATATAAAATTTTTCAAAATCAAACATATTTTAAAAATTTATTTATAGGAATTATAGTTGAAAAATAATTAAAAATAAAATCATTAGTATTTCAATGAGATGTTTAAATTCAATAGAAATACTCATCAGCATAACGATCATTCATATAACATCCAAATCAGGCGGTATAAGATTCACACCAATTAAGGATTTTGAAAAAAAAAATATTTCAACATTTTTAGGAATATTATTAGATATCCAAGATATGTTCTATATTTATTATTTAATTAAAACTAATCATTTTTTTAATATTTTCTCTTCATTGAAAAATATAAATATTTGAATTTAATCTTTAAACATCATTTTTTTTATTTTTATTCTCCATAAGTTTAGAATCAAAAATATTTATTTCAATTTAATGTAACTTATACAAGAAAAAAACCTACCCCTCTAATTTATCTTTTTCATGAATTTCAATTTTTCATATTTTCTTTGAAATTTCTAGAGCTGCCTGAGCATATATTTTTTATGAATTTGGATAGATTAATTTTGATTTTAAATCTCATTAGAAATCTTATGTTATCAATAATGTTTTATATAAACTAATTAATTCATTGACTAGATGTTTATGCATAAATTTTTTTATGAATCTCCACAATATTGAAATTGTTGGATTCATATTTATATGAGTTATTATTAGTAGATTCATTTACTTGAATTGATGAATCAATAAATCACAATATTGTAACATTATTTTTAAAACAGTAATTTTTAGCAGTATTAGATTCATTATTACAAATCCATATGGTAGTCAATATATTACTTTCGTTCTTATATTGGATCCTATTATTTTTCTCATCAACAATTACTGAAAATTGGACTTCATGTGCCACTTTTCCTACACTCATAACAAATTACATCATGAGAATTATAATTATTGATATTACCTCTCAATTTATCCATGTAATCATTTATATGATACATATTCAAGGATCTCCTTGTATATCCATTCATCTTTATATGTCCATATTTTTTATGTTATGTAATATCATTCCTATCACTACTCCATAACTCAGAATTAGGAGAGTAACTAGTAAAATATAATTTAAAAGAAATTAATTTCCTTTTATAATTATCACTTATGTAAAATATTTATATTTTTAATCATATTTAAATAATGAACCAACAATCTCATCAGTATCATATTACGTAAAAACATTACTTTCATATATATATATATATATATATATATACATTTTTAGCATTCCAACTCTTGGTATGTTCTCGAAGAACTCTTTCAAAATGTATATTGTTATCCATAGTATCTCCATGATAAAACTTATAATATATATTAATAGTGAATCTTTGTTACATATTCTTCATATTTTCATCATCACTCATTTTAAATTCTTGATATTCACCTCTTAAAATTCCAAAAACAGTTTTAATATTATTTTAAAAACCCTAATGTGTATCTTGACGTTTTTCTAGATTTAATGAGTTTTTTTACATGATGAATCATGAATATCAAAATTATTTTTTTATTTCATATTATAATATATTTTTCAAAATATAATTTAAAAAATATGTTACCTCATCATTTCTAAAAAAGGATTCAGGTACACCTTCTAGCAGGTTTTATGAATTTTCACTAAATTGACCATTAATCAATATGTAATTTCATGAAGAAATATTTTATTCATGATTATTAATTTTCATAATTAGTAAAATAAAAATGTGGTAGTTTTTATTTAATCCGTACATCATTTTAGGAATCCCCTTCTATATTATATAGATGATTTATCCATGTTGATTCATTCAGGAAATGATCATCACATGTAATGAAAATATATCTTGAGATTTGGGTATAACTCTGATACTAATTTTTGTCAATATTTATAATAGAAAAATAGTCTATAGGATGCAATACATTATTTTGAATGATTTTTTAGTTAATTTAAATAATGTTTTATAGTTTCAGGTTAATAAAACAGAAATATAAATTAAATAAAAACCAAATATTTTATTGTTGTTCAAATATAAATGATCCCACATCACTCTCCACCAATCAAAATATTTAGTAGGGTCGAACCCACTATAACTAATACAATAGAATCATACATTGAATTTTACCTTACTGTTTTCCAAACCCATTTAAAATTATTTTCGACCTAGAGTTTTAAACGCCACACTCCCCACATTGTTTACTCTTGGAGGCACACCCCAAACAGTCTTCCTTTTTCCCCAAGAGGCACAACATTATGCGAGACTTTTATTTGGTAGTAACAACAAAAAATAGTAACTTTTAATTAATTGTATAAAATATTTAAATTTCACATGACGAAAAAATAATAGGAAAAACTGAATCCACAATACTATATAAACACATAATTTTTTAGTGTCGAGGAAGCAAGCAAAAACCTATTAGCAATGGATCAAAAAATATCATTTCAGATAGGAGTAGTAGTTATAAAGATATTAAATCAAGTACTTATACACTTCAGTAAACCTAAATCCTTATTATGATTTTCATACTATTTTTATTAAATCTAAAATATATAGATTTTTGTTATTCGAAATATATTAAAATTATGAAGACCATTTTATCTTTTATTTTCATAAATAAAGAATCACACATGAATCTTCTGTGAACTACGTCTAAGTAGTCCCCAAATTTTTATCGAATGATATTCCAAATGTATATCACATAAAAAATTAGTAATTTTCAATTTAATACATTTTAAATAGAATTTAATAATAATAATTAATATCCTTCAATGTGACTGAATAATAATCATGGGAAACACCTCTATATCATCAAATTTGAATTTGAGAAACTCAATTTATTAAATTTCAACATGAATATCAATAAAATATTAGACCCATGATAATAAAATTTAATTTATCATAAAACATGTTAAAACATTATTTAATGGATACTAAGTAGTAAATAATTAATTAGTAAACAATGAAATCACTATTTATATCTATAATAAAAATTCAACCAATTGTAGAATGTAATACTATGTAGAATAGTGTATTATTCAATGTTTTAGTATAATTTTAAAGAACCATGTTGGAAAATCCATGTAGGGGATTTTTTTAGTGTATTTATGTATTGTATTCTAGTTGGTGAATCACAGATTCGATTCACCATGTTTAAAAATTCATCACATATCCAAAAATTGATGTAGCGTAATTATGAAAAATGTACACAGCTTGACATGAACAAATTCAGACCTAAAACATTTAACCATAATTCTTGAATCTTTTTTATCTCGTACTGAATTATGTCTATGTAAAATTAGTATAATTTTATATAATAAATAATCACATTAATTATAATAATATAACTCAATTTATCATGAAGATATAATAGAAAATTATAACTAGATAACAACATATTTATATAATAAATTATGTAGTAATTTACAATGTAAATTATACCATGATAATTATCGATTTAGTGTTTTATGTCTTCACATTAAATGTATATTATATTATATTTTCAATTTGTTAATAATATCTCAATTTGAATGTTCATATCCCATGTTATATTAAAAATACTTAAGGTAACTGATTCTTGAAAATTTTCTATGTGGTGAACAACAAATTGTCTATTTGGGAGAACCAGTTACTTGAAAGGGGTATTTGTCACAATAGGATACCTTAATTGGATATTTTGGAAACATAGAAACACCTAAATTGATATTTAAGGGACCTATATGAGTTATTTGTCCTATTATCACAAAATTTAACATCATAAACATATTATAATCAATCAAAACACAAAAATTAATAATATTTTAAGGAATAAAATATTAAGATCTAATAAAATTATTAATACTTTATTAAAAACATTTTACAATGTATCAATAAAATCAATGTAAATGTAACAAATATTTATTTATAATTATCAAGACATATCATCATTGAAGGAGACAGTCACTTTCATTGTCACATATTTTTTCATGAATTTCCATTATAAGTGTTACATGATCATTTATAAATAATCTGTTATTATGATTTTCCATAACATTACACATGTTATCCTTATAAAATTCACTCAAATTATTTATAAACATTAAATAAAATCCAACTGTGTCCAAAATCGATACCCGTATTATTGTTTTTGAAATTAATGTTATATAATAACATTTTCTTAATACCAGAATCAAACCACTATGAAATGTTATATAATATTCTCCGAATTCCAATGATACTAGGCTCAAAAAAAAATTTTCTCAAATATCATCCATTACATGTTCAATCATATAGAATCAAATTGGTTATTATATGTGAATACAAATTGGCTACCCCCTTGTCATATAAAATACCGAAATTATAGATAAATACATATTTCATTCAATAAAAAATACTTTATGTTGAAGCATCACCCTTGTTATTTTTCCTAAACATGAAATTTTACATCTAATTGCAATTAATTCTATCAGAAAAGTAGAAAACATAATTATTATTTCCCTCCACCTATTTTATTTTCTTCTTAGATGTATGGTGTGGTAGTGTTTTTCGCTTGAACTTACCCTTAGACCCCTTTATCTATTCACCTCCCCATATTATTCACTGTTAAAAATTATGAGTTTTAATTATTCATATAATTATCCTCATTGATAACTAAAGAATATATTTCTGGGTTTAAGGGCTTGAATCTATGTTTATTGAACATTTTCTTTTTTCTGAAGACTGAGGAGTTTGGTGGAGGATTGGAGGAAATCTGGAGTATTTTTGTTTCTTGAAGTAGGAAGCAGGGTTATTTCATATCATGGAATACTTTTTCAGGACATTAGTATTGGTTTAAAAATGTGTAATATATTAGGGTTTGAAAATAAAAAAACTGAAGAGACAAAAAATTTTATGGTAGAAACCAAACACTAAATATTACCCGATGTTAATGGGGATAAAAAATTGTGTAATTCCCCAATTTTTTATATTTTAAAACATTTCCAGCCACTCATGTTTTCAAGAATTATGAATCTAGTGGATCTTACTTGACACCAGGTGACATGGAGACCCCTATCAATGTTTTGGGGATTCCTTCAACATTGTTCGATTCCCAGCTTCCATCATCGATCATTTGTAATCCATGGTGATCCAAGGTTCATTTTGTCGTCGTTTTATAATGGTTTAACCCATTCAGAAAACCTTTCCACCCATATATTGTCTTTTTAATATGTAATATTATCTCTCATGTTTCTATAGGGGGTTTTCATCATTTTTATATGGTGTGGGTGTGTCGTGGTGTCATTGGGTTGATGATGTTCTTGTGGAAGTGGTGATTATAGATCTGTTGTGCGGTCTATTCTTGTGAGAAGAACATTGATAAACATTGAAGGTAATGAATTTGTTTCTTCTATACATATTTACATAAAAACTAGAGTTAGTGTTATTTATCCCGTTGGATCAAAATGAAATTAAACTAATAATTATTTGAACTGGATTAATGAATTTTTATTGATCTTTTAGTGATGTTGTAGTTTATATCACGAGAAGAGGTTGCCTCTTGATTTTCTAGATAGTGTGATATCTATACCATCCTTGTTGTTCTTTGTTTATCTAGTGAAATTGGTAAATAATGCAAATACATAATTAATTTATAATTAATTTGTTAATATATTACAGTTTCATGTTTAATAAATCAAGTTGTTGTTTTAATTTCACTATAATTAAATTGATTCAGATATATAAGTTTTAGTGGAATTGGTTACAAAAACCAATTCATGTTAAGGCTCTTTGATAAAAAGATAAAGGAAAGTGAAATTAATTTTTTAAATATTTTGTGACCTAATTAATAGCTTGTAAATTACTATTCCTATATTTGGAACCTATTATAGTGAATTTGTTAATTCAAGATGGTATAAGAACGAGTTGTGTGATAAAAGATTACGTCTTTGTAGAGCCTGAGTTTTTGGTTTTCTTGTAATGTCCCTGTTCCTTGTGCTTTGGATCCATGAAAGATTGTTTTGTGTGAAGGATGGATGCCTAGATTTATGTCTAAGAGCCTAGTTGCAATTTTTTTCCTACAAAATGTAATGTGTTGTGAGCATGGGATTGATAAGAATGAAGGGTTATTGTGGTATGTGTGTTGGGGATTCCCGAATGGGTTGTTAGTTTGGTATGGCTGATATTGGATGGATTTTGTGGTATGAGGGGTATCCAGGCCTAGTTATTGAGGGATTAGTTAACTCCAATAGTGGAAATATGAATCGGTACATCCATGATGTTCTAGGGAGGACACCAGAGATGATAGAATAGGTTGAAGATTGTCTTACCCATTGTTATGAAATGTGAAAGATTATTTGAATTACTTACATATCTAATGGACATATTTTTTATATATATTCATTTCATTTCCCACTTCTAAAGGTAGAAGGTATTGGTTAACCTCCTTCTATGGAAATGACATGCAAGGAATACCACAGCCTTTACTTATCTAGATTATCCGGGATTTATGAGAATATACTCCTACTATATGTGGGAACAATTAAATTGGTAGTTCCTCTATTCACCATGTTGAACACTATGTGTTTGGTAGCATAGAAATGTTTCCTATAATATCAGGTAATATGTAATATAATGTTTTTAATAAATGAAAAATTGTTTAACCCATGGAGTTGGATCATGCTCAGAACCAATGCTATGGTTTTATTTCTTAGAAGACATGGACATCGTTTTCATAATCTTGTTCTACAGTAATCTCATTTGTATTTATATTTAATGGTAATGTGAAAATGTTGATGGTTAATTAATTATTTATGAATTAATTAACAAAATCTGAAACTAATAAATTGAATTAAATAATTTAATGTATCTCTTTAAATGGTTGTGTGCTTTTTGGATATCTGGTAATACTTGAGGTATATCGAAGTCCGTGAAACATTTGTTGTTGTTGAGTATTAGACTAGGTTATGCATATAGTGTGGTTTTGAGCTATATTATATCATTTAATTGTTGTTTTTTTATTCACTACTCAACCCTTTCAGTTATAGAAACTGACACATATTGGATTCTAAGCACTTAGGGTATTTTCCCCAGCATCTTGATGAGAGGATGGATGTAGGATAACTCCCTTTGCCCCCACTCTATTTAATTCTTATTTACGTCTCTTGGTATGAACAAATTTCTGTTTTCCCCATATATATATAGAGGGATATAATGGATAATGATTATTTCACACACATATATTCTAGATACTGTTTCCAAAGGACTACTATAGGTTTAACATGTATTTCATATGCTGGCTTGGTGATCCTTACTCGTTGTATGGGTTTTGATGGATTGAGATATAAAACCATAAGCATGATACTTGATTTATGAGTTGTGCTGGCTCCAAGAAACTACCTAGTTACTTTTTCATCTGTGTATGTGGTGGTGTGTTCCAAGATATTCATGTTGCGGTGCTTGTCCTAGGTGTCTATGGGATAAATTTTTTGGAGACAGATTCTCAGGACTTATGACATTGGGGGAGAGAAGAAAAAAATTGGGGATTCTTCAGTGGGGTACCCTTGAAATTATTTGTTATATTATATGATCTATTATGCAATAATTGTTGAGTGTTTCCTTGCTGAGGATACAAACACAGTATACCTTTTTAGGTGATCATCTAGTTTCACTTATTTTTACATGTGATTTTGAATTATTTAATTACCCTATTTCAAGACAGGCTCTGAGGAGAATCATATTATATATACTGTTATACATACTATACATATATATTAATTGATTTTCAGGTCAGTTAGAGCACGTTGGAGATTATATTGGATAATACTAGCTTGTGGTTTATCAGGGGTTGTTTGGGCTTCATAGTCAATGATAAAAATACATTCATTTGGTACTTTTAGTTTTACATTCAGATGTAGTAGTTCATTTATGGAATAAGATATTTTTACTTTTTCTATTTTGTTTTGAATTATGAGAAGGAGTTGTTTAGTGTCTATCTTTTCCCTCTCTTTTTCATGTGTTCTCTTAGAGGGTAATTCCCACCATCTATTTGTTTATCATATTGTTGGTACTAGTCCCCAACCCATGGAATACTGAAGGTGGGACATGGGGGTCACAATATTCCTTCTCCCATTACTATACAAGGAGGGGTATACATTGTGGGTATGAGACATTAAATATTGGAAGTCAAGATCTTGTTGAGGGGTAGGATGGAGTTTGGAGTCAGGTGTTTTGAAGGATGCATGGTATGGTAGGGAAATGATGTTAGCTACATTTATCAGGCATTGAAATCATGGGATACAGTATTAGAAATAGATATTTTGGGCCCCAAGTGACATGATGGACAAACCATTAAGCTTACAATAGCTATTAAAAAATGTGACACTGGTTAAAGGGTAGAGTCCTAGGAAAGGATCATGCATAATTATTCATTGCACCTATTTTCTAATTGGTAGACCATGGGAATATTTTTCCTAAAATTAATTATATTAAAAATTAATTAATGATATATTCTTCAATATTATAGGTTTGGAATATATAATAATTTTTTTCTCTGGTGGGCATAACTCTAGGTCAACGTCCTCATAGGGTTCTCACATAACATGTTCAGATTGTGGAATTAGTAGATCATCATAGAGTAGATGAAAACAATGAGGAAAAATAGGGGTGGTCACTCTAATAGATTCAGAGCCATAGTCTCTAGAGTTATAGGTGATCCGTTTTAGACAAAGCCTTAGAATACATGCTGGATTAGGTGGATATAATCTAAAACTCAATTTGTGATCATAAAGAGCATTGTGGATCGTTGGCATTTATGATGATGTGTGGGGTAGTGAGGTTGTGGTTTTTCTTATTTTTCATAGGTTGTGAGGAGTTATCAGTCTCATCGGACGAGTCTACGACCATTTTAGAGCCATTTTCATTCTTCAAACATGATGGAAACCAATCCCTTTGATTTTCATACACTCTATATAGGAATATCTAATGTTTGAGAATTCATGATCTATTTCAGTATCCTTCTAGGATATTCTTGACACCTATTTCAATACAACGAGGCCAGGGCAAGGCATTTCAGGGCATCTCTTCATCTAGACATCTACTGTCAGGTCATCCCATTTCTTTTGAATACATGTTTCTAGAAGATATATAGAATAGATTTCATCGAGAGGAAATTATCCGTGATGAAATCGTCATGAGTGGGTAGCCATCAGGATTCCTCTGGAACCTGGGGTGTGTTATGAGATTCCTAGTTGTTAGGAAAAAAGTGCTTTCGATCAGCAAAGGGTAGGTCCCATAAATTACTATCTTGTTTATCCTAGGTTGACATCTCACATGCCTTTTATAAGGGATTAGATGAATTTTTTTCTTGTGTTTGATGATGTTATCAATAGTTGGAGTTCCTGATCTTATTGAGCAGTCATTGTGCACCAGCTATTCCGTTTTATGTTCCTCTATTGATGATGTCCTAGTCAATGCTTCTACAACAGGTCCCTCCAGTTTGGGATCACCATAGAGAGTATTTCACATGTATAGCTTTTCCTTAGGATGACTCCCATCCCTATAGAGTATATAACCCCCATGGAGGTGGTTTTACACATGCTTAGAATAGTCATAGAGCATGTCGTTGTCAGCTTCAGGCCTTATCCTTTTTAGTTCCAGGAAATCCAGATGTCATTTGACGTACCCTTTTCTTATTTTTCTACTTGGCTACATATCTTGTTTTATCAAAGAGTAACACAATCATTCATACCTCATACCCATTTCCATGATTTTAGACATTAGGTAGTGATACTTCAAATGCCCTTGGTGTTGACTACTCTAGTCAGAGGTTGAGTTAACTAATTTTATTTATATAAAAACAATGAACTACTGCTCAGGTACAAATACTCTTGATGTGATTTTTTATGTTTATATATACAGACATATATCATCATCCTTATCATGGATTTTTGATATATTTTTATGCCAATCATATATTGCTTTAGGAAGAATTTTTTGTTCATCGATGCTGATGTTGAGACAATAGTGTTTTTTTGAAATCAAGACCCTTAGATGGGCTAGAGGAACATTTTTTCCTTGTCATACCTGATTAATGAGATAATGATATGTTCATCAGAAGTGTTGTGGTTGGAATTTCCTTGGTTTATGGACGAGTACCCTAGTAACATTCCAGAGAAAATTACAACTTGACACCCCTGACGAGTGATCATGATTGGGATTGAACTACAACCATCTGTGACTCCCATCTCGATGTATCCATATATCATGGAACCTTATATGTTGTTACATCTATGTATGTATATCGGTTTTCTGGTATAGTAAGGTTTTTTTCTAAAATGTGTGTCACAATGGGGTGCACCATTAATTTCATGAAGAAGCAAAATGGATATTCTAGTTGTGTATCAAATATTTTCACTAGAACCAAGTGTTAATGATGAACTATTATCCTATACTATGCATTTATGATTTATTAAATACGATTAAGGGTTAAAGTTTGTACTTTAATATCGATTTGCGGTTGGGGTATGTTCACATGTGTGTAAAGATTGAAGATATCTTAATGACTACATTCTATTGTTTCCAAGGGAATTATGGGTTTTTTGTAATGTCGTTCGGTGTGATTAATTATCTATATATTTTCATGAGGTTATTTAATGTCGTGTTTAATGATTACATGGATATGTTATTGTTGGTTTTCAACAACAACATCCTTGTGTACTTCATGTCTGTGGTGGAGCATGAAAATTATCTACATAACATTTTGGGAGTCCATTGACCTGATAGGTTGATCAAGAATTCGCTAAATCGTGATTTTGGTGATTGAGAAATCTGTTTCATGGGGTATGTTTTGTGAAAATAGTAATTATTTTTGGATCCATTGAAGATATAAGCGGTTATGTCATGGGATTCCCCCAAGACCGTGGTAGAGGTGTGAGGGTTTCTTGGTCTTGTATGATATTATTGGAGGATATTAGCCTATTTTTATTAGGTTGTGACACCTATGACAATGTTAACCATAAATGATCTTTTTTCTTATAGATTGATCAATTTCATATAGCTTTTGGGTATTTGAAGGATAATATTTCTAGTTCTCTAGTTATTTTCCATCTTGGAGAAGGAGTATAAATTTTTTTTATGCTTCGTGTCTTGGGTTAGTATTTGTTCTAGTGCATCTGAGATTCATCATTTCTTATGATTCACTATAGTTATGTCCACATGACTGTAACTATTCCACCCATGACCATGATTTGGAAGAAGTGGTGTTTTCCCTGATTTTAGGGAGACATTTCCTTATATGTGATTGTTTTGTGGTCTTCCCAGATCATAAGTGTCTGAGGTATGTTTTCTACCAACATGGCTTGATCTTGTGTCAGCAATAGTGGATTGAGTTCTCACAGTATTACAACATTGAAGTTTCATACACACCTGGAAACGATAATTTCATTACCAGCATGTTGAGCTTGAATCCATGTAGTGATACATTGTGGGAATAATGAGATTCCTTGGTAGTGATGGAAGAACATTTATCACTGCACCATGATATGAGAGATTTCAGGATCAGAGGATTTCCATTACATATGATGTTTTAGTCATTTATGGTACAGTAAGTGGAATATTTCTAGTTGGGGGGTCTTAGGTTGATATATGGATAGATTGGGCTGTTTGTGGTGTGGCCCCATATGGTTTATCTGAGGAAAAACGACATTGGGTGTTGTTCTAAGGAACGTTTTTCTTTCCATTGGAAATTCATAATATGGTTCTCTAAAAGTATCTTAGTCCTAAATTACATATAAATCACTACATGAAAAATATGAAAATAAAATTTATAGGTTAGTTTTGGTGGCCTTTTTTGATGCATGAATTTTTGGAGTTTGTGTCTTGATGTTTGGTCTTCTAGAAGGTGATTGCTGAACACCAAGTTTTCGATGGTTTGATTCAACCGTGGGATGTCCCTCAGTGGAAGTGTGATGACATCATGATATAATTTTTCCCCCATTACCTCAATATCATGGAGGATATGATTATATATTGGTGGTAGTGGATCAATTTATTAAATCGACCAAAATTATACAAGTCAATGATTTGAGCTCAATAGTGGGTTTTTTGAGGCAATATCTGAAGGTGGAGGTGGTGGGACACCACGGGGTCCCAAGGATACACATTTCCTATTGAGATCCTAATTTCACCAAACATATTTAGAGAGGTATCTATTATAATTCTAGTTCTTTCCTATGACATAGTGCTTATTTACATTCACAAACAGACAATTAGATAGAGTGGAACATCAAGACTATTGAAAACACGTTGTGCTCTAGTGTAATAAATTTTGGAGGATCATGGATGAGGAACATTCCATTTTAAGAGTTATCTTAAAACAATAGGTCTCACTCCACTAATAAAATGATTCAATTTTAATCCTTGTATGACTGGCCATTTTGTTCTCTTTTGTTCTAAATATATGTTGGAGAGTAAATAATTTTCAGGTCTGAACTTGTAAAGAACACAATCAATATTTTTCATGTGATTTTTGATAGGGTAATAGTAGAGGAGGATCTTTAGGAAGCCAATTTCTGTCATAGAATGAGAATTCTAGAGTCCGATGTGGGGGATCATGTCTTCTCGAAGGTGAATCCCTATCATGAGCGGTGACATTTTGGTCTTGGGAATAATCTTTCTCCATGGTTTTTTGGGCCTTTTTGAGGTGTTTTCATGTGTGGAGTTGTGGAATATCACATATCCCTTCCCCGATAGTGGAAAAGGAAAAATTATGTTATTCATGTTTTGACACCATTTCTCTTGGATATGGGTGGTTGAGCTCCTGTGGTGGAGATGGATTTGAGAGGCATTTTTTGGGGTGAATATATGGATGGACCATTTTTTATTCAAATCTTGGTTGGTTTTCAATTATGAAGGAAAATTTTTCATTGAGAGGTATATAATGTATGGGCCATGATCACATTGATTGATCCTTCTCATGTATCGGAAGGACGAGGTGATTGGAGGAGGGTCAAAGGATGTCCGGAGTAGTTCAAATGCAATAAGATATAAGATGGTATATTTCACATTCTGAAAGAAGATTATATGAAATGAATATAGGATTCACGATGTGTAATATATCTTGGTTTGAAAAATAAATATTTTCAAGAGTTGACAAGTTTTGGGTTTGAAAATTAAACTTCAAAATTACACGATGTGAAAAGGGATTACATATCATGTATTTCCCTGTTGATGTATGTTTTAAAACATTTCGAGTTGCTCGAGTTAACAAAAAATATTTTTGTAGTGGATCTCTGTCAACTCTAGGTGACCCAATGACCCCCTCTTATTATTTTTGGGAATTCCATAATCATAGATCTATTTATAGATTCGATCTACAATTTGGGGTGAGCTGTTGTGATCAATGATGCATTATTCCATCATTTTCTATGAGATACTCCCGATATTATCTTGTTCCCTCCTGTATCATCTCTTTGTGCATTAGAAAATGATCTCCCATGTTTCAAATGAGAATTTTATTGGTTTTTTTGGTTTTTTCAGTTGTGTCATGTCATCCTCAAGTGGAAGGAGTTCTTGTGGATGGGTTATGGTGAATCCATTTCATGGTTGATTTTGTTGTCGAGTGCGTCAAATTAGATGTTTATTTTTACCTAGAATTTCTATAGTATAGCAAAAACCCTAGGTCGTCTTTCAATGGATCCTTAGATCATTAATTTGAACATGTAGTTTTGATTATGAAATTAAAAATTGAAACCAGGTTTTATAATACTTGGGTTTGATGATTGATGATGATTATAGAAAATGAATGTGGTAAAACAATGTAGAAATTCATAGAATTAATTATGTGTGATCAACCCGGGGTACTCTCTTGATGTTTATCCATCATAGCTTCATGATATAGGATAATGATCATTTAATCCATGGTTTTTAAAACCTATAACCAGAATGTTTCTGATTTTATACTAGGTTACCTCCTATGGTTTAGTCGAAAACAAAAAATTATTCACCGGACACCGCCGATGATTCGGTGATTTGTGTTTGACTTCATATGAGAAACTCATCGAGTAAACACACGAAGAACTCAATTTTCTTTCTATGTTTGTATTTTATTTCATTGTGATACCATGAAATAAATGTATATTGTCGTGAATGTTCTTATGTGAGTTCAATTGACCAATATGAACCACACAAACACCGCAATTGAAAAGAGGAAAAGGAAGTGGTGAACAGTGTGTAAAACATCACATGAATGGGTACCCCTAAACATGATCATATAAGTTGATCACGACATATCATTACATAACTCAATTAAATTAAAATATATTATGAAGAAAAAAACATATAACCTTGAATTATAATGATCATTCAATATAATACAAACATGAAGATCGCGATTACATCACATTCCTCCCTGGGAGATCACAAGGGGTTTAGAAACCCCTGGGAGGGGAGGAAGAAGAATATGATGAAGTAACAATTCTAATAGCCTCCATAACTTCTATGGATGATGAAAATACCTATTTGGGACTCCAAAATGGTAGTACCTTTCCTCCGGTTCGAACTCCAAAATGGGGTGCCCATGATGACAATTTATAATCAATGTAAGAGGTGCTTTTGGGAACCTTTATTTCGATAATCCTCTTGGTCCATGGTTTTGGCCTGTCCGAAAATCATATATCACATTGGACAAAACTAAAGCATTTTTTTAAATCATCTTTTATAATTTGATGTCAAGTTTGGAGGTCGAATATATAATATAATAAGAGATATTGTTGAAAAAAAGATGCAATGTTTTGACCCCTTGCAGATCCACTTTATTCGAATGATCAGTTAGTATGGTCATCGTAATGAACGAATTGGGATTCAGTTCCTTCATATGAAATGTAGATAATGAAATTTCAGACCAGCGCACATTGTGTCAGACCATTTTAATGCAATTTTATGTAGAAACATTCGTTTTAGTCCACTAGTGATCTTGGATTATTTCTAGATTGTCCCATCTTTCTTGTACTTCATCATTGGTCCTCCAAATCACCTCCACCAACAATATAATTATCAAAACAAGTATAATTTCTCATTTTATTAGTGTTAAAAACAAAATAATTAAATCAAACATGGATGGAAATTTTTTATTATATTTGTAATTTGCAATACAATACCAGTTTAATACATTGGTAAAAGGGTGAATTAAAATAGTGAATCGTGGTACGATCACACCCCCACACCTACACATTTTCATTCCTGGTTAATGTATAATATCATATCCATGTCCCATTCCTAAATCAACGGTAAAAAACATCCAATATTATTTGGAAATGAAAATCATCATTTCACATTTATGGAATCAATTTTCCTATCATTTTTCTTTTATAACATTCAAATTTTTTCACCTTCATTTGATAACCCATGCAACATGTCCAAATATACCTCCCCAAAAAAATTTCCTTATTTACTCAAGGAATATATGAAAGTGGAGTTATTATCTTTTCTCATAGTTCATGTGATCTTACCATATGCTCACAAAGATTCTATGTTCTCTACCAGTAGAAACTAGTGTGCTACTCTAGAAGACATTCAACAGGTTGTTCTGAGGTTCAAGGGTTGGTAGAATTTAATGTTTAAAAATATGAGTCTGAAAAGGAGTGTTTAATATCATGTGTACCAATAATGTGAAAATTAAACAAGTTTTCATAATGAATATACACACTCAACACCTCACAAAGTGTATCACCTCCAACTCAATTTCCTCTTTGTTTGTTTTTTGGGTCACAACCAAAAAATAAATACTAATGATAAAACATCCCCTTTCTCAATTTTTTCTCTTTTTTTATGTTTATTTTTTTTCAATGTATAGAACTATATTTTTTTAGTTTTTTTTTTGAGATAAAGAGGAAAATTTTCTAAAATAATGATGTAATATTGATTGTGAACCCATTGCCCAATGAAAATGTAGGCACCCTTTATATCAACCCATAACAATGATTATCTCCCCAGAATTTCCATAGAAACAGCTTCTTACCCACACTTAATGAAAATAAATAGGAATATAAATAAGATATGGGTTTGAAGGGATAAATTATCTTGTAATGTGTCTACAGAATAAGCATTTCATTATATTTAAGGCTTAATAAGGATAAAATTTAATGGTGGAAAAAAATATTGGATAATTGTACAAAGGACTTTTCAATGGACAATTGACTCTATCATTAATGTAACATAATTGAATAATATGGGTTCAAATAGAATTAAGGAATGTTCTAGTTTATTACATTACCCGAGAACCTCAATAAATTGATTAAAATGAAGAACATGCAATAATGTTCTTAGAATGTGTCTCGTGTAAGGGATTAAAATATTGCTCATCACTATTGAGGCATGGGTTTCAAAAATCCCTTAAACACATAAGAATGATTTGAAAATAATAATTATAGAAAAAGATTTCATATCAATATTCATTTCAAAAACATTTTTCAAAAAAAGTGGAATTGTTAACACAATCGACTCAACCATGAAAATTGATTTTGTATATTTTTTATGATCATTTTTTATCTAAAACACAAAATAAGGATAAAAATAAAAAATGAAAACACTCTTTTTTTAATTTAATTTTTTTTGTTTTTCTTTTCTTTAATCCATACTATGAAATGTCACCCTCCCCCACACCTAAAAGTTACATTGTACTCAATGAAAATATTTGAAATAAATATACTAGTAAATAAAATGTAGGGAGAAGGTACAACCTGTTAAGTAGTGTCATATGTGGAATCTATCAGTAGGATTTCCTCCATGACATGTTTTGGAGAATCCTAATAGAAGTGTTTCAGCCTCTGCCAACTGACATTAATAATTTTTCCACTCTTCTCATAAAAAACCTTTATAGCACCAAAAGGGTACAATCAGAATGGTATAAGGACCGAGCCATGAATAATGAAGATTAACTAGGTGGAGATTTATCCTGGAATTATAAATGAGAACCTTCTCACCAATATTGAAATTCTATTGATGAATCATGCTACCATGGATATCTTTTTTATTTTCTTTATAGATTCGTGAGTTCTCATACGCATCATGCCAAATTTCTTCTAAATCTTGAATCTGCAGCTTTCTATGCTCACATGAATCGGAAAGATTCATATTAAATTGTTTAGTATCCCAATATGCATGGTTTTATACCTCCACCGGGAGGTGAAAAGTCTTTCCAAACAAAATTATGTATGGTGACATTCTGATTGGGGTTTCAAAAGCTGTACGGTATGACCAAAGTGAATCATCCAAGCACAAACTCCAATCCTTCCTATTAGGTTGTACCGTATTTTCCATGATTCGCTTAACTTCTCGATTTTAGATTTCTGCATTTTTTTTAGTTTGTGGGTGATATGTTGTAGAGACTTTATGAAAAACCCCATACTTACGAAGCAATTTTGTCATGTTTTGATTACAAAAATGTGTACCCTAATCACTAAATATGAATCAAGGTAATCCAAACCTACTGAAAATTTCGGACCTCACAAAATCAACAACCACTCGAGAGTCAATGGTCCTAGTGGTATTTGCATCCACCCATTTAGATATGTAGTCAACAACCAATAATATGTACACAAAGCCCAATGATTTTGGAAAATTCCCTACGATGTCAATACCCCATGAATGAAAAACATCACAGAATAACTTGGTTTTTTGGGGGATCTCATCCCTCTTGGAGATATTCCCTGTGAATTGAAAATGACTGCATGACAAATGAAGTCTATGGGCATACATATAAAATTTCGACCAATAAAGTCCTGATTCAAGGACCTTTCGAGCTGTACATTGATAGCTGAAGTGGCCCCCACATGCCATGGTGTGTCTGAAGGTCAAAACAGAGGTGAACTCATGGTCAGGGACACACTAAAAAACTACTTGTTCACCACAAATTCTCCACAAATATAGTTCATCTTATATGTACCACCGATAATCATGCTTACGTCTATGGGATTTTGAAGTTCTAAAATCAGTTGGGACACTAGATGTTGCTAGAATAATCCCAATGTCTGCATACCCAGGGGTAAGGTCAACAACATCACAAAGTTTCTCATGAGGGAAAAATTATCCAATGGGGAGGTGTGAGTCAACATGATGGTCAAATGGTGGGTAAAACCTACTAATGTGGTTAGCTACAACATTTTCCACTCCTCTCTTATCTGTAATCTCAATGTTCAAAATCCTAGAGTAGGAGTATCCACTGAATGAGGCCGGGTTTAGCTACAGGTTTTTTTGGAGAAAATGAAGGGCAACATGATCAGAAAAGATAATGATTTTTGACACAATAATATATGAATAAAGTTTTTCCGAGGAAAAAACAATAGAATGAAGATCTTTTTCAGTGATTGTGTAATTATCCTGGGCCGGGTCAAGGGTATGTGAGGCATATGCAATGACATAAGGATCCTTCTCAACCCATTGTGATAAAACTTCCCCAAATGCAATGTTAAAGGCATCACAGATAAGTTCGAAGTGGAGATCCCACCTTGGTGGTTAGATTATGGGAGGTTATGTGAGCCTCTTTTTTAGTTAATTGAAACCATCCTCACAATTTATTTCAAACTAAATTCAGATTCCTTTGGTAATATCCTAGATAAAGGATGTGCGATGTTACTGATGTCTTTAATGAATTAGCGGTAAAAACTAGCATGAACAATGAAAGATCACACCTCATGAAAAAATTTGGATATGGAAGGGTTGAAATTAATTCAATTTTTTATTTATCCACTTGAATTCCCCATTTAGAAATAACATTCCAAATAACTATCCCTCATTTAACCATGAAATGGCATTTCTCATAATTTAATAAAAGATATATTTCTATGAAATAATGGAGGATAAAACCTAGGTGTGAAAAACATTTATCAAAATAAGTTACATAAACTGTGAGATCATCCATAAAAACATCCATGCAATTCTCAAGGTACTCTGAAAATATACTCAACATACAACACTGAAAAGAACCATGATCATTAAAAAGGTCAGACAGCTTCCTTCTGTATGAAAATGATCAAAATGAACTGGTAAATGTTGTCTTTTCTTGATCGTTAGGGGCTATATGGATTTGAAAATAACCCATATATCCATCAAGTAAGATATAATGGGACTTACCAACAAATTGTTCTAAAATTTGGTCAATGACAGGTATAGGAAAGTGTTCCTTCTGTGTGGCTTGATTTAGTATACGGTAGTCAATACAGACTCTCCAAATGTTTTTCACACGTGTTGGAACCAATTCATTCCATTCACATGAGACAACTGTTATTACTGTTTTTAGGAACAATTTGCACTCGGTAATCCCATTTACTATCAGATATATGATAAATGATCCTGACAACAATAAATTTACTGATTTCCAATTTTACAACTTCAAGGAGAGTGGGATTAAACTAGCGTTGAAATTTTCTTATGGGCTTAGCCTCATCATCCAAAATTATATGGTGTATAAAAATAGATGTGATAATCTCGGAAATATCATCCAATTTACATCCTATTTCCTTTTTACACTCTCTCAAAAGGATGAGAAGTTTTGATTCCTCCTGTTGAAGTAGGTTATTACAAATAATGACGAGAAGATGGTCAATACCCTCATGATAACCATATTTTAAATTATATGGAAGTTGTTTTAATTCCAACGCTGGGGGATATTTATTTGAGGGTGGGGATTTAGGGTGAGTGAGGTCCATGAAATTGTATATCATCTCATGTTTATTCTATAAGGATATAGAATCTATTGAAATGAGATTTGCAGAATCATTGATGGTAATTGTTACCTCAAAATGAACACACTCATCAATTAAAGCACAAAATTTACATTATTCGGAACCCACCCAACACTCAAAACATAAATCATCCAAGGGGGGAGAAGAGTAAAATTAATCAGAGGATGGGTTGAGGGGAGTGTTGTGTGTGTGTGCATTGTTTGAGGGAACATACATTGGATAGAAAATAAGAGTTGAGTGCTCTTCAACGTGGTGTTTCATAGCCTCTAGGATATTAAAACTAACTATCTCTATGACAAATTCCATGAACATTATACCATTGTGAACGTTGATCATTATCTTTGTTCTTTTGAGTAATGGCCTCCAAAGTATGTGAGGATTATCCCCTTGGGTTTGAGTATCTTCTATACCAATAATGTAAAAATCAACAGCGAAGACGAGATTCTTCACTCCTACAAGGACATCCTCAATCACTCATGTTGGATGTGTAGTACTTCGATAGGCAAGTTGTTTGTCAATTACCGTTTGTTGAAACTCTCTAAACTACAGAGAAGTATACACAGAGTGAGGCATTGCATTAATGGAAGCACCTAAATCTAGCATAGAATAAGAAAAGGAAGTCTCCCCTTTGGTACATGGTATTTTGAATATGCATGGATCCTGGAATTTGGTTGGCATTGCTGGTTGAATCTAGGCCGAGACATTCCTCCCCATGTTGACTCTCTCATTCCCCTTCATCCTTCATCTATGGGTGCAATGTTCTTTACTAAATTTGGTATAACGGGGAATTTTCTTGACTGCATCCATCAATGGGGTATTAACTTGAATTTTTTTAAATATATCCATTATTTCAGTGTCAATATCATTATCAATGTTTTTCTGTGATTTAGAGAGTATTTTAGGGAAAGAAAGAGGAATTTATTATTCATGGGAATCCTTAATGATAATTTTATTGCCCTTTTTATTTTATTTTTCATCACTGGAATCTTTTATGGGTTGATAAAGTGTGTTTCCATGATGGGGAAATACCTATTGCATTGAATCAATAGAGTGATAAAATTATTTACCACTATGAAGTGTAATTTTACATAAATTACCATGGTCCTTTGGATTGGAAATGCATTGGGATGGTAGTTTTCCAGAACCTTGCATCATAAGCTCACCGATGGTGTTCCCCAATTGTCCCACATGTGTTTGTAGGTCTTGAATTGCTAATTGTGTGGTCTGTTGGAACTGGAGGTTCTAGGATGCCATTCTTTCACCATATCCTTGAGTATTGGTTCATATTTGGGAGGGAGAGGATATTTTTTTTTTGATAATTTGAAGGATAAGAAGGTTGTATACCTTGGACTTGTGGACACCAATTCTGCTTGGGGTAGCTTGTGGTTCCTCCTTGTCGGTACTAGGGTGTTGTTTTCCACCCATGGTTTGGATTTGGAATGAACTGTTCCTGCTTGAAGGGAGGTGCTTTGATGGAATGGAAGCCCTGGGAAAATGGCTGCACAAGACTCAGGTGAATCTTGAAGTTGTGGGCACTGGTCATAATAATGAGTATTATCAGAACAAATACAGCAATTTATTGGAACAGGAGGAGATTGTGAGTTACCTTGTTCTTTAGCTAATTGCCTTAGAATGGTATGCATCTCATCATGATTATTATCTCCCTTTTTTCTGGTGATGGATGACATACCTAATAATGTGTTTGTTTTGGTGAAATTCCTCATATACCAAATTTTTGTTCATTTTGACCCATGTTGTCTATTATGTCCCGAGCAGCGGAAGGAGTTTTATAAACTATGGAACCACCAACTGCAGAATTAATAATTCCACGATCCAGGGAGATAAGTACCTCATAGAATTATAGGATTAATTGTTGTTCACTAATCAGGTGGTGGGGGCAGTATGAGAAATGTATTTTGAATCTCTCCCAGTATTCATGAAGGGGTTCCCCTTGTGATTTCCCAATTCCATGGATTTATTTCTTAATTGATGCTATTCAGGAGGTAGGGAAGAACTTTTCTAAAAAGTGTCTTTTAAGGTCATTACAGCCCCCAACTGGGGTGGAAAAATAGTATAGCCAAACTTTGGCTACACAATCATCGAAAAAAGGGAAGGTCATAAACATGATTAAGTCCTAAGACACATTTTGGGGTTTCATGGTGGAGAACACTATGTGAAACTCCTTAAGGTGTTTATGAGGGTCCTCGCTAGGAAGACCATGGAATTTAATAAGAAAGTGGATGATGCTTGATCTTAGCTCAAATTTGGTTGCTTCCTCAGGATATTGGATGTATGCAGGTTGGAACTCAACATCCGGGGTGGCCTATTTTTTAGGTTCAATTATTTTTAGCCATGTTTTCTTGGGTATTAGGGGGATAAAATATTGATTCGTTGAATACCACTTGAGGTTCTACAAGGGTTTACTCAGTTTTACTTGATTGACATTCTCTAGAAGCCATGATTTGTGAGTGGAGTCAATTTTCAATTTTAGGATCAAATCCATGTAGTGTTTCTTTACCAGATCTTGTCATGCAACAATAATGACCTGTTTGATTAATTGATTGCTTTTTGTGTATTTTTTGATTTGAGATGGGTAAAAAAAATAAATTAAGAAGGGTTAAATAAGAATATAATGTTATACTATAGAATTAGAGAGAGAGAGAGAAATAAACACAGAAAAATAATAAAAAACAGTGACAAAAACCCAAAAAAAAATATCAATTGGGGGATGGTTATTGAAATGAGTACTAATTTATAACTAAAATAAATAAATAAATGGAAATAAATAATAAAATTATCTTGTATCCTAGTAAACGATGCCAAAATTTGATCGCGTTTTCGATCGCGTCAAATTAGATGATTATTTTTAACTAAAAGTTCTGCAGTATAGCAGCAACTGTAGGTCGTCTCTCGGTGGAGCCTTAGATCATTAATTTCAACATGTGGTTCTCATTATGAAATAAAAAAATGGAAATTATTTTTTAAATAACTTGGGTTTGATTATTAAAGTTGACGATATAAAATAAAAGTGGTAAAACAAAGTAGAAATTCAGAGAATTAATTAAGTGTGATCAACCCAGGGTACCCTCATGAAGAATATCCTTCATCGCTTCATGATATAGGGTCATGAACTTTTAATACATAGTTTATAACACCTAGTAACATAATGTTACTTAGTTTATACTAGGATACCTCCTTGGGTTTAGTAAAAAAACAATGATTCACCGGACACCGTTGATGATTGGGTGAATTGTGTTTGACTTCATAAACGAAACTCACTAAGGAAACAAACGAAGAACTCGATGTTCTATCCAGGTTTGTATGTAATTTCATTGTGATACCATGACATAAATTCATATGTCATTGACAGTGCTTATGTGAGTTCAATTGACCAATATCAACCACACACACACATCAATTGAAAGGGGGAAAAGGAAGTGGTGAATGGTATGTGAAACATCACATGAATGGGTACCCCCAAACATTATAATATGATATTTACATTACATAACAGTACATAAATCAATAAAATTAAAAGATAGGATGAAGAAAAACAACATAAAACCAGGAATTAAATAATCATTCAATATGATACAAACATGAAGCTCAGGATTACATCATGTTCCTCCCCAGGTGATCACATGTTGTTTAGAAGCCAATGGGAGGGGAAGAAGAAGAAGATGCTGAAGTAACAGTTACCATAGTCTCTAGAACATCTAGGTCTGATGAAAAAACCACATTGGGAATCTAAAATGGAAGAATCTTTCCTCTGGTTCGAACTCCCAAATGGGGTGCCCATGGTACCAATTTATAGGCAATGTAGGAGGTGGTTTTGGGAACCCTAATTTTGATAATCTGCTTGGTCCTTGGTTGTGGCCGCTCAGACAGTCATCAATCACTTTGGAAAAAACTACAAATTTTTCTCCCGACACCTTTTCTACATCCATGTAAACGTTGGCAGCCGGATATGGAATAAAATAAGAGATATTGTATAAATACAGAGGCGATGTTTTGACCCCATGCAGAACCACTTTATTGGACAGATCAGTTTTTAGTGGCCTTATAATTAACGAATTGGGCTTCGGTTCCTTCATATGAAATGTATATGATGAAACTTCGGACCAGCCCAAAATGTTTCAACAAATTTGAATACAATGTTAAGTAGAAACATGAGTTTTTTCCACTGGTGTTCTTAGATCATTTGAAATTTGGACCATTTTTCTTGGACTTCATCACGAGTCCTCCAAATCACCTCCACCTAAAATATAAATATCAAAACAAGTAACATTTACCTTTTTAACAGTTCTAAACAGAATATAATTGAATCAAATATGGAGTTAAATTTTTTTTATACTTTTAATTTTCAATACAATACCAGTTTATTACATTGGTATAAGGTTAAAATAAAACAATGAATCTTGGTACGATCACGGGTTTGTTCTCATGTTAAGAACTCTGATGACCTCTTTAGGTGGGGTATTCATTTCTTCTCTATATATTTATGTGCAATCATAGAGTAAAAAGTATTGATCCAATTAGACCAAAATGCAATTAACCAGATAAATATTTGAACTAGATTAAATAATTGGTATCGATCACTTGTCGGTGTTACTGTATATACCGTGATAATAGGTTACCTCTTGTTGGATAAATACTATGATATTTATGAAGTGAATGTTGGGATTTGTTTAGCATGTGATTCTATTAATGAAATTATATCTATAATTAACTGATAAATAAATGGGATAAAATATTAAAGTGTCATGTTTAATAAATCTAGTAGTTTTGGTTGTAATTTGATGATAATAAAATTTATGTTTGTATGCATGTTTAATTAAATTGGATAAAGAACCTAAATAATGATAATTATTGATGAAAAAATAATTAATTTCATGTTAAATTAATTGAAGAATTAATTTTTTATATTTTTGATAGCTTTTTTCATATGTTACCCAAAGTTTGAACCTATGATAATGAATCAGTTAATTCATGATAGAATAAGAACCATTTGTGTGTCAAAAAATATTTCATTTTTGTTCTTTAGTTTCTCAATTTATTGTAAAATTCATTTACCTTTTTATTTAGATATATGAGAGAACATTGTGTGAGAAGGATGAATTCTTCACATTAGGACCAACATATCAGTTTCAATGTGTTTTTCCAGCTTCTTATGATGTGATGTGAGCCTGTATGGATGGCCCTAAAGAGATGTTGTTTTACGTTGGATGGGGAGGACATTATGTGTTGTAAGATTGGGATGGCTGGGCTTAGAGGGTTTTTGTGGTGTGAGAGGAGGTAAGGCCTAGTAACTACACAAATATTGCAAGCCCAGAGGGGAAGATCAATCGGGATATGCATGTTGTGTTGGGGGGGATACTAGAGATGACTGAAGGAGTTGAAATTGGGAATACCTGATGTGATGAAAACTGTATGCTTGTTTGAATGATTTTTCATTCCAAAAACCATGTTTCTATTTATCTGTATTCATTTCCCTATTAATTGAGGAAGATGGTTTTTGTTACACTATTTCAATAAGAGTTGATGACATGATGGGTATGCTGCATGCTTTACATGTTTAGATTATCATGGATAGATGATTATATGCTCATACTATATGTTTTAATGACTCAATAGGTAATTCATATACTCACCATGTTTAGCCCCTTATGCTAGGTAAAAGAGAATTTGTTCATATAATACTTGGTAATATGGAGATTTATATTTTTAAAATATGATTTAATGATTAGCCCATGGGGATAGACCTTGCTGGGATGAAATGATGAGGTTGTAATTCATAGAAGTAGCATTCTTAGTGTTCTTATACCTAGTGGTGTGAATATTTTTTAAATGATAATGTAATGTATCATGGAAAATTATTATGGCCAATTAATTGTTAATGAATTATTTAAAATAAATTTAAAATGATTAACTGGAATTCAATAACAATGTGTATCACATTAAATGGTTGCCTTATTATAGGACATCTGGTCATATTAGAGGAACTCCACAGGATTAGAGATGCTAGTTATAGTTATGTATGAGACTATGATACTCTAATTATGTGTTTGTGATCTATATTATATCATGTAATTTTGGTGTTTCCATATGCTACTCTACCTTGTTTGTTTGGTAATCTCACAACCTATGGATTCTCGGCCCTAGGGAGTGGTTTCCAAAACATCATGATCTGATGATGAATGGAGGAAAACCCCTTTTGGACAATTTATATTATTCTGGAAGTTACATTTTATGGTATTCATGGTGGTTAGTTTCTCCCACATATGATTGTATATGGCTGTAATTTCTTTGGTAATTTTACACACATGTATTCAAGATATAGTTTCCAAAAAAATAATATAGTTATAACATGAATCAGATGTAAAGACTTGGAACTATAAACATTTTAGGGACTATGATGGATTGAGGTATAATACCATTTGTATGATATACATTGTACATGATGTGGTGGCACCCAAAAACAATATTGTTAGTTTTGGTTATGTAGAAAAGATGGTGTATTTCACTAGTTGTCTATTGTGGGGCTTCTCATAGGTGTCTGTGTGCGAGAATTTTTGGAGATAGACTCATTGGATGTGTGATTTTGGTGTAGAGTTGAAAAATAGTGGGGAAGAGGTACCGAGGATCCGTAGATATTCATTATTATATTATATTACATTATACGCAAAACCTGGTGAGAGTATCCCTATTGAAGTTGGAAAAATAGTATACATGCTTAGGTGAGGAGATAGTTTTAGATCTTATTTACTATGATTTAGTATTCTTTATTTATATTTTTAATATGGGGATCTGAGGATAATAATTCTTAGTATACTATTATACTCACCCAAAATATATATAAACTTTTTTTAGGATAGTTGGATAGTTACATAGATCGGGTTGGTTACTGTTATCTTAGCGTTTAGTAGGAGTAGTTTTGAATTCATGGTCGTTTACATCATTGCATTATTTTAGTACTTTCAGTCTTCCTTTTAGTTTTAATAGTTCTTTCATGTCATTATATATGCCTACATTGAATTATATTTAATACAATAGTCTAATCAGGATTTGGATTGTCCCTATCTTATGTCTCTCTTTCACATGTGTTCTCTTAGAGGTTAATGCATCTCATCAATCTGTTTTTTATACCCTTGATGATATTCACCAACCCAGGGCCTACTGTAGGTGGGACTCGGGTGGTCACTATCTCCCTTCTCTCATTACCTGCCCTGGAGGGGTATATTTATTGGGGAGGGGTTTGTGACACCCAGGGAGAATTTTTCATGTTATTGATGTTAAAAGTAACAATAAAAGTGGAAAATGTACACAATCATCTTGATTACTTTTGGTCCATCTTGATTCCCTTATACTATATTTCACTTATAAAATGAATATGGTATCTCATATATATATTTTCCGATAACAATATTAATAATAATATTATAGATGAGTTTGTATCTTGTAGCCATCTTTATCTACAAGAATTTTCTATAGTTGATTGAACATTAGTAAAAACATGATACACATCACATCCAATATATCATATACATGATTATTATAATTATCATTATATCCCTTGCTTTCTCCTTGGTCAGGCTCAACATGATGTTGGGACTCCATCACAGAAAGCTTCCACACATTCCATATTACTTGGAACAAGCACCTTTTACACGCATGAATGTAATGGATTTCCAATATATCCCCTTTATATAGTATATTTTGTTGTGATTTTTAATATGTGGTAGTTTATTACATTTTTCCTATAATAAATAAAGGTATAAATTCTTTACATTATATTTATTACATATTATATATTACTGATTTATTAAATTTTTAAATATCACCTATTATTTTATCAAACACTTGAATACCTCACTACTAGTTTCTAACTACCATGTCACTTGAATATTCATGTATCATTTATCCCTAAAACCAATCCTTATAGTGAATGTTCTGACTATGCAGCTTATTGGAGATTTTCTCGGCAGTATTAAGACTATCCACCTGCATTGAATCATTTCTCATTAATCTAAAAAGTGAATTCTTATCTTCATGGAATGAATAAGATATTTTAGGCTAGGATACATTCTCATATCCCATTACTTGATCTGTAAAATATTTTGTGACATACCCAATTCAGTATTCTCATTGGATTTTAATAATATTTTGAAAAATAATTTTATATACATCATATTGTTATTCCATAAAAAATGAAAAATAATATAAATTATACATCATCATTTAGATATTTTCATGTTTTCAATAGTAAAGAGATAAAATAATAAATTATGAAATCCCACCACATTCTTTTAATGGAAACTGACCATAGACTTTTGTATATGTTAATTCCAATGATTTTGATCCCCTTCCTCTAGTCCCAATGATGGGTGGTTTTTTAATTTTCCCTTTAAATCATGTTTGATGAAAGTAAATGGGTTTTAACATGGAATTATCTTAATTAAATTGTAGGTGTAATTTATATAGATTCAACACATTTAATTGACCAAAAATGATGTTCCATATGGAAGTATTACAATAATTCATTATCTCTAATTTTTTAATTGATTACCATTATAGGGTTTTCAAGTTCATGTATATACAATAAATTATTAAGATGAACTATACCATAATATATGCCATCCTTATAAATGAAAAAACATTTGATTCTAAACAATTACTAAAATATCCTAGTCGGAAAAAATAAATACTAATATTTTGTTTTTGGTCAGTAAAGAGACATGATAATAGTTTTTTAATACCAGAACCAGACTATAATGAAGTTTGAAAAGATAATATCCCAATAGAAGTCTTCTAGTCATTCCAAATGTGTGCCTCCAAGATCCGATTCTACCTTTGAAATCACTTATAATTTAATTGGTTCTGGAATGAGAATACAAATATGTGATCCAGATACAATATTCAATAACCATCATGTAAATACATATATATTGAATTCATTAACAAAAATACTTGATGTAAAAGCATCACATTGTATCTATTTCCATTCCATGCAATTATAATTTCAGTTTCCTTTAATATCACATGAAAAGTAGTTAGACTCATTATCATTTATCCCAATGTTTATTTGCCTTCTTAGAATGATCGAGAATTATTTTCTTCAAAAATGGGATTATACTAAGACCCCTTATCATTTCCTATCATTCTTTTTTCACTATAAGAACTTGATAATTGACATTATTCATATCCATATCATCTTGGAAAACTAAATTGATGAATTGTGGAACTTATTTTTTAAATGTTATTAGTGTTTTATATGATAATTAAAATCAAGAAGCTAGTTGGTATAGAAGTGAGAATGATATTAGTCACTAGTTCTCAGTTTTATATGAACCATAGATATTCAAGTCAGTCAAAATACCAAATTATCTAGTGTACATGAGTTCCTTATTTTTTCCCATATTATATTCTACACTTATACAGTTCACATGGTATCTCATATATTTATTTCATTCCTCTATCTATGTATAACTGTTGGAGATTAGAAAAAATATTGTAGAAATTTTATTCATCATTCATTTTATGTAGTTGATAGGCCATCACTGAAATCATTGTACACTATACATGTGGTTCATCATCTAGATGATTATTATATTTTCTATTATCATCGTTACTTTCTACATGATAAGGATTATATATATTTGGGGAAACCACCACATAAATAATCTTCTATTTTCACAGTGATATCCCCAAGCACCTATACCACGCCTACATGTGATAGCTTGTCTTCATTTTCTCTTTAGAAAGTATTTGTTTTATTAAAAATAAAATCGTGGTGTTGTTTTCCATTTAATATATAAAATTAATTTTCTTTATTTATACCTTATCATGATTCAAAATTATTCATTATTGACTAAATCATTAAATGTTTCATACTATTTTTTCGAACACTTGTATACCTCACTATTATATTTGAAACACATACTCACTTGAGTATTCTAGTGGAAATTATCTATGAAACCCTCCTCATTTTCCACGATATGTATATACCATTAATTATATATTTCTTATATAGGAATTATACCATCCAACATCATTGACTAGTTTCTCTATAACGACCCATACTTCACATACATTGTTATTTCATAAGAATTGAAGCATAAATATTACAACATATAAAAAACCATGATAGGACCCTATAGGTATAGTGACCTTAGAATCTAGGAAACATGTACAACTGGTTCATAAAGTATCTACATTGTCTCCCGTTTATTTCATCATATCTAGAGTCCATTTTGGAATATCCTACTTAATACACTTCTTCATAAACTGGGGAAAAGAAAACATACAAAATGGTGAGGTCAAATTCTCCGTAAGGGTATAAAAAGGAAATATCAGTCATATCATATTCATAAGAACATAACATTTTGAAAATCATAACCTGTAAAAGAGATCATAATATCATAACAAGGGATAAATCATAGTAGTGAAATGTAATCCCAATAATAATAACATAAATCATGAATATCTATGGCATACACACATAATCATAGAAAATCATTTCATATTAGTCAAGACTCATGGCCAAGACTATCATAGCGGACAATGTCCATTTCTAAACCGTGTTCACTCCTCGTTCCAGTTCTGTATCACTGAACCAGATTAACATGTCGTTCCAGCCATTTATATCTCATGAGATATAAATCATTAACCAATGCATTGGAGAGATATATAGGTCCCACCCATCTCATTATGAAACCATTCTTATGTGTTCCACAAACTCATAAATCTTATATCATAGCATAACCCATGTAATAAAAATGGGATTCTTCAACATTATTCCATCACAACATAATCCATATTAGATAAAAGGAATCTATAAAAATAATTTCATCATAAAATAATCAAATCAATGTAAAAATTGGGATAGAAATAGAACCCTATATTATTGTAGATGGATACTAATTTTGATAAAACACTTGAACTCAAATCTTGAGAAAATTATCCATTCCACTTCAAAAACATTTTTCCTTTCATAACATGTCATATAATTTTAAACTAAAAGATGTTAATTAAAAATAAACTTCAAAACATGTAAAGTAATCTTCCTGAAAATAATGTTCTATGAAATCATAAAAATCCTTTGTTGCCGTATAAGGTAAAAAAACATTCTTCTCGTAATTCGGCCAGAAAAGTCAAAATTTATCTCGTACTGAAAACGACAAAAGATTCCATTCATATATTTTTATAAAAATTAAAAAATAGGTAAACCTGGATTTAAACTATTGTATGAGGAGAGAAATAATATTACATATTGAGGATACATGGATGTGGATGATAAATATGCCCCAGAAAATTCTGAAGTATAAACAATTTCGGATAAAAATGAGATTGTTAGATTTTCCCTTACCTTGGAAGTGATATGCTTCATACATATCCACAAAATGTTTATAATGATTTAAATAACGTCATTTACTTATTAATGAATCATATTCATTGTTATGATATCATATATGGTCGTATTCTTATCTTCTTAATAGTAATATTTCAATGCTACTTGTTATTTTGGTGTTCATTGCTTTATGTTCTTATGCATGTTTTGTCGAATAAATTCTTATTCTTTATTTTAGGTTATAGATAACTAATTTACATAATTTTATTAGTGTAATACATATAATATTTATTCATTCAATTCATTTATAAAGTCATTATTCAATGAAGATCATGTAGAACGTGTCACATCACATCGTGGAGATGGTAGGTCGTACAAACGCACGAGCGATGAAATCATTCTTTTGAAATTAAAATCATATATAATTGGATGGTATATAATATATACAGAATAAAAATAATGTATTATTTATTATTTATATCATTTATACTCATTATCATACCCTTCCAAATGATGAAATGTTTGAATAACAAACTACACCATAACTTGGAGACGGTAAGTCGTACGTACGCATGTGTGGTGACTTTTTCATTCATAGGATTGATAAAATAACTAATATGGTTTTAACATTTTTATAATAACATCACAGTATATATTAGATACTATAGTTAGTATTTAAAAATTAAAACAACAATGAAGGATGAAGTTGAATAAGAAAGGAACTTCAAATAGGTGGTGAGATATTTATCTCTTCCTCAGGTTCTTCCTTTCGATTTGATCAAATGGGATTTGTATGATGGCATTTTGACTAATGTAAGGCCTCTAGGATGAAGGGGGACAATTTAGAGGGTATTTGGGCAGGGTATGTCCATGCAAAATGGATTTGGACGTGTGAATAAGATAGAAGGGTCAGTTCCCTTTTATAAGAGGTGTGAGAAGCACCTTAGGAAAAACATAAAATATTTTATTATAATAAATTCATTTTCGGTTTATAATGGGACAAAATTGACTTATTTCATGTATACGATGGGGATGGGTCGAAATCATCTCAAACAATTGGTTTTAGACAAGTTTAGGTTACCATTTTAACCATATAATTTATATTTATCTCTATGTTAATTCATTTAAATTTTACCATGTCTTCTTATATTATTACACTATATGGTTACTAAACATACTATATACTACCAATCGAACCCCATTTGGTTAATTAATGTCATATATATTATTATATAAGTTTTTGGTCAGACCTTGGATTTTTATTAAAAGAATATCAATTAATAATTTAATACTTGTTTTAAAAACTCTTTTATGTATATTTGGATAATCTTTGGTATTTTGTTTTTGCTAAATTCATAAAAAATTATTACAATGAAAAAAATTAATATAACTGACCATAATATGTTATATTAACCTATAAAATTAGTGTCATTCATAAAAAGTCTCAAATTACTTTTATTTGGGTATTTATAATATCAATTATGTTAATATTTCATTAATAAGGTAATTACTGCATCATCATTGTGTCATAAATAAATTAAATTATTTAATGTATAAAAAGTATAAATAAAATAACATTATTTAGAAAATATTTTTATATTTCTAATGAATATTTAGAGTATAATTTATCTTATGTATAACACTATATTAAATATGTTTTACTTACTAACCATTAATTTTAATTCTTTTAACTCTTCTTTGAATTAAATAACAATAAATGTCCAAATCTAATCTAAGTGGACCTAAATGGTCATATTTTATTCATAAGGTTGTTTTTGGTCGAATTAAACTTATCTGAAAAACTAGGACATGTGTTTGGGTAATAATAATATCATTTTTACCCTTAATTACCTTATTTTTTTTAACCGTTGTAAATAAAAGTAAAAATTACTATTCACCAAAAATAATATTTATCTTATTAATAAAAATTTAACATAATGATATCAACCGTGTCTCTTGTATTTTTTAAATTCCACTCATAGAAGCGGTAGAATTATGTTTTATTTAAATTTGGAAATTCTCATAGGAGGTGGGTAAAAGACGGGAAAAAGTTCAATAAAATTTTTATATATCTAAAATTATTATTAAATGACTCTTGTGAGTTACATTGAACATATATAAATATTATGTATCTATTTTTTCCTAAAATAAATTTAAATAAAATTTATAATTATTTAAATAAAAATTCTATTTTAAACTATAAATCTGTGTATATCACTATTCATCAAAAAATGAATGTTTTTAGAAAAAATAAAAAAAGTCACCCAATGCTAACTTCGATATTATGAATCCAAAAATGAGGTCCATTTTGAATGAAAATATTTATAAAATTTCAAAAAGTTGGTATTACTATTCATAACAGATAGTTTATATAATATTTTAATAACATATCGTTGTTTAGTGAAACTCAGTATTACGTATAACACAAGATATCGAGGAAGGTTTCTCTTGGGTGTAACGCAAGCCAAAATAGTGTTGTCTGTGGTGAAAGATTTATTTATTTTTGTGTATAACATAATACATAAAAACGAAATATTTCTCATAAAATCTCAGGGTGTAACATTCTACTCCCCTTAAAATGAATTTCTCCCTCGATATTCATCACTTTGTAACAATCAAATGAGGATACATCTCCATCATTATATCCTCAGGTTCCCATGTAGCTTCTTCTAATTGGTGGTTCCTCCATAAAAAAATAACCAAGTGGGTGGTCTTGTTTCATAGAAATTTTTTTCTACGATCCAGATTCTCTATTGGTTGTTCTTTATAAGAAAGATATTTCTCTAGCTGTACAACATCTGAGATTAGTACATGTGGAGGATCGGGTATATACATTCTCAGAAGAGATACATGGAAAACATCATGAACTTGAGAGAGATTCAGTGGATGCGCCAATCGGTAAGCTACCTTCCCAAAATTTTCCAGTAGTTCAGAAGGACCAATATACCTAGGGCTTAGCTTGCCCTTCTTTACAAATCTCATTACGCTCTTCCAAGGAGATATTTGTAATGACACTTTATAACACACTTCAAACTAAAGGTATTTTTTTTGGTTGTCGGCATAACTTTTCTGTCGACTCTGAGATTCTCTTATGTTTTGTTGAATAGATCTTTCCTTTTATTCTTTCTCATCATCATGATCATATCCTAATAGATTTGTTTCCCCAACTTTATCCCGGGATGTTGGAGTTATTCATTTCATTCCATAGAGATCTTCATAAAGAGCCATCTGAATACTGGATTTAAAGATATTATTATAAGAAAATTCCACCAAATGTTGGTTCTGATCCACACCACCTTTTAAATCCATAGAAGAAGATCTCAACATGTCTTCTAGAGTTTTAATTGTCCTCCCAGACTGACCATCTATCTGTGGATGATAAGCAGTGCTGAAACTCAACTCTGTATCTAGAGTATGCTGAAGACTTCACCCAAACATCGAGGTAAACCTCTGATCTCGATCAGATAAAATGGAAAGTAGAACTCCATGAAATCTTACCACTTCCGTGGGATATATCCTGGAAATTTGATCAAGAGATAAATATGCTCTAATAGCAATGAAGTGTGCCGTCTTTGTAAGATGATAAAATACAACCCAGATAGCGTTATTTCCTTTGGATGTTTTAGGAATTCCAGTGACAAAGTCCATAGTGATGTTTTTCTATTTCCATTATGGTATGGGTAATGGTTGTAACTAACCATTAGACTTATATCTCTCAGCTTAACTTGCATACAAACCAAGCATTGAGAGACATATTCAACAACATATCTTTTCATGCCATCGAACCAGAAGTACTCCTTCAGGTTCCTATACATCTTCGTGCTTCCATGGTGAATAAGGAATGAAGAACTGTGATCTTCATCCAATATTTCCTTCTCTCATTATGGGATGGGAGTAACAAAAAACCCATTCCTCAACCTTGTTATTTCATTACAATCAATGTGGAATTCAGTAACATTTCACACATTCTTTTGTAACTCTACATCTTCTTTCTGCACCTCTTTAATCATGACATGTATAGGTGGTTTAAAATTCATTTGATAAAGATATGGTTTTTCCCCTTCTATTATAATTCCAAGATCCATCCTTTTTAAATCCATAAATATTGGATCTTTTGTGATCCATAACATAGATAAGCTAGCATGGTCTTGTCGACTTAATGCGTCTTCCACCTTGTCTACTTTCCTAGGGTGGTAATGAATTGAGTAGTCGTAATCCTTAATCAGCTCCTATAATCTTATTTGGAACATATTTATCTCTTTTTTTGGGAAAAAATATACATTAAACTATTATGATTAGTATAAATATCATACCTTTCACAATAAAGATAATACCTCCAATTTTTTAATGCAAAGATTACCACAACAAATTCTAAATCACGATTTTGGTAATTTTCCTCATCAATTTTCAATTGTCGTGAGGCATAATCTATCACCATATCATTTTACATGTGAATACACCCCAATACATTCTTCAATGCATCACCGTAGGTCACAAACCTTTCTCCACTACAAGGCAGTGTGAGCAAAGGTTCACTGGATACACTTCTTTTTAACTCCTTGAATTTATCTTCACACTCCTCTTTCCAAACGAACTTAACTCATTGTCGAGTCAACCTGGTGAGTGGATTAGATAATCGTGAAAAATCATTCACAAAATGTCGATAATATCCATCCAAACATAGACAACATCAGATGTCAGTTACTATTTTTGGTCTCGACCAACTTTTGATAACCTATGTTTTTGCTGGATCCACTGATATCCGCTCTTTTGAGATTATGTGACCCAAAAATGAAACTTTTTGAATCCAAAATTTACACTTGTTAAATTTTCCACAATGAATATCCTTTATATGGGTATTTATTACAATTCTCAGGTGATCTTCATGTTATTCCATTCTCTTTGAATAGAAAAGAATATCTTCAATAATGACTACCACAAACAGATCAATAAAGTCTCTAATGACTCTATTCATTAGGTCCATGAAGATAATAGGGGCATTATTAAGACCAAATGGAATCACTATAAATTCATAGTGTCCAAACCATTTACGGAAATTTGACTTTGGTATATCTTCCCTTTTGACCCTTAATTGATGATACCCTAAAGGAAGATCAATCTTGGACAAGTATTGAGCTCTATGTAGTTGTTCAAATAAGTCACCAATGCACGAGAGATGATATTTTTTCTGGATAGTGATATTGTTAATTTGTCGATAATCAATGTTGTGTCTCATTGATCCATCATTATTCTTAACAAACAGAAGATGTTCTCCCCAAGGAGATGCACTAGGGAGTATGAATCCCATATCATGATTCTCTTGGAGTTTCTTCATCAATTCCTGAAACTCAATTGGGTACATTCTATAAGGTGTCTTTGAAATGGGCATAGCAAACAGTATGAGTTCTATTGAAAACACAACTTCACAATTTGGTGGAATACCTGGAAATTATTCTAAAAAGACATTATCAAACTCTAATACAATGGAAATATTTTAAATAATGAGTTTCTCTCCAACCATTTTAGATAAATAACCTTCATTTATTGGAATCAAGAACCTTAAGATGGAAGAAACATCCACTGGAAGGTTATATGCATCCTTCAATCGATAGATGATCATAGAATGATCAAGAATATGAAATGTGACTTCCCTTCTTTTCCAATAGATATGAGATCCATATAAGGAAAGAAAATCCATTCCATGAATAACATCAAATTACACTATAGGAAGGAGCACAAGATTTTCCGGATTCACTTTCACACAAACGATAATTTGAGAAAAAATATAAACTTTTGAGGCAAATGTGGTTCCATTAGGAGTTGTCACAGGTAACTCAACATCTAATAATTTAGGTAGAATGACGATACCCTTAGAAAATTACTCAGAAATAAAAGAGTCGGTGGATATAGAATCAAATAAAATATTTGTTATATTGGAGTTGGTGGTAAATGTACCTTTCACCACTTTGTTATCGTACTCCACATCACTAATAGAAATTGCATGTGACATTCCTTTGTCTTTGGAATTAAGTGTTTGTTGATATCAATCATCATCAAAAACCATTGTATTAGGGAATTGATGAGTATAATGCCCCATTTCATTTCACTTGTAATAATAAAGTGTAGAAGGTGCATTCTGTGTATCTTTTTCTTTGTTCACATCACTAGACATCTATATCCCATCATTGCGGCATTCAAATTTCCGATGACCATATTTTACACATTTGAAACATTTACTTGTCCCTTTAGGAAAATTACATCCATGTTTCTTTCCACACTTTGAGAATAAGGGAAAACTCATCTTCTTTTCAATGTAGTCTTTATATTTTCATTTTAATTCCATTTTCCTCTTCTTATCAAACCCATATGACTGACGGGTTACTCCAATATCCATCTCAAACTTGAGAGCACATCAAACAATTTCCTCATACCTATTGAAGTCCCTTATGGCTAACACCATTCGAATACTTGGTTTTATGCCACTAATGAATCGATCGATCTTACTCTCTGGTTGGATAGTAATTCTGGAAGAATACCTTGCAAGTCTTGTAAAATTTGATTTGTAGGTACCAAAAAATTCATCATCCTTTTGCTATAGATCATGAAACTTTTTCTCAATATTTTTTCTAAGAATATGCGTAGAGTACTTATTGAAAAATATGTTTTTGAACTTGTCCCATTCCATGGACTAAATTTATTCTCATTGCCTCATATTCTTGATAAGATTCCACAATTGATCAAGTTCACCTTCCAAATGATATACGGCTAAGATGACTTTATCATGTTCTAAACATTGAGGAAGTGAAAATATCTTATCGGTGGTACTGATCCATTGTTCGGCCACTAATGGATCAGTAGACCCGCTGAATGAGGGAAGACACTGCATCATGAAAGATTCAATAGAATGTTTCTCCTTACTTTTCTTGTTTGGATGTCCTGCAAGATACAAATCTTGAGAAAGTTGTGTGATCATGGCTATAAGATTTTTCATTCCAACTCCTCTAACGTTTGATTTATCAGGGGGAAATCATTGCATTTCACGTCGTATTCGGCATTAACCATGTTCCTTTGTGTTTCATCCATTGACTAAACCAATTAGCATAGTGTGAGAAACACTAATCATTATTGGAAAACCACATAATAAAGAATTAAATTTCGCACTTAAGGTCTTATCATAGGTAATTCATGGCCATTTCTAAAACATGAATAGTGTGTTCTATTCATAGACATATCCTTAGGGTACTTACTAAGGATTTCACATCCTAGTTTTACAAATATTGATTATACACTTCATATGATTCCAAATATAACGACACGTAATTTACATACATTTTTATTACTTCAGAATTGAAGCATACTTATTACAACATATAACAAAACCATGACAGGACCGTATAGGTATACTGTCTTTAGAAACTGGGAAACATAAACAACTAGTTCATAAAGAATCTACACTATCTTCCTTTTATTTTATCATATATAGAGTCCCTTTTGGAATATCCAACTTAATATCCATCATCCTGACTTGGGGAAAAGAAAACATACTAAAGGGTGAGCTCAAATTCTCAATAAGGGTAAGCAAAGGAAATATCAATCATATCATATTCATAAGAACATATCATTTTGAAAATCATAACCTGCAAAAAAGATCATAATATCATAACAAAGGATAAATCATTGTAGTGAAATTTAATCCCAATAATCATAACATAAAACATGAAACTTTATGGAATACACACATAATGATATAAAATCATTTCATATTAGTCAAGACTCCTTATCAAGACAATCATAGAGGACAAAGTCCATTTCTGAACTGAGTTCACTCCCCGTTCCAATCCTGTATCACTGAACCAGATTAACATGTCGTTCTATCCATTTCAATATCATGAGATATAAATCCTTATCCAATTCATTGGAGGGAGATATAGGTCCTACCAATCTAATAATTAAATAATTCTTATTTGTTCCGCAAAATCATAAATCCTATATTATAGCATAACCCATGTAAAAATAATGGGATTCTTAAACATCATGTCATCATAACATAATCCATATATGATAAAAGGAATTCATAATATTTATTCAATAAAAACATAATCAAATAAATGTAAAATTAGGGATATAAATAGAAACCTATATTTTCTTATATGGATGATAATTTTGATAAAACAATTTAACTCCATTCTTGAGGAAAATATCTTTCCCACTTCAAAAACATTTTTCCTTTCTTAACATGTCAAACAATTTTAAACTAAATGAAGTTAATTAAAAATATAATTGAAAACATGTAATATAATATTCATGGAAATAATGTTTTATGATATCATAAAATTCCATTCATGTCGTATAAGTTAAAAAACATTATTCTAGTATATTGGACGGAAAAGTCAAAAAAATATATCGTACTGAAAACAACAAAAGATTCATTTCATATATTTTACTAAAAATTAACCACTAGGAGAAATTTGATTTAAACAATTTTAAGAGTATAGAAATAATATTATATATTTAAGAAACATGGATGTTGATGATAAATATGACCCAGTAAATTCTGAAGTATAAACAATCTCAGATAAAAATGATATTGTGATATTTTACCTTACCTTAGGTCCGATAAGTATCGTACATATATGAAACTATTGTATAATGATTTAAATAATTTCATTTACTTATTAGAAAAACTAATTAATTTTTATGATATCATATATGTTCATATTCTTATCTTCTTATTAGTAATATTTCATTGCTACTTGTTATTCGAGTGTTCATTGCTTTATGTTCTTATGAATATTTTGTCAAATAATTTTTATTCCTATTTTTAGGTTATAGATACCTAATTTAAAGAATGTTATTAGTGTAATATACATCATATTTATTCATTAAATTCATTTATATAATCATTATTCAATTCAGATCATCTAGAACGGGTTCTATCATATCGTGGAAACGGTAGGCCTTATGTACACACGAGAGATGATATCAATCTTTTGATATTAAAATCATATATAATTGTATAGTATATCATAGATACAGAATCATAATAATGTTATATTTATTATTTATATAATTTATACTAATAATAAAATCCGTCCAAATGATAAAATGTTTGAATAACAAACTACACCATGATGTTGAGACGGTAAGCTGTACGTACACACGTGTGGTGAATATTTCATTCATAGGATGGATAAAAAAACTAATATGGTTGTAAAATTTTTATAATAACATAACAGTATATAAAATATATAGGAGTTATTATTTTATAATGGAAACAACAAGGATGGAGGAAGTGGAATAATAAAGTAACTTGAAATAGGTGGTGAGATATTTACTTCTTCCTCAAGTTCTTCCTTTTGATTTGATAGAAAGGGATCTGTATGTTGGCTTTCTGACCAAGGTATGGTCTCTATGATGAATGGAGGACAGTTTAGAGGGTATTGGGGAATGTTTTGGCCCAACCAAATGACTTTTTAGGTATGAATTAGTGTGAAGGGGGAGTTCCCTTTTATAAGAGGGGTGACGAGAACATTAGAAAAAACTGAACATATTATGTAATAATAAATTTATATTTTGTTTATAATTGCTCCAAAGTGACCTATTTAGAGGATAGGGTGGAGATGGGTCTAAATCATCTCAAATAAAAGGTTTTAGACATGTTTAGGTTACCATTTTAACCTTATCATTTATATTTATCTCTGAGTTAAATAATTTTACTTTTACTGTGTCTTCTGGTATTCTTCTACTATATGGTTATTAAACTTTCTATAAACATCTAATAGAACCCCAATTTGTCTATTAATGTCATATATACTATTATATAATTCTTTTGGTAGAACCTTAGATTTTTAGGAATATAATATCAATTAATATTTTAATATTTTTTTAAAAACACTTTTATGTCAATTTTGACACTATTTGGTATTTTTTTCTAAATTCATAATAGCATTATTACATCGAAAATAATTCATCTAAACAACCCTAATATTTTATATTAACCTAGAAATTTAGTGTAATTCATAAAAAGTCTCAAATTACATTTATTGTGGTATTTATAATATTAATTATGTAAATATTTTTTTAATAAAGTAATTATTGCATTATCATTTTGTCCTAAATAAATTAAATTATTTAATGTATAAATATTATATATAAAATACCATAATGTAGGAAATAGTTTTATATTTCTAATGAATATTTATATTTGAATTTATCTTATGTATAAAACTATATTAAAAATGTTTTACTAATTAAACATAGATTTTAAATCATTTAACTCTTCATTAAATTAAATAATAATAAATGTCCTCATCTAATACATGTGGACCTATATGGTAATATTTTATTCTTAAGGTTTTTTTTGGTCTAAATAAACTTATCCAATATAATTAGGACATTTTTTGGGTAATAATAATATCATTTTTACCCTTAATTACACTATTTACTTTTAACCGTGGTAAATAAAAGTACAAAATTACTATTCATCACAAATTATGTTTATCTTATTGAACCACATTTTACATACTGATATCAACTGTGTATCCTGATTTTTTAAATTCCACTCACAAAAGTGATAAAATTATGTTTTATGTAAATTTGATAAATTCTCATAGGAGGTGGGTAACAGACGGTAAAAAGTTCAATAAAATATTTATATATCTAAAATTATTATGAAATGACTCCAATGAATTACATTTAACATATATAGGTATTATGAAACTATTTTTTCATATAAAAAATTTAAATAAAGTAAATAATTATTTAAGTAAAAATTTGTTTTTAAACTATAACTCAGTGTTTTTAACTATTCATCAAAAATTGAATGCTTTCAAAAAAAATACCAAAAATTCACCATAAGATAATTTTGATATTCAGAATCCAAAAATGATGTCCATTTTGAAATATAAAATTTATAAAATTTCAAAAAGTGTGTATTACTATTCATAACGACTAGTTTATATAATATTTTAATAACGTATCATTGTTTAGTGAAACTCATTATTGTGTACAACACAAGCTATCGAGGACAGTTGCTCTTGCGTGTATCACAAGACAAGATAGTCTTGTTTTTAGTGAAAGATTCTTTTGGTGTTGTGTATAACAGAATACATAAAAAAAAAATTTCAAATAAAATCTCAGGGTGCTACTCTCTTCAAGAACTATAGAAAAAATTCAAAACTTCTCAGAATCATATATTTTATTTTATCAAACCATCTACACAAATGTGGTCAGAAATAGGGAAATAGATACTTATTTTTTCATATTTAGGTAAGTCAACTGATCACTCTTATAAGAACTCCCAAACTATATGACGTACCATTAGAAGGGTCTAAGAATAACTTCATAAACTTGTTTTTTCTTAAAATGTAAGAGATGAATGGAATTATGACTTAATAAATAATTGTGTTTTTTAATTATTACATATCAAATGAATTGATTTTATATTTTACATGCACATTGTAATTGATCATGAAGTGAACATAATAATTAATTAAATATAAATAATTCATAATTCCTTTATTTATTTCAATCTATGAAATTTTTTTCTTATTTTTTTTGAATGTGTAAACGTGAATATTCTCAAAAAATTAATTAACACTAATTTACATAAATAAACTACCATGATTATCTTGAACATTTACAAAATATTGATCAATTAATCTTAAATGTATAAATCATGACTCTACAAGTTCAATACATGAGTAGTCCCTAACATGTATCAAAGATCGCACCACACTCAAATATAATCACATCATTCCTAGAATATCTCCTCATATCAGTGTATTATGTGTCCTACCATCATTGAAATTGTACATAAATACCTTGGAATGAAAATAAATATATAGATAAACAGACATGGAAATTGATACACTTATATATATAATTTCATGAAAGATGATATAAAAACCATAAAAAATAAATTAATTATTACCTTAATTTCATGTAATGGAAATAAAAATAAATCAATAATATTCCAGACATACAGTGGTCAGGCGATGCTCACGACTAGTTTAATTATATAATAAAAAAATAATTACCATAAATAGGAAAAAAATATAACCAAGGGAAAATTAATTGAATTTTGGAAATTTTATATAATTTTAATGCATAAAATATTAACTTCATGGTCCCTAAAATAATTATAAAGTAGTACAAAAAATCTAATTAATATTCTATATTTTCTTTTGGGTACCCTTGATGTTCTAAAAATCCCAATAAATGGATTTCATGTCTTTTCTTGGCATGTAATGGGACAACCAATGTACGACCTAGCCCATCCCGGGTCAGAAAATGGAGGTTCCCCATGTAGGCTCTGTACAAGGATGATGTGTTATTGGATAAAGTGGCAGTTGTTCAACTCCATGACACAAAAAAATATTTTAAATATTTTTTAAAAGACATTAACTCGTGTAGCACTGGTCTCGAACATATAATTTCCACATTGTGGGATGGATCAAAATAAAACCAATGGGGTATAAAAATCCTCCCCCACCACATATAATGTTTTTTCGTTTTGGTTGTATGCATAAATAGTCCCCTAATAACAAATATTTCATTATTTGTATCATTATATGTTGGCAGGAAATCACCACCCCCCTAAATATTACTTTCTTTTTCTTTTGTTGTTTTTCCATCTATAAGACACTTGTATAGTTAACAAATTTTTAATTACACATACCTAGGGAGTTAAACAACCTTATTCGAAAAAAAATCAGAATAGTTGAATATGTCTAGAATAATGGGTTTCACTACAATATTCTATTGAAAAAGTAAAACAATCACACCGAAAAATATCTATACATATTTATATTTATATATATCTTTGTGTGTGTTTTTGTTTGTGTTTGTGTGTGTTTGTAAATATTTGACCCACAATAAATCAGTTTTGTTCTATTTGAGAACATGGGATGATTGTAACATGGCCACCCGAGATCAGATTGAAACCTAGTTCAATGGGATGGGACTATGACGATTCCCTCTAGAAGGATTTAATTAATGTTTAATTTTTTGTTTTCGTAAGACATCACATGATTACATGGATTCTGATTATTGATACTTGGGAATTAATCTGAAATATATGGACTATGGGTTTTTAGTTTTTCCAACGGATCAAATTAACAATGTTTTCAATGGAAAACTGCTAATTGGTAAGATATATGAGGATCTTCAATGAATGTATTTAAAAAAAATAAAATCAAAAAATTACTTTTTTGGACTTGAAGGAACATTCTACAATGTGTCCCTTTAATGGTCATTTCTAAAATGATCCATGGTTGGTTCCATCTAGATCATCATCACCTACAAGAAATGTTTTTGGAGATTCCAATCATTAACATATACATGCAAGAATGTAGATTCACTATTTCTTTTGACATCCTAATAATTACCACCACACCAATCGTTGGATTCCTAGGATGCATTAGAGATTATTGAGAGACTCTAAAATTCATGTGATGAATAATATGTTGAATTAGAGCCTCTTGTTACAAATATAGTGAGGTAAAAAATACACAAAACTATATCCCTGAACCCAAAGTAGATTACCCACAAAATAATTTCTAAATGTTATTTTGTGATCAACTATCTATGTCATATATTTGAATTATATTTTTATCAAACAATTTTAATATAAAAAATATATTATATGTTAAACGGTAGTTATTAACATGACTCATTATTCCTTAAAATAGTATGGTAACATTGAATATTAAAATAATATTTAGTCATGAAATATTTTTCCAAGTATTAAAATTAATACAAGTAAATAAATTAAAAATAAATCAATTCAACTCTAATTATTCTACACATGAATATTAATGAAATAACATATTTCATTGAAATATTTTCTAATCAGTCATCTCATAAAACCTATAGTGGTCCCACCATTTCCTTCACACCTATTGATTAGAATGGGAGTAGAATATTTTATATGATTACTGGGTGACCCTCTAGGACATTATCTTGATATAATTGAATACTATTGAAAAAAAAGAGGTGGATCCTAGAAACACATCAATGTCCATAAGAATATGATGATTAACTATAGGCAAAAAACCTCTTATTAATACATATCGTTTAATATAATCTCTTTTTTCATGGGATATATCAAAAAATAAAATGCACCCTTCTCATCATCCATTATTCCATTATTATTTTTTTGACCTCATTGTATAGAAATACCTTTGTCAACCATAGATATTGATTTATTAAAGGCATTAACATCATAATATACATCACCTACTATATAAATTCCTTTTGTTAGAGACAAATTATATCTTTATTATTCAATCAATTTAATACCACCAATGGTGAACACAACACAAGCTACATCATAATGAAATAAAAGTTATTTTTTTCATATTCTACAATCACATGTAATAAAAAAGGATACAATGATAAAATTATGAATTTAGGACTCAATTACATCTATTTTCTCAGTGTACTACTAATGATACCAAAATCATGTGTTGTTCTTATTAGATGCTTAGTCCTTATGTTCTTATATACCTGAGATAATCAAGTGTAGACATCATTAGAAGGAGAAACAATTTCTAGGACCCCAAAAACAGGATAGTCATACATTATTTATGTCCATATAGCATGATGTCATTAGACCAAGTGACATATATTTTATATTAATATCATGGTATCTTTATGTTCTCATTATATATTAATAACATCTATTAAATTTTGATACAACATGTAATCTATTAAATTAAACATAAATATAGTCTCAATAAGGTGTTAAAAATATTATGGTAATATAAACATTTGTATATACATGAAATGGTAATCATGGTAGGAAAAGGATTTGGGAATAGGGAACACACTCAGAACACTCCTTCCTGAACCATATCCAACTACTAATAATCTGTTCTTACTATTTGTCAAAAATGATTAATTTTTCTCTTGAGATATGGCTATAATAAGTGGAATTCCATGTTATCCTCTATGTATACTCTACTAATTTTTTACTTAAATACTCTTAGTAAAATCTCCCAAGAGTTAAAATATTGGATTTATATGATTTTTCCTTTGAGATGACCTATGATCCTATAAAATCACCAATGTTGTTGTATAATTACAATAATATGGAATAATGTTTTCACTTATAAAAACCAAACTAATATCAGATACAAAGTAAATTCTATTATAGAATATGGTTTTTCCAATAATTAATGTGACAACTGTGTCCATATGATTGTTTTTAAGAATTCCATAATTTTTATCATATTATTGGATGATTAAATATTAATTTTGGGAAATTCAGTGGAGTAATTATAGTTAATAAAGACATTGATAAATGAATGTTTCTTGGAGAAAAATTTATTTGAAGGAGTCCACCTCATTTCAATTAATATCTTTGGAGATATATCATAGAGGTGGTAAACGATATTTCAATGTTTATACATTATAAATATAATCAAAATGAATAATGTGGAACTATACAATAGAGAGTTGTTTCAAATATTACATTGTATCAATCTCTCTAAGAATTTATTCCCTCAAACATAGAATGATATTGAATGAATTATTAGAATCCATTATACATTATCAGAGTGATCTATCCTGGATGCCATGTTAAATAATAGGTTTATTGTTTCTATTTCTTTAATGATGGTGGGTAGATATCTATATAATTTGGGCTAGATTAATTGGATAGTTCTAAAAATTCAATAGTTCTTGGGATGTTAAAAAAATATGTTCATGGTGTATGTAGAATATTACACTATTGTGGGGATGCTTATTTTTAGTTTGCAGATTGATCGTGTTGATCCAAAATCATATCCAGAGTATTAATTTTTACTGAATGGTGGTATGGTGTGCCTGAAAATATCAATGAAACCCATGGTCATTGGATTTATTATAGAATCCAACTATATAGCGTCCATCCATGAAATTAATGTGTAAATATACAATAATATAATTATCATATATATTGGAACAATTATGAAAATTGAATATCTTATTACAACTTGTTATAATAATTCAATAGTATGGGTTTCTTCCAATTAGACCAAGTAACCATGAATGAAAAATCATATCCTTATTTAGTTTTATATCATGATGAATTTTACTTATAGAGGTGAAGTTACAATCAGAATAGTATCCATATAGTAGAATATGGAATTCCCCTAGGATAAATACATATTTTATCAGAAACATGATTTTTATGTGAAAGAAAATTGTTTGAGGACTGTTAAATGTTGGATCACGTGTATGTGGGTGTCTTTTGAGTGGTTCCCAATACCAAACTCTTTTGTTTCCCTTCATTACCACTACATGTATAATTTTTTATATATAGATGTGTTTATAATAGTAATATAGTGTTGATACATCTAGGTCTCAATTTTATATGATAATTTTCTTAAAATACATTTCATATAAAAATGATATAATAGTTACTATGCAATAATGAGAACCTATAGATACCTTGAAACTAATATTAACTTATGCCATATTGTCCGGATTTTAAAAGCTGATAGGACACAAATGATGTCTAAATATTAGGTTTAGGTTTCTAAAATAATGATACATGTTATTTGATATTTCAAAATACGTGATCTTGAGTTGGGGAGATTGTGATGTATGCCCCAACGATTGATACACCGCATGTTTCATGTTGCACTATTATTTTATATATCTAAACAAATGTAATCAACTCCTAACAAGAGATTATTTTCAGTGTATACCATTTCCATACATACATTATTTCAATATTAAAACCCTAAAATTTATGTTTTGGGTATTTAGATTGATTTGTGTGTGATGTTGGTCGTACGATATTGATTTATTGATCATGATAAAAAAATCGCTTTGGAAGGGAAGTTATGTCTTAGTCCTAGTTTAATAGGATTGATGTACCTTCACTAAATACAAGGATATGATATAATAAGGTATGTATATCTCATATGATCATTGAATAATTAATAAATAAAAGATGATGATTCAATGTTTTCATCATATTTATGAGATATTTCTATATAAGATGATTTTTTAACACAACTTCTATTCATAGGAGGTTGTTGTTTTATGGATTTTTCATCTATTCATAAGGGACATGAGAGGTTTCTATGTACTACTCTTTGTATGATAATAGTATTAACTACTGTCATGATAATTAACTAGACGTCGCAAAAATAATCATACTCATAATACTATTATATTCGAATGAATTGGGGATTTGGACATGGTGGGCCCCATTATGGGTTCCCTAGGGAATTCGTAGTTTAAATTGTGTTTATGTAATAGTTTGTTTTTCATACCATTTAATTTATGGATTATGCAGTGATTAATAAATAGTCTAGGCATATAGAACAAATTCTATGTATTTCAAACCTCACTGTATTAGTAAGAGGAGCATCTCATTTAGCAAAATATTCCTCATTTTAATTAAAGTGCCTTCCCCTCATCTATCCAATGTCATATAGATAGTATATGTAGATCAAATTTATTGATCCAAGTACACCACCATGCGTTGAACGATATATGTGGTAGTGATCTTCTATATGTCGAAGGCCTCATTGGATATATGGGTTAGAATCTGGATATTATCATTCGATATTTCCATATTATTTCAAACCACATGTATATAATATCGAGGGATCTAATCATATATCCTTCAAAAGAAAATTCCCATGATGTGAAGTTCTAAAAAATGTATATAAATAAAATTAGGTAATTTTTTAATTTAACTGTATGATTAAATTCATACATGTGTGATCCTGGGATTTCACTGAGAAGCATATTGTCAGAGATGCCATTTTTTAGGTTAATCTGTCCATGAGGTTTTTAATTCATGGACCCTTATACATATATTTTCCCCTATAATAACAATTAAACCCTTTTTCCATCTTCATTGACTACATCACCTAGAACCATCAATTGATATCATCTAGATTATGTGATTGTATACGCCTAGTAAAAAATTTACGTTTTACGTAAATTCATATAAAAGTATTTTTCACAATTTATTCATAATGAATCATTATGTAATACAATAATGTATTACCATTTTTCATCCATCCAATTATTTATTTTATATTGAATCCAATTTTGATGCTATAAAATTTTGATAACATATCAGTGTGTGTGTGTGTGTGTTTGTGTTCATGTGTGCATGTCAGTTGTGCATGTTATATATTATCATGATAGTGATTCTATTGAATCTAAGCATTACTAATGGATTTCTGGGGCATAATTATAGTTTCTATTTTGAATAATTTCCCACAAATTTATAGAAAAAATATAATGGTTACTTTTTTCTATTTGAAATTATTATATAAAAGAAAATGTAAATAAATATAATGAAGTGTTGTAGAGAATCACACTAATTCCACAGAATACAACAACGAAATAATTTCATAGGGGTGTGTAGAAGTGGGAACGAAAGAAAAATATTGGGGTGGGGTCGACTAAGATGCCCAATTAGACTTTACAAGATTTCCCTTAAAAGGGGGAGACAGTTGAAGAATCATGAACCATGCATCCATCAGTGAATATATTTTGGAATATATTTAAACAAAATTCAAGACCACTCAATTAATACTTTATGAACTAAATTTAAATAATGTAATTTTATTTCATTTAAAATACCCTTGAAATAAATTTTTTTATATTTAATTTTCTCGCGTATTTATTTTTTATACCGATTGTTCTTGAAAATCAGCCGACTAATTTAATATATAGAATTTATTTTATATATTTCATTATTTAAATTTTATATGATGATTGATGTAATTAATTTATTTTTTAATGTCTATATATCATCATTCAACACATTATATGTTTAAATGAATGTACTTCATTGTGTATTATTTTTCATCTATTATTTTCTCTCTCTATTATTTATAAGTAATTTTAATGGAAGAATATGAGTAAAACATTTTTTAAAGGAAATATTTCTTATGAGACTTTATTAAATTCTACATGGTTGTGAGATTCTAAAAGAATAATAATCGACTATGTTATTTGTCCCCTTAGGTCACAGTTCATAAATTTACACTCAATGGAAAAACTAGTAATAAATGTTCTTGGTCATTCAACAACTGTATTTATTTTATATATGGATAATTATTGTTTTTAATATGCATGTTTATATGATCAATGAAATTAATAAACAAAATTTAATATATTAGACAAATATATTTAGGAATAATATTAATATTAAAATAATTGTTCAATTGTGAGCATGATAACATTATAAGAAAGTATGATGTTGGAAATTAATTCTTGTGTAAAATAAAAATAATAATCCTCTATGAACTATTATGTCATAACAACTTCTATATCTACATTTGAACAAATATTTTTCAATAGCGTTCTAATCAACCCTAGTTTATGGGGATTCCTACTTCTGAGGAGTTCTTATGAGAGTGATGGGCCGAAATAATTAAATCTAGATGAAAATAAATAGTCCTAACTATATTTCTTCCACTTTTGTGATGAATTTTTCAGTAAATCAATGATATGTTTCCATGAAGCTGGGAAATTAATAAAAAGGTTAATGAGGGCGATTCAATGTGATTGGACATTCTAAATACTTCTTTGAAATGCCCATAGTAGTGGAGTAGCAATAAATAAGAATATAAGGAGATGTTTTTGTAATACAAACTACATGAATACTCCATGTTCATGGTATTCTAAATATTTTCCTAAGGGACATTGGTGTTTGATATTATAATTTTATATATTTAAGGATTTAATTAATCGATATTGTCTAATCATAAATAATTATAATGCAATAACTATAATGCTTATTTTTTGTTGATAAATTTGAAAAAACAACTACCATTTCAATATCTTTGTCTACTATATTAGAAAAATAAAATATCATAACCATCCATAACATTAATGGGTCGTAAAATATGTAATTAAAAGTACTACATGAATAGAAGATGTTATATCTGATGGATTCCTCACTTCATGATAAGCCTCACCGGGGATAAATCAAAGAGGATAAACATAAATATATGAACCTATGAAATGGAAGAATTGATCTAATGTATAAATTTTTTTAATCAATCCCCAGTCAACTATTGAGAATTCATGATACTGAATATTCTTAAAATATTCTAAGTCATATCTATGATTTATTTTAGGGGTGTTCATGAATGGAATGATATGAGATATCAAATGCATTTTATAGATTCATTCTAGCATATGGGAATCATGAAAGAGATCTTGTACACAAGATTATTACGTACATTGAGATACATGAGTCCATTGGGTTTAAATTAAACCATAAACTAATTATAGATCATATTCATACAACTTTTCAACAATGTTTTTCAGCTTTTATTATTAATTAAAAACTAAATAAAGATATAATGTCATTCCCATGCCAATAGGATTCTGTTCTCCAAGATGAGAATGATTTTTCTAATAACAAAAATTAATAATTTATAGAAAGAGATATGAAGATGAAAAAGGATATGATGTAAATGGATAATCCCGATGAAACACAAAGAATTAATATCCTTACAATAATCCAATGATATAGAGGGAGGGAAATGAGAAAGATTCATTGTATGTAGATTGTGAAAAGAAAGTCAATTATATGAGGAATAAGATGGACATAAAAATTTATCAAGGAGATGCCTCAACCTTAGGTATTTTTTCCAATGAATGAATTTTTTTTATCCACAGATTAGGTAATGGATACAGTTTGTAACATCCAATGTATTGAACCAAAAAAACATTTTCCAAATGAATTTAAAATATTTCATTAGTGGAAGTTTTGTTTGAAATTTTTAGAATTAAAATGTGGTACTATGTGTTCAAACATCTTTAAAGTTTATTTTTTTACATGGTTTATGATTCAGTAGAAATCCTAGTGTTTTTGGTGAACAATAGAGGAAGAACATATGGTTAGACTATAGAAAACCATTGTATTGAGAAATTCACATCATGTATTCTAATAGAAAAAGGAAATTCATTTCATAGGGGGCAACCAGTGAGTGAAGCATGTGAAATATTATGGGGAATATCATATGGAATTCATGACATGTTTCCTTTACATGTTGTAAATTTTGTTCATGTCAGGTAATAGATACATGATTTGAATCCTCTTTCTTACCATTTCTAAAATTTGGAACTATAGTCGTGGACACTTGTTTTCATCGAGCCTAGAAGGGAGACCTATGTCATAGTTCTTACTCCACATGTTGATGATTTTCTTGGTTATCCTCTATAAGGATTATGATTTTGGTGTCATTGGATGTGTTTTAATCCTATCAGTATGTTATTCACTCCTTTTTACCCGTTCATTTTTTACCTCACCATCTATGTTCTATCTTCATACTAGGTATCTCACACTATTTTTTAGGTATTTTCAAAATATATAATTTTCTATTAAAGTAGCTTGATTCAAATCTCGATAATGGATGAATGAAGCATTAGAAACACAAGGTATGTGAAATATATATATTTTCCCATTCATTTAGACAATTTATAAATTTTGTTTTTGTGATGCACACTAGTATTTTCATTTGATTCCACTTAAATATGAATTTGGCAATGCAAAACCTAAATCAAGAATTCGTTATCCATTTTTATTTAAATGTTATTCATTTTAGGATGTTTAACCCATCTCAAATTAAGATGGGGGATATTTTTTCTTTTATTATGTGGCATATCCTTTTTCTAGGTAATTTAATAACCCTTCTCAGGAATTATTAAAAAATTATTATAATTTAAATTCCATTCAATATATTTTACCCACTAAATTTGTTTTGAATTAACTCTCATGTTAGGTTTTTATAAATTGTATAAAATTGTGTAATTGCTTTCCATTCTCATATTTTTTAATAAAAACACCTTGTATGTGTGTTGTATTATCTAATGAAAGGTGATAATAAATATGAGATGAGAAAGATGATGAATTCAATGTATAAATAAATGTACTTTATTATTGTAATTAAATTGAATAATGGTTATGGACCCCTTTGGTATACATTAGTTGTTATGGAATGTGTTTGAATATGTTTTATTTTGTAATTGAATATGAATGATTAAATGAATTTTTGTATTCTTTTACGGATACATGGGTTAATTATGATGGAATACCTTGGATGGGATCATAATAAGATAGATATTATATATATTCATTTAGAGATACTTGGGTTCCTCCTCACAAAAAACTAAGGAAATGTTCATTGGTTACATTATATATTTTATGATGTGGGTGATTCATGGAATGGTTATAGAATACCATGGATAAGTTCACTATTAGGATGCTTTACATTACCCATGAGTGAAACATGGTTTCATTGTTTTTTCACATGGATCATCTCGGTGTGAAATGTAGATATATAATTCCATGAGTGATACATGGTCTCCTATGTTGTATTCTAGGGACAGGATTAGTGGGACTTGCTTTTTTGTACCATGAGAGATACATAAATTCATGTGTAGAAATTCCATGGACAGGCTCACAGACTGATTGATATTATTATGCCCATGAGTGATAATTTTTCAACTAGTTTTTTAATATGGTTCACCATGATGTGAAATGTTGTTAAACCAATCCAAATGTGGTAATAGGTTCCCTAGGTGGTGTACCCTATTGAAACTTACTGGTATATTTTTTATACCATACTAATAGTGAAACTTGGGATTCCTCTTTACAAATCAACATTGACAGACACTTATGTTGAAGTGTAGTTATAGTGTCCCTTGTGTAATACAGGGGATTCAAAATTACATATCAACATAGTGTGGAATGTGATGACTAATACATAATAACCTTAATTACTTATTTTTAAATGTATAGGGAATGATTTTTTTATCATATTTTAGGATATGACCATCAAGCTAAAGAAAATTCTCATGTTTTTTCTATGTTTGTATTCAGACATATGATGGCCCAGTAATGTCCTCACGTGAATACATCAAGAATATATATATATATATATATTCAAATATTATATATATATAGTTTGAAAGTGGTTTGAGATATTCTAGCTTAGGATGAAACAGGTATGGTCAGCCAAAGGTCCTCGACGAAACTAAGCTGGTATATTTACATTTAATTATTTTCTATTTTACCCATGATAATCGAACACTAATATATTTTATATTCAAGGAATTGATATATTTTGAAATTTATGGTATTTTTTTGCTGATTATATCTGAAACCATGATATGACCATAATTACTCTAGAGTACTCTAACAGTCTTTATGGTAATAGGTACAGGTTCATAGATAATTCTTTCTTGTTGGTATCCTTGTTAGTTATGATGGCATACCGTGGTAGAGGACCACACTAGTTCCCATTAATCTTTTAGAGATTTATATTGGGTAATTTATATTCTAATTACAGATTCTATATATGTATCTCCGTTCATATGTTTACAACATTATTTTATTTTTCCCCATTTTGACATGAATTTATTGTAGTATCTTTTTTTTCATCAACATCATCTGTTATTATTATCTTCTACTACATTTAACTTAAACTTTTCCACTATATATTTATTCATTATATTGATTTACCTATTAACTCAATTCAGGAATAATATTGTTCTACAATGATCATGACAGTACAACATCCACACCATAACATAATTATATTATTGTTTTTAGTGGGTATCCTCTTGTGTATGAGGAAATGTGATTGAGGCCATGTGACTGACTGGATGAGTGTACCATTTAGTGGATCCCTTATTAAGACATTACACTGTTGTATCTGTTTTGTTTCCATTCTTTTGTGTTATTTTTTCGGATGGTATATTAGAGTCATTGAATTTTTATTCCATTAGTAAATAGTTGTGAATATGAGTGACCACCCAATGCACATGGAAAAAATACCTTGTGGTTAGGGTTGGGAAATGTTTTTCATGTTGTTCGTTATTTTATATGATTATTAATTCAAAATTAGTGAATGGTATAATTTTCTTGTTCTCTAATTGATTATAAAATGTTATTTAACCCTTGTATTAACATGGAATGGAAGAATGGAAAGATGCAACATTATAGGCAGATAGAGATTCACATGTCATGCATACTCCATTCCCAAAACGTTTCATTATTATACTTCATAATATATTGATATGTTCTTGAGATTTATTCCCGGATTCAACATATTATTTTCCATGCTTCACTTATATACCATGATTCTATGGTTACATTATTATTTAGTATCTTACCATGATTATTCCTATGTTATGTTGTATTTATTTATAGTGTGTAATTCCTAGTTAAAATTTCTGAAAAATGAATTTTTATTAATGTGTAAATATCAATATAATACATTTTCTCATATTCCTTTATGGTGGTACCTTAACTAACCAATCATGAAATTATTGATCCATATACCAATCTTTCCATGGTATCAAACATACTATTTATGATTAAATGGGATAAAATTATCAATCTATAAAGTGTATGGGTTTTTTATAAATTAAAAAATGGTAACCCATATTATGAAATCCTCTTATATGATCGTGGTATAACTTGAGAGATTTTTATAAATACATAATATATTAAATTTAGATTTTAAATGAAATGGTTATCATATAAAAACATGTACCTCTTTTACATGTGCATGATTACCCATATGACTATATTTATATATGCACAATTAGAACCGTGTCAGTTATATGGGTAACATTTCATATAATATAGATTTCAAATAACCAATGTTGTCTATTAATAGTTCTTTTTTCTAATTAGATAAGACCACTATGGTTGTCGTTGATTCTGGGAATAATTTATGGGACCCTCGCATGCCAAATTTATTTTTTTATACATTATTAGATAACCCTAGGGGTATATTTATATTATATATATTATTGTTCATTGAAATAATTCATAGAAAATTATATGTTGTTACATATATTCTTTTGGGGTAATATTACTTGAATTGTCCAATTTTTTATTTATAAATATACTATTATCTATATTTAGGATGTACTTAAATGAGGAGATAGTTAATTAAAAATATGATTACAACCTAAAGGTTCTATTAATTTATAAATAAAATATGGAATTTACTATAACCACTCATTATTGTGTGAAGCTTTTGGATAAATAAAAAGGGTAAAATAAATTTATTGGATTAAAATTTTAAATAATATAAGATGTTAGTAATATAAATAATTTGTAAAAGGAAGTTATATATTTATTTTATATAACTCCATATGGAATTTCCTAAATAATGTATCATATTTATGCCTTGTGACTGGTTGTTCATTTTTATAAATGTGAATTATTATAATGGTTTTAATACAACCATAATGTGGTTATTTTTTATTAACCATTATGTGAGGGAAGATTTAATCATTCTAATAGTACATCATTTGATGGGAATGAATATATTTCCCATAGGTCTCTTTTGACCTTTTTATATATAATTGTCAAAGAGGTTTTGTTTGTAATATTAGGGTCCTATCACAATGACGTTGAAATAAGGATGACCCCTGTTACATATTCATTGTTTATCACTTTTCTGGAAGCATCCTCGCCACATAGAATCTTTCTAATATTCGTTTAAATAGTTTCATATGCGTGGATCCATTCAAATGCTGATTTTCTCAAGTAGGACTCTTGGTTAATAAAAATTAATATCATGTTGTATTTGTGGTCTTCTGATGAAATATTACCTCACTTGGGGTGTATGGATCAATTAATTATTCGTTCAGTGGGATAGAAATACCTACAACAAGATCAGAAGATTAATAGGTTTTGTTACCTTTCTTCATTTTCAGTGATGGACTAATCAATATGTGATTGGATGTATTATCATTCGAATGGATTTCTGTAACTCTCTAATAATTAATTTCTAATAGTACATTATGTACTTAAATTAACATGACATTTAATCTAAGAGATAATATTAATGATGTGTTGTGGTGATTATGAAAATAATTTGGTAGTACTCGACAAAGTACCCAGTATGCATAGACTAGACAATAATGGTGCGAGGAACTCTATGATTTAGGTCTAAATCATTTTAGACTTGAGATATTATACTCTAGCAATAGTTTTTCACTCAGGTATAGTGATGTGTCCTTCAATGGAAATCTAACTCATCTATATATTTTGTATGGAGTTTAAAATGGGTTGGGTTTTATATCACCACAAGTAATTTAGGATTGGATTTTACACATGATATTATCTTGTGCAAGCACATAACTCGGGATGAGTGTAACACATGAGCCTCGAGGTCAATCGGGTCTTCTGTTCATATAGGAGGCCAGTTTCCTTATCATTTCATGTTAGTATTGGGAAAGTCATTTTTTCCATGTCTAGGATATGTGGTTTGTGGTCAATAGAAAATATTTCTTGTGATGAGTTCCCATCCACAATAAACAATGACTAGGACACTCTTATTTTGGGGAGTGTATCATTTGATGGATTTTGGCATATCCTTACATGTATAGGGAATGAATCAGTACAAAAGTAGTTATAAATGGTCAGTAATACTTTTGAAGTTCCCTTTCTAAGATAGTGTTCGAAAATATGTTAGTTCATGTAAGGAAACATAACAATTATTTGGTTTGATATATATGCATGCTTTGAGAAATTGTTTTGGTTAGGGATGGAATCCATTGGTTATAAAAGAATGATCATGTGATTCCTCTGTAACGAAATCATCATGGTCACATAGTGATGGTGTGTTAGAGGGAGTAACTGATCTCTTCAATGAACTCTAAAAATTGTCTTTTGAATTTCCATTCCATTGGTATATTGGTTATGGTTGATCAAAAATAATATCGAGCACTTCATCTGGGATATAAATACAATGTCTAGGTTCTTCCTAAAAATTCATGATATCCACTTAGTTTAATCATGTTTTAGTTATGATCATGTGACATTTATTAAAAGATTCCATGATACACCAAGAGTTCATTGTTTAAACACCAAGATAATAAAAAATGATTATATTCCCCTTAATCTTGATTAAAATACTCAGAGGGAGTTTCCATCTGGAAGCATGTTTATTATTAAGGAATGGTTAGTCCTAATTGATACCTAATATACCATGTATAAATTCCTTGGAAATTTCCCCTAAAACAATCCAACTCATTGACTTAACAACTACTTGACTCAATCAATGTTTTGTTGCATGGAGGATTCATCAATTTAATGCAATATAACTTGTAAACACCAGAGTACAGATTACCTTTCACGATGTCCTTAGACAATATTTTTTGATTTCATGATTACCCAAAAAATTTGATGGAATAAGATGATTTTTTATGATGGTGGGAATCCTATAGTAATGGATATAGTATATACCTTTATTCATGTAGAGGCGTTATAATAAAATTTATTTATTTATTGTTAGAGGTATCACTAGAATCCAATTACAGACTTTGGTGAGCATTCTTCAAAGGTGTTTGAGTGTACAAGATAAAATGTATTATGTTGGAATTTTAATGAACAAATAACTCAAGACTAGTGTTTTTTATATTCATGCATATGTATCATAGATTTTTTTCATTAGGTTCACTTAATTTGGTTTTTCGGAAATCACAACATGAACATTGTAAGGAAGAGTCAGTTGCATTGGAATTTCGACCGCGATTTTTTATGAAAAGTTGGATCGACATTTCTATTGAGGTTGATTTTGAGCTGACAGTTCTATTTAGCTGCGAATTATAATGGTAGAATCTTAAGATATCAATGGTCACACTTATCTATGAAATATTGATTGTGGGAAGTATCATGGATATGAAATTTCTATCAAATTATAAAACCCATGGCGGTACGTGTCATGTGATTACAGATGTTCAAGGAGATGACAAAGTGATATTGTCTTGGGAATGATGGGCTTTGGTAAGTTCCATATTGATTTTTTTATTTTGTAGTATGAGAATTAGATGATTTTCTAATGGTTTATTTAATGTTTGTTAAAATTGGATGATTGGGGTACATTGAGAGTTTGGAAATGTTGGCCCCCCATTTGAGATAAAATAATCACCTGAGTATGTCAAGTGATGTTTTTTTGTTTTCCCCATGTATTTAAAGGATGAGAATTTATATGGTGGTTTGGTTGTAACATCACATTTTTCATGTAGTCAAAAATTATTTTGATGTTTTTTAAAATATTCCATTATTAGATGATCAAATTTAAATTGTAGGAAACAATAGAGTGTTATGAAGGTTTAAATATCAAAAAATGATGCTTTTGTATGTGGGTTGGGAATAAGTGTATGTACTGAGTTTTCATGTGAAAAAAATAAGAATAAAGTATGATAAGTCTTTTAATAATAGATGTAATGATAAATTCACACCATTTATTCAAATACATGATGTGAATTAATTTCATGAGGTATAGTTAGGGAGAGAACTACATGAAATAGTGGGAGCCTTACCCTGATAAATTAACAAAATGTATTTATTTCATGTCATGATTTTATTTCATGTCATGTAATAGATACTTAATGTGAATCATGTGGGTATCCTTTTTTTAGAATAGGGTACCTGGGTCTTGGAACATTATTTTCTTCACCCATTGGATTTTTCCTGGGGTTACAACACATCCTAACCCTTCTCCATTGGTTTCATATATCTCCTCCAACTAGTGTTTAACTCATGATATATCTGATTCATTAAAAGCATTTCAGAAAGTGATTTACATGCCTTTCACTATTGCTTTACTTATGTATCCATATTTTTTGGTATCATCAGGTGATATAAGTTTCCTTATTTCAAGTTTTTCGTTCAAATCAAATGTTTTATCCTGGACATTCATGAATAAAATAATGATAATGGATGAGTGATTCATCCTAAAAATGAGGTATGTCGTCTATCTCATTTCCCATTAGTTTTATTGATTTAAAAATTACATCATTGCTTTATAGGCTGGTAGATCCTTGTGACAACTCATTATATGAATTTAAGTATGTAGAACAAAATGCATGAACTTATTGTACATTTATCATCAAAATTTATTCTTTTGAGGTTTTTATCCTCATCTAGAATCAACAAATTGGGGTATTTATATTTTATTCTATGACCTATGCTTCATCAAGGTTATTTATACTCCATTATCCAACCTTATTTTAAATTCTTATTAATATAATTCACTGACTCATTTTTTAATTTCCTTAAGGATTGTTGAATTAACTATGATTTACGGGTTTTATAAAGTATATCAAATGATATGGTAGTTTTCATTGAACCATTTTATTAAATAATTACTTTTTAGGTGAACTATCATCTCTAATAAAAATGGGATAAAAAATATGGCACAAAAAAATATATTGAATGGAATTCTTAACTACATGGTATTCAGTACTCGAATTGAAATAAATAATGGGTTTGGACCTCTTTGGAATACTTCAATTGGGATAGTATGTTTATTAATATACACTATTTTTTAATTGGTATCGAAAGAATTAATGAATTTGTGTGCTGATTCACCGATATTTGGTTCCCTATTTATCAAACACCTTATATACACCTTGATAAATACAAAGGTTCTTCCTAATAAAATTACCAGGATTGTCTCGTAGGTTACATGATTTAAATTACACAAAATTGATATTTGGTTTCTTTTATAAAATACATTGGATGATCTCCCTGGGTGTAACATCCCAGGTAAATAAAGAATTATACATTTTCATATTTGTGAATTAAATATTAATTTTATATTATATGGTATGTAATGTTTGATGGCGCACCAGACACAAACAAATGGATTTATCCAATGTCTAATGTTGCACACAATGTTGAGTCATACTAAATAATAATAATATTATATTATCTAAAATGAAAGTTGATGCCTAGACATTATATTGGATGGAATGAACAGAACTACCTACAATATGATTATACATTTTTCATAAATAATTTTGTATTTATCAAATAAATTTTAGAGTCTTAAATTAAGAAAGAATCAGATTTTATGCATAAATAATCTAATATTCATGTAATGGTTGATTTACCGCCTTTTGTTGGAAAACCTTCTTAAATATTTTTTTGGTCACTTTTATATGTTCTATTTGAAAAAATAAAACTTTTTATTAAAATCAAGACATCAAAAATTACTTCAAAAATATTTTAGGTATTTTTCTGATAAACTTCATTTTTTAATGAATAATAAAAAATACTATATTTTTATACAAAACTACATATTAATATAATTTATTTATATAGATTGAATATATTTTTATTTGTGTTTAATTTTTAATTATATTATATATTAATAATTTAATCTAAATTGGGTCATTAGAAGTAATTTTATTTTGAAATTGGACATAAAAAAGTGTCAATCATTGGATAGTTATTATTTCATAAAAATATGATTTTTTTTCATTTGACAATGAGAATTAAATTTAAATTAATTAATTCTACTTATATGTTTTTAATTTGGTAAAATTGGAATATCAAATATATATTAGGTCTAAATTTTTGTTTTTTTTCAGAAAAACAACAATTATTTATTAATAGTGAAAACACTAAGTAGTAGTTAAGAAGCTAAATTCTTCTTTAAAATGAAATTTTTTCACATTTGTGAATTGAATTTAAAAAATACAACATAAATGGTTGTTATAATTAAGTAAAATGAGGTTCAATAAGATGAAAATAATTTTTGGTGAATAGTAACTTTGGACTTTTATTTACTGATGTTAAAGGTAAATGGGGCAATTCAAGATAAATGTAATATTATAATAATATAAAATTACCATAACACGTGTCCTAACCTTATTGGATGAGTCATGACCAAAGAATACAATCCTTGGGTGAGATTTTCAGCCTTTGAAAGCCATTTCATTAAGATAATGACATTAATAACTTTTATTAAAAGAAAAAATTAAAATATCATAAAGTTGTATTTTTTTACTAAAACAGGATTATTGTGGGCTTATATAAGTGATATATTTTACTATAAATATTTATTAGAAAGATAAAACTATTTCCTACATCACAGAATTTTATTTATAATTTGTATAAATAAAATAAATAAATATTTTTATTACACAATAATGATGCAGTATTTACCTTATTTATAAGGCCCCAACCTTAAACCTTACTTAATCTTGAGTTATTACAAGACTACACATTGAGGATCTTTTCAAGTTTAGGGTTTTAGAGAATTAGATCATGAAACTTGCATTACATTCCACATTTAAACAAATTGGTTACATAAAATACAGTATTCATTCTTCCCATCAACGGAAACATATTTAAAATAAAACACTGATTCTTTCTTGACACATCCTTAACACTATCATCACATCATGTACCTTTCCCTTGACCTGTGAAAAACATTTCAAAAACATGGGATGAGCATAAAAAGCTCAGTAAGAGTTATAAAAATATGGAAAGGAAACATGAGTTCATATATACATTAGAATGAAATCATACTTTACCCATAAAACATAGGCATATCAAATCAGGAATAAATCATAGAAATCAGAAGATATAAAAGGTATCTTGAGGCATTCATAACATTCTTACGTAGGGAGTAACACTCTTGGTTACGTTTTTAATACCCACCACAGTATATTCCCTAAATATCTTTGGATAAACCTTAACATTTCACTCCTTCACGTTTCCCAATGCATTGGAGAGCTATATCGGGCTCACCCGCCCTTAGTCTATCACGAAACCACCCGTCTTCATAATAATGCCCAAGAACGTCAACATAATCGTATCACATAAAACATGCATAAAGTAAACATAACATTTCCACCTTTCAATCACAAGATGTCAATAAAACACATTGATATAAAAATATTATGAAAACCATTTTCAATACCAAAATAAAATAAAAGTAAAACATGGTATTTATTTTTCTTTTAAAAAAAGGTATGGCTTGTAGAGGAAGCTGAAACTCAAATAATGGTCACGGCGGCGGAGAAGTCGTTGTCGCCGCATACGTATGACAAAAACATTCCCTTTTTTCGTTTAGTAAAACACTTTGTATAAAAAATATTCCTTTTGGATAAACGTAAAAGTAAAAAGGGGTTTATACACCGTATAAAAGAAGGTTCTGTATAAAACAAAATATGCCTCAGTGAAAGGATATTGAGACGAAGTCCCATACAAAGATGGTATCCTTGGTTTAAGGATAAATCAATTATATAAATATGTGTGACAAAATAATACACCAAATATAAGTGGATATTAAGTTTAAAATAATCAAAGGTCATTCACACATATTCAAAGGATTACATATTGAATAACTACATGTTGAACCCAAAGAAATCGAAATTGGGTTAAGAAGTTCCCTTGACAGCCTAACGGCGTCACATCAAAATGAGTAGATGAGAGATTAAAAAGGGTATCTCATCACTTGGACATAAAATTTACATAAATAAGGATATATGAGAACATATCCCAACATAACAACATGTAAATTAAAAGACCCAACAAAAGTAGTCTTTTAAAAAGAGGAGGGTGAAAGGTTCCCTTACTGACATGGGTATCTTTCGAAACATACACCTCGTGAAAGAAGGACAATACAAAATTGATGTAAATAGTCATAACAGAAAGTATATTACGCAATGAGTAAAATAATGGGCATCACATACACCACTCAAAGGATATTTTGGAAAATGTAGCATAAATCTCACGGGAATAAAAGTGAGATGAAAAATCCCTTATGAAAACTCGGCAGCCTAACGACGCCACATAAAACATACAAAAATGGATTGATGAGATAAAATAGGGTATATCATCATATTAACATAATGTTTATAGAAAGATAAATATAAAAGAACATCCCCCAACATAACAAAGAGGAGCTTAAAAGAAGTGACATAAAGGAGAGTACTTAAAAATAAAGAGATAGGTTAGACCTCTTACGAAAATTCGGCAGCCTAACAGCGCCACTCAAAACATCCAAAATCGATTGATGAGATAGAATAGGGTCTCTCATCACATGAACATAAAAATTACATAAATATTAATATAAATGAACATCCCAATAACAATATAGATGAGCATTAAAAGGAATCACATAAAAGAGTGTACTTAAAAATAAAGAGAGGAGTAGGATCCCTTATCTCGGGTCCGACTTGACTCGATCGTTGTTTAATCTCCTGAATAATAAACTTGAGTTAATTTATACTCCTTATGAACCTTTTTCAATTTCATTATTCCTTTTATATCACTTATTACCATGTCATAAACATTATGTAATCATTTAAGTTAATAATATTTGTTTTGCCGATATTTGGTTCATAAGTCGAAAGTGGACTTCTTACAATTACATGTTGGTTGTGTGGCCAGATGTTCATTATATCCAGAATGAAATTCCTGATTTGAATATCATATATATCATATATATCTATAATATACATGTATTTATAATATCACATAACATTTAGAGTTAAGAAATGAAATGCACCGTTCATGGAGACTGTAAGCCGTGCGTATGCATGAACGCTACTTCAATTTCTATTTCATATTTAATGGAATTAAAACATAATGATACATAATAGTATTTTAATTACAGTATGTTATAATATATAATATCATTAAATATATCCTTTATATGTACCACATATGGTATTAACGAATCAAATCACTTTGAGGGGGCGGTAGTCCGCACTTCCTTTAATGATGATATCGCGTTTACCCATAATGGAAACCATAAAAGTATGCCATAAATGAAAAAATACAGAAGATTAAGTAAAAAATAAACATATTATATATCATATATAAAAATAGCGACATCTTAATGGCCACCTTTTAATTTGTTATATGAGTGTTGAACAATCATTGTTTCGTGAGGCAGAAATTCTCCATCCACGGAAACAGTATGTTCTTTAACCATTAGATGTACGTGTGTGTAAGTTTAGCTCGAATCCTTCTTATAACAACATCGTAGTATATTGAATATACTGTAGTTTTTACAAAAGAAATTAATAAAAAGAGTTTAGGGGGTTGGAGAGGCAAAATAAAACAAAAGGACTCAAGTGAATACATTACCTTAAAATCGGGTAACACCGTTTGGTTTGAGATCAAAGGCTTCTTTGGGAAGACTTCTGCCCAAAGTGATGCTTCAAGGAGTAAGATAGGGAAGTGGATAGACAATATGGTCAGGGTTTGGCCGATCCAAAGGATTCGGGAGTGTGGGTAAGGAGGTAGAGGTGGGGGCCTTTTATAAGAGGAGAAGAGGGGAACTCTTGGAAAGTAAAGAAAAATCACTTTATATTAAAATGTTATTCGAATTTAAGAGGTCCCACATTGATATAATTCGCGGATAAGGTGATAAGGGTTCGAAATCCAATCATCCAATAGGTGTTGGACATCTGTAGGTCTTATATACTACATTATCTTTCCATTTTATTTAAATCGTTAAATAATGTGGTCATCGCTGCATCATCATGATGTCATAATAATTTAATTTATTTAATGTCTAAAAATTATAAAAAAACTACTATGATGTAGTAAATATTTTTATCTTTCCAATTAATATTTATAGTCAAAAATCTGATTTGTATAACTCCATGTAAAAATTGTTTTAGTAAAACATTTCATGTTTGTCTCATTTTTACTTTAACTTTAAATAAAAAGATATTAATGTCATTTTCAAACCAAAGTGGCTTCATGGGGTACCCAAGTTGACCCAGGGGTTGTCTTGGTCATCCATGACACATCCAATGAATTTAGGACATGTTTCAAGTTCATTTTATATTATTAAAACATTACTTTTACCTTAAACTACACTAATTACCTCTAATCGCGACTAAAACATAATAAGTTACTATTCAACAAAAAATTATTTTAATCCCATTGAACCACATTTTACTTCTTAATGACAACCATATATGTCGGATTTTTGAAATTCAAATCACAGAAGTGGTAAATTTTCATTTAAACAAAAAATCTGTTTTTATAAGTACCACTTAGTGGTTTCACTATTCATCATAAATTGAAGTCTTTCAGAAAAATACAAAAATTTCACCCTAAGCTATATTTGATATTCCGAATTCAAAAATGAAGTCTATTTTAAAAAATTAAAACCATATAAGTCACATTAATTAATTTAATAATTAATTCCCGCTATCATGACAAAAAGCGTGTTTTTATGAAACAAAAAGTATCAAAAGATTGACACTAGTTTAAGTCCGATTTCAAAGTGAAATTAATTCCAATGACCACTATTGGATTTAATGGTAAAAATATATTATAATTTCACATTAAAACCAATTCAAAAGATAATATAATCATATAAATAAATTAGATTAAAAAGAGGTTTTGAATTAAAATACAACATTTTACACTATTCATAAAAAAATGAACTTTATTGGAAAAATACCAAAAATTAACCCAAGGTAAATTTCAATGTCCCAATCATAAATAATAAGTTTATTTTTGAAAAATGGAGCTTATAAAATTGTCAAAAAGTGAATTTAGAAGGGGTTTTCCATCAAAAGGCGGTTAATCGACCTTTTAAAAAATATTAGAATGTTTACACTTAAAAACTGGATTCATTTGCATTTTTAATCCTCTAACATTTATTGTAAAGAGTAAAAAATATTTGACAAACATATATAATCATTTTTTAGTTAGTTCTGTTCATTCCTGCCATTACCACGACTAGGCGTTAACTACCATTTAAAATTATATTATTTTATTATTAGAGTGCAACGAAATATTCCAAAGAAACTAGTTGTTGCGTGTTGGGTACGCCATTAAGCATAGTGTCCCCTTTGAAGTAATATTAATATTTTATTCACAAATATGGATAAATATAATGATGTCATATTCTTTATTTACCTGGGGTGTTACATCCTTCCCCACATTTGGGAATTGCGTCCTCGCAATTTTTAAAATTGAGCTTGGAAACATCCTTGAAAGTCCCACATCGGAACAACAGTCGGTAAAAAAATCACTTTAAAATAAAGAAAGATAAGTACAAAGGTCACCCGAGTTAACCCATACTAGGATTCCGAGTATGAAAATATGGACATGGAGGAAAAACAAAGGGTCCTGTTCTGATGGCGAGTGATAGAAAACATGTTTAGGATAAAGTTAACCACAAGAAAATCACAAAATAGTGATGGGTTAAATGGTATTCGATTCCTCAATAGGAAAAGTTAATAGACAACATTTTTTTAAGATACTTATTATTGAGGAATTTATTCATAAGGAAAAATAATCACTTATCATGTTGACTTTCATCTTTTATTACATTCCTTACACAAACTCATATTTTCTCAAAAAGACGAGTATTTAGGAAGATTTGTTCACATTAAGAGTACTTTAATCAACTTATAGAGAGTCACCTAATCCAAAAAAGAGAACTATATACTTCCCATGTATTTAGTCTTTAACCAAAACCAAAACCAAAAAGGTTAGAAAAAGATCAGATAATCCGGAAAAGGATAACCCTTTATAAAAAGAAAATCCATTCTTAATCTCCAAAATTTGTCCAAAAAAACCCAATGGTCAACGAGGAACTTTCTATAATTAATTTTTCCATAAAATTATTCAATGTAAACCAAACTAAGATTGAAACCCAAATATTTGAAGGATTTAGTCACATATTCTTCTAAGTTAAATCGTAACATTTATCTCCAAACAACATCAATTGCTCTTAATGTCTCGTATTGAAAAGTTATTAACCTAATCACATATCTTCCATGATAGGTTAATAAATTTCCATAGATAACCCAAAATCAACTTACTCTTAATTCATATAATCATCTAACTAAAAAGAATCAGTCAAACTATCCAGGGACTTCACGTAGTCCAGTGGTAGGAGATAAATACCAGTCGCACTTTCGTTGTGGGTTTGATTCTCGTAGCTTGGTCCAACGCGACGGGTTGTCACACAGTCTGCGTGTTGTCCTTTTTCCAAAACTATATAACTCTCAAAAAATTCCCCAAAATGAGATAAAATCTTCAAAAAAAATCATAACATATTTTAACCTCAATTTTATCTCATGCCTTTCATTTTCCATCATATCATAGAGTAACCCATAATTACCTCAAAAGTAAGGATCATATAAACTCTAATGGTTACCTTTATAATTATTACCTGAACTTCCACATCGATTGTCCACCCGTACATGATTCATTACAGAACATACCAAGGTTCAATTGGTTAATCATGACTCCTTGATAGTTGGTTTAGAAGAACCACAAGTTTCCTCATTGAATCCTCCATTTTATCTAGTATCTTAATCAGAGAACCACCACAGTTTCCTTCAAACCTATTGTCTCTTTGGTGCCTTCTAGATCCATCCATTCACTAAAAACAGAATTGTGAGTGCGAGTATATCATCAAAACCACCATTTACTAATGAGGATGATAAACACTAATATATACTTACTCAATCACTTTATCTAAAACTAGGACTCTTTCTGAAATCCTAACCATTATGGTAATGTCACTTATGCTTAAAGAATACCCTAACCTCTAAAGTTATCTAAACCGTCCTTTGATACCAACTATACGGCCCCAGCCTTAAACCTTACTTAATCTTGAGTTATTACAAGATTACACATTGAGGATCTTTTCAGGTTTAGAGTTTTAGAGAATTAGATCATGAAACTTGCATTACATTCCACATTTAAACAAAGTGGTTACATAAAAGGCAGTATTCATTCTTCCCATCAACGGAAACATATTTAAAATAAAACACTGATTCATTCTTGACACATCCTTGACACTATCATCACATCATTTACCTTTCCCTTGACCTGTGAAAAACATATCAAAAACTTGGGATGAGCATAAAAAGCTCAGTAGGAGTTATAAAAATATGGAAAGGAAACATGAGTTCATATATACATCAGAATGAAATAATACATTACCCATAAAACATAGGAATATCAAATCATGAATAAATCATAGAAATCATAAGACATAAAAGGTATCTTGAGGCATTCATAACATTCTTACGTAGGGAGTAACCCTCTTGGTTACGTTTGGAATACCCACCATAGTATATTCCCTAAATCTATTTGGAGAAACCTTAACGTTTCACCCCTTCGCGTCACCCAATGCATTGGAGAGCTATATCGGGCTCACCCACCCTTCGTCTATCACGGAACCACCCATCTTCATAATAATTCCCAAGAACCTCAACATAATCGTATCACATAAAACATGCATAAAGGAAACATAACATTTCCACCTTTCAATCACAAGATGTCAATACCACAAATTGATATAAAAATATTATGAAAACCATTTTCAATACCAAAAAAAAAAGTAAAACATGGTATTTATTATTCTTTTAAAAAAAGTTATGGATTGTATAGGATGTCGAAACTCAAATAATGGTCACGGCGGCAGACAAGTCGTTATCGCCGCATACGTACGAATAAAACATTCCCTTTTGTCATTTAGTAAAACACATCGTATAAAAGAGATTTATTTTGGATAAACGTAAAAGTCAAAAGGGGTATATACACCATATAAAATAAGGTTGTGTATAAAACAAAATATGCCTCAATGAAAGGAGATTGAGACGAAGTCCCATACAAAGACGATATCCTTGGTTTAAGGATAAATCAATTACATAATTATTGTGACAAACGAATACACCAAATATAACTGGATATTAAGTGTAAAATAATCAAAGTTCATTCACACATATTCAAAGGATGAAATATTCAATAACTACATGTTGAACCCAATGAAATCGAAATTGGGTTAAGAAGTTCCCTTGACAGCCTAAAGACGTCACATCAAAATGAGTATATGAGAGATAAAAAAAGGGTATCTCATCACTTGGACATAAAATTTACATAAATAAGGATATATGACAACATATCCCAACATAACAATATTTAAATTAAAAGACCCAACAAAATAAGTCTTTTAAAAAGAGGAGGGTGAAAGGTTCCCTTACCGACATGGGTATCTTTCGAAACATACACCTCGTGAAAGATGGACAATACAAAATTGATGTAAATACTCATAAAAGAAATTATATTACACAATGAGTAAAATAATGGGCATTACATACAACACTCAAAGGAAATTGTGGAAAATGTAGCATAAATCTCACGGGAATAGAAGTTAGATGAAAAATCCCTTACGAAAACTCGGCACCATAACGGCGCCACATAAAACTTACAAAAATGGATTGATGAGATCAAATAGGGTATCTCATAATATTAACATAAAGTTTATAGAAAGAGGAATATAAAATAACATCCCCCAACATATCAAAGAGGATCTTAAAAGAAGTTACATAAAGGAGTTTACTTAAAAAGAAAGAGATAGGTTAGATCTCTTACGAAAATTTGGCAGCCTAACAGCGCCACTCAAAACATACAAAATGGATTGATGAGAGAGAATAGGGTCTCTCATCACATGAACATATAAATTACAGTAATATTAATATAAAAGAACATCCGAATAACAAGAGAGATGAGCTTTAAAAGGAATGACATAAAAGAGTGTACTTAAAAAGAAAGAGAGGAGTAGGATCCCTTACCTCGGGTCCGACTTGACTCGATCGTTCTTTTATCTCCTGAATAATAAACATGGGTTAATTTCTACTTCCTTAAAAAACTTTTTCAATTTCATTATTCCTTTTATATCACTTATTACCATGTCATAAATATTATGTAATCATTTAAGTTAATAATATTTTGTTTTGCCGATATTTGGTTCTTAAGTCGAAAGTGGACTTCTTACAATTACATGTTGTTTGGGTGGCCAGATGTTCATTATATCCCGAATGAAATTCCTGATTTGGATATCATATATATCATATATATCTATAATATACATGTATTTATAATATCACATAACATTTAGAGTTATGAAATGAAATGCACCGTTCATGGAGACGGTAAGCCGTACGTACGCATGAATGCTGCTTCCATGTCTATTTCATATTTAATGGAATTTAAACATAATGATACATAATAGAATTTTAATTCCAGTATGGTATCATATATAATATTATTAAATATATCTTTTATATGTACCACATATGGTATTAACGAATCAAATCACTTTGAGGGGGCGGTAGTCCGCACTTTCTTTAATGAAGATATCGCGTTTACCCATAATGGAAACCATAAAGGTATGCCATAAATGAAAAAAATACAGAATATTAAGTAAAACATAAACATATCATATATAATATATAAATATAGTGACATCTTAATGGCCACCTTTTAAGGTGTTTTATTAGTGTTGAACAATCATCGTTTCGTGAGATAGAAATTCGCCATCCACGGAAACATTATGTTCTTTAACCATTAGATGTAGGTGTGTGTACGTGTAGCTCGAATACTTCTTATAAAAACATCCTAGTATATTTAATATACTGTATTTGTTACAAAATAAATTAATAAAAAGAGTTTAGGGGGTTGGAGAGGCAAAATAAAACAAAAGGACTCAAGTGAAGACATTACCTTAAAATCGGGTAACTCCCTTTGGTTTGAGCTCAAAGGCTTCCATGGGAAGACTTATGCCCAAAGTGATGCTTCAAGGAGTAAGAGAGGGAAGTGGAGAGACAAAATGGTCCGGGTTTGGCCGATCAAAAGGCTTTGTGAGTGTGGGTAAGGAGGTAGAGGTGGGGGCCTTTTATTAGAGGAGAAGAGGGGCACTCTTGGAAAGTAAAGAAAAGTCACTTTATTTTAAAATGATATTCGGATTTAAGAAGTACCACATTGATATAATTCTATGATAAGCTGATAAGGGTTCTAAATAAAATCATCCAATAGGTTTTGGACATGTGTAGGTCGTATATATTACATTATCTTTCTATTTTATTTAAATCGTTAAATAATGAGGTCATCGCTACATCATCATGATGTCATAAATAATTTAATTTATATAATGTCTAAAAATTATAAAAAAACTACTATGATGTAGGAAATATTTTTATCTTTCCAATGAATATTTATAGTCAAAAATATGATTTGTATAACCCCATGTAAAAATTGTTTTAGTAAAACATTTCATGTTTGTCTCATTTTTACTTTAACTTTAAATAAAAAGATATTGATGTCATTTTCCATCCAAAGTGGCATCATGGGGTCCCCAAGATGACCCATGTGTTTTCTTGGTCGTCCATGACACATCAAATGAGGTTAGGACATGTGTCAAGTTCATTTCATATTATTAAAACATTACTTTTACCTTAAACTACACTAATTACCTCTAATCGCGATTAAAACTTAATAAGTTACTATTCACCAAAAAATTATTTTAATCCCATTGAACCACATTTTACTTCTTAATGACAACCATGTATGTTGGATTTTTGAAATTAAAAACACAGAAGTGGTAAAATTTCATTTAAACGAAAAATCAGTTTTTATAAGTACCACTTAGTTGTTTCACTATTCATCAAAAATTGAAGTTTTTCAGAAAAATACCAAAAATTCACCCTAAGATATATTTGATATTCCGAATTCAAAAATTATGTCTATTTTAAAAAATTCAAAAAATATAAGTCAAATTAATTAATTTAATAATTAATTCCCGCTGTCATGACAAAAAGCGTGTTTTTATGAAACAATAAGTATCAAAAGATTGACAGTAGTTTAAGTCCGATTTCAAAGTGAAATTAATTTCAATGATCACTATTGGATTTAATGGTAAAAATATATTATAATTTCTCTTTAAAACCAATTCAAAAGATAATATAATCATATAATTAAATTAGATTAAAAAGAGGTTTTGAATTAAAATACAACATTTAACACTATTCATTAAAAAATGAACTTTATCAGAAAAATACCAAAAATTAACCCAAGGTAATTTTCAATGTCCCAATCATAAATAATAAGTTTATTTTTGAAAAATAGATCTTATAAAATTTTCAAAAAGTGAATTTAAAAGGGGTTTGCCATCAAAAAGGTGGTTAATCGACCTTTTAAAGAATATTAGAATGTTTATGCTTAAAAGCTGGATTCATTTCCATTTTTAATCCTCTAACATTTTTTGTAAAGAGTAAAAAATATTTAACAATCATATATAATCATTTTTTAGTTAGTTATGATCATTCTCGCCATTACAACGGCTAGGCGTTAACTACCATTTAAAATAATATTATTTTATTATTAGAGTGCAATATTAGATTCCCAAGAAACTCGTTGTTGCGTGTTGGCTACTCCATCGAGCATAGCGTCCCCTATAAAGTCATATTAAAATTTTATTCACAAATATAGATAAATATAAAGATTTCATATTTTTTATTTACCTGGGGTGTTACATTTTTAATGAATGATTTAAATAAATAAGATTATAAAGATTAAAAAAATATCCAAAACCTTTCCAATAAACATTAGATGATCTTATTTCAAATAAGATTCTTCCTATATTCGACATTAATAATTTTTGGACCTTTCGAATCTGAAAATCATTATATAATAAAATAATATTTTCAAACGTTCCTAAAGATCCACACCTACCCTTTATAAAAATCTTGCACCTCTAAAACATTAATCACACCTCTAAATCCTCTTTTACCATCCAAAATCTGCCCAATTAATCTCCCTACATCCCTATCTTCTAGATATAATCCTTACCTTAGGTAGAAGGAACTTCATAAAATCTTTTTTGTTCAATCCAAAGGGAGTTACCTAATTTAAGGGTAAAGTCTTTTCTTATGTTCTATTCATTTATTTTACTTCTACAACCCACTAATTACTTTTTATTAATTTATTTTATAAAAACCCAGTAACAAAATACTAGGTTGTTTTTATGATAAGTATTCGAACAACACATACTCACACCTCTGTCTACTGGTTAATGAACATATTATTTCTCTGGACGACGAACTCCTAGCTCACAAAAAGATGATTGTTTAATTTTCTCCTACCTTATCTTGTATTGTCCATTAAGATGGAAATGTATTTATATGTGATATATATTATTATTATTATTTTTTTTTAAATTTTAATTTGTAGTGTATCGTTATGGTTTCCATAATGGGTTAATACGCTAAATTTATTTGAGAAAGTGTGCACTACTACCCCCTCAGGTGATATGACTCGTTCATTCCATATGTGGAACATATAAAGGATGGAGATACATAAATTGAATAGATGTTATTACATATGAATTATAATATACCTTTGTATCATTATGTTATAATTCCATTAAATGATAAATAGAAATGAATGTAGCATTCATGTGTATGTACAACTTACTGTTTCCATAAACGGTGCATTTCATTTCTTACCTCCAAATGTTATGTACTATTATAAATACATATATATACTCTATATATATGATATAAATTATATCTAAATCACGAATATAATTCTAGTGAATATGTACTTTTCATCACATGAATAAATTGTAATTATAAGAAGTTCATTTTTGAATCAAGAACCAAATATCGACAAAAAAACCTAATTAACTTAAATGATAACATAATTTTATAACATGGTAATAATTGATATAAAAAAGGAATAATAATCTTGAAACCTTTCTTAATTGAGTAGAAATTAACTTTAGTTTATTATTCATGATGTTAAATAATTAATTAGTTGAGTCAGACATAAGGTAAGGGACTTCGTATCAATCTCCTTTCATTGAGGCATATTTTGTTTTAATAATGACATTGTTTTATACAATGTATATACACCATTGAGTTTTCATTTAATTCAATTGTATTATTTTTATACAATTCGGTTTACCAAATAAAAAAAAAATCCATGTTTCGTTAAACGTAAGCAGTGACAATGTCTTTTTCCACCGCCGTGAGTATTATTTGATCTTTGGCTTCCTCAAAAAGTCATAATGTTTTTAAAAGGAATATAAATACCATATACTATTTTACGTATTTTGGTATTGAAAATATTTATGATAAAGGATTTCTTATGAAAATATATTTAAATGATATATTTTGATTGAAAGGTCGAAATTTAATATCTCTTTTATGGTTGTTTTATGTATTATGAACATTTTATGATTCTTGGGCATTTTTTATTTATATGGGTGGTTCCGTGAAAACCCAGGGTTTGTGTGCCAAATATAGATATTCAATTCATTTAGTAACGTGATGGAGGTAAATTTTAATGTTTCTCCTTATAGATTTAGGGAATATATGAGGATGGGTATTCAAAAATGCAACTCACTACGTAGTTTTGAAATCAACAACATAAGTATGATATGGGTACCACAAGTTACCATTTATTATTTGGGATAACCTTGTGTTTTTCATATATATTATTGCTTGATAATGTATTTTAATTCTCTTATGTAATGTATTTATTGTTGAACTAATGTTTTATTTCATTGTTTTATAATACTTACTGAGATTTTAATGCACTCCAATGTTTTAAAATGATTTTCACAGAACATGAAGATGAATAGGGTCAAGAATAGGATCAAGAAAAAGTCCGGATCTCTAAAATATAGAACATGACATGACTCTTTTTTATGAGTTATTATTTAATGTAAAAATTGAAACTGATTAGAAGTTTCTAATTTGTAATTTTTTGAGATGTAATGTAATAGTTATGGGATAATTCTCTAAAACCCTAATCATGAAAACATCATCAATGTGAATTATTCATATAATTCAAGATTATGTGATGTTATATGGTGTGGTCCTTATAGTTGGTATCAAAGGTCAGTTTAGACAAATTTGGAGTTTAAATATTGTTAAATTAATGTCCATAAATTAATTTTTGGTAAGACTGAAATGATATAGCACGTAAGGATTACCCTGATGCATCGCCAAAAATATTTCTGTGTTCCGAATGGTTTTCGGTAGACGAAATAGGGTAGCTATGATGGGATTACATCAGGAGAAAGAAAACCTTTCAAATCAAAAAACATGAGATTGATAGAATCAGAAATGAAAAGTTTGTTGCAGTGATGACACAATTGACTTAGGCTCTAAATGGTGGTGGTTTCCATGCATGAGATCATCCATATCAACCATAGAGGAACATGTTAGTAGCCGAGCATTTCATGGGGGAACGTCCCCAATCATTCATTATATCATCTGACTATGTTCTCGTAGAAGGGAGGATTAAAGCACTGGAACATATTTTTTATTTTATGGGATTTTCAGAACATCAAAAGGTTAGTCTCGCTATTTATATTTTGGAAGGTGAAGACGATCAATGGTGTTTTATGGTGAAAAATATCAAGGATAGTGTGGAGATTGATTCTATTGATTGTCATGAGTTCAAAGGTATGTTTCTTGAGAAATATTTTCTTATGATGGTTTTTCATAGAATGAAAAAACAATTCATATAATTGAGGCCGGAAGATGTCTCAGTTTATACATAGGAATAAAAATTCTCTTGACTGGAAAGGTTTTATCCAAACATTATATGAGATGTTGATAGTAAAATCAATCATTTTTACTCATGGTTAAAGACAATGTTTCGAATGGGATTTATATTCTCATGAGTTCAAAAGTTTTGAAAAATGTGTTCGATGTGCGGTGAAAGTGGAAATGGGGTTTGCCGAGGGTCAACTGTTATTTGAAAAACAATATAATAAGAGGTAAAGGAGGAAGAATAAATGGAATAACTCTTCAAAAAAGTATAATTGTAGGAATCTTAAGGTTACAGTTTTTCAAAATTATGGAGAAAACCGTGCTGGGGAATATCATTTAAATTCTGGTAAGTGATATCGATGTGGTAAAGTGACACATAAGGCTCTTAATTTCTATGATAAATATCTGGTTAATGTAAAGAAAATATTAGATTTACAGTCAATAAAATGTTTTATGTTCAATGAAATAGGTCATTATGCAAATGAATGTCCAACTAATAACTCTACTAAGAGAACAAGGTAATACTACAAGAAAAAAAGGGTCGGTGGAATCCTTTGCAACTATTTCAGCAGATGATGGGCCATCAAATGAAGTAGTATCATGTAAACTATTTGTTTGTTCAGATTATTCCGTTGTGTATTTTGATTCAAGGTCTACACATTCATTTATTTTTGAGAAGTTTTTTAGGAAATCGGAATACCATCTCAAGATATGAATCCTAATCTTATGGGAAAATCAAGGGAGGAAATTTTGAGACATAATTAAATTATAATATCCTTCATGTCCTTGTGTGCAGAAAGAATCTAGCAGAAAACAATTTTTTGGACTATAGTAGAATTTGATGTAATTTTGGTTATAGATTGGCTTCCTATTTATCAGGCTAATATTTACGGAAGATCTAAAGAGGTTTGTTTTCAGAATTATTTTTAGTTTGCCTAAAATAATGAACCCTTACTTTTAATACCATATTAGGTAGCTGAGAAACTATTTAAATATGGAAATATATGTTACCTTGCACAAATTTTATAAAATAATGGAACTATTCAGATTTGTGATGTGCTAGTAGTAAATGAGTACCTTGATGTTTTTTCTACTAAGTATCCTTGTATTATGCCTAATAGGTATGTTTAATTTATTATTAATGTAGTTCCTAATTAAAATCCAATTTCAAAAACCCCTTATCAAATGGGCCATGTTTATATTTTAGAGTTAAAGAAGAAATTGCATGACTTATTAGATAAAGGTATCATTCGACCCAGCACATCTCCTTGGGGTTCTTATATCTAGTTTGTTTTTAAAAAATATGGTTCAATATGACATTTAAATTATTATAGATCATAGAATAACATCACATTTAAGAACAAATATAATTTTCCTCATATTATTGATTTGTTTGTTATGCTTTTGGGAGATCAGTATTTTTGGAAGATTGATTTGAGGTTGGGGTACCATCCATTTAAATAAAATGATTCACACATTCTAAAGACTGTGTTCCCTACTAGATATGGCTATTATGAATGTTTTGTTATGCCTTTTGGGTTATCCAATTCACCTATTGTATTAATGGATCATATGAATAGATTTTTCTGTGAGTTCCTGGATATGTTTTTGGTTTTGTTCGTTGATGATATTTTGGTTTATTATAGATGTGAATAGGACTGTGGACTTCATTTAAGGGTTTTCTTGCAAATACTAAATGAAAAGAAACTATATTAGAAATTTATTATGTATGAGTTTTGGTAAAAAAAAATTCATTCCATGGTCACATTGTTTCAAAAAATGTCATCACTATAGATCCTTCTAAAATAAAAGTTGTGGAAGAATGGACAAACCCTCCCCCCCCCCAATATAACCAAAATCTGTATTTTTCTTGGTTTTGTAAGTAATTACTGGATGTTTGTTGAAATATTTTCACGGTTATCTATCCTAAATACTTTGATAACTTGAAAGGGTGTTAAGTTCCTTTGGGAATAAGAATGTGATAATTATTTTTAGGAATTGAAAAAAGGATTAGTGAATGCTTCTATTTGGGAATTACCTTCTATAAATTGTGACTTTGTTATATAGAGTGATGCTTCATTGAAAGGACATGGCTCTGTACTTATGTAATATTATCTATTAATTACTTATTCTTCACTTCAGTTGAAACCTATTGAGTTAAATTACCATACACATGATTTGGAATTAGCAGGTGTTGCTTTATGCTTTAAAAATCTTGAGTCAAAATATGTATGGTATAAAATCTGAAATATTAACTGATCAAAAATGTTTGTAGCATATACTTCCTCAGAAAGAATTAAACATGAGACATAAGATAAGGTTGGAATTAATCATGAATTATTATTTCACAATTCATTAAAATCAAGGAAAAGAAAATAAAGGGGTTGATGCTTTGAGTTGAAAAAGTAATTCTACCTTAAACATCATACATTTAGAACAGGAGACATTGATTGAAGACTTGTTGAACTTTAGCATATAAGTTACTGGTGAAGGAAGTTTTTATGTTTTGTTTCAGGTGTCAGTGAAATCATGTCTATTAGACATAATTATGCTCACACATAAGGAAGACAATGAGTTGCAAAAAAGGTTATATTTGGTTCATAAGGTTATTTTTATTGATTTTAACATTGATAATTATTGTATTTTGATATTTGGAGAGATATTATGTGTGCCTTGTTATTCATAGTTGAATAATGAGTTGTTAAATAATGTTCATATTTCTCCGTTTTCAGTTCATCCTGGGAGTACAATGATTTATAGAGTTCATTGGTATTGTAACTGGTGGGATGGAATGAAAAGAGATATACATGATTTTACTGTGAAATGATTGACATGTCAGCCAGTTAATGAAGATCAGTTGTTACCAATATGGAATGCTTCATCCTTTATCAGTTCCAGAGTGAAAAATGGTAAAATATATCCATGTAATCCATTATGGGATTACCAAAGACATCTCGAGTTAATAATGCAATCTAGGTTATTGTTGATCGATTGAAAAAAAATTGCTCATTTACTTCATATTAGAGATATTTGCCTCAAGATTAACATTCTCAGTTATATGAAAAAGATATTGGTAGTTTTCATCATGTTACCCACTCCATTTTATCTGATCGTGATCCCATGTTTACTTCTAACTTTTTTAAAGGCATTTTGAAGTCATGGGGTACTGAATTAAATTTTATTACAACTTTTCATATTCATTCAGATGGGAAGTTAGAAAAAAAAAATCAGACCATGGGGGATACACAATAAGCTTTTTCAGAGGATTACCAGGGAAGATGGGACAAACATCATTGTTTGGATAAAATTTTATAATAATAGTTTTCATTCTAGTATACTGATGGCTCCATTTGAGGCATTATATGGGAAGTGAGGCCAAACTCTAGAAGTTTTGTATGATGTTACTGAAAGGATGTTGATGGAACTAGAATTGGTAGAAGAGATGGAAGAAATTGTTTAGATGTTTTAGAAGCACATGAGAACAGCTCATAGTAGGTAGTAATTTAATGTGAATAACTAGAGGAAGGATCTTTCTTTTAAGGTAGTTGATCATGTTTTTCTCAATGTTTCTACATGAAAAATTGTGATGTGTTTTGTTACGAAGGGAAAGTTGAGTCTGAGGTTCATTGGACCTTATGAAATCCTAGAGAATGTTGGATCAGTTGCATAAAGAGTGCCTCTACCTCCATCTTTATCATAGGTAGATTTTTTTTAATGTATCAATGATGAGAATTATTATACTAGATCTGTCTCATATTTTGAGCCTAGAGGTAGTTCAGTTGAAAGAGAATCTCTCTTATGAGGAACAACTAGTCCATATTCTTGACTGAAGAGATCATGTGTTGCAGAATACGGTAATTAATCAGGTAATGGTTTTGTGGAAAAAACATATGGTCGAAAAGGAATCATGGGAATTATAAAATTCAATGAGGGATAAATCCCCCCACTTATTAGAAAAGTGAATAAAAATTGTGAGGACTAAATTTCATAAGGGGGGAAAGATGTAACATCCTAGTTAAATAAAGAATAATAAATTTTCATTTTCTTGATTTATATATTAATTTTACTTTATTGGGGATACTATTTTATATGGATTACCTGACATGCAACAATGCGTTTGTTTAATGTCTAATGTTGCGCACAATGCTGAGTCATGCTGAAAAATAATAATATAATATTTTTTTTGAATTTTAGTTAATGCCTAGCCATTTTATTGGAAAGAATGAACAGAACTAAATGAAATATTATTATACATGTTTGTTAAATGATTCTACATTTATCCAATATATATTCGTGGCTTAAAATAAGAAATAATCTAATTTTACCCATAAATACTCTAATATTCATTAAAAGGTCGATTTACATACTTTTTTTGAGAAGCCTCAACAAATCTAGTTTAGGTCACCTTTATATGTTCTATTTGACAAAATAAAATTCTTCTTTAGAATCGTGACATCAAATTTTACTTTTGGTAAATTTTTAGTATTTTTCTGATAAAATTCATTTTTAATGAATAGGGAAAATACAATATTTTTATTCAAAACATCCATTTAATAATATTTATTTATATGGTGATTATTATTTTTAACTGTTTTTAAAGTTTAATTATATTATATTTTAACCATTTAATCTTACGTTGGTCATTTTAAGTAATTTAATTTTGAAATTGGACATAAAAAGTGTCAATATTTTGATAATTATTATTTCCTAAAAACACTCTTTTTGTTTTGATAACGAGAATTAATGTTAAATTATTTACTGAATATTCTATGTTTTGAATTTTTTAAAATAGTCATCATTTTTAAATTCAGAATATAAAATATATCTTTGGATGAATTTTTGATATTTTTCAGAAAAACAACAATTTTTTAGGAATACTGAAAACACAAAGTTGTAGTTAAAAAACTGACGTCTTCATTTCAATGAAATTTTTCCACTTATATGAATTGAATTTTGAAAATCTGAAAAACATGCTTGATATCAGTATGTAAAATGTGGTTCACATAGATAAAAATAATTTTGGGTGAATATTAACTTTTTAATTTTATTTATCACGGTTAAAGTTAAATAGGGTATTTCAAGGTAAAAATAATTTTATAACAATATAAAATTACCTTAACACTTGTCCTAACATTTTTGGACGGGTCGTGTCCGACCAATACAATCCATGGATTAGATTTTTTCCTTTTAAGGCCATTTGTGTAAGATAATGTCATTAAAAACATTTTTATTTAATAGAAAAATAAAAATATCATAATCATGTATTGTTTTTCTAAAAATATTTTAACGAGGGATTATGAAATTGATATATTTGAATATAATTATTCCTCATAAATCTAAAAATATTTCTGACATCATGGTATTTTATTTATAATTTTTCGATATCAAATAAATAAAATTATTTATGACATAAGAATGATGCAATTTTTTAGCTCATTAATGAATGATTTTAAAAAAAGATGATTATAAAGATTAAAAAAATATAAAAACCCAGTCCAATTATTATTGGATGATTATATTTCTAACAATAATCATATTAAATTATAGTTTAATAAGTTTTGGACATTTAGAAATAGAAAATAATTATATAATAATATAATATTATCATACTTTCTTAAAGAGCCCCTCCTCAAACTTATTAAATCCCTCTCCTCTAACCCTTTACTCAAACCACTCATTTCACATGGCCCATCAAAAATAATCCCAATTATTCCCCCTACATTCCTCTCTTTCACCTAGATGACATACCATAGGCAGAACTTACTTCATGAAATACTTTTGGATCAAACCAAAGGGAGTTACCCAATTTAAATGTGACACATTCTCTTAAGTTCTTTTAATTTAATTTACTTCTCCAACCCCCTAAAATCTTTTTATTACTTTTGTTAATAAAAACAACAGTATGATCAATATAATAGGTTTTTGTTATGCGATGTATTCAAACAACACTTACACACACCTCCGTCTAATGGCTAAAGAACATATTGTTTCTATGGATGGAAAACTACTGCCTCATGAAATGATAATTGTGAAATATTTCCCTACCACCTTATATGGTGGAAATTATGATTGCAATTTTTTTATAAGTGATATATATTATATTTATATTTTCTTTTTAATTTTTTATTTTTCATTTATATCATAACTTTATGGTTTTCATAATGGGTTAATGCGATAATTTTATTTGAGGAAGTGCGGACTACCGCCCCCTCAAAGTGATATGACTCATTCATGCCATATGTGGAATGTAAAAAGGATGGAGTTAATGAAATTATATATATATATATATGATATTATAAAATAATTATTATAAACCTATATATCATTATATTATCATTCCATTAAATATTAAATATAAATGAATGTAACGTTCATGCGTACGTACAACATACCATCCCCATGAATGATGCATTTCATTTCTTACCTCAAGATGTTATATTATATTATATATATATATATATATATATATAATAGATATATATGATATATATGATTCATAAATCATGAATATTATTCTGGAGATAATGTAATTTTTACCACATAAACAACTTGTAATTATAAGAAGTTCATTTTTTACTCAAGTACCAAATGATGACAAAACGACCATTTTTAACTTCAATGATTAAATAATGTTTATAATATGATAATATGTGAAATAAAAAATATTAATAAACATGAAAGGGTTATTAATAAAGTAAAAAATAAATTTAGAATATTATTCAGCAGATTAAAGAATTAATGGGTCAAGTCAGACTTGGGGAAAGGGTCTTCATCTTAATCTTCTTTCATTGAGAAATATTTTGTTTTATACATTAAATTTTTTTTATATGATGTATAAATAAATTTGAATTTTTATTTCATTCAATGTGAATCTATTTCTAGGAGGCATTTTAATAATTAAAAAACAATAATGTTTCTTTTAACGTAAGCAGTGACAACGTCATTTTCCACCGCCATGGGTTTTATTGGATCTATGGCTTCCTTAACAAGATGTGATGTTTTTAAAATGAAAATAAATTACATATATTATTGTACATATTTAGTTATTGAAAATTTATTTGATAATGGATTTTTTATGTTAATATATTTAAATCATATACTTGGATTGAAACATGGTAATTTCATCTTTCCATTGTGTTTGTTTTATATGTTATGAACATGTTATGGTGCATGGGAATTGTTTACGTATATGAGTAGTTTTGTGATAAACCAAGGCTGAGGAAGCCCGAGATAGCTCTCTAATTAATTGGGTAACATGATGGAGGTAAAAATTAATGTTTCTCCTGATATATTTATGCAATGTGCATTTATGGGTATTCCAAATGTTACTCCTTATGTAGTTGTGAAAGTTACAACTTATGTATGTTATGGATGCCACAAGTTAAATTATGATTTATGATTCTACTGTGTTATTCATAATTATTATGATATCATGAGGTATGTAATTAAGATAAAGTTTTGTATGTATTGATGATATAATTTTTACTTGCAATTTTTTATAAGCCTTACTGAGCTTTTTATTCTCATCCCAAGTTTTGAAATGTTCTTCATTGGAATTAATGATGAATAACTTCAATGTTTGGATCAAATAAGGTTCATGATTTCAAAGACATGTTAGAATTGATAACTATTTTTTCAAGAGTTTTTATTTTTTGAAAAAAATTAAAACAAATTAGAAGCTTCTACTTAGTAATTTATGAGATGTAATGTAATATTTAAGGCATAACACTCTAAAACTCTAAACCTGAAAAGATCCTCAATGTGAATTATGCATTTAATTCATGATTATGTTTTGTTTTAAGGAAAAGACATTATATATGGTGCATAAATTTATTTATTCATGAGTGATACTTGGTTCCCTAGTGGTTTTACTTAGAAGGGTTCAGTGGGCTATGCCTTATGTGACATGAGCGATACTCAGATTCACATGTAGGAATTCCTCAAATGGGATTATATAATAATTTAGATTATTATAATCCTAAGTGTTACATTTTCCTTTAGTGTTTTTTATTGGATAGGAACAATTAGAAATAATTTTGTAACATTCCATGAGTGATACTCATCCCCCTATGTGTTGTAACTGGGATTGAATCGTTAGGATAAGTTCTTATACCATACTGAGAGTGTTACTTTGGATTACTATTTACCGATCACATTAGAAGGAACTAGGATTTATTTTGATTAATACAATTAATTACTTTTTTAATGGTCTATGGATTGTTAGACTATCATATTTAAGGATGCGTCCTCAAAACCAAATATTGTGTTTATATGATATCATAGAAGCATAATATTGTTTTCTTGTGTTTTCATTATGATGTGAAAAACTTATAATTTATGTACGGGCTGAGTAGATATTAAAATAGTGATATTTTGTGATCATGTAGGCCTAATTTTTTTATGATAATGAGGAGTTTTTCTTCTATATCATGATTTCCCTATGAAGGGAGTTTCATCATGAGTTAATAGTGGATATTAATTTCCCAAGAGAAGTGACTCGCATGAGATAAAGAAACCTATTGAGGTTATCCTTAAGTTTTAGTATTAGTAAATCCATATGATGGGGAGTTTAAAATTGGATATTAACAGGGGTACACTTAACAAAATAAAATTATTAGTGCATGTTGAGGGTGGAATTACTATTGTGTTAGGAATAGTTATCTATGAACATTTTCAATTAAATATTATGTGTATGAAGAATGAATACAACTATTCATTGAATGTTATAATAGGTGGACCGCGGTCCATTGTGACTTGATACCATGTCATTAGATTCATTGGTGTGATATGGTCAGTAATTGGATGGTCCATATGAAATTTGGATTCCAATGATCGAGTCAATCAGATTTACCTAAGCACATGTGAAATACCAGTTTTAGATGTTGGGTATTATATTGGATATTTATAATGTCCTTTAACCATGACCATGATTGTTTTGATGTGATACATAGGTAAATCATATTTTTTGTGTGTAGATTCCTTCATGAGAGAATAGTGGATATTTTTGTTGGATAGGGATCCAACCATAGAATAGCATAATATTTTAGTTCATACATCAGTGTGTGTATTATATACCTGAATGTCTCACATTAAGATATTAAATTAATTTATATGAACATTCATTACATTATAAAAACACAAAAATAACTATTGTAATGGTATTGTGCATTCAGAAACATGGAAACATAAACCACTAGTTTATATGCATACTAAATTGTCTCCTAATATTGTATTCATAACAAGAACCCTTCATTGAAATATCATACACAATTAATTTCTTCGTACCCATAGGAAAGAAAAAATACAAAAGGGTGATCTTTTATTATATGTAAGATTAAATAAGGGATACAAATAAGTATTACATGAACATATTTTTATGAGAATATGGGAATTACATCGGAAACCATACACTTAATATAATAGATCACAATATTAAGTCACTAAATAAACAATGGGATCTAACAATACATGTATCATAAGGAAATCAATGATCATGATCCATGAGAGCACAACATTGGAATAAGACATTGAACTGTGGAATACACATAATCATAGAAAATCATGTCCTGAGTAGTCAATGATCACTGCCAATGATATCATTGTTTTACGGATTCTCTCCCTAACCCATTACTGTAGTCATGGTTTACTCCTAATAATATCATTGTAAACAAAGTCCCTTATTGAATAATGATTCCTAACTATTCCATTCATGTCTATATCATGACATATAAATCATTATCCAATGATGTTGAGGGTGATATTTGTCCCAGTAATCCCATAATGAAGATCATACATATTTGGGCATAGTTTCCTAAATCATTAATCATATAATAACTTTTTAAATGAAATCAGTTTCATAAGTATGTCATCATATAATTACCTAGGGAAAATTGAAATGTTTTATAATCATTTAATCATTCCATAATATCAAAAACCATGAAAATAATTAGGTTTTATAATAATCTCATCATGTTAGAACCAATTTAACTGAAACAGTTTTCATGAAAATAATTCATTCATAAACCTAAACCATTCATAGAAATAATAATATTGATATCCTTAGATAAAATGTTTTGGAAATCCTATTCAATGAAGATAACATTAGAATATAATAAAGGAATGTTGAATATAAATTATGGTTTATGTTGGTTTAAAATACATTTCATTCAATATAAGTTAAAAAGAATTTTTCTTTCCTGTTTCTCGTAAAACCCAAACATGCCTTGCATAGAAAATGAAAAGAATATTAGATTAATAAAAATTATTAATCAGACATGGGTTAAAATTTAATTAATGAATAATTTTTATAATGTTAAAAACATGTTTTGAAAATAATTTTAGAAGGATAGGATTTCAAATAAATACTGTTTTTGAACGAAGCGAAAAATAAAGATGATTTTTCTTGAAAATATATTTTGGAATATACATTATAAAATTGAATAATATAAAGGTATAAAATTTATTTTCAATAAATAATTGAATTAAATTTGAATAAATTGGTTTATTGATAGGTATATCATACAATTCATCCTTGGAAGCATAATCATGATCAATCTTGATAAAAGACAAGATTGTAACATGATATCCTTGCTTCTTTAATAACCATAAAGCATAAAACCCATATTAGAATAATGTAAATGTAAACATATAATATCATGAGAATAAATTAATTCATGATAATAAATTTATATTTGTTTTCCTAAAAACTATATAAAATTTGATAGATTCATAATATAACATATGTCTCAAAGAATGAAAATTGAGACAAAGATCACTTACCTTATGTGTAAAATTATTTCATACATGTTAAAAAAACATGTAAAACATATTATAAATATTTAATTGAAGAATAAATATATATATTTCATACAATATATCATTTTTATAGGACCTTATATTTCAAATTCATTAACCATTCCATGTTCATGTCAAGTTTTAGGAAATAACTACATTGTCTTTATTGAATGTTTTTTTATTAATTTTGACCATGTTATGTTTATCACGAGTCTATAATATATATAATTTTAACCATTATATGAATATAAAATATATTTATTATAAATTTTTTATAGTAATGCATAATATTTTGAGAATGAAAATCATAGACATTATTCATAGAGACTGTATATTATATAAAAACATGAACGATGGTTCCACAATCACTATGTATTAATATAAATTAAAGTAAATATTATGATACCATTATAGAATCATTTTTATTCCATATATATATTACATATTTTCATTAAACACATCATTTTTATCTTCTATTAAATGCATCAATGATTCACAACGCTTTAGGAGGTGATAGTCCTTTGTACACATGAGTGACGTTGTCGTATTCCCACAGAATAGAATGAATGAAGTTATATGTGATATGATAACCCCAAAAGAATAATAATATAATAAATATCATATATAAAAAATTTATTCCATCAATATATCCATATGTGAGATGTGGCTATGGTAAAAAAATAACAATGGTTTATAAATCGGTATTCCACCAAACATATGAATGTTGATTTCGAATCCTATTTGATGAGAGAGGATATAGTTTTAAACAATTAAATCATCACAAAAACATATTATTATATGTAATATTATAATTTTAATATATAATAATATTTTTAAAATGAGTCAAATAGGTGTATAGGGAAATAAAATGAAATGATTTTTTTAGGGGTGTTACCTCTTCTTTGGAAAACTTCTTTTGGTCTACACCAAAACTGCTTGTTTGGATGGTTTTATAATAGAAAACAAGGATTATGTTATGGTAGTAGGGATGTTTGTTAATTTTTATGGTATTTATTGGCTTAACCAAAGGGTTTTGTATGATTTTAGTGGAGAGAAGTATGGGCGACCTTTAATAAGTGAGGTGAGTGGAATAATTGTAATCTTTAGAAAAGTAAAAGGTGTACCCACGTATTTTTTCATGAAACAATGATTGAAATTATAATATTTTCTATAGTAGAACATATTACATCAATATATGTCTATATAATGTTTAATGGAGATGTTTTCAATAATTTTTAATTGTTATTGTTTTATTTTGACTCTCGGATAAACGCATTTGTACATAATCTGTCATAAATACCTTTTTACTCATTTGACTATTCATTCTAGTAAAATAATACTCTTTACATATCATATAATATAAATAATTATTATTCCCAATATTTAATCAAAATTTTAAATTTCCTTTAAAAAATTAACATAAAATCAAATTGAAAGTAAACATATAGACATGTTAAGAAAGTGGTTTTTCAAAGATAAACTATTTAAATGATTAAAATGCATTTAAAAACTCAATATTAAAATTAATTTAATTTATTAACTTGGATTAATTTATATATAATTTTTTTCAATTTTTTATACCAACATTAATACATAAGTGAACTATCTAAATTCTTTAAACGAAAAGACAGTTTAAAATAAAACATCTATTATTTATTATTCACCAAAAAATTAATCTTTGTAGAAAAATAAAAAAATAATCATCTGATTAATTTTAAATAATTAATTAAATAAATAATATATATATAATTAATATCAAAAAAATTCATAATTTAATTCTTTTATTTAAAAAAAAGAATAATTTTTTGAGAAAAAAAAAGTCCAAACATTGGATAACTATTCTAAATATTATGTAACTTTTAATAATTTTTTTCAATACATATAACCTTTATAAATAATATTAAGAAAATATGAATTACTATAAATAACACTAATTTTAATGACTAGATTATAATGGTCACAATTTAAAAATAATATTAATAATATATTTGGGATTGTCAAAACTGGGTGTTTTGTGTAAGGAAGGCTATAAAAGAAATTTAATTTTTTTAAGAATATATAAAATCCTAATAACATTAGTGTTTACATATTATATAATATAAATTTAAATAATTTCCATAATATTCATCACTCTAATACAAAAAAATGAGTGTAAATTTCCCTCATAATTTCATTAGGTTCTAGGGAAGATTTATCAAAAATTTGGTTTTGCAATAAAAACAAGACTAGTGGGGTGATCTTGTTTAACATAAATTTCTCCCTATGGTCAATAATCTCTAAAAAATTCCACATATGAAAAATCATTCTCTAATGGTACGAATATTTTATTCATCACATATGATGGATCATGTATGTATAAAATTTGGAGAGATACATGGAACACATTTTGGACTTGTGATGCGTTTGGTAGAAATTCCAAATGATAATCTACATTCCGAATATGATCAATAATTTAAAAGGTAAAAATATACCTTGGTTTTGGTTTGCAATTCTTCCAAAATATTGATATATTATTTCACATATAAATTCCTAGAAACATGTTGTCAGAAACATCAAATTATCTGTTACATTTGTCACTATGAGTACACCATTTCATCTAACAGTGATATTCCTTAATGTGTGTTTGATTGTATCTAACATTATCTATCATTTATTAACTTATATCAGGTCCATCTATCTTTTTTTATCTAAATTCATTCTATCTCATTTTACCTCTATACTTATTTCCATTTATGTATTTATAAAAATCAATCTGAATGATTATGTTAGAGCAATTGTTATATAAAAACACAACTAGAAAAATTTGACGATCCCAACCACGTTTAAAATGCATATAAAAAATATATGATCATAATTTATTGGGATTTAATTAAACTCTCAAAGATAATATATATATATATATATATAAGTATGAACCAAATAATTGAAACTGAACTCTGTATCAAGAGTTTATAGATGACTTCATCACCACTTTGATGTAATCATTGGATCCTCTTCAGATACAGATTGAATATGGTACTTAATTAAACCATACCACTTATTTAATTTATATCCATGAAAACTGTTCAAAATATATATATTCTCTAATATTTATGGTGTCCGCTGACTTTATATAGAGATCAAAAATATCCCCTATAACCTTATATGCTTTAAGCATTTTGGTAAATATAACATCAAAATCTAGGGTTATATTTTCCAAATTTTATTATGGTATTGGTAATAGATTTATCATGCCCTTATAATCTTGTCTAACATATGTAACTTATGACATACGAAGCACAAATTTACAAACATAGTGATATCCCTCTATATTCCATCCCAACATAAATACTCTTTCAAATATATATATATATATATATTCATATATCCTTATGGAATAATTAATTACTAAATATGATCTTTAATTTAAAATTCCATCAAATACAGTAGTGAGGGAACATATAAACGATTCGTAAACCATAGAATTCCATATTGGTCAAGGTTAAACTCATGAACACTTCTAACCTTGTTTGGTATATCTAAATCTTCTTTCAATTTCTCTTTAATATTTACCTGGAAATATTATTGTACATTAAATAGAGAATGATAATATATCTGCCCAACCATCTAGATTTTATGATATTCCCTTTTCAAATCCAGAAACCATTGGATCTTTTGTGATCCTAATCAATGAGAGGATAGCATGATCTGTTTGACTCAATGCATTGGCCACCCTCTTCACATTCCCATGGTGGTAATGTATAAATAAGTAATAATTTATAATCACATATAACCATATTCTATGGATAATATTTTTATGCTTATATTTAGATATATACATCAATTATTTTTAATTGGTATATATTTTAAAATTTTCCCTATAAAGATAGTGAGTCTTTATCTTTATTTCAAATTATATCACTTTTAAATCCAAATAATGTGTTGTGTAATTTTATTTTGGAACATAAATTTTCATAAGGAATATGGTTTAAACATTTCCTTATACATAATTGAACATCCCAATACTTTCATGGATGTATTATTATAAATTTAAAACCCTTCATAACTATAGGGTAATGTAATAAGAGGTGTGATGACTAATCTTCTATTTAGTTCCATGAGGTATTATTCACACTAATATATATAGATGAACATAGCTCTTTTCTGAGATAATTTTTTCTACATATTAGATAGTTAGGAGATATTATCCATAAACTATTAATAATATCCAAATAATCTAGTAAAACTAAAAATATAAATAACTATAGTTGGTACGGGCCATCATTCAATAGCTTTTATTTTTTATGAGTCTTCCAATATACCCTCTCTTGAGAATTTATGACCCTAATGGGAATCATTTTTTCAATGTCCTGGACTTGGATGCCACTAATGGTTCCTGAAGCCTAGTGGCCTACATGTCCCCAAGTGCATATCCCCACATTTTAGAGGCTTCCAACATTCATTTGGGGACTAGTGTGTGTATGTGCAGATATAATGCCTTTATTACCATAGTGTATCACAATAGATGAATATAATATAACAAGAAATAAGAACTAGATGAAATGTTATAAAAAATTAAAACTAACAAAATAAGTGGTCTAGGTAATGATAAATAGGAGAAACTATTAATAATAATCAAAATATGATGATGATATATATCATGTATCTATAAATATAGAAACAGGGATTTAAAGTAATAGAAAATAAATTCTATTAAAAACTACAAAACGTAAATCCAAAATAATCCCCAGAATCCAAAGCTCTATCTTGGTCATCTACTGCAATCTCCGTCCTAAGCAGTCAATCATGTTTCTAAAATGACATGCCTCCCATTATCAACACATGCATACATATGGTCAGCTCGAGTTCCAATGGCAGTCCAGATAGGGTGTGAGAAAAATATTAGCAAGCCACAGTCAATGGTGTCAGTAACATCATGTCATGTAATATAAACTAAAATACTTTTGAAGAATTAATATACAAAAGTAAGAAGTAAAATAATATAAATACCCGTGTACATGCCTCTTTCCCCAGCTGGTGTCTGAACATTTATTCAGCTCATTAATTAATTAGTTCTAGTTTATATACTTATAAAATGTGAGTCATTCCTAGAACTAAAATAAAATCATCATAGTAATATTAGATTTTATATGATTTAACAAGGAAACATGTTTAATATTAATAATGGAAGGGCTCCAAGGTAATAAAAAAGGAAACAAAGACCTAAATGGTCACCAATTCAACAGTAAATACAGAATGCCTAAGGGGTTAGAGTGTAATCCATCTATCATACACAAAATAATTACACAATATTGTGATGTAACAATGTCCAAGAAAAACTGCTCATGTAATATGTTGTATGAAATGGCTTGGCCCAATGATGTAAAAAAGGTACCTTGTGTTTGTGGAAGACACGATGGATATACGGAGTGTATCCATAGTATCATGTAATAGTAAAGGAGGGATCCTACATTTCATTACAAGGTATCCATTAAGAGATGAGGACTAGGTCCCAATGTAGATCCTAACCATGGAAACCCTCATCCTTTAATCAGAAAGGTATCCATGAGAACAAGATTAATTCCCTCAGGAATCGATAAGATAACATGATTTCGATGACTCTTATAGAAATTTCATGATCAATATACAATTATGCACCATACATTCAATTTATTTATTTATTTAATCTAGGTATTCATCATACAGATTAATAATGTGATCGTTCGAGAAATGCCTTTAATTAGTGTAACAAGGCCATGGGGAATGAAACTATTTAATTAAATTCATATTTAATTTTTTTTCTCTCCTTTTCCATTGATAACAAGAAGAGGCTGGGCTAAGGATGAAAAATGCAATCAAATTTAATTAATATAAACTAAGACACAAGATAACTATACTCAATACATACCAATTTAACATCTCACATTTATTATTCAAGTTGAAGATCTTACCTTATTCATGTCATGGGATTTTCATACATGGAACATTCCATTTATCAATATAATAAACAATATTGAAGGAAGGCATACCATAATCTAATTCAATACGAAGCACAACTGACAAGGGCTCAAACTAACATGTCAAAACACTAAAAACCTAGATATTAACAATACCATGCTCGGGGTGGTTATTTTTGTAGATGCAACCACCAATGTTAAATTACATTTACATCAAGGATCTTAGAACACTATATAAATGAATGTAAGAAATTTATAATAAATTAATAGACTATGAGAAATGTAATAGGCATCCCACATGGCAACTTATAAAACAAAAATTATTGTAGAGTGAGGAAAATACCACCAACCACATGCTCATTTGAGTCTCCTTAGAATTGTAGAATCCTATGATTCATCCTATATCATTTGATATCTAAAGAAAAAATCAATTTTTTGAAAATAGTGCATATGACACAACATCTTAATATTATAGTTGATATTTATAATAATGATGAAAATTTAAATTGTAACCAAATAATTACTGATGCAGATCCAATTATATTGATGATGCTTCAACGTACATTGAACGAATGTTCGTGGTTGACTCCTATAGTATATGAAAAAAGTATCTCAATTAGAGAGGTGAAGGTGATATATTCTACTGGAGAGGAAAAGAAAAGAATGGGTGGATTAAAAAAACTTAAATGATGAACAATCCTTTCAACAAGAAACCATCCATGCTTGGTTTGGCTACATGGATATTCAAACAGTCCACCAACCATGCATGGTATCCTATTGAAGAGGAGAACCCACATGGCAAGGCTACATGATTAGGGAAACCATGGGATAACTTTGTGAAATTCTACTATAGTATTTCTGCATCATTTCTTATGGTCATGTGGCAAAAATATCATGGTTTAGGAAGACCGTGAACCACCAATCAAACAACTATTCATCCATTAATATATAAAATAAATGGGTGTCCTGCCTTGCATGATTTTCTCTAACCATACAATGGGGAAAACCTTCCACTTGATTGGTATCTAATCTCTGATCAAGCTCTGGACACCCATAAAACCATCAGTAACTCATTCGATATCCATTTTAGGTCCGTAAAAGAAATTAGAACAGAATATAAAGGTTATATAGCAAAGTAAAAATGGGGTCTTATAATATCCCCCCATAAAAAATGCATCCCCGTGTTCACCTTCCAGGGGAGGTGAAACAATATCTGAGAAAAACAATGTCCATTAGTCATATACATAAGGATCTCCCACAAATCTCTTGCCATGTAATGGTCATATTGCCATATCACACACACTATAGGGGAATACTGGCCATGGAGAGACTTCTTGCTCTGGTTGATGATGTGTATAATATAATCCTAAAGAATAACCAACATTTAGATCAAATTCCATAAGATAAAAATAATATACGAGTTTTCATGATACCAGTGATGTAGTTAAATATGGAAGTCATCGTTCATGAAATTGTAAATATAAGGTAATTAAAACTAAAAAGATACAATCCCAAATAATTCTAGAATCTCAAATTGGCCTACAAACGGTGATAAATGACATTTCCTCCATATCTATATATTCCATAACATGGTTGAAAAATGCAAGAAAACATGATCACATAACACAAAATCCATTGTTTTTTTATAGTGATCAGCATATGATTTCATCATATACTAGGCGGTAGACATTATATCTATAACCAGATGAACCTCTTCCAATGTCTCCTGCATGATACAAGGACTGTTATGGTTTTTTACCTTCCTCTAGGTAAAACTATTGTGGAAAGAATGGCCTAGCCTATAAGGCCTCAAAATGATCCACATGGATCATCTCTTTTTATATATTATTATTAGTGAGTGTGAAAAAAGGTATATTATTCACCCAATAACCACTAAAATAATTGGTCCATTCTGAGATAATTTCCTCTCAAACATGTATCATCTGTTTCGACTATCTGTCGCCCTATGGTTGAATTGTTGAGCCCAAAATCCCTTGTGTATCCATATCCTTATATAACCCAATCTATAACCATGATGTGAAAAGATCATCCATTTTATATGTGATAGTAATAGGGACCCATCTGGTCATATGATCTCAATGAAATTCTATATTCTCATATCATCGATTGATAATGTCTCCCCGATAAGAAGAAAGTGGGATACCTTCTTCAGTTTGTCAACATATACCCATTCAACCAGACTACCTCAAGGAGAACATGAGAAAATAAATAAAAAGACCACAATAAAACATAATCCCATTTTCATTTTGGTACTCATATAAGTTGTAACAATATTTCATGTCTCTTATTCTGTGAAGTCACCTACTGACATGTGGAACAACTAATAAGTAATTTTGTTATATGTTGATTCATCCAAAGAAACCAATACTAGACTCTCCTATCATAATTCATCATAGAGATTCCTAGACGAACCACCCACTGAGGTATGTGGGAATCACACATTAACCTCTCTCAAATAATTACAAGAAACCACACACGTCTGAGTATAAAAAAGATTTATACTTTTTCCACTGATCAATCAAGTGGTGTCCATATCTATAAAAACTCTCAAGGAGGACCACACCCTCAGTATCTAAAACATTTCCACTCATAGCCTTCTAAAATAGTGATGATGAAACATTCACATGTAAGAGGTAAGAATTATTGTTTCATTCATTAAACACTAGATGTGGCTCAGATAAGGGGTCTATCAATTTTCATTCATTATTGACTTCACATAATGGTATGTACTTGAGTTCATTGAACTAGCGATTCACCTATTACATTTCCCATTACAAGCATATAATATTTATAATAATTGAATGAATGATGATATTTTACCCATATTCACTATATGATATTAAATTAATTTTGTCTAAAGATATATTTTATACGCTTGTTGTGTGTATACACCACAATTCACCAACCAAATAGATAGTGGATCCTGTAACATAAGGAATAGAAAACTATGTCAAGCTCATGGATCTGTGTCAGGACGTTTCTCTCTTGAGGCCTCAACTATAAAGATCTATATGCATATAATCTAATCTCCTACAATAGAATTATAATAATTAAAATTATAGATGCTTGAAAGAATGTCGTATAACTTCTTTTGGGATTTTCCAGAATCAGAATTTGTGTGAATACAAACCTAACATTCAGATTCTAAATGTATTTATCACACTCCTTTTAATGCTGGAACTGAACACCATTTTTTGTAAGACTAGTAATTTATTGAACATGGTTTGAAAAATCCTACATGAATAACCTATAATATCTACACATCCCTAATAAACCCAGCACATCAAACATGTACATATGATGTCCCTTGAATCCTACCAAACTCACCTTCTCTAGGTCAAAATAGATGATTGTTTCCGAGATAATATGACCGAACAATTGAATTTTTTTCCAAATAGATTTAAAAATAACCAAGTATTTCAAAAATATTTTACTCCATTGATCTACTAAGAATGATCTCAAGGTCCCTATCATGGTCTCCATGAGAGTGAAAATACACTAAGATATTATCCATAAAGACTATGAAAAATTAATTTAGATGGGGGTGGAAGTCTCTATTCATTAGATCCATGAAAACTACAGTATTTTTCATAAGACTGAACATAATAATAGGGTACTTATAGACACCACACCTTACATGTAAATCTATACAAGTTAGGTATGATGTCGTAATTTAAAAATGAAGATATCCCTATATCGTGGGTATTTTTGAAAACCTCCTAGCTCCTCCAAGCAAGTCGAATAGGATTTGTATTCGAGGAAATGTAAAAAAATATTTTGAATTATTGTTGTTTAGAAATATATAATCCAAGAAATTATGAGGAGGATCATCATAATTCATGGAAAATAATGTGGTAGAACAGAAATAGGAAGTATCAGTCCATTCTAAACACTTTCCCTCTATATATTATAAATGTCACTTAAGCTCCAGGAATTTAGTTGGTGTCATCATGTATGGAGGAATGGAAACTGATGTTGGTTCCAAAATGAGTTTATTTATAAACTCTACCTATATTTCATATGGTATTCTATAATAAATCATCAGGAAATATATCCTATAAATTATCCACTTTTTAAAGAATTTTAGCTGAATGAATACCTCGATCCTTGAAGAAGAGAATGAAAATATGTACATTCAATCCACTAATCCCATGATGATTTGGTCCATCTCTACAATCCTTGATATCACAATCACCCTTATGTAGAAAACTTCTTCACTTTGGTGATTTATGTGATTCCCTACAGAGATATAAATTTTTTATGTACTGATATGGTACCCTTAAATATATCATGAGAATGATGTTAAAGCTAGTAATTTTCATAACAATGAGTTCCCATTAGAAATGGAAACTGCATACCTCAAGGGGTAATCCATTCATTAGCGTATTCCCTATGACTGTACCACCAAAAGTGAATCTAGGATCATTACACTAGAGTAACATTTTTTTCATACTAAAAATCCCTCCAAGATAGATAAGGAGATGAAGCAGTGTGAAGAACCTTTATCAAATAAATATGATAATGTAGTCAAGGCTACTAGAACAGTACCTTATAGTGTAAAGGGTCTTATTGACTGTCCTAGGGTATCAGTGGTAGTTCATGGAACAAACCCGATCCACGACCTTATGCATTAGCAAGACTACTAGGGTCAAAACAGCTCTATTATTGGTACTGATGAATAGTGTTCTTCATAAAAAAACCAAGACCTCCTCCTTATCCAATAATTATGATACTATTATAGATACCTTATTGATGTAGTATAAAATATAATTCCCCTAATGGTGGATCTGGTGTGTAACCTCTTCCACAAGAAGAATCTAGAAAGGACTGAATGTATCTCTACTTATTCTACATATAGATGAGATACCATCACTCCAGTGGGTCTCAATCACATTGATGTTTTAGGATACCCTATTTTTCAAACTGTTGAAACACCATATAGCTACCAACATGGGTAATTTTCCTTATAAAAAAATGATGAGAACCCACAATGGATCACATTATTCAACTAGAGGATCTAATGTCCTAGATCATCACATATCTTCTATGCCCTGTACTGTCACCGTCACTAGATTTTTTCTTAATGATTATATCTTAATTGAATATTTCCGAAAAGGTACGTGTGAAAAATACATTCAAATGAGTACATACTGTGTACACTATCCATCCTTGATGTATCAAGCATATGAAAACATTTCCTCATCTAGTAGAACTACAATGAATTTTAACATAGTGAAACACACTGAATACTACCTGACTAATGAAAAACCATACTCAATGATCGTGAACACTCACGATCTATCATTACCTAGTTTCTGAGGATTTAATTGATATTAAAATATAGTATGGAAATCAGTATATTATCTTCCCTGATGGAAATCATCCTTCGTAATCACATCCCACCAGTTCTTGGATGAATCACACAACATGTTTGCATCAAGCATGACCGTCCACTCTAGAAGTGTATCCATATACTCAATGATATATATGGTGGTCTCTGGAAAAAAAATTAGTAACCTATGGACCACCATCCCTTGAAAAGGGAGAAGGATGTTACTATTGGAGCACATGGGTCATATTAGTCATCAAAGGTGTGGGTGGATGAGAACCTTTCATGGACTACATCATATATAAGAAACTATCATTTAACTGAGCGTTTTTGTCCTTATTATTTAATGTAGTTTGTGCCTCAAGTGGAAATCCTATAGGAAAGAGTGGGTGTTGAAGGCACAACAGATTTGGTGAATGGTGGGTGCCACCCTCCTTTGCACGACATGAGCATTTCATGGGGGAATTGGTCAACAAATGCTAAGAACAGACCACAAAACAAACATATAGATAATATATAGAAACAATAATTGAATTTTAATGTAATAAAGACTAACTTACCATGGTATACTACAAAAACTACCTACACTGAAGGTTAGGTATTTGTACATGATGAATTATAAGTTACATGGTATCTAGTAGATGAATGGTCAATAACACCTTTTCTTAACATTTTTTGGAAGTCATTTTCTTCATTCCATATTAAATTTCATCTGTTCAATCCCTTAAATTTCAAAAACATGACAAGGAAGGATAATTAAATGAAACTATTTAATTTTAGAATACATTTTTCACTTTTTAATATTTTTATTTTATTATAACTTATGAAAATAATTATTTATAATGGGGTGTAATTCCCATTGAATGATGGTCCATACACCTTATCACTTAAACAAACACATGTTTGATCTTAATATAATGAATTGACTCGATTAATCATCATTTCTAACCCCTGAGGGCCCATAAAACCTCATTTATTTAAACTATAAATCACTCTATCCTAACCGAAGAAATACACATCCCTAATATAACTACCACAATATCACTCAACAATCTCATGCATATCATGCACTATAAAGAGTAAAATAAACATATATGTCATGGAATATGCATGTCAAGTGCATTATAAGGGCCTATGATTATGCATGTAACAATCTTTTTATCCCTCAAATCATCGATCAAAGGATGGAAAAAAATCCAAAATTTGAATGATATTCAATAATACCAAATTTGAAGTTAATCACCCAATAGTGAATTGATATCAACATTAATTGAAAAATTAAGAATAATAAATATAATTTGGGGAAAAAATCTTTTACGTAAAACATGGGTTTTTGTTTAGAATGTACAACTTAATTCCAAGTTCAATGTTATCCAAATCTCAAATATATTATGACCAAATAGTAAAGAAAAATGGAATCATGTTGATACAAATTTTGTGACATCCAGGACCTGAATTCAATGGAAGGTTCCCTGAGCTTGGTGGGCCACATGGACTAAACTATATATCCCCAAATTCTAGAGGTTGATGACTATAATAAAGTGACTATGGTGTGTCTTGGGGGAGACTATTCCCTCAATTTCATAGTGTAGTACAATATATGAATATTATATAATATGATATGACATTCAGATGAAATGTAATAATAAATATAATGCCTAAAAATAATTCTAGATAATTATAAAAAGGATAAACTAATAATAATTATAATCAAATCATGATTGTGATATATGTCATGTATCTATAAATTTGGAAACAAGGTTATATTTAAGTAAAAAATAAATTCTAAAAAAGTAGAAAAATTGAATCCAAAACTCTCTCCAGATTCCCATGATCAGTCTCATTCATAATCTAACATCACCATCATAACATGGAAATGAAGTGTCTAAAGCCACATTCTTCCATTTACATCACCATCTTGTATATTTTCTACTTGGTACCAATGGTGTCCTAGATTTTGTTTGAGATAAATCCCAATAGGCCCCCACCAATCATGTGTATTAAAACATGTCTTGGTAATATAATTATAATTAGTGTTGAAGAATTCTTATATAATAGGTATAAGTTTATTTATGTAAATAACTAATTACCATATTGATTCCTCACCTAATGCATGAACATATATCTATTTAAATAATTAATTATTTATAGTTTGAATAATTATTTTATATGAGGCATAAGCATCATAGACATCACATCATACTAGTAATAGTAGAGGTTCAATGTTGTAACATGGAAACCTTTTTAATATTAATTATCGAAGGATTTCAAGGAAATAACCACGGAAACCAAGACCTCAAGGGTTGTCAACTCCATTGAAAGTTAGACTTTACTAACGAGTAAGTGTGTAATCCAAGGAGAATCATCTAGGTAATTCCCCAATATTCTGATCTAACTGAGTACAAAGAAAATATCCAAGGTATAATGATATAAGAAATGGCTAGGTACATGGTTTCATCCAAGGAACCTAGTGTCTGTAGAAGCGATAATGGATCTATTTAGTGTGTCATAAAATTCTTGTAATATTAAATAATGGATAAAAAATTTCATATCGATCATTCACTGATAGATATGTATAGGGTTCTAACATGGGTCTCAACCATGGAAATTGACATCCTTGAATCAGAATGGAATCCTTGAGTACTCAACGAATTACCTTGTCAATCCAAAATAAAAATTTATTCTCACAACTCCTACAACAATGTCAAGGTCCATATTAATTTAGAAACCTTAAATTTACCAAATTAATTTATTTAATATATATATTTATTATACGTTTTAATAAATATAAGGATCATTCCATGCCATTAAATAGTTTGACATGTCCAAGGGGCATGAAACCATTAAATCATTTCATATTTATTTACATTATTCATTTTGTTGCGTTTAATAAAAAGATTTGTTTTGGATAAGGATGATAAAACACTTCCAATTTAGTTAATATCAACTAATTATAGTGTTAAAAATACTCCATACATTCCAATTTTTCATTTAACCTTGATTATTCATGTTGATGAACTTACTATAGGTGGGCCAAGTGATTAGAATACACTGAAATTTTCTTTTATCAATTATAAAGAGATTAATCAAAGAATTTTTACTATTAGAATGTCCATGCCGAACCATACCAGAATAGTGGCTCAGAGGAACATGTTGAAAAACTGACAACCCCGTTATGATATATAACCTACACCAGATAATTTTCGTTGTGTACGTAATAACCAATATTGAGGTACATATATTTAATGGGTCATAGGACATAGTTCTAATGACTACAAAAATAGAATATTAATTAAAATGATAACACCAATGAAATTAGAATTTCTACAAATCATTTAATAAAAAAATTTGGATGAGTGAGTTATAGACCACCTACCTCGTATATGTACGAATATATGGGTCCAATATTAGCATGTAATTCATTCATGATTGGAAGAGATATGAATAACATATCAGTTACCTAAAAATAGAACATCTCATCTTGCATGTAAATATCTTTACTGATTGGATAAATTATGATGTATGATTAAAACAGAATTGGGGACTTACTAATTCTGTTACTACGAGATGAATGCCACTTAGATCGAACTCTAAATTGATTCTCGAGGTCGATTCTAAGAATTAATGAAAAAATAGATATCCAAAAGCGGGGAGGAGGGGTTATTGTTTTTTAGATTAGAAAAGTAATTATGGGGTGGATTAATACATAACTTCAATGATAAATTTATATATCACCGAAAGAACATCCTCACATGATTTGGACAAATGATTTCCTAAACCATACACCAACAATGCAATGATTTCTAAAGATGAGAGGCCCCCACATTGTTTTTTATAATGGTATAGAAACTGTGTGCCTACTTAGAAAGAATCCTTTTCAAATTTTCTACTACATTTTTCATGGATGAGTGGCCCTAATAGAATGGATTGGGAAAACTATACTTCCCATACCACCACATTATCCACCCTTGTTGGGTTAAAACAAATCGGACCACCTACCTCACAGTGTTTCGTATAAACATGTGATAGGTAAAAAACCTCTAGCGAATATAGTTCTATGTTCAGAAAAAGATCCAGAAACACAAAAAACATCATGAACATATTGGAAATCAATGTAATCCCATAATAGAAAATTGCAGTAGAATTTATAGGATCCATACGTGACAAAAAAATGGGTTCATACAATTTCACATCCAAATATCAAACTTTGTAAATTTTGTGTCTGCTTATCTTTTCATAGGGACTTTAGTGAAATCCTTAGTTGATATTAATGTTGTTCCTTACTATTTTTATACATAATAATATAATCTATAAATAAATCCAAAAACTGATATAGGTAGTCTATAGAAAATCAATTGAAAAAAATCGATAAACATAGTGGTGGAATTAGTAAGACTGAATGGGTTCACTATATTTTTATAGTGCCAATACCATGTAAGGAATGATGTCTTTGGTATATCTTCCTTCATGACCACCAATTTATGATATCTAAAATAAATTTCATTCCTCAAAATTTATTGTTCTGTTTGATTCTCATAAGACATGTCATGAATATAATGTAAATGATAATTTTCCATGATCATTAACTTGTTATACTGCCAATAATAAATGTATAGTTTCATAGATCCATCATACATTCTTTAAAAAATAACTGTAATACCCTATTCTGACACACATTCCAAAATGAATCAACTATAAAGGTTTTCCTCAAGTCTCATATTCAATTACTTTTACTTAATCAGAGCAATTTTATTGGGGGTCTTTGATATTAGTGTGGCACCTATTATGAGTAAGGTCGAAAAAAACAACTCATTATGGTATAAATATATGAAACCCATCTATAAATAAATAAGTAAACTCTTTTAAATATGCATATCATGGATGTTCCTTTTCACCCAAACCATTATAGAAATTCCCCTTATTGTATAGGATTCAAAACACATGTTATTTATGTAGATTCCATCATAATTTCATAATTATTATTGCAGTAATAGATGATCAAAGGTTGGATTGAAATATAAAATGTTGATTCTCTTCCATGAAAATTGATGTGGGATTTATGTATAGAAATCCTCTCAAGTCCGTTGATAACATAAAATTAAATGAGATGAAGAATGGAAATATTTTCAGGAAACACAATCACACATACTTAATCAAAAGAACAGTCATAGACTTGAGATGTGAACATAATACCATTAAATATTTTCACTAATATTCTATAGATAATAATTAATTTTTAATATTGATACCCTAAAGAAATATTTATATATGAAATAATGGGTAGATCAGTGCTCAAATATGACCTTATCAATTCTATAGTGGATGGTATGTGTACCATTCACCACGTCATTATCACCCCACTAGTTAAAAATAGTGATCTCATGAGATTCCCCTTTATCAATCAGATTAAGATGTTGTTGATGTCGATCAACATCATTAACCATTATATTTTTTCACTTTTTTCATAACACTTGTACTACATTCATTTGAATCATAATATTGTGGGTTATCAATTCTGTAGAGCTTTCACTCATTTTTCATAATTAACTAACATCTTTTCATTATATCAGCATTTGAATTCTCCCTGAAAACCCCTTCAACATATAAAACATTTTCATGTTTGCTTATGGTAATTTCCTCCCCATTACTTTCCATACATTGAGAATAAAAGAAATAGCATCTTCATCTCTCTATGTTGTTAAGATTTCCCATTGAATTATATTTTCTCTTCTCACCATAACCAGATGATTATTATATATTTCCAAACTCCATTTCATCTTCGATAGAAAATTGAAAAATCTATTCAGAGATACTGAATTATTATTTTCCTATTTCTCTTTTGATTCATGGTTTTAATACACTAAAAAATTGATTAATAATACATTCTGGTTGGATGATAACAAAAATTTTGTAACTCACATGTTTTATAAAATTTTACATGTGGGTACCAATAGAATCCGTATCATTTTTTTTGTTCAATTATCTCATTCTCCATATTTTTAATATTTATTGGAGAAATGTAATTATTGAAAAATAGACTCTTGAACTCATCCCATTTATTTAATTCAATTTTATCATTTTCCCTTGTATTATTCATGAGAGACCTCCATTGATCCACTTTTCCTTCCAAATGATAGACATATATAATTAATTATTCATGATAAAAACACTAGAGAATGGAAAATATATTATTATTTGTGCTAAACCATTTTTTAGTAATAATAATATTATAATATCCACTGATGGAAGATGGAGGTTTCCTCATGAAAAATAAAATATAAAATTATTCCTGTATTTTCTCATTTTTATGTTTAACAACATTCATGGACTTAGAATTTTGTGAGATTATAGAAATATGATTTTTTTATTCCACCTCCAAATACATTTTTCTTCTCAGGATGACTATAACTTAATTTACCATAAGACACAACATTATCTATGTTCTTTTATATCCTAACAATTGACTAAAACAAAAATAATATTTTTAGAAACAATAATAATATTGGGGAACCAAATACTCATGAGATATCCATTATATGATGCGAAAATGATGAAACTATATTTTTAATATATGAAACCTTAGTTGTATCCTTGGTCAGTAAAAGTAATTATCTATTTAAATCCTCCATTATTGTTTGTAAAGCATTTTTGAATTTGCAATGTATATCCCCAGGGAGTGTCCAACTAGTTCTGTTACAAGGCCCATTTTTATTTACGAGGTAACACTTGATTCATGACAATGGTTCATTTATTTTATTTATTGACCATAGGTACATGTATTCTAGAATGACTTCCCATTGTAATATCCAGATATGGATGTAGTTCAAGGAAAATCATATTCTTTTAATAACCATAACATTAGATGTTTTCAAATAATTAGGATTATCTTGAGGGTTCTCATTAATGTATTGTCATCCTAAATTCCAAGGTCTTTTCAAAACCTATCCTCTGATACCAACTATGGATACCCTAAATTCTTATATATATAAATTACGACATAACAAATGATTATTAATCACATTAGAAAATTAAATTCTATGGGATCATATTAGTATAGTTCATTTAGAAAAATTGATATATAAACAACCAGTTCATATATGAACTACATCCTCTCCCAAAATATTCTTTGTAAATAGAACACTCCTCTGAAAAATAATACATAAAACATTTCTCCATAACATTATGAATGTTACATAATAATGGGTGAGATCATGCGATTAGAAAGGGAAAACAAATGAATTATATAATCATAACAAAAACATAATTTTATGAGAATATGATCCGACGATTAAAAACCATACCCATAATATCATCGATCATAATATTGAGTCGTGGTATAAATATTGGTAGTTCATAAGACATAGATCATGAATAATTCATATAACATAATCCATGGTATAATAACATTGGAAAAAGACCTATATTTTTGGGATACACTAAATCATATAAAATCATTCCCATAGTAGTCAAGGTCATAGACAAGGTTATCATATTTGAATGGGTTTACTCCCCAAAGAATAATAGTAGTCAAGGTTCACTCCAAATACCGTTATTAGAAAAAAATTCTTTTACTAAATTTCTTAAACTCCACATTACTATTCTATATGTATCATGATATATGAATATTTATCCAATGCATTGGAGGGAGATATAGTTTATACTGGTCAAGTAATGAAAATAATTTGTATGTGTGTCATAAGATCATAAAAAATTCATTATATCATAGCCCATGAAATGATATGGGTTTCTTAAACATTTCATTATATCATAAAATGTGGAAAAGCTATAGGTTTCATATTAATTTGACAATTTAATCATAGAATAACCCCTGAAATAAAGCTATTTCATTAGAATTTCCTCATTTTAAGACACATGGAAGAGAAATTGGATTCATAAACATCATTCAATCATAAAAATAATATATTAATAGAATTAATAGTACTAATATACTTATATCAAATCCCTTTTAAATCATATTTAACATCAAATGATTAAATCATACATATATTTTATTTTAAAAGATCATTTAATTCATTTCATAATGAACTTATCTTTCTGTTGAAATTAAATTTTTATTTAAAAAATATAATAAATACATTTGAAATAATTTTATTTTAAAATATCCATGAAGACATTCAAATGAAGCATTAAAATTAAGTTAAATCCTTTCATGATGTAATTAAAATTCCATTGCAATTGACATGATAGAACTATACATTCATAATATATTTTGAAAATATTGTTTTTCAAAATAAATTTGGAATACTCTAAATAAAACATCCATGAAATGATTTCATTGCCATTGGAGAACTATGTTCATGTAAGAAACTTTGAAATAAAGATTCCTTCAACATTTTTTGAAAAAGCCAAACATGCCTTTTTTGAAGAAGATAAGAAACTTCTTTTGAATTATTTTTTAAAATTTATAAATAGTTGTTTTTTTAATAAATCATATATATAATTTTAGAAACATTTTTCTAATTTTTTTTTTTATAAATCATGGGATTTAATGAAAACGGTTTTTTAACTAAATATAAAAATAAAAATTCTTTTTTGTAAAAATATGATTTCAATATCAAGTGTACTTAATGAGATGAAAATGAAGGTCAAACATACATTATCTACAAATAAACTAACATAATCAAAATAAATGAGTTTTCTACTATTTATATCCTTATATTTTATCATTTGAATAATAATCATGATAAATCCTGATAAATATGAGATTGTAACATAATAACCACACCACTTTAGTAACATTGAATCATAATCCACATGAAATAATAACCATAAAAAAGAAATATAATATCATTATAATAATTAACTTAGTTATATTACATGTCAATGGTATCGTGTAAACATCTCATAAAAGGTTATAAGTACAAAAAATAAGTAATGTCTTAATGGATGAAAATTGAGACAGAGATCCCTTACCTTATTTCACGAATTCCTTCACACACGTTCAAAAGTCTTATGTAATAAATTTAATTTTATTATAAAACTTTTAAATAAATAAATATATATATATATATATATATATCACACCATATATGATTTTCTTATGTCCTCTTACTACCATTTTATTACAAATTCTATCTTAATGTCATGTTTCGGGAAAAAATTACATTGTTTTTCATATATGTTTTTATTTTTTAGTTTGGTATTCATAGTTTTATAATAGATAAAAAATCTATTGAATCATAAAAATCATAAAAATATCATATATTTTCAATATATATGTTTTTATACTAACCAATAATATTTAGAGATTGATGATAATATACACTATTCCTGGAGAGGGTTGGTCATATGTACACCTGAATGCTATTTCAATATTCTCTAAAAATTGAAAAAAATAATGGAAATTAATATATTACAATTAAATTGTAATATTTATTTCGTATATATAACATATTTTCATTAAAACAAACATTGTAATTTTCATTTCAAGAATGAATGAATCACATCGCTTCGTGAGGTGGTAGTCAGACACACACATGAGTGCCATTATTTTATTTCAACCGAATAGAGTGTATAAAGTTATATGTGGCATAATAATTCATTAATTATAATAATATCAAATAAATCATATATAAATATTTGATTCATTCTTATCTCCATCCATGAGAGGTGGTTATGGGAAACAAATAACATGAGTTTGAGAGGTAGTAGTCCATCGTACACACAAATGATGATTTTGTATCCCATATAATTGAAGAGAATACATTTTTAGGAAATTAAAATAATATAAAAATATCTCTATATATAGAATGCACTAAAATTAATATTTAATAATTTTTTAATAATAATTTAATGAGTTGGGTATCAAATAAAAGAGAACACTTTGTTATGGGTGTCACCACTTCCTCATACAACTTCTAATGTTTTGAACCAAAAGGAATCAATTGATAGATTTATAAAAAGAAAAGTCTTATATGATTGTATAAGGGAATTAAATTTTTTATTTTAGAATGTATTGGATTATGGAATTGGTTTTGGATGTAACAAGTTTAAATGATAGTGCGGGACCTTTTATATGTGATTTGAGTGCTACATTTATAATTTTTTTAACGAAATATAAATACCCACTTTTTCTCTTAAAAATGGTTAATAAATGAATCATTATATATTCATGAATATATAATGTCATCCTTTTTCCATTAAACTATTTATAGATATATTTTAAAAAATTAACCCTTATCTTTTTATTTTACCTCTGGTAAACACATTTTTACCTTAATCATGGAAAATAACTTTTCATACATTTTTACAATTAATTATGGTAAAAAATCAATTTGATTGCATTATATAATACAAATTTTGATGAAAAATTATATATAACACTTTTATCAATATTATATTAATATAAGTGGGAAATTTATATTTAAAATTAAACCCATATATGTGATGAGAAATCAATTTTCAAAATAGAAAATGGTCAATGATATAAAGATTTAATATTAAAATTTAATATGAAATCGATCAAAATGATATAATTTATATCATTTAATATATAATTGATTGTAATTTTACCTTTAAGTCAATTTTAATACAATAATTAACTATATATATTAATGAAATGATAGGGTAGTTTCCAATGAAAATAAATATTTTTCATTATTCTCATCAAAAGTAATATTTTCAGAAAATTCCAATGAATTAGCTATTAGACAATTATGACATGTTGATTTTAAATATTATGTTGATTTTATCAAATTAATATTCTAAAAGTGTTAAAAATAATTTTTTCTAATTTAAAAAAATGAAATATAAGACTTTTTATCAGAAAATATTTCTTCTTAACCATACAAAGGATTATCTAAAAATTAATTTATTTATTATTAATATGTTTTATTTATATAAAACCATTACACCTAAAAATTTAAAAATATTTATTATTATAAACTTTTCAATTCCTAACGGTTATTTTTTATCATGTTTTGTTAAAATTAAGTGTTGTGTGTGAAACATGAAATTAATGAGATTGATTTTATTTGAACAAAATAATAACTTCAAAAATAATGGGTTTCACATGGGTTTTTAAAATGATATTGTGATTCCTCATTAGATTTAAAAATCTGGATCTGGTGAATATGGTAGCACTATCAAAGGTGTGATCGAGAATTTTATAATGAAATTCTGGAAAATTTGAAATGAATAATGATATTTTTGAAATAAATTAGAGTCATAATGGTGTAAACCACACAAAACGAGCAATTCAAACACCAGGAAACTGTTTTGGTAGGATATTCTGGAAATGAGGAATATCAAGGCTCCTAATTAGACCATACGAGCTATTTCATATACTGGGGAGAACAAAAATAAATGTGATGAACAATTTTATGACCCCACAATGTCTTTTTATAAACTAGAATAGGTTTTTTCCATATTAGTATTTTAGTGTTGGCAATGAGTGATAGATTAATCAGTAATGAATTTTCACCTTATGCTTTGAGTTTCATTTTAAAATATCATTAAAACATTTAGGATGACATGTGGTTAATATATTAATGATTTACTTGGATATTAATGTACTGATATTGTTGGAGATTTTTAGGGATGAATGATTCAACAGTGCTGAAATTGTGAAACCCAATTAATTTGTGTGTTCTGAATTACATAGGAAATTTGAATTCTAATGTTCATAGGTTGATCATTTTATTAACTAGTACTCTTATTACAATCATGGGTGTTTATTAATCTCAAAAATGTTTTTCTAGACATGGTTTTTGGTTTTATAGGATTGATCGGGTTCGTAAGTAAGATTTATAGAAGTAGAAGTGGGTCAGTCTAGTGACATTCTGTAGTAGCATTCCATTCATGGTATGAAGGTTCATTCACACCATGAATGAACTTCATGCATTTAGTTTTAGATCATGAATGAGGTCACTGGGAGGGGGTCTTCTTATATAAGGTCATTTATGGTGTGGATTTCTTTTTCTCTCTAAGAGTGTATTGGAAATGAGTGATATTTCCACTTCTGGGGGGATTCATGATGTAAACCCTTTAATCATGTCGAGAACCGTTGATTGGAACCCTCTATTTGAGTGTCCTTCTTGTACTCTCACAAAAATTATTTTTTAATGAACTCTTTTGGGTTTCTTTCTATTGATATACTTAATTGATATTTGGTCCCCACTTTTAATCTACTTTACCCATTCATTGGCATGCATTGATCATTGAGGTTTAGGGATGTTTCTTCCTGGTGATTCCTAGTATGGACCATCCCCCACATCATATATATCCTCTTATTTTAATCACCCTATTATTGGGTTAATCCTCTAGGGTTCCTGAGAGATGATATCTATAATGTATTTTAAAACCATCTATAGATCGTTGAGATTTATTGTGGCTTTTAAATGAGATATCTTGAAACTAAGTATGCACATTGTTTACAATAATTTTGATTCAAGTAATTTGGGTTATATTATTCAATCAATTGAATAAATATATATATTTAATCAATTAGGATTATTAGGAATTTTACCTAGGGGTTCCATGGAGTATGTAATAGAACTTCTTGGTGTGGTTAGATTCAGTTTATTTGTGATGAGGGTTCCCATTAGATAATTGATCATTTAATCATTAGTGAATTAAATTAGATAATAAATTATAATTTTATAATTATTTATAAATTTTTATAATTAATTAAATGAAAAATTTTCAATTGATTTTGGACCTCTAGTGGATGGAATGTTGTGAGATTATCTTTGACGGGTATTTGGTGAGGATAACTGACAATTACTAAAGAAGGAAAATGCTTTTATGAATGAAAGTTATCCATATACATATCCCAAAGGTATTATGTATCTTATTTATGAAACTTGTAAAATGATATATCAAAAAATATGGTTATTATAATTTCATATATAATAAATTATTTAATTAATTTGGAATTAATTTTGATGTATTTATCAATATTCCAAGGACATAATATACCTTGTGCAACGTCTTGACTGGCTCATCCACCAAGGGATGAGTTCTTGATGATAACTATGTGACATGGCCAAAATGGGACCCTGAGGGATATGAATTAAAATAATTATATTTATCATATTATCCTATGTATATTATATTTATACACATAATTGTATAGAAGTGTGTTGGGTTGAGATGATCGACTCGTACAGGTCTGTTAACAACCTTTGGAGGCCTTATAGCATGTGTTCCAGTTGTAATAAACATGGGGTGAGTGTTCCTCCCCCACTGAGATTGAATAACTAAGTGAGTACACCCTGTGGAGATTAAGGGATATAGGTAGGGTGTGAGGATCGACCAAGGGTGGATTGGGAAGGGAATTGTTTTGAATACATCTAACAAGGGGTTATATTAATATAAGGATAGTGAGGTTGTGATATGATTACGATGAGTTCCAGAAATGTTATTCAGTTTATGTTAGTTGGATTTTTTCAGATCAATGGGAATGTGATAGAGGAACCCATGTAGGGTTTATTAGTAGAGACGATACCTAGGGGACCTATGTTTATACACTAGTGATATATTGATACACGAGAGACAGTGAGTGAGAAATGGGTATAAATATTTATGTTAGTCACCTTAGAGTTTGAATCAATGATGTGATTCTATTTTGGTTGTGATGATGATTTTTAATACACCGGATAGGATGCCCTTAGTTATGTGAAATTGGTTCAAACATATTTCTATCCTTGATGAGATTCATATATGTAATGTTATGGGGGAGCATATTTCCATCCAAGATTTATTTTCAATCATGGGATTCCTTATATTTTTTCTTCGTTCTAGGCTTCATACATGCTATTAATGGGAAGATTATGTTGAGAACACATCCCAACCAGATGTATTTAGATTCATGGGATATCTATTACATGATCACATGATCTGGTCATTCATCCTAATACTATCATGTTCCCTAAATCTTCTCCTGGGATCTGGTTTTAGATATTACTAATAAATGAATCCCATTTTATATACCCTTGAATTATTCCTTTGTTTCAATATGGTATGTCAATGGTTCGGGGATTTAGCCTTAGCGTCAACATTATATCCATGGAAATTATCCTTTAAATTGACATTATAACTGAAACTATATACCATGTACAATTATAGGATCATATTTTTGGTTCCCTGATTTATTAGTACACACCTATTATGAGTCCATGCCATGTGTGTATTATTTAAAACATCATTGGTCATATGATTTGGTTGGGTAGAGGGATAATGTGATATGATCAAGTGGGATAGATCATAAGGAAAACAATTCTTGGATGAGGTTATTCTTGATGATGATTGTAGATTCTCAATTTTATTTCTTTTTTTATTTTGTATATTTCATTTGAATGATGGGTGGTCAGCCTTTTATGATGGAATGGACATGATTATAAATGATTTAAATCTTCTAAATTCATTTATTATTAATATTAATACATATTTATTTTTTATACTCTTATGATTATTGATATTTTTGATGTTATTTTCATTTTTCCTATTTTAATACACAATGTTATAGGTGTATATCCTCCCTGTGTTACTATACTAGATGATAAAAATATTTTATAAAAATATTTTATAGTTTTTTAAGGCACTGATATAAGTAATTTAGATGATAATTATTGCATTACATGGACTATTTGACATGTTTTTCATTTTATGGTAATCTCAATCGAAAATTTGGTAAAATATTAGAGAATATGAAAAAATGGTACGAAAAATGACACATTGAACAGTGACACGATGTGATGTGGAACGACAACAGAAAAAAATACATTAGATGTTGTTTAAACATTACATAATGTTAAAATATTACATTATTTGAATAAATTACATGACATAAATACATTACAAGTCATGAAACAAATAAAATATGAGACAATTTTGAAGAGGAAATAGAAAGCCTATAGGTCGTTAATTCCTTAAACATGGTGATACACTTAGACGTCATGAATAATTTACATGGAAGGCAAGTGTTAGGTAGAACCATATTCAATGATCTGATGATATTTATTTCTACATAGGATATTTTTTTGACCCAAATCAATTCCATTGAATGACACAATCCATCGAAGAGTCTATAAAAAGATGGTTGAGCTGATTCTACTAAGGTATCTGAAAATAATAGCATTGAAAAGGAAGATATGATGTATAGGGTCCACAAGAGTTTACTCTCTATCAATCATTTATGTTTTCATTTTATTTCCTTATTCCCCCTCAAAATGTCAACATTACGATGATGTGGTAAACCCTTCCTTGGGATACAGTTATGTATCCAAAGGGGGATTGTGTCATTGGATTATTATTTTTTCTTATTAATGTATTGGGATCACCTCAATATATTTAATAGAAAAAAATATATTTATTATTATTTTCATAGCCAATTATTTGAACCTGAAAATAAAAATTTGTATTATTGGACCAATTACCCAAAAATGATGCATTACTAATGACTTATTAATGAAATATTGGTTGTAAAATGGTATTGAGACAATGTAAATTTACAAATTCCCCAATAATCAAACAATAGTAAATTGTTTATTGTTTCTTCAATGAGGGGATACCATGACCATTGGATCCACCTCATATCTACTCTTATATAAAAAATGAATTAATAAATTCCATTACCAAGAACCAATTACACAATTACCCTAAAACTATATAATCACATCACACATTCAATATTTATTACCAAAAACCCCATTTTCCATTATCTGTCACATTCATTCCATCTCTTCCGCTTTATAACTAATCATAAAAATAAATTTTTTTAATTCCCATAGTTAGTTAATATAATATAGACCGTCATTGTAGGTTTTAATCATGGACTTTCCATGTAAGACATCTAATTATTTAATTATTATATGTTTTATTATTTATTAACTTAATGTTTCCCTAATGGAATGTAAATACTCCATATAGGATATAAATTTTTTGGAATCATTTCCATGGACTTTTTCTGTAATATGTAAATTAATTAAAAAAATTTGAACTATTTCAATTTTAATTACTTAATTTACACATGGTAATTTTATGATTTTTTTGTGCACTAAACACTTTTCCCAAAAATTATAATTCTAGTAAATAGAAAATTGATGATCTTTGAAATGACCTAGAGTTGGAAAGTGCCATTTTCACGTTAAAAAAGAAAAATGAAGAGGGCAAGAATAAATAGGACTTCATGGTGTTATGGTCACCATATAAAAGAGTTTAACATGAGCAAGGATAGAGAGTATGATAATATACTCATGTATAAATTCTAAGGGGAATGCAATGATTAACTAAATATGTTGTACCTCAGATCAGGTTTCCAATTTATCTATTCTCCAGGCCAGTGGGACACTTGGCCATAGGTGTGCCTACCCATATTTCATATCATGAATACCAACAGTGATGGTTTTTTTATGTGATAGATAGGATATAGTACAAAAATATATTGACAATAAAGGGGGTTTTAATATCATAACTCTTCAGTAGAAACAATTGAATCATTGGAATGAAAATTATCATTTCAATAAAATCATATACAAACTATAGTTGAAAAAAAACACTCCAATGGAATAATTCCATTTATATGTAAATCCACATTTCACGAATGATCACAAAAATACATGTACGATCTCCCATAAATGACCAAATGATAACATATATAAAACCTCCAAATAAGGTACATTTTTAAATAGATAAAACCCCAGGTCCACAACCAAACATCCCATCTATATGTAGTACATCCATGATCACTAATATATAACCCCTACACCAAATACATTTTCTAGTATCCGAACCATAATTTATTCATGCTTATTAGAAGGCATGTGTAGGGTGTGAGTATGAACTTAATAACAGGCCACCACCAACATTATATTTTATAAGAACCATATATATACTATTTACACATACTTAAATAAATAGAAATAACTCTAACATAATAATAATTAACTCAATACACATGATCTCATCATCCACAACTGACTATTTTAAATCTTACTTCCAAAGCTGTTGTGTAATAATATAGCAATGGCTAGTCATACCAACATTACATCAATATGTCAACATCATACTTGTCACCCAACACCACATTCCATCTAAATACTCATGTTCCACCAATCAGGTCATTGGAATCTCATTGGAATACAAATCAAAATAATCCAGTTCCCTTGAAAAACCACTCAAAATTTATCATATCATCAACACTGTAGACACCGGAAAAGTCTGTTGTTCCCAAACGACGCTCCGGATGCGGAAAGCGAAGTGATATTTGGAGTCAGAGGCATGTTCCGGAGGGCCCGGAGGACTTGCGCGAAATTTCAGAGGCTCGCGCGCAAAGTTGAGTCGCGGCGCGCAATCCTCCCGGGATGCGCGCAATGCGCTGGGCCGGCGCGCTATTTTGCGCGCCCGCGGCCTGCGCGGCGCCCTTTGCGCGCTGGGTCCTGATTCCGCGCCCGCGAACCGAAGTGTGCGCCCGAGACCGGATTTCGCGCCCGGGGTTGCCTATAAATATAAGGCGACCCCCGACGTTTTGAAGGTTGCCAGAATCCGAAGCGTCGCTCGTTCGCGCAATCCAACCCCTTCCGCACGCAATTCCGATCTTCAGGTAACCTCCTTTCTTTCGCGCAATAGAGCCTTGGGGTTCGCCTTCGCGCGCAATCCCCTTGGCTCCTTTCCTTTGAATAAATTTCAACCCGAAGGCCTTTGCGCGCAAAAGAAGCCTCTTGCGCGCAATTGCCCCCCGGGTGCGCGCAATCCGACCCGATTGCGCGCACCCCCCCATTTTCAAAGTGGCCATTCGTTAGAGAATGAGTCGTTGCCCCCGCGCGCTACCCGAAGCCCGGTGCGTGCAATCCCAGTCATCCGCGCGCGAAGCGCTGGCCCAATTGCGCGCCAGCCCGCCATTTTGCGCGCCGACCCGCGGTTTTGCGCGCAAAGCTCCTCTTTTGCGCGCAATCCGCCAGGGTCGCCTCCCCTGACCCCCTGAGGGTACCCGCCTGCGTGGCGCCCGATGATCCTCATCCTGGGTGCCCTCACCGTGCGTTGTCTTCCCGTGCGGCCCTCCAGGCTCGCGCGAAGTGACACGGGCCTATCGACAGCTTCTACGTCCTGCACGACGTTAAACTGTACCTCGTCCGAGCTACAAGACGTTAAACTGTTCAGCATACGTCCAAGCTGCACGACGCTAAACTGCCTAGCCTTCATCGTCCAAGCTACAAAGACGTTAAACTGTACAGCATTCGTCCCGCAAGACGTTAAACTGCACATTCGTCCCGCATGACGCTAAACTGCACTACGTCCGCGCTGTAAGACGTTAAACTGCCAAGCACCCTCGTCCTCAACACACGACGTTAAACTGTACTTCGTCCGGCAAGACGTTAAACCGTCCGCTTCGTCCTCAACACACGACGTTAAACTGTACTTCGTCCGGCAAGACGTTAAACCGTCCACTTCGTTCGATCCCGTGCCCAGCACGCAGGGTCTCCCCCGGTTTGGATGTGGCCCCCACCCGCTCGTCTCTGCAGGGATGTCGAGATTGTCCCCCTTTTGGGACGATTTAATGGGAGCGGCTTTTCCCTACGGGGGCAGGGTATTACAAACCCCTAGTTTCTCGTGGGAGGCTGCATATGTGTATCTCCATTGCGCCTCCCCACTGCCGACGCCAGTAGAGGGTCTGACTGGGATCGAGGTGTCTTCTGCTTTCGGTCCAAGTCCCTTCCAACTGAGTTTTGCCGCATCCGGGCTGCCTCAAGTGCGTAAGTCCTGACAGAATGAACTACGTGGACTTTGATCCCTGTCTTCTATACAGGGTACGTAGGAAGCCTCCCTGAGGTCCAAGCCCGCCACCTGGTCGTCCCGGTCGTATTTACGTCGGTTCGTCCATCAGTGGACCCCTCCAGGGTTCACGCTTGCGTCGATTCACCTACGAATCCGCCCCTGTGGGAGACTGCCCGTGTGTATCTCCACGGTGCCTCCCCACAGCCCCCCTTTTCCATTTCTCCTTTTATCATCCAGCATGACGTGTAACTGTGATCCACCCGGCCGTTCCATCCCCCTCTGTGCGAGGTGGTTCGGTTCAATCCTCCACCCGGCGGCCTCGACCTCTTCGTGAGTCGGCTTGCCGACGTCCAGCATGACGTTAAACTGTATACCCGAACTACGTTGACTTTGATCCGTGCTAACGCGCGGTACGTAGGAAGCCCCTCCGGGGTCCAAGCTCTTCACTCCATCATCCATCCTGATCCTTACCCGGGCCGCCACATCCCGGTGGGGTCATGCCACTTCACTCCACTCCACGTTACTTGGGAAGCCGCCCATGTGCTGGCCCCAGCGTCGGAGGTTCCCCGCAAGGGGTCCTGTCATCTGATCCACTCTTCGTGTTGATCGGTCCGATGCCGTCCCCGCTGGACGTTAAACTCGCGGCATACCCCGTGTTAAACATGGGAAGCTGAGGAAAACCTCAGGTGACACAGTTCCCTGCACCCAGTGCGGGATGCCTCAGGCCATCATGCCTTCGAGAAGCCCTATTAGGGACGGAAGACAAACGTGCAGAGCCGCAGTGTTACGACACGCCCCCAGCACCCAGAGCCACCCGGCCTTCTCACCGCAGGTTGCTGCCCCGACCAGACTCCTTGGAACGTCCGGGCGGAAGCAGCGTAATTAACCGGTGTCCATGAAGATATGGCGCCGGGAACGAGATTCACGAACATTCTTAAGTCTATGAGGGAGACCCGGATTAGGCGACGAGTTCCGAGGAGACGTCCAAGGATGGAGGAGCCGACATCCCATCATCCCGGTTTCGATCAAGGAGCAGACGCCCCTGAATAAGGGACGAATTCCGCCCGCCCTTGGAAAGCGGGACTGCGGGACCACAAGCCGCGCGCCCATCCCCTCGGGTTGACGGGTGCACGCGCGAACGCGTCCTGGCGGAACAGCATAACCCGACGCACATCCACACCGAAACAGAAAAATGGTGAACCCGACGTGAATCTCTTCTCCTCGATACGAAGGCCGATGGCTTTCAGAGGTGTTGGAAGACCGGCATGTTGCCCGGCCAAGCATTCAGTCTTACCCGCCAGGGGCTGGGGAAGTGAAATCGGGCACTCCGTCTCGCATCGTCGAGGGCCTGGGTTCCCCCCACGGAAGGCGTCGTGGCGCTAATGGTTGGTTGTCGATTCCTTTTTCCTGTCAGTGTTAATGGGTCTTTCTCCCTGCTTTCAGAAATCAGGTCGCCCGATCCAGTGCCCGATCGCCACCCGCCCACTGGCGCAGGGATAGGGGAAACACCGACACGGCTACTCCGTGCGGTCCCGCCCGCTCCACGGTCGTCCCAGCAGCCGCAATTGCGGGACGACCACACCCTCTCTCCCCCTCGGAGGTCATCCAGAGAAGGGTGATCAACACCCTGGTACGGAGATACGAGGAAGAGGGAGTCATCCCCACTAGGGAAATGGCTCGCCTAGACCTTGAGGAGGCTTCGCCTCGCCACCACCGCCGCCCCCGAGGGCCGCGCAGGGAGGCACCGCTGCCTACCTCAACGTCCAATCGCTTCGGGAGTTTATCCCCGGAGCGCTCTGACAGTTCCCTTCCCTATGCGGATGAGGTGGAAGATGCCCGGGATCACCCTATCCGGGATTCGCTCCAGGGATCTACGGTAAGGACTCCCGCCAGGCCACGGTGACACCGCCGCCAGGCCTCTCCAGTCGAAGAGTGGGCTCTCCACCTGCCCGTGCCGCTCATCCCGACTCGTCTGTCTCGACGCCAAAGTCGGGCACGAGCGGAAGAGGATGCCCACCTTGGGGCTCTAGCAACAGCGGCCGCATTGGCCCAAGCCACTGCTGGCTCCAGTCCCCAGGCCTCTGTGCATCCTGAGCGGGGGAACTCCTATCCCCGACCTGGATCGAGGCCCCGACCGCCCCAAAGGCAGGTTGAGTCGACTCTCCCGGTTGCTGGCACTGGCAGTAGACACCGCGGACCACCTCGTGGTAGCGCTATTCACCGGCAGGATCTACTCTGTGTGGCCGATCCAGGAGGCATGGGTCATCCCACCTTCCAATCCCGGCCCGGAGGCCTGCCCGGAATCATCTCTCCCCGCGTCCCCTTTGATATCTGTCCCGGTGCCCCTCGCACCTTGGTTCCCAGTCCTCTTGGCCCCAGCACCAGTGCGGCCGGAGGACGCCAGGACAGAGATCAGCCCTGCCCCGAAGAACCACCCAGGGGCAGGAAGGCAAGGCGTCGACGCCGAGGGAAGAATGTTACGGAATTCCGGACAGAGATCCGACCGGTTTGCTTCTCTGACTCAGAGGCGGAGTACGATTCGGCGACAGAGCCCCTTCCCCAATCCCGCCAGTCAAGGGCAGGGGTAGGAATGCGGCACGTCAGCCTCGTGCTCCCCGAGAGCGAGATCGATGTGATCCCCGCTTCTCTCCGAAGGTATATCCGGAGTAACGAGGGCCTGGTAGACCCCCAAGGATCAAACTTGCGGTTGGTACCGGCCCCTCCGGAAGTGCCTTCCATCTCGATCGGAGAAGCTGGAGACTTTTTCTGGGGACCGACGGTCGAACCACGATCTGGTGCGCCCTCGGCGAGCACCGATGCTACGGCAGGATGTTCGCTCGCCGGCCCGTCCTATCGTGATGTGGTAGCCAGGGCACCGCCACCCTCAGAGGGCGGCCCGGGATATGGAGGCCAATCGGCCTGTTCGCCGTATTCACCGCCGGCCAGCCCGTCGGCCCGGCGGCCCGCCTCGGCACCACTACCAGTTTCCCGTCCGTTCCCAGCTACTGAAGAGGACCAAGGAGATCTGGGTCCCGAGTTTGAGTCGTGGAGCTTCTGGACCGTCCTTGCAGAGGGCCACTTCCCTGAGAAGTTTTGGCCAGTCGCAGGACCGGGCTTTGATGCACCCGAATCGCTCACCCCGGATGAGTTCGAATGCTTCCGCCGAACTCTCCGGGAGACTCGCTCCTGTCTTCACCGCCTACAAATGCCATACCCCGGGAGTCAAGTGCACCTGGAGGATATTGGTGAGCAGTGCCGTCAAATTGACCTGGCCATGCTCCCCGCGGTTCGACACCCCGGGTCATTTGAGCGCCACGAGGCCCTCCAACAACGATGCGTTGAGTGTTTTCAAGTACTCCGCAAAGTTATCGTGGAAGCCACTCCCCACGTGTATATCCGTGGATGGGGGCAGTACGCTGCCCTACGCTTCAGTGTGATCCACCGACAGCCCGATTCGCTGGGTGGCCCTGAGGGTATATCCCCAGGGACAGAAACAGTCAATATGGCTGACCTGTCGGGAGAGGGGAACGACTTGGAACTTCTCGACGGGGGCTTCCCCCCCCCCCCCCCGAAGACAAGCCGTCGTCAGATCCATCGGTGAGAGTTACTCGTTATCAGAGGAACCTCCTGGGGCTCCCCGCACCCACTGAAGCACTGACGTTGAGCCGAAACGTCAGCAAAGGAAAAGAGCACAGCGAGGCTACAAGGCCCGTCGACCCATCTGCCTCCATGCAGAGGGCAGAGGAGGATCCCGAGAAGGCTACGCTACGTCAGCAGCTCGCCGAACAGAAGAGGCTGGTTGACCAGCTCCTCGCCGAGCGCGCTGCAGAACGGCGGCCTGACTACGGTGATCCCAGGCCAGGACAGCAGGGACCGGAACAACCGCTCCTCGATGAGACTCTCCCGGGCAACCGTGATTACGCCGTGTTCGCCGATAGGAGAGAGGCCATTGCCTATGGCAAGAGGGCGCGGTATGTTTCGCCACACCCTCCCGAGCGGCGTGACTACCTGAGAGATCCCGCTCGGATTCCTCCCGCTGCCCCAAGGGCCGCTCCGCCCGCCATCCCACGAGCTGCCGAGTTCGACGACCCGGTCGACGACCCGATTGAAGGGCCATGCAATGCGCTCGTGGTTAGAGATCCTCGCCAGGACTGGAACCCATGTCCGGACGATCCGATGGTGGCACTCATTTCCCGCTTTGAAGCCTTGGAGACTCGGCAGGTGGCGATCCCACCGGACGGCAAGCCCTACCCAGCGTGGGTGGATGACATGCCAGCGCCTCCGGGATTCGGGAATCCCACTTTCGCTCCCTTCAACGGAACTGGAGATCCGCCACAACATTTAGCCCACTTCAACTCGAGGTGCGGGCCTATGTTGGGGACTCCGGCGCAGCAGGAGGCCGCTAAGCTTCGCTGCTTTGTTCAGACATTAGAAGGGCCAGCATTTGTCTGGTACAGCCAGCTCCACGTCGGGTCGGTAACCAGCTGGGAGGACCTCCGTAGACAGTTCCTCTACCAGTTCAGTTCCACGACCCGGAAGACAAGTATCGCAGACCTCTTCAAGTGCAAGCAGTGGCCTGATGAGCGAGTCGCGGACTTCGTCGCCCGATGGAAGGGTCTCACGTATTCCCTTGACATGCCATTGACTCAGGAGCAGTTGCTGACAATGTGCGTCGGGAACGTCAAGACCGAGCTGGTCCCTTCCCTGATCACTCAGAATTACCCCGGAGGGTTCAGGGACTTCTCAGACAAAGCTCAACGTCTTGAGGAAGCCCTGCAATAGGCCAGCCAGGCACACCCGCTGCCTCCTATGATCCCTGCAAGGAGAGTCAGTAGGGCTGAGCCCGCTGCTGTTGCCCAGATAGAGGCCCCTAGGCCGTTGGAGCTGCTGCCGGTGATGCCAGCTCCACAGCCTCACAGGAATCCGCCTCCACGGGCTCAGTTCCTGGCCCAGCAGCGGCAGCCCCAGAACCGGCCGGCCCCTCCGCGTAATGTACCGCCGCAACCCAGGCGAGATAACCAGGGTCCACCTCCTCGGTCGGCCCCTCCAGCCCCTCGTCAAGACCACGCTCCCAGGGGCCCGCGACACCTGACTTACTCATTTCATGAGGATCAGGTCCCCGGTTACTTCCGGAGCGCCCTGGAGCAGAGGATCGTGCGACTGCCTGAGTGTTGGAGGCCAGAGGAGGCACATCTTACGAATAACCCCCGCTACTGCCCCTACCATCGGGCCTTGGGGCACACCATCCAGCGGTGCTATGTGTTTAAGGACTGGCTCCAAGACCAGATTAACAACAATGTAATCAGGTTGGGCCCAGCTCCGGCACAAGTGGCGGGCGTATTCGTGGGATCAGATGACGATAGTGGCAACGAGGACGAATGGCAGTTGGTCTCCAACCGCGGATCCCAGAAGTACAAAAATTGGATGGCCCGCAAGACGACCATTCGCGCCCATGGAATCATCCGTGCGCGCTTGAATCAGCCTGAGCCCCCAGAACCTGCGGGTGCTGCTTCGGCATCGTCGTCCCAGCCTGCCTCTTCCAAGAGGAGCAAACGGTGGCAGCGCAAGAAGGAAGAGCGCGCCCCGCCAGTTCCGCCACTATCCCGTACTCTCGGCGATTTCATGCCCCCGGAGATGGGGGTCCCTCCTCGGATCCGCCCGGTGATGGATGATGCGTCCGACGACGGTATTGGGTACGCTTCGGTTAACACCGTCGAGCTGGTAAATCCCTTTTCAGTTCCCGACGTTGAAGAACACCAGGTGGACCTCCCTAGTGTCCCCGGTCGTCGCCACCTTCGGAAGAACCGCAGCAGCAGGAGTCGCCGGGGCACAGCCGTTGGTACCTCCAGCCAGGCCGTGCACGCCACTGAGACTAGGCCGCAGGCTCAAAACCGAGCTCAGCGCGAGCAGCCCCCCCATCCGGGGATGACGGATTCGCCTCCGCCACTGTTTGTGGTGTGGGACCAGGCAGAACCACCTCAGCCGCGTCGCGACCAGCTCCGCCCTGCCACGAGTCCATCCCGGCCTCCTGACTCCAGTACGGTGACCATTTCCCGGACTGCGACCAGTGAACAGCGAGATGCGCCAAGTACCAGTCGGCCGCCGATCCAACCGGCAAGGCCCGTCATGCCACCAACCGCAGAGCAACCTCCTGCAACCAGGGGCTCGCGCTTGGCCAAGAAGTATGATGTCCTGAAGCACTTGGCCGACATCCCAGCAAGGCTCTCCATCCTTGAGGCTCTGCGCATGTCATCTGAGATGCGCGAGGCACTCGCTGAAGCCCTGAAAAGCCCCCTCTAGTTTGAGACAGAGGTTGCGGCTGCAGAGGCCTTTCACGCCGAAACGATCGAGGACGCCGAATGTCAGGCAGTTATCTCGTTCTCTGGTAAGGATGAAGACCCTCCTATACAGGGACACATTCGTCCGCTGTATGTCACTGGCCGGTTCAATGGCCTTGAAGTCCGGCGCTGTCCTGTCGACACGGGGTCCGGGATTAACCTGATTCCAACTCGGACGCTCCGGAGATTGGGGTTGTCTGAGGATGACTTGATTCCCTCCGACCTCAGGATCCAGGGGTACGACCGCACCGAGCAAACCCCGGTCGGCAAGATACGTTTGAAGACCCAGTTCGGTGACTTGGTTGCCAACACCGAATTCATGGTAGTCTCTCAGGACACTGCGTATAACGCATTGATGGGCAGGCCATGGCTTCACCTTCACGCGGCGGTTCCCTCGTCATACCACCAATGCCTCAAATACTCCCTTAATGGTCGAGTAGGCGTGCTTCAAGGAGATGCCTCTCCTTTTGCCTCATGTGAAGCCCGCTATCTGGACGCGGACTATTACAAGAGCAAGGATAAGCAGATCCTGGCAGGGGAGGTTGAGCCTGTCGAAGTTGCAAGTGATCCCTGGGCAAGTCTGGATGACGCTTACGTCCTCCCGATTCACCGGTTGGACGTCGCCATGGTCTTGACGGTCCGCGAGTCTCCTGATGAGATGGCCGCGACCGCCCGCGCCAGCACCAGTGGCCCAGCAGGATCTGGTAGCCCCAATGCAGTTGCCAACGCAGTCTCTCCCGTGGACGATCCCTCCCCGAGCGGAGAGGATATGGAAGACGCACCCCCAGCCTTTGAGGAGGGCGTCCCCGCCACGATCGATGAGTTAATACAGGTGAACCTTGGAACCGAGGCCGATCCAAGACCCACATTGATTAGTGCCGCCATGCCCTCTGAGGAGCGGCAGCAGTACGTGGACTTTCTCAGGCAGCACCGTGATGTGTTCGCTTGGGGCTATGACGAGATGCCGGGGCTAGATCCTCAGGTAGCCGTCCACCGCCTTGGTCTCCCGGCGAACCATCGCGGGTTCAAGCAGCCTCCCAGGAAGATGTACCCATCCCACGGTGCCATGGTTGAGGCCGAAGTTGACAAGCTTATCAAAGCCAACTTCGTGAGGGAAGTTCAGTACCCCAAATGGCTGGCCAACATTGTGCCGGTCAGGAAGAAGAATGGGCAGATTAGAGTCTGCATCGACTTCCGCGATCTCAACCGCCACTGTCCGAAGGATGATTTTCCCCTTCCGGTGACAGAGCTGTTGATTGATGCCACGGCAGGGTTCCGAGCCCTCTCCTTCATGGATGGATACTCCGGATACAACCAAATTCAGATGGCCCCTGAGGATGAGGAGTTCACTGCCTTCAGGGCCCCCCAAGGTACCTTTTGCTACCGGGTCATGCCCTTCGGCCTGAAGAATGCAGGTGCCACCTATCAACGGGCGATGCACCGCATATTCAAGCCAATCCTCGGCACACTGGTGGAATGCTACGTCGACGACTTGGTTGTCAAATCGCGCCAGCGTCGGGACCATCTCAAAGATCTTGGGAAAGTGTTCAGCTTCCTCCGGTCTCGCTGCCTGAAGATGAACCCATTGAAGTGTGCCTTTGGGGTCACCTCCGGAAAGTTCCTTGGATTTGTGGTAAGATACCGGGGTATTGAGATCGACCCAGAGAAAATCAGGGCGATTAGCCAGATGCCTCCCCCGGGTACCGTCCGGGAACTGCAAGGGTTCCAAGGCCACTTAGCCTATATACGCCGATTCATCGCGAATCTGGCCGGCAAGTGTAAGCCCTTTTCTCGGCTCATGAAGAAAGGTGCCACCTATGTATGGGATAAAGAGTGTCAGACCGCTTTCGAGGAAATCAAGCAGTACCTGCTTCAACCTCCGGTCCTGATGCCGCCCGTATCCGGAAAGCCGCTGGTCCTTTATGTGACCGCCCTGGAACGGTCCCTGGGTGCCCTTCTCGCCCAGAAGAACAACGAGGGAACAGAGAATATCCTCTATTACCTCAGTCGCATGCTCCTCGATGCGGAATTTAGGTATTCCCCCATCGAGAAGAGCTGCCTGGCACTCGTATTTGCCGTACAGAAATTACGGCACTACTTGCAGCACCATGAGGTACAGTTGGTTTCTCGGGTAGACCCGTTGAAATATATCCTGAGCCGGCCTATGTTGACTGGCCGCCTAGCGCGGTGGGCTGTGATTCTCCAGCGGTTCGACATCAGGTATGTGCCTCAGAAGGCCATCAAAGGGCAAGCATTGGCAGACTTTCTGGCCGCTCACCCGACCTCCGCGGATCAGCCGCTGGATCTAGGCTTTCCTGATGAGACCATTCTCTCGGTTGATCGAGCCGATCCATGCTGGCAGATGCACTTTGACGGTGCCTCCCGGAGCCCCACCGGTAGAAGACTCGATAATCCTAAGCTCAACAGAGTGGGCTTGGGCATCATCTTCATTACCCCGGAGCGAGCCGTGCTGCCATACTCTTTCCTGTTGTCAGAGGGCTGTACCAACAATGAGGCGGAATACCATGCCCTCATCACCGGCCTCGAGTTGGATCTCGAGATCGACGTGCCCCGTCTGTGCGTGAAAGGGGACTCCGAGCTGGTCGTTAAGCAGATCAATGGCGACTACATTGTCAGGAAGGCGGAACTCGTGCCATTGTTGGAGTGCACCCTCCTTCTGATGGCCCGGTTCCCTTCTCGGCCGGAAATTGTCCATGTTCCCCGGTCGCAGAACGGTCGAGCAGATGCTTTGGCCAGCCTCGCAGTGTCACTTGCGGAGCCTGAACAGGACAACCTGATCGTCCGCGTGACGCGCCGCAGGCTCATCGCTCCCGTTATCCCGGAAGAAGATCGCGGCCCGTTGGTAAGTAACCTCACCACGGTTGCCCCTATGCCCGGAGCCCCGAGTACCCCAGATATGACAGTCGGATCAGCCCCTGATTGGAGGACGCCTTTGGTTGAGTACCTCCAACATGGCATTCTTCCATCGGATCGGGCCGAGCGCGAGCGAGTTTGACGCCGCGCATCGCAGTTCGTCCTCCAGAGCAGTCCCGGCCTGGAGCAGATCCTCTACAAACGCGGATTTGATGGTATTCTCCTCCGTTGCCTTCAGGGAGTTGAGATCCCACGAGTCATGCAAGAGGTTCATGCTGGTTCGTGTGGCGCCCACCAGACTGGGCCGAAGCTGTCCCACCAGATTCGGAGGTTGGGATACTTCTGGCCCTCTATGATCCATGACTGCATCGAGTATGCCAGGAGGTGCCATGCGTGCCAGGTTCATGCGAACTTTGTGCATCGGCCGCCGGAGCCTCTCCATACCACAAGGTATTCCTGGCCCTTTGCAGTCTGGGGTCTGGACGTTGTGGGACCTTACCCGCCGGCGACAGCTCGCCAGTGCCGGTTCATTCTGACCGCCACGGACTTCTTCTCCAAATGGGCAGAAGCGATTTCGCTCAGAGAGGTCAAATCATGTTCGATCGCTGACTTCGTGACCTCCAACATCATCTATCGATTTGGAGTGCCTCACGCTATCCTCACGGATAACGGAACCAATTTCCGAGCAGCCGAGTTGAAGAAGTTGTACGCCAAGTATAACATTCGCTCGAACCATACATCTCGCTATCATGCGCAGGCGAATGGACAGATCGAGGCGTTTAACAATACCCTCTCAAACATTCTGCAAAAGATGGTTGGTCAGAACAAGAAGATTTGGCTGGACAAGCTCCCCAACGCCCTCTGGGCTTATCGGACGACGACTCGCAATTCCACCCAGATGACCCCTTATTCCTTGGTGTATGGAGCTGAGGCCGTCCTGCCCATCGAGATCCAGTTGCCGTCCTTGCGCACTGTGGTCTACGACCAGCAAGCGCCGGACAGAGTTGCTGAAGCCCGTCTAGTCGAGTTGGAAGCACTGGATGAGAATAGACTTCGCGCTTTGCACAACTTGGAGAGGTATCAAAGCAGAATGGCTCGAGCTTTCAATAAGAAGGTTCGCCTCCGCTCCTTCCTGCAGGGTGATCTAGTGCTAGCCCTAAGAGCGCCGATGATCCCCGGCAGGAAGCCGCCCAAGTTGGAGCCCAAGTGGGAGGGACCTTTTGTTGTCCACAAGGTCTATCCCAATGGCGCGTACTCCCTAGAGACTATGGATGGTGAGCGTGTCACTCCTCCCACCAACGCTAGGTTCCTCAAGCAGTACTTTTTCTGAGTGTGCCCACGTCCTGCACGACGTTAAACTGCATACGTCCGCGCGGCAAGACGTTAAACTGCCAAGCATCATTCGGCCAGGCTACAAGACGTTAAACTGTTCAGCATTCGTCCGCGCGGCAAGACGTTAAACTGCCAAGTGCTTCGTCCTGCATGACGCTAAACTGCACTACGTCCGAGCTACAAGACGTTAAACTGTTCAGCATTTGTCCTGCATGACGCTAAACTGCACTACGTCCGAGCTACAAGACGTTAAACTGTTCAGCATTCGTCCTGCATGACGTAAAACTGCCCCTCAAGAACTACGTGCGGCTTGATTCCCATCCTTATGGGATACGTAGGACCGCCTGAACATTCATGTTTCAGGCCCAGCCCCATCCTTCGGGAATTTCCATCCCATCCCGGGCCCTTGGTCCAGTTGCCTCTGGGTATGTGGCGTATCGCGTGCGCGGGGGATTATGTCCTCATTCACGTCGGTTTGCTCGCCACGCTGTACGCCCCCCACGTTTGGGGATGCCTTCTGCTCCCTCCTTTCTTCTCTCTTTTCGTCCTGCATGACGTTAAACTGCACTTCAAGAACTACGTATGGCTTGATTCCCATCCTTATGGGATACGTAGGACCGCCTGGACATTCATGTTTCAGGCCCAGCCCCATTTACCGGGAATCTCTATCCCGCGTCGGCCCTCTGGCCCAAGTTCCCCTCCTTTTTGTGCGAGGCGTATCGCGTGAGCGGGGGATTATGTCCTCATTCGCGTTGGTCTACTGACTGCGCCGTACGCCTCCCCCGTGTGTGGGACTACCTCACACCCCTCATCGTCCTGCATGACGTTAAACTGCCTCTCCAGAACTACGTATGGCTTGATTCCCATCCTTATGGGATACGTAGGACCGCCTGGACGCTTATGTTTCAGGTCCAGCCCCGTCTCTTGGTTGATCATGGGGATCTGCCCTCTTTTGGTTGCTCTCAGGGTGAGTCCTCCGACCCTTCCCGGTGATCTGTTAACATGTTTTGGGTACTTCGGTCTATGACTCGTAGTGTCAGATTCAATCTCGACAAGTCATGTGTTGCTTGTCAGGCCTCACGCTTCCTCTTGTTCGAGCCTTCACTCAAAGGAATCCTCGTTAGCGGTTTGGGTACGATGCCTCAGTGCTCTCCCACCGCTCCGGGTCGATTTACCGGCGGGTCTTGGGCCGCAAATCGATATGAATCATGCGATTGAGCGGTTGATGCTCGTTTGCTTGCCCCGTCTTAGGCTGACGCGATCGGATGTTGTGTTGCGAATGCATCAGCAACATCCTTGATCGCCATGTTGGCTCTTTCAGGCTCTGAACATTGGATTGCGCAGTCCTCGTCACACTCCGCCTTTATGCGTTGTAGTGGAATCTCGACACTCTCTTCATACTGACCTCCAGTACACCTCTACACGTTAGGCAGACCAACCAGGGTAATGATGTCGTTCGAGGCTCCCATGATCTGAGCACCAAGGATATATGCGGATATCCTCCCTAAGGGCCATGCGTAGCTGGACCCTCGTCCCCATAAGGAGGAGGGATTCGCCCGAACAATTGCGTTCTGGGCCCAGTATATCTGGAGGCTAGCATCTCTGCCCCTCGGGTGATGGACATACGCAGGCCCCTATCCCAAGACTCTTCTCCTGGAATCGTGCGTGACCGCAGGTCTGGGTATGTTCCCACCTCCGCCGTGTCCGCCGTACCGCGATAAGCGGATTCCTCCATGGTCCGAACCACACGACCTTAAACTGTGTTGTCTGGTCCTACCACACGACCGTAAACTGTGATCGTCTTGGCCGCCCGACGAGAAACGGCACTGCATCGTGATGTCCTCCTCAGGGGACACTCATGTTGGGCGCTGGTTAATGACCACGCCATTCATCAATGCCTTCCATGGCTTGATTATTGTGGCGACGCCAGAGATTTCTCAATCACAGGCATGTCGCCGCACAAAGAAAAACCATTCATCTTTAAGGACAAACAAGAAATATCAAATGCCGCTCCTTTTGTGTGCGAGGGTCAGACCCGCACTCTTCCTCGCGCTGGTGCCCGATTGTGTTGCGCCGCGCTTCAAGAACTACGTGCGGCTTGATTCCCATCCTTATGGGATACGTAGGAACGCCCGGATGTTTGAAACTTCGGGTCCAGCCCCCGACCTCTTAGAGATTCCCCCTTCTCTGGGGAATCCGCCGCCTTCAGGTCACCCTCGAGGCGTGTTCCCCGACCCCTTGCAGTGGTCCACCGGTGTCAAGAGTACTCTGGTTTATTTCCAGGAGGGTCAGGATCTGCTTGGTCAGGTTTCCTCCACTTTTCAGGCTTCGTGCTCCCTTTCATTCGGACCCATCGTCTACGCCCTGGGTGGAGCCCCCGTGAACGGTTCGGACATAATGCCTCAGTGCTCTCCCACCGACTCGGGCCGGTACCCCCAGCGTCCTCGGGCAGCAAATCGATATGAATCCTGCGATTGAGCGGTCGATGCTCGTTTGCTGCCTCATTCCACCAACGGTTAGTGCGATATTGATGCTTCCTTTCCGCCACGGTCGGCAGTACTCCCATATCGTTACGCCGGTGCCTCCAGTCCTCGAGTGAATGGCCGCATGATTCACATTTTCCACCTCCCATTCTGACCAGGCGAAACCTCGACACTCTTGACACTATCCCTCAGTGCATCTTCGCATATCCAGGGGATATGACCATGATGTGGCGTGCTTTGAGCTCCTTATGGTCCGAGCTCTAAGACCTTAAACTACGATCTCTCCTTATGGTCCGAGCTCTAAGACCTTAAACTAAGATCTCTCCTTATGGTCCGAGCTCTAAGACCTTAAACTAAGATCTCTTCTTATGGTCCGAGCTCTAAGACCTTAAACTAAGATCTCTCCTTATTGTCCGAGCTCTAAGACCTTAAACTAAGATCTCCCCTTATGGTCCGAGCTCTAAGACCTTAAACTAAGATCTATCCCCATGGTCCGAGCTCTAAGACCTTAAACTAAGATCCCCCCTTATGGTCCGAGCTCTAAGACCTTAAACTAAGATCTAGCCCTTATTGTCCGAGCTCTAAGACCTTAAACTAAGATCTACCCCTATGGTCCGAGCTCTACGACCCTAAACTAAGATCTCCCCAAATGGGGTCCTACGTCCTGCATGACGTTAAACTGCACTCTCAGAACTACGTGTGGCTTGATCTCCAGCCTGATGGAGTACGTAGGAACGCCCGGGCATTCCGACTCGGGTCCAGCCTCAGGGATCGTTAAGTCCCGCCCCTCCTCGTCGCCGGCCGTCTGGCCTGGATTCTGGTAGAGTGGTGCAGTTGTGATATTCTCCCCGATTCAGCTCGGGATACCCCATCGCAGGGATGGGAAGCGACGGTTTCCTCGTCAGAGAGGTGCTGTCTGAGAATTGAGGTGATTCACGGCCAGATTAGTGCATCCGCCTAATACGCTTTCCCCACGGTGGCGCAATTTTGAGAGCGTTGGATTCTGTCCGAACAAACCGTCACTTCGCCCCACGCTTTGCATGCCCTGTTGATCTGGATTTTCCACCCTTGTGTCTGAAGGAACCCCAAAGCGGTATTCATGATGACATGTGGTCCGCCTCCTGCAATATGAATGATGACCTTTTTCGGTCCGTCTATTGCAGTTGTTATGGTCGATCCACTGTCCGCCTACCATCTTGGGCATTTCCTGGAAGGCCGACCGTTGTGGATGTCTGGATTCGGGACACGTGATTCACCTTTTCTCATTTCCCTATGTTCGGATAAAATCTCAACGCCCCTAGCGTTGTCCCGCTCGTGTGTTGGAACAGGTTGGGGGGATGGTACATTGATTAGGTCTGAGGTCTCCTTTCCTAGGAATGACCTCCCTCTTTTCTCCAGAAATCCAGGCCCAATTATGGATACCTGATGCTTGGTTAACACTCCCGCAAGACAACGAATTGTGGTTGAGCATGTTAAACCAAAAGATGCAGATAAATATATTGATTCATACAGATGGATCAAAGTAGCGGAAGCAAATGTTTTGGGAATGGCAAAACAAATCCCATAGGGATTAGCGTGCTGAATGAGTCTTTCTAATGCTGCTACCCTTTGGCTGGTGGCCTCCAGAGCTGCTTCTCGCTCTCTGCGTGCCCTCTCTTCGTCGGCGGTCGCAGCGCGCAGTTCGTCGATTCTGGCCTGTGCACGCTCCCGCTCGACCTGAATTGTGACCATTTGTTGGCCCGCCTCCGTCAGCTGTACCTGGGCATCAACCAGCTGGGCTGCTAGTTGCTCCACAAGCTCGGTACACGTTGCGACGAAGGCCTCCTTCTCTGCCGCCTGCCCTTCGAGGCGCCGGACTTCCTGCTCCGCCGCGAGGAGCGCCCGCGTGCTCTCCGACATGTCCCGACTTTGTGTGACGTCAGCATGCCGGCAGCTCTCGCGCATCTTTTCGGCCATGAAATCACGGACCGTTAGATGGAGGCGTTGAGCATCAGCTCCCCCGGCACACAGAAAGAGCAGCCAGGTTTGAAGTGATCTCATGCGCCCCAGCCACTCCGACGGGTCTCGCTTGAGGAAGCGCTGGATGCACTTCCACCCCCTACGGCGCGTTATCCGGCTCTCCTCGACCGCCTCCGTGTCTGAGTCGTCCATCTCCTCGGGATCGGCAGGCCGGTAAGCAGGGAAGGCAGCCAGCAGGTCTGGTGCAGGGTCCGCCCCTGGGAGGTCCTCACGAGGGATAGGTTCCCCAACATCTGGGCGACCTCCTTCTCTCTCCCCAGCGGCGCTGACACCCTCGTCAGCCCCCAACCTCTCTCCGGTGGTAGCACCGCCGACGTCCGCAGCCCCTTGATCAGCAGTTGGTGGGGCCGGCTCGGTTTGGGAAGTCTGTTCCGGAGCAGGCGGCATGTCCACCACTGGTCCACTCGTAGATGGCCCGGGTTCGGCAACCCGATGAGCCTCCAGTGTTGAGATCACTGCACAGGGCATGCCATGGTTAGTCACGGATCGTCAACGGCAAGCACCAGCAGCAAAGTAGGGAGACTTACGGGAGTTCGGAGCGTCATCTCCCGCTATCCCGGCCATCGCAGGAACAGTTGCAGCAGGGGACCCCTTAGCGCTTGTCAGTTCGATAATGGGTGCCTGGCCCCCGCCTTGTCCTGCTGGCGCCTCTTCTACTCCTGCTGAGGACGCCCGACCGACATCCGTGTGCTCCTGAGAAGGATGGAGAAACGGGTTAGAAGCTGCATAAGAGAATGGATGAAGCAGGTTGAGTAGGGATAGAAGCGGACCTCGAGGAGCTCAGTGACATCAACGTTGTCAGAGCCGGCCACCTCGCCGCTCTCCCGTGGGCTCCCCCGATGGGACCTTCCCTCGGAGCCTTCGTCCTCCCCCGTCTCCTCCTCCTCCTCAGAGTCGCTACTGTCATCTTCTTCCGGCGGCATCTGTTCCGGAGCGGGCTCGAGACCGAGCATCACCTTCACCAGAAGGGATGGCTCCGCGCGCTGACCACGTTGGCGCGCGTACTCGTCCATGGCCGTCAGATACGCATACTGCCGGTTGAAGTCCACTCTGTCGGCAATCTGGAGGCGCCCGACCTCTGGCAGATAGATTCCTTCTATGAGTATCTTTCGCCGGATGGCGTCGGTCCCCAGTGACTGCCGCAGAGTCATCCAGGCCGACCACAGCGCCGGGAAGACCGCATCATGGGAAGGTTCGAGCATACGTCTCACCTGCTTCCCGGGCCGCTCGTCAACCACCGCACGTGCCCCCTCTCTGGGCGCTGAGGTCGTGGCGGCAGCTCGCGATGTACCCGCCACCGAAGTCCCTGCCCGCGCCGGCTCCGCTGCTTGGCGCGCCTCCGTTCTCCCCCGTGTGGCGGCGCCTTGCCTCCTTCCTTGACGCCCGGTCTCCGCACGGGTAACCTCGAGCCGCCGAACTAGCTTCCGCAAAAGCCCCTCGGGGTACGCGATGGCCCAGTGTCCGGCGTACTCGGTTGCCAAGCCTGCGTCAACTCCGGTAGGAGGGAGAGTGATGACGTCGCCAGAGCCGAAAGCGGAAAACATCAGCCACATCTGACGAAGGACGCCAGGGTTCGTCTCCTCCCGGACAGCAGTGAATACCCTCTTCGGCATCCGTTGAAGGCACCCGAACTGCCTGGAGAACCGGGTCGGCACGTAAGGCTCGCAGATCACCTTCCCGTCGATCCGAGCCACGAGCACGCCGCCCCGCATGTTCAGGAAGTATTCATGCTGCTCCAGCGGACCCTGCCCGTTGTCGATCATCTGGCCGACGGGAGTGGGGAACGGACTGAAGTTGAAGTTGGCATGATTGCCAATCCGGATCCGCACGCCCTCCTCACTTAGGGTCATCGGAGCGACCCCCGCGATGTTCAGCAGGGAGGGTCGCAGGCCGTTGCCCGGAGGAATGATGGCGTTCGGAAACGTGTACCCACCGAGGTGAGCAGCCACCCAGCCGTGGAAGAACTGAAAGGGCCCACAGATCCTTCGTGGCGACCCCCCTCGTGAGATGCGTCCCAGGATGGCATACAGCCTCGCCAGCACTGGGACCCCGAGGTTGTATCTCTTGTTGGCGGCCATAGCGCCTGCCATCGCCAGTGTCGCCGGGCGAACGCCCATTCTCGCGTCCCGCACTGGCAGGAGCCACCCACTCAGAAAGGCGGCCAGGAACGCCGCGTACCGGACATTTGGGTCCCGGGCCTCAATGACGCGGTACCCCCATGAGTGGTAGTCACCCGTCTCCAGGACCCGCCAGTACGACCCGTTTCGGCTCCTCTGAGCTGCGGTCGGGCACCGCTTCCCCCTGCCTGGCATCGTGACCGCCGGGTCATGCTCCAAGAACTGGCCGAACCATTCCTTGTAGGCTATGTCCTTCTGGAAGTCTTTGATCCCGAGCCGCTGCGTAGCCAGGTCAAGCAGATGCCAGGTTAGGATGGGAGTCCGTGACCTGTCCTCCCAGGTGTTCTTCGGTGGCAGGAACTCATCGTATTGGTAGCCCTCCAGCGGGATACCTCCGATGCAGTGGATGTCCCAGAGACTGATGCCGACCTCCCCATGGTGAAGATGGAAGGTGTTGGTATCCGGAGACCATCGGGTGAACAGCTCCGGCCCGAGCTCGGACTGCTGGTAGAAGTGGAACTGCGACATCCACACCGCCTCGAACAGGCCGATGTACCGCAGCTCCTCTGCGAAGTGATCGCAGGTGTGGCGTACCCAGAACGCCCAGGCCCACTCACTGGGGAAGTTGCCCCCAGACCGCAAGTCCCAGTCCTTCAGCCAGCCCTTGGTGTCGTCCGTGACGCTCTGGCGATATATGCTCGAGTAGAGGGCTGGAGAATTCTCCGCAGTAGGCTCACCCCCATCAATGGTTCGCGTCCTCGGGTTCAGGACATAGACATCCAAGTGTCTGGTCTCCCTGGCAGGATGCCCATTGTTGGTGATGTTATAGCGAAGAAGCTCGTCCTCCCGGGTCACCCAGGTCCGCGGCGCATCAATCTCGAACCCTGGCACCGGAACCTCATCTAGGATGCCGAAGTTCCAGAGCGGCAGGTTGTCCGACAGTGGATATATCTTCTGGGCCGGCGTCAGTAAGTCGAACAAGGATTGATTGTTGGAAACAATCTCCTTGGCTCCGTAAACCTCCTCGTTCGTCGCCATCTCAGCCCTGCGAGTGGCGGCATCCCCCTCATTTCCTCTGTGCGCGGCCATCTCAGAAGTTTCGGGAGTCGTGCGGGTTAAGGGATGAAGCGTTCGGGATCGGACGAGGCTGGTAGAGAAGTTTGAAGGCTGGCGCGCAATCCAAGTGGACGACGCGCAATTGGGAAGACTGTCGCGCAAAGTTCCGGGTTTTCGCGCAAAGACAGGCGAAATCCGGACGGTTTTGCGCGCCGATCGGGCGAATTTCGCGCCGGAAGAGGCAATTTCGCGCACGAGAGCTTTGGAGCTTATTGCGCGGAAGGCCGGAGTACGGAACGCGGGACCCAGGGCCCCTATTTATAGGCGAGGCCGGGGTCCGTGCTGCGCGGAAAGCATTTTGCGCGACCGCAGCGGCGAATTTCGCGCCCGGCGCCCCTTTTTGCGCGCCTAAGTCCCGTGCAGCCCAGGATTTCGGCATTCCGGCGTCTCCCTCGGAACCCGATCGTTGCGACCTCTCGCCGATCAGCTTCCGAGGGGGGGCTTTTGTAGACACCGGAAAAGTCCGTTGTTCCCAAACGAAGCTCCGGATGCGGAAAGCGAAGTGATATTTGGAGTCAGAGGCATGTTCCGGAGGGCCCGGAGGACTTGCGCGAAATTTCAGAGGCTCGCGCGCAAAGTTGAGTCGCGGCGCGCAATCCTCCCGGGATGCGCGCAATGCCTTGGGCCGGCGCGCTATTTTGCGCGCCCGCGGCCTGCGCGGCGCCATTTGCGCGCTGGGTCCTGATTCCGCGCCCGCGAACCGAATTGCGCGCCCGAGAACGGATTTCGCGCCCGGGGTTGCCTATAAATATAAGGCGACCCCCGACGTTTTGAAGGTTGCCAGAATCCGAAGCGTCGCTCGTTCGCGCAATCCAACCCCTTCCGCGCGCAATGCCGATCTTCAGGTAACCTCCTTTCTTTCGCGCAATAGAGCCTTGGGGTTCGCCTTCGCGCGCAATCCCCTTGGCTCCTTTCCTTTGAATAAATTTCAACCCGAAGGCCTTTGCGCGCAAAAGAAGCCTCTTGCGCGCTATTGCCCCCCGGGTGCGCGCAATCCGACCCGATTGCGCGCACCCCCCATTTTCAAAGTGGCCATTCGTTAGAGAATGAGCCGTTGCCCCCGCGCGCTACCCGAAGCCCGGTGCGTGCAATCCCAGTCATCCGCGCGCGAAGCGCTGGCCCAATTGCGCGCCAGCCCGCCATTTTGCGCGCCGACCCGCGGTTTTGCGCGCAAAGCTCCTCTTTTGCGTGCAATCCGCCAGGGTCGCCTCCCCTGACCCCCTGAGGGTACCCGCCTGCGTGGTGCCCGATGATCCTCATCCTGGGTGCCCGCACCGTGCGTTGTCTTCCTGTGCGGCCCTCCAGGCTCGCGCGAAGTGACACGGGCCTATCGACAGCTTCTACGTCCTGCACGACGTTAAACTGTACCTCGTCCGAGCTACAAGACGTTAAACTGTTCACCATACGTCCAAGCTGCACGACGCTAAACTGCCTAGCCTTCATCGTCCAAGCTACAAAGACGTTAAACTGTACAGCATTCGTCCCGCAAGACGTTAAACTGCACATTCGTCCCGCATGACGCTAAACTGCACTACGTCCGCGCTGTAAGACGTTAAACTGCCAAGCACCCTCGTCCTCAACACACGACGTTAAACTGTACTTCGTCCGGCAAGACGTTAAACCGTTCGCTTCGTCCTCAACACACGACGTTAAACTGTACTTCGTCCGGAAAGACGTTAAATCGTCCGCTTCGTTCGATCCCGTGCCCCGCACGCAGGGTCTCCCCCGGTTTGGATGTGGCCCCCACCCGCTCTTCTCTGCAGGGATGTCGGGATTGTCCCCCTTTTGGGACGATTTAATGGGAGCGGCTTTTCCCTATGGGGGCAGGGTATTACAAACCCCTAGTTTCTCGTGGGAGGCTGCATATGTGTATCTCCATTGCGCCTCCCCACTGCCGAAGCCAGTAGAGGGTCTGACTGGGATCGAGATGTCTTCTGCTTTCAGTCCAAGTCCCTTCCAACTGAGTTTTGCCGCATCCGGGCTGCCTCAAGTGCGTAAGTCCTGACAGAATGAGCTACGTGGACTTTGATCCCTGTCTTCTATACAGGGTACGTAGGAAGCCTCCCTGAGGTCCAAGCCCGCCACCTGGTCGTCCCAGTCGTATTTACGTCGGTTCGTCCATCAGTGGACCCCTCCAGGGTTCACGCTTGCGTCGATTCACCTACGAATCCGCCCCTGTGGGAGACTGCCCGTGTGTATCTCCACGGTGCCTCCCCACAGCCCCCCTTTTCCATTTCTCCTTTTATCGTCCAGCATGACGTGAAACTGTGATCCACCCGGCCGTTCCATCCCCCTCTGTGCGAGGTGGTTCGGTTCAATCCTCCGCCCGGCGGCCTCGACCTCTTCGTGAGTCGGCTTGCCGACGTCCAGCATGACGTTAAACTGTATACCCGAACTACGTTGACTTTGATCCGTGCTAACGCGCGGTACGTAGGAAGCCCCTCCGGGGTCCAAGCTCTTCACTCCATCATCCATCCTGATCCTTACCCGGGCCGCCACATCCCGGTGGGGTCATGCCACTTCACTCCACTCCACGTTACTTGGGAAGCCGCCCATGTGCTGGCCCCAGCGTCGGAGGTTCCCCGCAAGGGGTCCTGTCATCTGATCCACTCTTCGTGTTGATCGGTCCGATGCCGTCCCCGCTGGACGTTAAACTCGCGGCATACCCCGTGTTAAACATGGGAAGCTGAGGAAAACCTCAGGTGACACAGTTCCCCGCACCCAGTGCGGGATGCCTCAGGCCATCATGCCTTCGAGAATCCCTATTAGGGACGGAAGACAGACGTGCAGAGCCGCAGTGTTACGACACGCCCCCAGCACCCAGAGCCACCCGGCCTTCTCACCGCAGGTTGCTGCCCCGACCAGACTCCTTGGAACGTCCGGGCGGAAGCAGCGTAATTAACCGGTGTCCATGAAGATATGGCGCCGGGAACGAGATTCACGAACATTCTTAAGTCTATGAGGGAGACCCGGATTAGGCGACGAGTTCCGAGGAGACGTCCAAGGAAGGAGGAGCCGACATCCCATCATCCCGGTTTCGATCAAGGAGCAGACGCCCCTGAATAAGGGACGAATGCCGCCCTCCCTTGGAAAGCGGGACTGCGGGACCACAAGCCGCGCGCCCATCCCCTCGGGTTGACGGGTGCACGCGCGAACGCGTCCTGGCGGAACAGCGTAACCCGACGCACATCCGCACCGAAACAAACACCTGGACATTTTTATGCATATCGATATCTATCCACTATTGAATAATAACACAAATTTTTCTCAACCTCCATATATCCTAAGGCACAACAATATCCATCATCATATATATAACAAATCCATATAATCTCAATAGTATTTTTTCCTGGAGCATGATGACATTCATCATCAAAATATTCTGTCCCATCGAACAAAAAATATAATGGAGACTCAGCCCCAACTGATAGTCTCAAATACCAACTCCCATGCATTCCTAGGGGGATCCCCTTCCCTATAGCTAACTTTCAACACCATTCTCTATGAAAATTTATCTAAGTATGAATCCACTGACAACAAGTGGTCAACGCTACCACAAATGAGACCTATTGGGTTTTACATGACAAAATGGTGTTTCTAGCCATCAATGGTGAGTGAAAATCACTAAAATTTCATAATACACACCATATAAAAACCACATTGCCACATAGGCCCATGTTTCCCAATTCCTGATGGTCAACACCACCCCAAGTCATGTGATTAATTCCCACATCTTGAACACCTTGTCATATCAATATCGATGAACCATGTCACCTCAATCAAGTGGTTATCATCACCCCATATATGTCATCCCACACCCTCATCTTGATGAACAATTTCATCTCATTCCTAGGGATCTACATCACCTCAATACCTCATTCCATTCCCCTCATGATCCCAAGGAACCAATTTTTTCAAATTAAATGTAATTATTTATATCTGAATCCGACATAACATACATAATTACTCAAAATAAGCATACATGAATTTTTTTATTAAAATAGAGTAGGTCATTCATAATGGCATCCCATTAGATAAATTAATTTATTTAAAGACTAGTATTAATTTATAAATGTTTTCACTCGTATTAACCATCTCTTGATATTAAATGACACACACCATGAAACCCATATATTAAAGGAGAAATGTAATTACCATCAACCTTAGACTCTTAGAAACTCTCTTTTCAAATATCATCCACTAATTCGATCCTCAACAATGTAAAATGTATTTTTAGAGAAACACAAAAAAATGGTGAATGTGCATGCATCAATTTAGCATTATATATGGTGAGATAAAAAAGATAAAAATAAAGATGATTGAAGTATTCACTATGGGGAATCAATGTCCACATATGGATATTGAATAAAATCTCATACAAGGATGGAAAATAAATGACAAGAAAGAGGGAACACGGATATCCACCACTATTAGAGGAGAGAAACATATGGGAGGAAGAAGAATGAGTGGGATCCTCTAATAGATCCAGATAAAAAAATGTTAGTAGGGACTCATTAAAAAGACTCACAGTTTTCACAAAATTTGTAATAACATGTTCCAACTGTGTGGCGGTCAATTTCAATAGGAGAAAACTCACACATTCTAGCCACATTGTTTAAAAATATGTGTGGTGATCACAATCCAAAGAAAAGAAACATCACATAGATGGCCAGACTATTTAAAAAACCATGATACATCCATGTTTCTGACATATAATGCCTAAATAGAATTTCACACATTTTTATAAGGTGCACATAGTTATAGAAAACTATTAACCTTATGAAAATATGCAACAAAATTTACATCCTACTTTTAGGAAAATCATGTTCCAATTGGGTTCCTCTGTCTTCCTTACAAAAACTAGGTTTTTGGAGATTGAAACATATGAGACACATTAAGAAAAACTAGAATCTAAATTGGCCATAATCACCATCTAAAAATGTCATAAATCTTCATCAAAACTCTCAGGTTTAGGTCCCAAATATAAAAAACATTGGCACATCCCCCAAATGTAAATTTTATAGTTCCTAGGAAAAACAACCAAATAAATTTCCTGGATATTTATAATATCACCATATTACATGTTATCTTATCTAAGATATGAGCCATTATTAATATATGGATCCTCAAAACCCATCCCTTTTAAATTAACTTTTTCTACCCATGTTGTTACTCGTAATGAATTTCCCATATAGAACTCCAAACATTAATAATTTATTACATGTTATCTTCCCCACCAAAATTTCAAATACTCTGATGGTTCCACAAACCATACCAAGATATAAAAGTCATCTCATGACGTACTATCATTCATATACCACGTCATGTTTTATGTTAAATCAATGTTATACATGACTCACATCAAATACTATATGTCTTCATATTCTCTTTAGTATCTGTGTCATATACGATACCAATGGGTCTCTTATATCATAAGATTATCAATGATCTTGCATCACATTTGATGCTAAAAATTAACCCAACATTATATGTATATATAAATTCAAATTTCATTCTTGATTCCTACACACATCATTTAAAAAATCCATTATATGTGATTCCCCATATTAACCAGTACTAGGTTAATTGAGTTATCACACGTTCACCTTGTGCAACAAAAAACAAAATTCCAAAAATGAAATGGACATTCCCACATTACGACATAAGAATAAACATCTCCAGCTCCAACTCTGTATCTGAACCTACTTTATCAACCACATTAATGGGGAATAAATCCCAAAAACCAAATGCCTTATCTCAGTATATTGTGTTATAGCTTTTGGCCACTGACCCCACTACAATGACTCTCTCTCCCCTCCACGACCTATGCACCTACTTTATAATCCAAAATATTAGATCATAGTACCACTCATAGTACTATATTAGATCCACGAGTCAAAATTGGTCCCTGGATCCTACATTTCTAATCATTCTTCTTGAATAACCTATCCAGAAACCCCATCTGTCCACATGCCTATCAGTCCTTCTGTACCCACTCACAATGAGTCTGAAAATTTCTGATTGTCCAAAATAGAAGCACAATGTTGAAGAAAGACAATTTGGAATCATAACCATGTCTCTAGACTAACTATCCTACTAAGAATACATGTGGTCTTTCTTCTATAGACACATTGCATCACTGTTATGCTCACAAACATTCATAACCCAGATCGAATATAATGATCCTTCCAGTTATTCCATTTCAATCAGTTCGTGATTCAACACCTATAAGAATGAGGTTATTCTGAATCTATCCCACCAAATCATGATGGTGTTCCATAATCTATACTCAAAACACCTCACGTTTCTGATTTCATTTCCCACCACATATCGTGAAAATTAGAATACATCTTCGAAATTTGATGTATAATCCATAACAAATTTATCTCCCTAAAATATGATCATGAACTCATGGTCACTATCCAACTTCAATATATCATGGATTAAATACTTGATGAAACATGGTATAAAATCCTACCATTATTATCCCCCATGTGTACGTGTCTCCACCATTATATCCCAGCAATGCTTTGCCAATCCGATGAGCATATAATTATCTATCTTGAAACTCTGACCTGGGGGTGTCTATAGATGAAAAGAAATATCATGTACCTACTCGAACCTGTTTTGGACTACCTATAATCTACCATCACCCTGTAATAGATATTGGTGATTTTATTGAATCTCATGGTCCAAATAAACCATGGAAAAATCAACTCCCTTTGCTCCCATTTTAATAACATGTAAGAATAACACCACGATTTACCTATGATTTTCATCAAACCATAGCCCAAATCACTAATTTATTGCATCTCCCCACCTAAACCATATACTTTACATATGTCTCATGATCAACCATACCCATAGGGGTTGTATCTCATGGATGATCTAGTGGCCCCATATCTCGTCCCTCCTGACACTCCACAGAAATATTTCTAGTTGGAACGAATATGAAAATTCAAATAGAATGGTAAAATTGACATAATATATATATATATATATAAAATATATAAGAAAATATATAATTGTAATGGAAGATCACCAACCATACACTCACATATTGTTCCCATATTTCTTGAAATCTGACACATTGGGCATGTCACGACCCGTCCTCGGGGCCCGTGCCGTGACTACCCCAAGCCCGCCTTCCATAGGCCAGGGGTTGGCGACTAGCACCAAAGGCGTAAAATCCCGATAACTGGGAAGGCATTGCCTTTATAAAGAAAACAAGCACCACAGAGTACAAACGGAAGTAAAACACTAAGTACAAAAGAAGAGCTGAAAAGTAAAAGGGGCCGGAAATACAAGCCCAACTGTAAAGTACAACTCGAAAGGGAAAACAGCGACTGAAAAGTAAAGCTGCTACGCTGAGATGTCCACTGGAAATCCCACCTGAAGGGTGGGTACAGATAGCTCTTCTGCTCCTCGGGTCCCGCCGTCTGCTCCAAGTATGACCCGCCCAGTGGTCTGCCTCTGGGTACCGCCTCGTCGTATAGTCCACCTCCAGGTACCGTCCAGTCCTCGAACACTCGGCCTCTGCCAGTACTGGCCGTCGTCTGCAACCAACACAACGAGGTGCGGGCATAGCCCGTGCAGGGGTGAGTATGACGATACTCAGTAGGGACCCCGAGACCCTCAAGGTCTCACTAAAACCAACAAGGATAAACACAAGAAGATATCAACAGATAAACCCTACTTAGGTATATGCCCATACATATACCTAAGTTATCAAGTAACCCATCTCAATCATGAGGAAACACAAGGATTGTGAAATCGACGGATAACCACTACCCGGGTATATGCCCATACATATACCAAAGTTAGCAAGTGACTCATCTCAATCATGAAGTAAACACAAGGTCAAAAGTCTCAGCTCAAACCAGGATTTTCATTATCGAAACCGTAACTGCTGAAGAGCTCCGTCTCTAGAGTGTACAGTGGTCCTGTCACGACTCCGAGGCTGCCGCTCACTAACCTAGGACTGCTGAAGTACTCCTCCTGTCGAGTACTGCGGGTCTGCTGCCAACTACCAGGCGCTCCGTCCGCTGAGGGTCTGCTGCCAAATACCGGGCGCTACCCAGATAGCCTACTGAGGTACTCCTCCTGTCGAGTACCGCGGGTCTGCTGCCAACTACCAGGCGCTCCGTCCGCCGTGGGTCTGCCGCCAAATACCGGGCGCTCCGTCCACTGGGCTAGTCGACTCACTCCAAGTCGAGTCGGTCAAGCAGTTGTCAGGTCTCAGCCGGCTACACGGTCTCCGTACTCTGCACGCTCGACTCCACCGTCGTGGGTCTGTCGCTACAACCAAGCGCACACACTCCGTAGAGTAACGCGGGTCCGCCGCTACAACCAAGCGCTCCACCGCCAAGGATCTGCTGCTGCATCCAAGCGCACCACCACTGTCAAGTACCACGGGTCCGCTCCACGAGCTACTGGTCGATACTCCAAGTATCACAAGGTCCCGCGAAGAAGTGTCTCAAAGGTCCGTCTCGTCACAGGGATCTCAACGCAACAGACGGCGCGTCGATCGGACGCCCGGTCTGTGAGTTATTAGCCTTTTCGTCCCAGGGGCCCGGTTGGTTTTGTGAGCGAAACCAATCCCGGCCGTATCTCAACTGCACCCCGAACTCCCATAGGGTATACTCAAAGGGACCGTTACTCAACGTAACCACCAACGCCGCTGACGGCTCGTCAAGCGGACGTCCTGTCTGAAAGATAGCAGCTATCCCGTTCCAGGGGCCCGGTTGGATTTCGGGTACAATCCAACCCGGCCATACTCCGACTGCATCCAAAACTCGGGCGGAGTATGTCAAAAGTTCCGTCTCATCAAGAGGAAGTCAACGAAACAGACGGCGCGTCAATCGGACGCCCGGTCTGTGAGTTATTGGCATTTTCGTCTCCGGGGCCCGGTTGGTTTTTAAGGAAAAACCAACCCGACCGTACTCCACCTGCGTCCAAACCTCGGGCGGAGTATGCCAAAAGATCCGATTCACTAAGAGGAACACAACGCGACTGACGGCGCGTCAATCGGACGTTCGTGGCTCAAGATATGAGCGTTTCCGCTCCGAAGGCCCGGTTGGTTTCGTGAACGAACCAACCCGGCCGAACTCAAAGTAACCCGAAACCTTGAGTGCGATATATCGAAACGACCGTCTCGATCCAAGGATCGCGTTGCCGCAGACGGTTCGTCATTCGGAGGTCCGAGGCTCAAGTTATGAGCCAAAAACCAAATCAGGTTCGAAACGGGGGGTCCGGGTCCGGGCCGACCCGGCCCGACCCCCCCCCCCCCCCCCCGGGTGGCGCGGTGGCCGGCGGCGGCGGCGGGCGGCGGCGGCGGCCCGCGGCGGCGGCGCCTGGCGCCGCACGAGGTGGCACGCGGGGGGCTCAGCCCCCGCTTCCTGGGTGTCGGCGCGGCATATAGCCGCGCCCCTTTGAGTGAAACCGCCCCCCACGTGGGGGCCGGTTTATTTAAGTGAACCAGGGGGGCCGGCTGCCCCCCCCCTCCTTCAAGAACCGCCCCCCCTCTTTAAGAGGGGGGTTTTTAGGTTGGCCGGGGAATTAAGTTCCCCGGTTTTAAAACATCCGGCCGGCCAGCTGGCCGGCCGGTTTTCTCAAACGGGACCGGAATTTCCGGTCCCGCCCTCGACTTCCGACGCCGGTGGCCCGGCCGCCGGTCTTTCCTTCCGCCGCGGCCCGGAACCGGCCGCGGTCTCCTCGTCCCGCCGCGGCCCGGAACCGGCCGCGGCGTTCGTCGTCCGGCGCGGTGCGACGGCACCGCGCCCCTTTGCCGTGCTTTGATAATCATCCAACGCGGCGTGACGGCGTCGCGTTTCTGTTGTTTCTACCATGGTGCGTGCGACGGCATCGCGAAGATATTTGCACGTTCAACCGCGTGGTGCGACGGCACCACGCCACTTGCTTCCTCCCGCAAGATAAAATCAACATAAACGTTGGAGGGGGGTTCGGCCGTGTTCATGCGGTCCGGCCCCCCTCACGTTAAATAAAACTCAACATGAACATTTCAAGCCTCATGTTAGACATGCCAGATCCATGTTCAAGAAATGGAATAATTTTAAGAATGAAACAACAATCCCCTACCTCGGGTATAAGTTCGAGGATTTGACTAAGTCCGCGGAAGTCGACGTCGCGGAGGTCGGGCGTCGCGGAAGCCGTTCGTCAAATCCGATGACGAAGGAAAGCGTTCGAAGTGACACGTCGTGGGCGAAACTTGTACGCCGACGAAGATTGTCCGAGGAAGAAGTGGTGTCCCCTATCGTTGACACGGTAAACGAAGAAGAGCGGAGCGGCGTTCTTCGTCGGAAATTGAGCGTTCCTCGTCAAGACTTGAGGAAAGTCAAATAATAAAGAAAATAACGAACTCAAGAATCTCTACCTCGATAGTCGCACTCGATTCCTTTGACGTCGGAGGAAGAGTCGTTGTTGAAGGCGTTCGTCGCGGAAAACCGTCGCGGAAGAGATGACGCGGAAGAAGTTCTTCGTTGAAGAACGGCGTTCTTCGCGTTCTTCGTTGAGGTTTGAAGAAGAAGAGAAAGCTCTCAAATCCTCTCAAGAAATAAAGGGACTAACCAAAAGCAATAAATTAAGCTCACTTAATTTATTAACACAACACAAACCTTTGAAATTCAAAAGTTTGAATTTCAAAACATTAATTAAACTCACTTATTAATGACATAAGTTATAAATTAAGTTTACAACATTAATTGTGAGTTGGGGAGGGTTAGAGAATATGAAGGGGTGGGGTTCGTGTGGGCCCCACCACCCTCTTAACCTCCCAAGGGAAGTTGGGTTGTCACCCAACTTCCACCCAAAGGATAAAAACACTTAAGGAAGATAAAAATAAAAATTAAAGTTAAATTTTTATTTTAACATTCACAATTTTATTTTTTTACAACTCCCCACGTGTAAACGCAACTTCGGGAAAGGTCTCCTTAAGCGAATATCGGCGCTGCGAGTTCATCGGTGCCCTCGGATTTCAATTCCGAGCACCAGATCAAAAGTTAGGAATTCCCGCTCGTTCGTTCACTGAACGTACCCGAGCCAACTTCGGAAATTAATTCCGGGCACTCCGGGCCTCGGAATCAGGTGCCGTCTGAAACCGCGCTCTTGTAAAATTCTAAAGAAAATTAAGAAAAAATTTCCCTTGAATTTTACGGGTCTTTACATTACTCCCACCTCAGGGCTTTACGTCCCCGTAAAGCTTCAACTCACACTTAAGGGAAACAAAGTAGTACTGAGCACGCAACTGAGCTTTACGCTCCCATAAGCTCACCTGAAAATCTCGTGCTACCCGAGAAGCACCCCAGAGGAAGCAACCGTTCACGTAGAACCTACTCCAGTCAATCCTCAATCTCTACTAGAATCTCTGTGCTTATCGCCCTGTCATCGACGTCCAACTCCCCGGGGTCGATGACGTGTGAAGAAACATACACGTATCTCCACAGCTGAGACACGTGGTGGACACTAAGCACCCGGTGCGACTGAGGTGGTAGGGTTAAGCGGTAAACCTCCTCGCCAACCCTGCTGAAGATCAAAAGGGTCCATCGAACTTCGGAGATAACATGCCGCCTCGGCCACATCTCCGAAACCTCATCGGGTTGAGACCGTATAAGAACGTGTTCGTCACCCTCGAACTCAAGAGGTTTCCCTTTTTAGGTTAGAACTGAACTCAAACTCCTGCTGCCACAGGGGTAGGGTTGACCAACTCAAGAGTGATCGGTCACACCCTCTTATGTCTGAGTTTAACATGAGCTGCTCAGGGTTTCCTTTTCGCCGACCAAGGAAAACCCATTCCGACGTTTGCCTAAAACAGTCAACCGGGGTATGATTTGTGAATCAAAACCATACCCAGATCAACGTCGTAAGGCCTCTACGCTGCCACCAAGAGATTCCAACCGAAACTCTCGCCTCGAGGTCAAATCACACCGTCGGCGTAAGCGTGATTATCGAGTCTCCTCCCAAAGGTATCTCCAGACGTGAGGGTCAAGTCTACGGCTTACCCGGAACCTCTAGGTCTGGGACATGATTCGTGGAAGGGTAGAATGATTGCTTCCTATGTCTATAGATATGGCAGCTCGTAGTAGACATAATTCGTACCCCGAATCATTCTTAGAGCTCCTGGGTCACACTCCTTGACCGCAATGCAGCTATTCTCCTCCCCAGCCCTCCTGCTCCCTAAGCCTGGCGGGGACTACTAAGTCGGGTGGTCGTAACATGTCGAAATGTACACCACCACATGCTGCTCTCCAAGCTCTGCTTCCACGTCTGCTACCCTGCAGATTCATCTGTCCTTAGCACTTCCTCCTCCTGAAACATTTTACACGCCCGAGTCTCTGAGACTGGCGCTAGTCTCCTGCCTTTCACTGCTAACGTTCACAACCACAAAGGTTCTCTCTAGCATCCTAGCATAGGTAGGAATGCATAGAGGAAAAGAAATGGTTCGGATGTCCTTTAGACACACTTCGCTCAGAAGTTCGAGTCTAAAGAACTGATCACCACGTAACCAACGAGTACCAAGATTGATTGGTAAGCCACGTTGAGTGCTCTGCTTCCGACATGTCGTACTGTTGAAGCTGTATTAGCTCCAGAAAACTCACAACCACCTCCTCAAGCCAGTCCTCAGCCGCCTACGAGTCAGGCTTACTTCGAAACTTGAGGGATATCTGATGCTAAAACATAAGTAAGGCACTAAGCCTGTGAGTCTCTGCTACCGGTACCGCCGGTAGTGTCTGCTGACCAACAGGTAGTGACATAGCTGGCGCTCTACCCGTAGGTACTAATCCAGGTATCGGTTCGCGTACCGAAGCCTCGTTACTATAAGGACCAACCTCATGGTCACTCTCTGGAAACACCTGGAGCTAAGATCATCATCCGCTCTACTAGTATCCAAGCTAGGCGTAGAACTCTAGCATTCGTCTCCATCCAGTCCACTGCTGCCTGGGAAATCTGTCTCGCCTCGTATCCTCAGAGGCCTCTACTGCTGGAACTCGTGCATCGCGCTCTGCTAGCGTGCACCGTCAGCTAGTGGCATCTGCTGCCTAACGGGTGGTGGTGCTGCTGGTACACCACCCGAAGGTGCCAACACTGAAAAAAGGGCCCTGCACTGGAGTCTCGCTGCTCGGTGGGCCATCATGAAAGAAGCAACGTAACACGATCAAACGATTATACCTGGTGAGCTGACCTGGTTTGAGCTGTTTTAAGGGGAAAAACCTTTGAAAACACACACGCAATCAGTGTTTTCGTGCACAAAGTCGGAAATCAGTTGTCAGGGTCCTGGTGTATGGATACGTCGGCCGCCCGCACCAACACTGGACTCCCTGAACTGAAAACCACACTCGGTACTCTCAACACTATTGCTTCACAGAAAGAGACATCAGAGTTATAAGTTCTGTGGTAGAACCGAACTCCTCTGATACCAATTTGTCACGACCCGTCCTCGGGGCCCGTGCCGTGACTACCCCAAGCCCGCCTTCCATAGGCCAGGGGTTGGCGACTAGCACCAAAGGCGTAAAATCCCGATAACTGGGAAGGCATTGCCTTTATAAAGAAAACAAGCACCACAGAGTACAAGCGGAAGTAAAACACTAAGTACAAAAGAAGAGCTGAAAAGTAAAAGGGGCCGGAAATACAAGCCCAACTGTAAAGTACAACTCGAAAGGGAAAACAGCGACTGAAAAGTAAAGCTGCTACGCTGAGATGTCCACTGGAAATCCCACCTGAAGGGTGGGTACAGATAGCTCTTCTGCTCCTCGGGTCCCGCCGTCTGCTCCAAGTATGACCCGCCCAGTGGTCTGCCTCTGGGTACCGCCTCGTCGTATAGTCCACCTCCAGGTACCGTCCAGTCCTCGAACACTCGGCCTCTGCCAGTACTGGCCGTCGTCTGCAACCAACACAACGAGGTGCGAGCATAGCCCGTGCAGGGGTGAGTATGACGATACTCAGTAGGGACCCCGAGACCCTCAAGGTCTCACTAAAACCAACAAGGATAAACACAAGAAGATCTCAACAGATAAACCCTACTTAGGTATATTCCCATACATATACCTAAGTTATCAAGTAACCCATCTCAATCATGAGGAAACACAAGGATTGTGAAATCGACGGATAACCACTACCCGGGTATATGCCCATACATATACCAAAGTTAGCAAGTGACTCATCTCAATCATGAAGTAAACACAAGGTCAAAAGTCTCAGCTCAAACCAGGATTTTCATTATCGAAACCGTAACTGCTGAAGAGCTCCGTCTCTAGAGTGTACAGTGGTCCTGTCACGACTCCGAGGCTGCCGCTCACTAACCTAGGACTGCTGAAGTACTCCTCCTGTCGAGTACTGCGGGTCTGCTGCCAACTACCAGGCGCTCCGTCCGCTGAGGGTCTGCTGCCAAATACCGGGCGCTACCCAGATAGCCTACTGAGGTACTCCTCCTGTCGAGTACCGCGGGTCTGCTGCCAACTACCAGGCGCTCCGTCCGCCGTGGGTCTGCCGCCAAATACCGGGCACTCCGTCCACTGGGCTAGTCGACTCACTCCAAGTCGAGTCGGTCAAGCAGTCGTCAGGTCTCAGCCGGCTACACGGTCTCCGTACTCTGCACGCTCGACTCCACCGTCGTGGGTCTGTCGCTACAACCAAGCGCACACACTCCGTAGAGTAACGCGGGTCCGCCGCTACAACCAAGCGCTCCACCGCCAAGGATCTGCTGCTGCATCCAAGCGCACCACCACTGTCAAGTACCACGGGTCCGCTCCACGAGCTACTGGTCGATACTCCAAGTATCACAAGGTCCCGCGAAGAAGTGTCTCAAAGGTCCGTCTCGTCACAGGGATCTCAACGCAACAGACGGCGCGTCGATCGGACGCCCGGTCTGTGAGTTATTAGCCTTTTCGTCCCAGGGGCCCGGTTGGTTTTGTGAGCGAAACCAATCCCGGCCGTATCTCAACTGCACCCCGAACTCCCATAGGGTATACTCAAAGGGACCGTTACTCAACGTAACCACCAACGCCGCTGACGGCTCGTCAAGCGGACGTCCTGTCTGAAAGATAGCAGCTATCCCGTTCCAGGGGCCCGGTTGGATTTCGGGTACAATCCAACCCGGCCATACTCCGACTGCATCCAAAACTCGGGCGGAGTATGTCAAAAGTTCCGTCTCATCAAGAGGAAGTCAACGAAACAGACGGCGCGTCAATCGGACGCCCGGTCTGTGAGTTATTGGCATTTTCGTCTCCGGGGCCCGGTTGGTTTTTAAGGAAAAACCAACCCGACCGTACTCCACCTGCGTCCAAACCTCGGGCGGAGTATGCCAAAAGATCCGATTCACTAAGAGGAACACAACGCGACTGACGGCGCGTCAATCGGACGTTCGTGGCTCAAGATATGAGCGTTTCCGCTCCGAAGGCCCGGTTGGTTTCGTGAACGAACCAACCCGGCCGAACTCAAAGTAACCCGAAACCTTGAGTGCGATATATCGAAACGACCGTCTCGATCCAAGGATCGCGTTGCCGCAGACGGTTCGTCATTCGGAGGTCCGAGGCTCAAGTTATGAGCCAAAAACCAAATCAGGTTCGAAACGGGGGGTCCGGGTCCGGGCCGACCCGGCCCGACCCCCCCCCCCCCCGGGTGGCGCGGTGGCCGGCGGCGGCGGCGGGCGGCGGCGGCGGCCCGCGGCGGCGGCGGCGGCCCGCGGCGGCGGCGGCCCGCGGCGGCGGCGCCTGGCGCCGCACGAGGTGGCACGCGGGGGGCTCAGCCCCCGCTTCCTGGGTGTCGGCGCGGCATATAGCCGCGCCCCTTTGAGTGAAACCGCCCCCCACGTGGGGGCCGGTTTATTTAAGTGAACCAGGGGGGCCGGCTGCCCCCCCCCCCCTCCTTCAAGAACCGCCCCCCCTCTTTAAGAGGGGGGTTTTTAGGTTGGCCGGGGAATTAAGTTCCCCGGTTTTAAAACATCCGGCCGGCCAGCTGGCCGGCCGGTTTTCTCAAACGGGACCGGAATTTCCGGTCCCGCCCTCGACTTCCGACGCCGGTGGCCCGGCCGCCGGTCTTTCCTTCCGCCGCGGCCCGGAACCGGCCGCGGCGTTCGTCGTCCGGCGCGGTGCGACGGCACCGCGCCCCTTTGCCGTGCTTTGATAATCATCCAACGCGGCGTGACGGCGTCGCGTTTCTGTTGTTTCTACCATGGTGCGTGCGACGGCATCGCGAAGATATTTGCACGTTCAACCGCGTGGTGCGACGGCACCACGCCACTTGCTTCCTCCCGCAAGATAAAATCAACATAAACGTTGGAGGGGGGTTCGGCCGTGTTCATGCGGTCCGGCCCCCCTCACGTTAAATAAAACTCAACATGAACATTTCAAGCCTCATGTTAGACATGCCAGATCCATGTTCAAGAAATGGAATAATTTTAAGAATGAAACAACAATCCCCTACCTCGGGTATAAGTTCGAGGATTTGACTAAGTCCGCGGAAGTCGACGTCGCGGAGGTCGGGCGTCGCGGAAGCCGTTCGTCAAATCCGATGACGAAGGAAAGCGTTCGAAGTGACACGTCGTGGGCGAAACTTGTACGCCGACGAAGATTGTCCGAGGAAGAAGTGGTGTCCCCTTTCGTTGACACGGTAAACGAAGAAGAGCGGAGCGGCGTTCTTCGTCGGAAATTGAGCGTTCCTCGTCAAGACTTGAGGAAAGTCAAATAATAAAGAAAATAACGAACTCAAGAATCTCTACCTCGATAGTCGCACTCGATTCCTTTGACGTCGGAGGAAGAGTCGTTGTTGAAGGCGTTCGTCGCGGAAAACCGTCGCGGAAGAGATGACGCGGAAGAAGTTCTTCGTTGAAGAACGGCGTTCTTCGCGTTCTTCGTTGAGGTTTGAAGAAGAAGAGAAAGCTCTCAAATCCTCTCAAGAAATAAAGGGACTAACCAAAAACAATAAATTAAGCTCACTTAATTTATTAACACAACACAAACCTTTGAAATTCAAAAGTTTGAATTTCAAAACATTAATTAAACTCACTTATTAATGACATAAGTTATAACTTAAGTTTACAACATTAATTGTGAGTTGGGGAGGGTTAGATAATATGAAGGGGTGGGGTTCGTGTGGGCCCCACCACCCTCTTAACCTCCCAAGGGAAGTTGGGTTGTCACCCAACTTCCACCCAAAGGATAAAAACACTTAAGGAAGATAAAAATAAAAATTAAAGTTAAATTTTTATTTTAACATTCACAATTTTATTTTTTTACAACTCCCCACGTGTAAACGCAACTTCGGGAAAGGTCTCCTTAAGCGAATATCGGCGCTGCGAGTTCATCGGTGCCCTCGGATTTCAATTCCGAGCACCGGATCAAAAGTTAGGAATTCCCGCTCGTTCGTTCACTGAACGTACCCGAGCCAACTTCGGAAATTAATTCCGGGCACTCCGGGCCTCGGAATCAGGTGCCGTCTGAAACCGCGCTCTTGTAAAATTCTAAAGAAAATTAAGAAAAAATTTCCCTTGAATTTTACGAGTCTTTACATTACTCCCACCTCAGGGCTTTACGTCCCCGTAAAGCTTCAACTCACACTTAAGGGAAACAAAGTAGTACTGAGCACGCAACTGAGCTTTACGCTCCCATAAGCTCACCTGAAAATCTCGTGCTACCCGAGAAGCACCCCAGAGGAAGCAACCGTTCACGTAGAACCTACTCCAGTCGATCCTCAATCTCTACTAGAATCTCTGTGCTTATCGCCCTGTCATCGACGTCCAACTCCCCGGGGTCGATGACGTGTGAAGAAACATACACGTATCTCCACAGCTGAGACACGTGGTGGACACTAAGCACCCGGTGCGACTGAGGTGGTAGGGTTAAGCGGTAAACCTCCTCGCCTACCCTGCTGAAGATCAAAAGGGTCCATCGAACTTTGGAGATAACATGCCGCCTCGGCCACATCTCCGAAACCTCATCGGGTTGAGACCGTATAAGAACGTGTTCGTCACCCTCGAACTCAAGAGGTTTCCCTTTTTAGGTTAGAACTGAACTCAAACTCCTGCTGCCACAGGGGTAGGGTTGACCAACTCAAGAGTGATCGGTCACACCCTCTTATGTCTGAGTTTAACATGAGCTGCTCAGGGTTTCCTTTTCGCCGACCAAGGAAAACCCATTCCGACGTTTGCCTAAAACAGTCAACCGGGGTATGATTTGTGAATGAAAACCATACCCAGATCAACGTCGTAAGGCCTCTACGCTGCCACCAAGAGATTCCAACCGAAACTCTCGCCTCGAGGTCAAATCACACCGTCGGCGTAAGCGTGATTATCGAGTCTCCTCCCAAAGGTATCTCCAGACGTGAGGGTCAAGTCTACGGCTTACCCGGAACCTCTAGGTCTGGGACATGATTCGTGGAAGGGTAGAATGATTGGTTCCTATGTCTATAGATATGGCAGCTCGTAGTAGACATAATTCGTACCCCGAATCATTCTTAGAGCTCCTGGGTCACACTCCTTGACCGCAATGCAGCTATTCTCCTCCCCAGCCCTCCTGCTCCCTGAGCCTGGCGGGGACTACTAAGTCGGGTGGTCGTAACATGTCGAAATGTACACCACCACATGCTGCTCTCCACGCTCTGCTTCCACGTCTGCTACCCTGCAGATTCATCTGTCCTTAGCACTTCCTCCTCCTGAAACATTTTACACGCCCGAGTCTCTGAGACTGGCGCTAGTCTCCTGCCTTTCACTGCTAACGTTCACAACCACAAAGGTTCTCTCTAGCATCCTAGCATAGGTAGGAATGCATAGAGGAAAAGAAATGGTTCGGATGTCCTTTAGACACACTTCGCTCAGAAGTTCGAGTCTAAAGAACTGATCACCACGTAACCAACGAGTACCAAGATTGATTGGTAAGCCACGTTGAGTGCTCTGCTTCCGACATGTCGTACTGTCGAAGCTGTATTAGCTCCAGAAAACTCACAACCACCTCCTCAAGCCGGTCCTCAGCCGCCTACGAGTCAGGCTTACTTCAAAACTTGAGGGATATCTGATGCTAAAACATAAGTAAGGCACTAAGCCTGTGAGTCTCTGCTACCGGTACCGCCGGTAGTGTCTGCTGACCAACAGGTAGTGACATAGCTGGCGCTCTACCCGTAGGTACTAATCCAGGTATCGGTTCGCGTACCGAAGCCTCGTTACTATAAGGACCAACCTCATGGTCACTCTCTGGAAACACCTGGAGCTAAGATCATCATCTGCTCTACTAGTATCCAAGCTAGGCGTAGAACTCTAGCATTCGTCTCCATCCAGTCCACTGCTGCCTGGGAAATCTGTCTCGCCTCGTATCCTCAGAGGCCTCTACTGCTGGAACTCGTGCATCGCGCTCTGCTAGCGTGCACCGTCAGCTAGTGGCATCTGCTGCCTAACGGGTGGTGGTGCTGCTGGTACACCACCCGAAGGTGCCAACACTGAAAAAAGGGCCTTGCACTGGAGTCTCGCTGCTCGGTGGGCCATCATGAAAGAAACAACGTAACACGATCAAACGATTATACGTGGTGAGCTGACCTGGTTTGAGCTGTTTTAAGGGGAAAAACCTTTGAAAACACACACGCAATCAGTGTTTTCGTGCACAAAGTCGGAAATCAGTTGTCAGGGTCCTGGTGTATGGATACGTCGGCCGCCCGCACCAACACTGGACTCCCTGAACTGAAAACCACACTCGGTACTCTCAACACTATTGCTTCACAGAAAGAGACATCAGAGTTATAAGTTCTGTGGTAGAACCGAACTCCTCTGATACCAATTTGTCACGACCCGTCCTCGGGGCCCGTGCCGTGACTACCCCAAGCCCGCCTTCCATAGGCCAGGGGTTGGCGACTAGCACCAAAGGCGTAAAATCCCGATAACTGGGAAGGCATTGCCTTTATAAAGAAAACAAGCACCACAGAGTACAAGCGGAAGTAAAACACTAAGTACAAAAGAAGAGCTGAAAAGTAAAAGGGGCCGGAAATACAAGCCCAACTGTAAAGTACAACTCGAAAGGGAAAACAGCGACTGAAAAGTAAAGCTGCTACGCTGAGATGTCCACTGGAAATCCCACCTGAAGGGTGGGTACAAATAGCTCTTCTGCTCCTCGGGTCCCGCCGTCTGCTCCAAGTATGACCCGCCCAGTGGTCTGCCTCTGGGTACCGCCTCGTCGTATAGTCCACCTCCAGGTACCGTCCAGTCCTCGAACACTCGGCCTCTGCCAGTACTGGCCGTCGTCTGCAACCAACACAACGAGGTGCGGGCATAGCCCGTGCAGGGGTGAGTATGACGATACTCAGTAGGGACCCCGAGACCCTCAAGGTCTCACTAAAACCAACAAGGATAAACACAAGAAGATCTCAACAGATAAACCCTACTTAGTTATATGCCCATACATATACCTAAGTTATCAAGTAACCCATCTCAATCATGAGGAAACACAAGGATTGTGAAATCGACGGATAACCACTACCCGGGTATATGCCCATACATATACCAAAGTTAGAAAGTGACTCATCTCAATCATGAAGTAAACACAAGGTCAAAAGTCTCAGCTCAAACCAGGATTTTCATTATCGAAACCGTAACTGCTGAAGAGCTCCGTCTCTAGAGTGTACAGTGGTCCTGTCACGACTCCGAGGCTGCCGCTCACTAACCTAGGACTGCTGAAGTACTCCTCCTGTCGAGTACTGCGGGTCTGCTGCCAACTACCAGGCGCTCCGTCCGCTGAGGGTCTGCTGCCAAATACCGGGCGCTACCCAGATAGCCTACTGAGGTACTCCTCCTGTCGAGTACCGCGGGTCTGCTGCCAACTACCAGGCGCTCCGTCCGCCGTGGGTCTGCCGCCAAATACCGGGCGCTCCGTCCACTGGGCTAGTCGACTCACTCCAAGTCGAGTCGGTCAAGCAGTCGTCAGGTCTCAGCCGGCTACACGGTCTCCGTACTCTGCACGCTCGACTCCACCGTCGTGGGTCTGTCGCTACAACCAAGCGCACACACTCCGTAGAGTAACGCGGGTCCGCCGCTACAACCAAGCGCTCCACCGCCAAGGATCTGCTGCTGCATCCAAGCGCACCACCACTGTCAAGTACCACGGGTCCGCTCCACGAGCTACTGGTCGATACTCCAAGTATCACAAGGTCCCGCGAAGAAGTGTCTCAAAGGTCCGTCTCGTCACAGGGATCTCAACGCAACAGACGGCGCGTCGATCGGACGCCCGGTCTGTGAGTTATTAGCCTTTTCGTCCCAGGGGCCCGGTTGGTTTTGTGAGCGAAACCAATCCCGGCCGTATCTCAACTGCACCCCGAACTCCCATAGGGTATACTCAAAGGGACCGTTACTCAACGTAACCACCAACGCCGCTGACGGCTCGTCAAGCGGACGTCCTGTCTGAAAGATAGCAGCTATCCCGTTCCAGGGGCCCGGTTGGATTTCGGGTACAATCCAACCCGGCCATACTCCGACTGCATCCAAAACTCGGGCGGAGTATGTCAAAAGTTCCGTCTCATCAAGAGGAAGTCAACGAAACAGACGGCGCGTCAATCGGACGCCCGGTCTGTGAGTTATTGGCATTTTCGTCTCCGGGGCCCGGTTGGTTTTTAAGGAAAAACCAACCCGACCGTACTCCACCTGCGTCCAAACCTCGGGCGGAGTATGCCAAAAGATCCGATTCACTAAGAGGAACACAACGCGACTGACGGCGCGTCAATCGGACGTTCGTGGCTCAAGATATGAGCGTTCCCGCTCCGAAGGCCCGGTTGGTTTCGTGAACGAACCAACCCGGCCGAACTCAAAGTAACCCGAAACCTTGAGTGCGATATATCGAAACGACCGTCTCGATCCAAGGATCGCGTTTCCGCAGACGGTTCGTCATTCGGAGGTCCGAGGCTCAAGTTATGAGCCAAAAACCAAATCAGGTTCGAAACGGGGGGTCCGGGTCCGGGCCGACCCGGCCCGACCCCCCCCCCCCCCCCCGGGTGGCGCGGTGGCCGGCGGCGGCGCGGCGGCCGGCGGCGGCGCGCGGCGGCGGCGCGCGGCGGCCCGCGGCGGCGGCGGCCCGCGGCGGCGGCGGCGGCGGCGGCCCGCGGCGGCGGCGGCGGCCCGCGGCGGCGGAGGCGGCGGCCCGCGGCGGCGGCGCCTGGCGCCGCACGAGGTGGCACGCGGGGGGCTCAGCCCCCGCTTCCTGGGTGTCGGCGCGGCATATAGCCGCGCCCCTTTGAGTGAAACCGCCCCCCACGTGGGGGCCGGTTTATTTAAGTGAACCAGGGGGGCCGGCTGCCCCCCCCCTCCTTCAAGAACCGCCCCCCCTCTTTAAGAGGGGGGTTTTTAGGTTGGCCGGGGAATTAAATTCCCCGGTTTTAAAACATCCGGCCGGCCAGCTGGCCGGCCGGTTTTCTCAAACGGGACCGGAATTTCCGGTCCCGCCCTCGACTTCCGACGCCGGCGGCCCGGCCGCCGGTCTTTCCTTCCGCCGCGGCCCGGAACCGGCCGCGGTCTCCTCGTCCCGCCGCGGCCCGGAACCGGCCGCGGCGTTCGTCGTCCGGCGCGGTGCGACGGCACCGCGCCCCTTTGCCGTGCTTTGATAATCATCCAACGCGGCGTGACGGCGTCGCGTTTCTGTTGTTTCTACCATGGTGCGTGCGACGGCATCGCGAAGATATTTGCACGTTCAACCGCGTGGTGCGACGGCACCACGCCACTTGCTTCCTCCCGCAAGATAAAATCAACATAAACGTTGGAGGGGGGTTCGGCCGTGTTCATGCGGTCCGGCCCCCCTCACGTTAAATAAAACTCAACATGAACATTTCAAGCCTCATGTTAGACATGCCAGATCCATGTTCAAGAAATGGAATAATTTTAAGAATGAAACAACAATCCCCTACCTCGGGTATAAGTTCGAGGATTTGACTAAGTCCGCGGAAGTCGACGTCGCGGAGGTCGGGCGTCGCGGAAGCCGTTCGTCAAATCCGATGACGAAGGAAATCGTTCGAAGTGACACGTCGTGGGTGAAACTTGTACGCCGACGAAGATTGTCCGAGGAAGAAGTGGTGTCCCCTTTCGTTGACACGGTAAACGAAGAAGAGCGGAGCGGCGTTCTTCGTCGGAAATTGAGCGTTCCTCGTCAAGACTTGAGGAAAGTCAAATAATAAAGAAAATAACGAACTCAAGAATCTCTACCTCGATAGTCGCACTCGATTCCTTTGACGTCGGAGGAAGAGTCGTTGTTGAAGGCGTTCGTCGCGGAAAACCGTCGCGGAAGAGATGACGCGGAAGAAGTTCTTCGTTGAAGAACGGCGTTCTTCGCGTTCTTCGTTGAGGTTTGAAGAAGAAGAGAAAGCTCTCAAATCCTCTCAAGAAATAAAGGGACTAACCAAAAACAATAAATTAAGCTCACTTAATTTATTAACACAACACAAACCTTTGAAATTCAAAAGTTTGAATTTCAAAACATTAATTAAACTCACTTATTAATGACATAAGTTATAACTTAAGTTTACAACATTAATTGTGAGTTGGGGAGGGTTAGAGAATATGAAGGGGTGGGGTTCGTGTGGGCCCCACCACCCTCTTAACCTCCCAAGGGAAGTTGGGTTGTCACCCAACTTCCACCCAAAGGATAAAAACACTTAAGGAAGATAAAAATAAAAATTAAAGTTAAATTTTTATTTTAACATTCACAATTTTATTTTTTTACAACTCCCCACGTGTAAACGCAACTTCGGGAAATGTCTCCTTAAGCGAATATCGGCGCTGCGAGTTCATCGGTGCCCTCGGATTTCAATTCCGAGCACCGGATCAAAAGTTAGGAATTCCCGCTCGTTCGTTCACTGAACGTACCCGAGCCAACTTCGGAAATTAATTCCGGGCACTCCGGGCCTCGGAATCAGGTGCCGTCTGAAACCGCGCTCTTGTAAAATTCTAAAGAAAATTAAGAAAAAATTTCCCTTGAATTTTACGGGTCTTTACATTACTCCCACCTCAGGGCTTTACGTCCCCGTAAAGCTTCAACTCACACTTAAGGGAAACAAAGTAGTACTGAGCACGCAACTGAGCTTTACGCTCCCATAAGCTCACCTGAAAATCTCGTGCTACCCGAGAAGCACCCCAGAGGAAGCAACCGTTCACGTAGAACCTACTCCAGTCGATCCTCAATCTCTACTAGAATCTCTGTGCTTATCGCCCTGTCATCGACGTCCAACTCCCCGGGGTCGATGACGTGTGAAGAAACATACACGTATCTCCACAGCTGAGACACGTGGTGGACACTAAGCACCCGGTGCGACTGAGGTGGTAGGGTTAAGCGGTAAACCTCCTCGCCTACCCTGCTGAAGATCAAAAGGGTCCATCGAACTTCGGAGATAACATGCCGCCTCGGCCACATCTCCGAAACCTCATCGGGTTGAGACCGTATAAGAACGTGTTCGTCACCCTCGAACTCAAGAGGTTTCCCTTTTTAGGTTAGAACTGAACTCAAACTCCTGCTGCCACAGGGGTAGGGTTGACCAACTCAAGAGTGATCGGTCACACCCTCTTATGTCTGAGTTTAACATGAGCTGCTCAGGGTTTCCTTTTCGCTGACCAAGGAAAACCCATTCCGACGTTTGCCTAAAACAGTCAACCGGGGTATGATTTGTGAATGAAAACCATACCCAGATCAACGTCGTAAGGCCTCTACGCTGCCACCAAGAGATTCCAACCGAAACTCTCGCCTCGAGGTCAAATCACACCGTCGGCGTAAGCGTGATTATCGAGTCTCCTCCCAAAGGTATCTCCAGACGTGAGGGTCAAGTCTACGGCTTACCCGGAACCTCTAGGTCTGGGACATGATTCGTGGAAGGGTAGAATGATTGGTTCCTATGTCTATAGATATGGCAGCTCGTAGTAGACATAATTCGTACCCCGAATCATTCTTAGAGCTCCTGGGTCACACTCCTTGACCGCAATGCAGCTATTCTCCTCCGCAGCCCTCCTGCTCCCTGAGCCTGGCGGGGACTACTAAGTCGGGTGGTCGTAACATGTCGAAATGTACACCACCACATGCTGCTCTCCAAGCTCTGCTTCCACGTCTGCTACCCTGCAGATTCATCTGTCCTTAGCACTTCCTCCTCCTGAAACATTTTACACGCCCGAGTCTCTGAGACTGGCGCTAGTCTCCTGCCTTTCACTGCTAACGTTCACAACCACAAAGGTTCTCTCTAGCATCCTAGCATAGGTAGGAATGCATAGAGGAAAAGAAATGGTTCGGATGTCCTTTAGACACACTTAGCTCAGAAGTTCGAGTCTAAAGAACTGATCACCACGTAACCAACGAGTACCAAGATTGATTGGTAAGCCACGTTGAGTGCTCTGCTTCCGACATGTCGTACTGTCGAAGCTGTATTAGCTCCAGAAAACTCACAACCACCTCCTCAAGCCAGTCCTCAGCCGCCTACGAGTCAGGCTTACTTCGAAACTTGAGGGATATCTGATGCTAAAACATAAGTAAGGCACTAAGCCTGTGAGTCTCTGCTACCGGTACCGCCGGTAGTGTCTGCTGACCAACAGGTAGTGACATAGCTGGCGCTCTACCCGTAGGTACTAATCCAGGTATCGGTTCGCGTACCGAAGCCTCGTTACTATAAGGACCAACCTCATGGTCACTCTCTGGAAACACCTGGAGCTAAGATCATCATCCGCTCTACTAGTATCCAAGCTAGGCGTAGAACTCTAGCATTCGTCTCCATCCAGTCCACTGCTGCCTGGGAAATCTGTCTCGCCTCGTATCCTCAGAGGCCTCTACTGCTGGAACTCGTGCATCGCGCTCTGCTAGCGTGCACCGTCAGCTAGTGGCATCTGCTGCCTAACGGGTGGTGGTGCTGCTGGTACACCACCCGAAGGTGCCAACACTGAAAAAAGGGCCCTGCACTGGAGTCTCGCTGCTCGGTGGGCCATCATGAAAGAAACAACGTAACACGATCAAACGATTATACCTGGTGAGCTGACCTGGTTTGAGCTGTTTTAAGGGGAAAAACCTTTGAAAACACACACGCAATCAGTGTTTTCGTGCACAAAGTCGGAAATCAGTTGTCAGGGTCCTGGTGTATGGATACGTCGGCCGCCCGCACCAACACTGGACTCCCTGAACTGAAAACCACACTCGGTACTCTCAACACTATTGCTTCACAGAAAGAGACATCAGAGTTATAATTTCTGTGGTAGAACCGAACTCCTCTGATACCAATTTGTCACGACCCGTCCTCGGGGCCCGTGCCGTGACTACCCCAAGCCCGCCTTCCATAGGCCAGGGGTTGGCGACTAGCACCAAAGGCGTAAAATCCCGATAAATGGGAAGGCATTGCCTTTATAAAGAAAACAAGCACCACAGAGTACAAGCGGAAGTAAAACACTAAGTACAAAAGAAGAGCTGAAAAGTAAAAGGGGCCGGAAATACAAGCCCAACTGTAAAGTACAACTCGAAAGGGAAAACAGCGACTGAAAAGTAAAGCTGCTACGCTGAGATGTCCACTGGAAATCCCACCTGAAGGGTGGGTACAGATAGCTCTTCTGCTCCTCGGGTCCCGCCGTCTGCTCCAAGTATGACCCGCCCAGTGGTCTGCCTCTGGGTACCGCCTCGTCGTATAGTCCACCTCCAGGTACCGTCCAGTCCTCGAACACTCGGCCTCTGCCAGTACTGGCCGTCGTCTGCAACCAACACAACGAGGTGCGGGCATAGCCCGTGCAGGGGTGAGTATGACGATACTCAGTAGGGACCCCGAGACCCTCAAGGTCTCACTAAAACCAACAAGGATAAACACAAGAAGATCTCAACAGATAAACCCTACTTAGGTATATGCCCATACATATACCTAAGTTATCAAGTAACCCATCTCAATCATGAGGAAACACAAGGATTGTGAAATCGACGGATAACCACTACCCGGGTATATGCCCATACATATACCAAAGTTAGCAAGTGACTCATCTCAATCATGAAGTAAACACAAGGTCAAAAGTCTCAGCTCAAACCAGGATTTTCATTATCGAAACCGTAACTGCTGAAGAGCTCCGTCTCTAGAGTGTACAGTGGTCCTGTCACGACTCCGAGGCTGCCGCTCACTAACCTAGGACTGCTGAAGTACTCCTCCTGTCGAGTACTGCGGGTCTGCTGCCAACTACCAGGCGCTCCGTCCGCTGAGGGTCTGCTGCCAAATACCGGGCGCTACCCAGATAGCCTACTGAGGTACTCCTCCTGTCGAGTACCGCGGGTCTGCTGCCAACTACCAGGCGCTCCGTCCGCCGTGGGTCTGCCGCCAAATACCGGGCGCTCCGTCCACTGGGCTAGTCGACTCACTCCAAGTCGAGTCGGTCAAGCAGTCGTCAGGTCTCAGCCGGCTACACGGTCTCCGTACTCTGCACGCTCGACTCCACCGTCGTGGGTCTGTCGCTACAACCAAGCGCACACACTCCGTAGAGTAACGCGGGTCCGCCGCTACAACCAAGCGCTCCACCGCCAAGGATCTGCTGCTGCATCCAAGCGCACCACCACTGTCAAGTACCACGGGTCCGCTCCACGAGCTACTGGTCGATACTCCAAGTATCACAAGGTCCCGCGAAGAAGTGTCTCAAAGGTCCGTCTCGTCACAGGGATCTCAACGCAACAGACGGCGCGTCGATCGGACGCCCGGTCTGTGAGTTATTAGCCTTTTCGTCCCAGGGGCCCGGTTGGTTTTGTGAGCGAAACCAATCCCGGCCGTATCTCAACTGCACCCCGAACTCCCATAGGGTATACTCAAAGGGACCGTTACTCAACGTAACCACCAACGCCGCTGACGGCTCGTCAAGCGGACGTCCTGTCTGAAAGATAGCAGCTATCCCGTTCCAGGGGCCCGGTTGGATTTCGGGTACAATCCAACCCGGCCATACTCCGACTGCATCCAAAACTCGGGCGGAGTATGTCAAAAGTTCCGTCTCATCAAGAGGAAGTCAACGAAACAGACGGCGCGTCAATCGGACGCCCGGTCTGTGAGTTATTGGCATTTTCGTCTCCGGGGCCCGGTTGGTTTTTAAGGAAAAACCAACCCGACCGTACTCCACCTGCGTCCAAACCTCGGGCGGAGTATGCCAAAAGATCCGATTCACTAAGAGGAACACAACGCGACTGACGGCGCGTCAATCGGACGTTCGTGGCTCAAGATATGAGCGTTTCCGCTCCGAAGGCCCGGTTGGTTTCGTGAACGAACCAACCCGGCCGAACTCAAAGTAACCCGAAACCTTGAGTGCGATATATCGAAACGACCGTCTCGATCCAAGGATCGCGTTGCCGCAGACGGTTCGTCATTCGGAGGTCCGAGGCTCAAGTTATGAGCCAAAAACCAAATCAGGTTCGAAACGGGGGGTCCGGGTCCGGGCCGACCCGGCCCGACCCCCCCCCCCCCGGGTGGCGCGGTGGCCGGCGGCGGCGGCGGCGGCCCGCGGCGGCGGCGCCTGGCGCCGCACGAGGTGGCACGCGGGGGGCTCAGCCCCCGCTTCCTGGGTGTCGGCGCGGCATATAGCCGCGCCCCTTTGAGTGAAACCGCCCCCCACGTGGGGGCCGGTTTATTTAAGTGAACCAGGGGGGCCGGCTGCCCCCCCCTCCTTCAAGAACCGCCCCCCCTCTTTAAGAGGGGGGTTTTTAGGTTGGCCGGGGAATTAAATTCCCCGGTTTTAAAACATCCGGCCGGCCAGCTGGCCGGCCGGTTTTCTCAAACGGGACCGGAATTTCCGGTCCCGCCCTCGACTTCCGACGCCGGCGGCCCGGCCGCCGGTCTTTCCTTCCGCCGCGGCCCGGAACCGGCCGCGGTCTCCTCGTCCCGCCGCGGCCCGGAACCGGCCGCGGCGTTCGTCGTCCTGCGCGGTGCGACGGCACCGCGCCCCTTTGCCGTGCTTTGATAATCATCCAACGCGGCGTGACGGCGTCGCGTTTCTGTTGTTTCTACCATGGTGCGTGCGACGGCATCGCGAAGATATTTGCACGTTCAACCGCGTGGTGCGACGGCACCACGCCACTTGCTTCCTCCCGCAAGATAAAATCAACATAAACGTTGGAGGGGGGTTCGGCCGTGTTCATGCGGTCCGGCCCCCCTCACGTTAAATAAAACTCAACATGAACATTTCAAGCCTCATGTTAGACATGCCAGATCCATGTTCAAGAAATGGAATAATTTTAAGAATGAAACAACAATCCCCTACCTCGGGTATAAGTTCGAGGATTTGACTAAGTCCGCGGAAGTCGACGTCGCGGAGGTCGGGCGTCGCGGAAGCCGTTCGTCAAATCCGATGACGAAGGAAAGCGTTCGAAGTGACACGTCGTGGGCGAAACTTGTACGCCGACGAAGATTGTCCGAGGAAGAAGTGGTGTCCCCTTTCGTTGACACGGTAAACGAAGAAGAGCGGAGCGGCGTTCTTCGTCGGAAATTGAGCGTTCCTCGTCAAGACTTGAGGAAAGTCAAATAATAAAGAAAATAACGAACTCAAGAATCTCTACCTCGATAGTCGCACTCGATTCCTATGACGTCGGAGGAAGAGTCGTTGTTGAAGGCGTTCGTCGCGGAAGAGATGACGCGGAAGAAGTTCTTCGTTGAAGAACGGCGTTCTTCGCGTTCTTCGTTGAGGTTTGAAGAAGAAGAGAAAGCTCTGAAATCCTCTCAAGAAATAAAGGGACTAACCAAAAACAATAAATTAAGCTCACTTAATTTATTAACACAACACAAACCTTTGAAATTCAAAAGTTTGAATTTCAAAACATTAATTAAACTCACTTATTAATGACATAAGTTATAACTTAAGTTTACAACATTAATTGTGAGTTGGGGAGGGTTAGAGAATATGAAGGGGTGGGGTTCGTGTGGGCCCCACCACCCTCTTAACCTCCCAAGGGAAGTTGGGTTGTCACCCAACTTCCACCCAAAGGATAAAAACACTTAAGGAAGATAAAAATAAAAATTGAAGTTAAATTTTTATTTTAACATTCACAATTTTATTTTTTTACAACTCCCCACGTGTAAACGCAACTTCGGGAAAGGTCTCCTTAAGCGAATATCGGCGCTGCGAGTTCATCGGTGCCCTCGGATTTCAATTCCGAGCACCGGATCAAAAGTTAGGAATTCCCGCTCGTTCGTTCACTGAACGTACCCGAGCCAACTTCGGAAATTAATTCCGGGCACTCCGGGCCTCGGAATCAGGTGCCGTCTGAAACCGCGCTCTTGTAAAATTCTAAAGAAAATTAAGAAAAAATTTCCCTTGAATTTTACGGGTCTTTACAGGGCACTTGAATACCAATTACATGGTTACGAATCACATATTATCCATCCTCAAACCACATTCCTATCCATAACAGAGTCATGAATCCACGTATCTTGTATATCATGATATCATAAATCTTGGGTTTCTGAGTAGAATGCAACCAAAAGGCTATACAAAAAATCATTTTTTTATCAATTATTACATTTTGAACAACTAACTCCTTTAAATACTCATTAACACCCATAATAGAGTCAGTATCATACATACGATACATGAAAAACATCACATATTGATCACATTATAAACCATATACTTGTTATGAATGAGTATAATCCCATAGGAAAATTCTAATAAGGAAATAATTGTTTAGATTTTTGTTTAAATTTTACACATCCCAACACATATATGAACATTCTAGGTTCCCAATTATGATCACAAGCATAAAAACATATCATATGAGCCTAAGTACTAACCATGATGCCTAAATACACCTCATTTCCTATTTTTGGACAATGGGTCAAAATATAATAATCCAATAACATTACATCATAGTGTTTAAATCAATATGTAAATAAATTTACTACAAAAGCACCAATCTACATATCAATTTCACAACCGTGGAATCTTGTTCTACTAACCATGCATAGGTATTATAGCTTCCAAACATGAGTTCCTTACTGAGTTCAGACTACATAATAGTCTCTAGTATTCCATTTAAAAAATATTAAGATAAAAATGGATGAAAAACTTCTATAATACTCTTTATTATAGCCCATACCATGTTTCTATATTAACTGTTCTCCGTTCTAGTCGGCCCTTTGTCCTTAGGCTAATCTCCCAATATTCCAAAGAATACCAACAAGTACCAAGGGATTAATTTTGTGATATTGGGTAAAATATGACCTATGGTTATTGTAATAATTTTTTTAATATAATATATTATAGAATGAAAAAAATGAAAGAGTAGAACACAAATATCAAATCAATGGAATAATATACACACAAAAGTAGTAAAAATTATTATAGATGTATTATACCGTCAGTAGATAAATTCACATGTCATGATAGGTCATCCGAAATAGTTATGCATGGTCACCTATGTCTAAACTATTATTAAAAATATAAAAACTATAACTATGGTCTATATTGATGCATATGAACCACTTGGCCAACTTCTATCAATACCATGATAAATACATACATCCCTAATAATTATGTCCACCTCCAGTGCCTAATCCCATAAATGATGATGAAACCATAAAGATTACACACATCCTGAGGGTCCTATGTAGGGTATCAGTATGAACATACTAGGCCACCAACAACATGTTCCCATAATATATCCATAATAACAAAATGTACTCATATGTATAAAATATATAAACACAACTCCCATGTAATAATAATCAACTCACTCTACTGGTTCTCAACATCCATATGTTATAGTATTACCTACTAAGACTAAATCTATAGTGGAATGATATATTTGAGTTCATTCATACCAGAAGAACATCAATATCAAAAAATCATACATTTCACCTAGAACCTCATTCCATATGACACCACATGTTCCACTAATCTATTCATTAACATCCCATCGACATTCCATTAAAAACATCACAGCTCCCTCAAACCTCTATTCAATAGTCACCATTGATTCAACAACTCTATGTCCCAAGGCACATGAATATCTATCATACAATTAATAATAACTCATCATTGGATCAATATCCCTACATCCCAAGGCGCAATGATATCATTTCTATAGTATATAATAAATATCCCTTAACTCAATAACCCAATTTCTTGAGGAACTCTGGTTTCATTCCTCATCCTATTCTATCAAATCAACATCAAATAAATTGAAAATACTACATACCAAACTGATTGTTTCAAGCACCATCTCTAGTGGCATTCTATGGTGATCACTTACTCTATAACTAATGTTCAACGCCATCTCATATCCATTTTCTTGTGTCCTCCACCAACAACAAGTGGTCCAACCCACTACATTTAAGTCACATCAATGTGATAATAACTCCAATGGTACTCTACACCATTAATAATGAGTGAAAATAATAAATAGTTCCAAAGACACACTACCCTGTAATAGCATTTTCACATGTGATCACAGCACCCAATTATCGACATTCAACACCATCCCATGCCATATAGGCCATGCCCTTGGCCTGATGACCTCATCACCATAATATCGACGAACCATCTCAACTAAACCTGGTGATAAACATCACCCTATATATTCAGGTCTATTCCCTCAGCCTATCAAACTGTGTAATTTCATTCTTGGTGATCAAAATCACTAAAATACCTCGGTCCATGTCAACCTCATTTCCATGGGGCTAATTTTGTCATATCACATTTAATTTAATAAATTAGAAAACATTCGTAACATGCCCAATTAGTCAAAATTCCCAAGTCTGTATCAACATATTTAAATATACTACAGCATTCCAAATGGAGTCCCATAACCTCAATTAATATTTTTAATGAAAACCATTAATTTGTTAAGGGTATCACCATGAAAACCCATATAGGAATGTTAAATAACACACCCCATAACATCCATATAATTTAAAATAAATCTAGGTACCATATACCTTATACTCAAAGTTTCCCACTCATCATATATTAGCCTATAATTCGATCCGTATCAGAAGAAAATCGAGTTTAGATCAACTCCATTAAAATATAGAAAATGGACTTTCAGGGATATTAAATTCTATATGGAATGTTAAAATTTTAATATATGTTAAAGGTAAAAAGTCCATAACTAGAGGAATCCACAACCACCATGGGATATTGAATCAGATCTCTGATGGATACAATAGATAACATCTTTCGAAGGGAAAATGAAGATATCTATGACATCTGGTTGAGGGTTTTTTATGATAGGAAGAAAAAAAAGAGGAGGGCCTCTAAATGATATTGATGTGAAAATGGTATTTTTCCCCTGAAAAATTCCACATATATACCACATGTTTTGGTAAACCAAAAACTACCCATGTGTTTCTCACTATCAAAAGGATTACCATACAACTATTGGCATATTCATATTGGTAATACAGTGTGCGACCATGTAGTGATCACTTTCCAATGAACATACACACCGCACAGTCCTCCCCCATTGATTGAAAACTCGTGGTCAAATCATGTATTTGAAAATGAAATCCTTCACTCTAATATATTTTTTCAACTAAGGGTCCATATAGTTTCATTAAAATATTATCAATACAAAACAGACTGCACGGTTATGAAAAACTTACACCAAACATATATATTTTTCTACCATTCCTGAATCTGTGTTTCTGGATAATGACACATCAAAACCCATTCAAACCCTTGATGAAATAAAGAATCCTTAAACCTAATCTAAAAATGACATTAATACTTTTTCAAACCCTTATATTTAGGTCATGAATCCCATTGAATGTTTTCCAATCCATAATAGAAAAATTCTCAATTAACCTAGGAAGAATACCCATTCAAAAGATGAAAAACTTTCGCTAGAATACCCACAAATGTAGGGGGTCATCCCAATAACTTTCAAACCCCCTAGAAATTATTTATATTTCAATATCACAATTTCTTTCATACATATGATTACCCATTGAATCCAAAATTTCTTGGCTACACCATGAAGACCCTAACTCATGCATATGGAGTTTTTTAGAAAACTATGGCATCTTAATCATTAAAAATATCAAAAATAATACTTTGAGATTATGAATATTTATATTATCATTTAATTAAAAATAAGGGGAATGGATCCAAAGTATACCCTCACATACTCTCACTACAGGGGAGGATTTGTTTAGATAATTCATAATATGTTTTCTCATACCCTCAATGTGAAAATATATGTGTGTAAGTATTATATATTTTATGAATTTTTTAGAATAATAATTATATGGTTCATGGGATGGATTTAGGAGTTTTATACGATGAATTTCCCACCATGAAATCAATATAGGGATTCATATATACACTTTTTATAGAGGAAAATCACAATGAAATCGCCTGATAGTCAATAATGTTGTAGGGGATTCACTTACATGAATATGACTGAAGAATAGATATGTGTTTTTGGAAGTTATTTCAAGTAATTATTTTTATTTTTAGTCAAAATAAGTCTAATCACAATGAATGAACATTCTAGATAATAACTAGGTTTCCACCCAACTGATTTTTTTGTCAAAAAAATCAATGTCATGATGGAAAACCAAAATCCCCAATGAAATTTGTCACGACCCGACATGTAAAACCCCATTAAACCCTCATGGAAATAACCAAGGTAAACTCTCCACCAATACATTATAGTATTCCCTTCTAGAGTCCATGTCCCAGATAGATTTATGGTATCCCTCCTTTGTAGTTGGGTGGTCCTCTATCTCCCCTCATAATGTTTTGTGGGAATTTTCATAACCCCCAAGTGAAGGGAATTAGTCCTCCATATAGGCGTTCATATCGATATGGTTGTCTCGGTCCCTATGAAGGATCCAATACAATACAAGACACATTAGTGGGGTTGTTGGTATTCGTTGAGAATGATCCCCTATGTTACGGTTTAATATAGATTGGTTTGTTGGTATTTTATGGAAGGATCCCATCTCTATATGTTATGATCCTTAACAAGTGTATTTTCATCTTGGGATAGGACCAAATGAGTGAAGCCTCATTTTTAGAGTCACTAAGGACATCATAAATCTAGGAGTGGGTTCTCTCGAAATGATTGTGCCTCAAGAAGAATCTGGTATCTGATGATTGTTTATGACTAATCTATTTCCTTTATGGCTAGATATTAGTATACATGGATATAATTGGTATATGAGTTATAGGCATATAACTATGTGGAGATAACATGACTATTCACATTTAGTATTTCCATTGGTATTTATTTTGTGTTTTTAGGATGTCCTACCAAGTATTGTTTTACTTTTCCCTGCATGGGATTTTTGTCTCGTATCATTCAGTATGTATATGATCAACAAATTAATGGAGTCCTAGGTTGAAAAGGACCATGTGGTGGTAAGAGATATTAAATGGATGTGGTGTGATTCTACGACTTTAAACATCTATCTAACACCTATCATTCATGAAGGGTTTTCTACAGATGTGTTTTAGTATCTTCTCTATTTGCATTTATAGGCTATTTCTTTTGGTGGGATTGTATTCTAGAACTATTTACATTCCAGTTTCCTACTGTTTTTCTCTGTGGTTGGTATCTTTGTTTATTCATTCATTGTATAATTTCATTTATATTTCATCATATTGGGCTTGAAGAGGTGTGTGTGTGTATACAGGTACATTGGAAAATGCCTCCCATTTCTGGGACATGCCCACTCGGTGCTAGTCGCTATCCCCTAGACTATCCGAAGTAGGCTTAGGGTAGTTGGGGAACTAGAAACTATAGTATTAGTCATGATAGAAGTGGTTCATATGTGGTATATTCAACCTTAATAACCATGGGTCTACCATATTTTTTTGGTGAAAAAGTATTGAGTGTTTTTAGTTTGAGTTTCATGCCAGGGAATCCAGTGTTTGTGCGGTGGAAGACATATCCATACCCATGGACTCTAAATTCTGTTGTTCCACATTGTACATGAAACAACTGGTTTTTGGGAAAACCATGGTACATGAATCATATAGGATTTGGGTATGTAATTTTTACATTCTTTAGTTGGATCACTATGTATTCTATAATGACTTTGGAACATATGGTATCTTTTAAGAATACCTTCACACTGATAGCTAGCTTGGAATTCATTGCATGATCATGATTATGGTCCTCCTTTGGATGTGTCACTGGTGTAGGGACATGTACCAAATATAGTACGTTCGGGTGGTTTACCGATGATACCACATTCCTTAGAGTAGAAGTCACTCCTAGCATTAAAAGGCGAGGATTCATGTAGGCTGCATACATTTCATGAGTTCAAGAGGTTGTGATCTCCTAGGATTTTTGGTGTGAAAATCCCATGGTTTTTGAGGATTGGATGGGGGCAGATACACATGTCTTCAACATAGTGAGGATGCCTTCTGACCATATGGTGAACGTAGGAGAAATTCTTATTTAGGGTTTAATATGGTAATGGTAAAGCATAGTGACCTACACACATGATGAGGTGACCATCTCTTGGGAAAAAAAGTGTGAATTTATTTTGGGAGGAGATTATTCAAGATATGTTGCAATCAGTGCACATCTAGGAGCTCGTACATCTGCAAATGTTTTTTCAGACTATGAGAGAATACACAGCGAGGTTTACTAGTCTTTCTCGCTACTCCATAGATATGTTGTAGGACCCATTCTTCAAGTACCATGCCTATGATTTTTGGGTTACATAGGGATATCAGGGAATCCATGACATCCCATAGAAATATTATATATGTTGGTGTATTGGAAGGTGTTATATTAGTGGAGAGCATTCAAGAAGATCTGACTCCAGCTGTAGGAGATCCCAACAATCACCGGGTAGTTTCTTCTTCTGTAGTAGGTAGATGATGACAGTCGTAGGGACCCAAAAAGTTCACGCACTTCAGGATACAATCCTTGGCTATAGGGTAATATATGTAGGGCTCCAATGGTGGCTCAAGTCATCCCCAAGATATAAAAGTTGATAAATGGGTTGGATGGGGGAATCTATCATGAGATTTCCTGACCGAATGTACAACTGATTTAGGGACGGTCAAGGGACCTCATAGGTAGAGGTACAGTCATGAGGAGGGTAGTCTGCATGGTATAGGAAGTAGAATAATATAAATAATTTCTATATGAGGTGGGTGGATGTTCGACATGTTACCGCAACAACCACCCCCATGTGGTCCACACCAGGCCCACCGAGCTAGTAGACATGTAAGAGAATAGCTATAGATGATGGAGTCATAGTACCTCGATTCTCCATGGATGATTAGCGGTATGTTATATACCTTTTCCAAATAACAGATAATTTTCATAGATATAGGTTACAGTCATTCTATTCATACCACACACCTTGTTTGGGGAACAATGATTTAGTTTGAATCATTGACTCAACCCTTTCTCGTAGATATTTTTATGGGAGGGGATTTGATGATTTCACATTGGTGATGATAGCGTGGACACACTCCTGGATGTGAAGGTTTCAGTTTCAATCTTTCAGTAGCAGTGTAGAGGCCTTATGTCGTCATTCTTAGTATGGATTGTTTTTCTACAAATCATGCTCAGATTAACTAATTTAGGTGCATAGTGCGATGTGTCAGCCGTGAGGGGACAATGTATTCCTTTATTGGTGAAAATAAATGAATTTTTGTGTAGGATGGAGTCACTCATAGTTGGTTGCATTAGATTACTTTTCAATTGGATAGCTTTACCCTCGGTGTAGTGGATGATATGAGTCCTTCGTTTCATACAGTGGTTGTAGAGTTTGAGGATGCATTTCTGACGATGTCCCCAAAATTACGTCATTTCATAGAGGTATACATAGGCATTAACATGTACCCAATGACAGTACTAAGATCTGAAATATCATATTATAGGGGCCCAACCGAGCTTCGTGACTTGAGGTTATAATTTATGGTCCAAAAGAGGGAGGGCTTCATGAGACCCTACATTTCACTCTGTACGGTCCTAGATTGGATTTCAAATAGGTCATATTGGAGCATGAGGTTATGTTTGAACATCCCTCACCTTAATTAGGTGACATTTAATTAAGAAAACCAACTATTGAGGATTCATGACCTCTTCGTTCAGCTGATGGGAATGACGTGGTTCATGAAGATTGACGTTAGATCTGGTTATCATCAGCTTCGTGTACATGATGTGGATGTACTGAAGATAGCCTTTAGATGTCAATACAACCACTAAGAGTTCATGGGGATGCATTTTTCCATGACGAACATCCCATTAGTGTTCATTGTACTCATGTAAAGGATATTAAATCTATACATAGACCAGTTCATGGATGCCTTAATTGATTACATCCTTGGGTACTGGTCATATGAGGAGGAGCACATGATAGAATAGAGGATGGTTTTGGACACACTGTAAGAGAAACAAATTTATTGGAATCACATGATGTTTCGGTTCGGGATTTCAGAAGTCCACATTTTGGAACATGTTCTTTTAGATACGAGAGTAGTAGCGGATCGAAAGAAGATTGGTGTGGTGCTTTCTTGGAAGCAACCCAATAATATTAATGAGTTGGTGAATTTTATGGGTTTTTTTAGGTAATATTAGATATTTATACCCAACATTTATAGATTAATAGAACCCTTGATGGATTTGAAATGAAAGGGGTATCCTTTCGTGTGGATAGAGAAGTTACTTCTATGCTTTTTTGGAGATGTGGTAGAGGTTGAAAAAGGATAACATATTGAGACTACTAGAGGAGGGCATCCGGTATGTAGTGTTATTTGATGCAACAAGAATCATCAAAGGATGTGTCCTAATGCCTGGGAAATATGTGATTGCCTATGGTTCATGAAATTTAAGAAAACATGAGCGTAAATACATTGCCCATGATCTTGAGCTACCGTCAATCATATTCACATTGAAGATATGGAGACTCTAACTAATGGGAGATAGGTTTGTCATATACTGCAAACAAAAGAATATCAAGTATATCTTTTCTCATAATGACATGAACATGAGACACAAGTGATGTTAAGAGTTACTCTATGAATATGACTTCAATATTTTCTTTACTCATGGGAAGTGTAATGTGCTTGAAGGTGCTCTCTGTAAGAGATCCATCTTGTAGTTTCTGAGTGAGGTGTTAGAGTATTTGGGCATATTGAAAACATCGTTTGTGGTTGTAGATGGATAATATTACATCCAGTCGATTTTTGTCACCCCTCCACTCTTATAGAGATTCGGGGAAGAAAAACATTGGAATATCGACTATGAGACCCAAATGGGTCGATTGTCCGTAAGGAATGCCCCTGATGGATAATAAATATGTGAGGAGTAATTATTTCTTTTTAGAGGGTGAATGGTTTTACATGTTATGTTGAGGGAGGAGGATCTAAGGGAGTTCCACAAATCCAATTCAGTGGTACTTCCGGGTGTGGTAAATATGTACCAAGACTTATGACATCAGTTTTAGTGGCTAGAGATGATGAAGGCCATGGCATAGTTTGTTCATCGATTCCTAACTTTCTAGAAAGTGAAGACTGAGCACCAGGTTCAAGCGGGTTAGACCCAATGGCTTGAGGTGCCAGAGTTTATGTACAACATGATATCACTGTATATAATTATGGGTTTACCACACATGTCTAAAAGACATGATACCATCTGGGTAATCTTTGAAGGAATCATAATGTCAGAAAACATCCAACCTATCCATGGGAAGAGTTCCAATAAAGGTCATGGGATGCCTCTATGTGAATAATATAGTTCGGCTTCATGGAGTAACATAGACAATCATTTTTAATCGTGATGCTCGTTTAACATCTCATTCATGGAAGGAGTTTCCTGATGTGTTTTTGACTCATATATTCATGTGGATAGATTTAATCCCAAAATGTATGGAAAATGGGGTGGACCATTCATGTTTTAGACAACATGTTGAGGGTCTGCATCATAGAATTCAGTCAAATCCTGGAGGATCACCTACCCCTAGTGGAGTTTGTTTAAAATAATAGCTACCACTCTACCATTCATATGCAACCATTTGTGGCCTTGTATGAGCGACCATGAAGGGCACCTCATTTTGGGATGATCCTTGTGGGTCATCACTCATTGGACAATATTTTATATGAGCTACCATAGATAAGTTGAAAATCATCCATGAGAGGATGATTACTACATAGATCACGAAAAAGCCATAAGCTGATAGGAGACAGAGGCCTTTAAAATTCAAAGAGGGAGACCATCTGTTCCCTTGGTTCTCACCACGATTATGTTTCAACGATTTTGAGGGGGAGAAAAATAATATTTGAGGAAATAATTTACCTTTTCTGATTTATCAATGAGTTATCATGGTGTCATACCACCTGCCTCTACCCCATTATTGTCAACGAGTGTATGATGTCTTCCATGTGTTGGAGATGAGAAGGTACATGCATGATCCATCATACATCATCGAATAAGAATAGATAGACCTTTATGGTGAGTGAATTTTTTTGGAGTACTTGATGGAGATCGATGATCAATAGGAGATGATACTTCATGGATGGTTTATTATTCTAGTGTGTGTTCAGTTGTATCATGGGAATCACTAGGATAACACTTGGGAGTGAGAGTCTCATATTCATTCTTAGTACCATCATGTTTTTGTGGAGTATCCCTTTTTAGGAATTTGAGGACATAAATCCAAAAATTTTATAGATTCTAATGACTCAAATTTTCTACAGTGTTTTTTATATATTAATTGGGACATTTTTAAGACCAGGTGATGAGAAAGAATGTAATTCAGATGCCCGATGTTCCTAGAACTATTCATTGAATAATTATCTTTTTATAATGAAGTGTGTGGGTATTTTTGCTTCAAAACTAGAATTACTCTTAAATGGTTTTCATGATTGGAAATTAAATTACACCATTTCATCCAATATAGAAACATTACCTTTTTCAGGGCCTAACACTTACCGTTCCATGATGAGGGTGAAATTTTGTATTTGAATGTAAATATCATTGAAATATATAACAAATATATTTTAATAGACATAGATTTAGTTTTAATTTTAATTTTTCCTATTATTATGAATTTAGTGTTACAAAATATACCTTGAAATCCTTTGTGGAAACTAGAAGGAGCTCCCTACAATGATCATTTATGTATTTGGAGAATCCAGATTGACGATCCTCAGATTTGAAGGATTGACGAATGACGACGACGCATCTTCTCCCTTCATCAACAACCGATCCAAATTACTAGTAGGGTGTTTTATCTTTTATTTTATTCCCCATTAATAAATTAGATGATGAAAATGGAGGAAACCATGAACAGGTTGATCTGTGGATTAGTCATTCTTGTGGGATGGATAATTTAGGGGGGTTGATTATCGAGGATGATTCTGTAGAGAATTGTTTTATTTTTATCTATGTTCTTCATTCTAAAGGAACGGATAGGGGCCAACATGAGAAAGGCCATGATATATTCACTTCAAATTCATGTGAATTATTTTGTTTCCCCCAAAATTTATGCATTATTTTTTCTTCCAAAAATATGATCAAAGGAACTTTTATCCTTTGATTCATGGCACAATGATCCCAAACATGGGAACAGAGAATGCCACGACATCCTAGAAGATTAAAGGAGAAGGAATAGAATGGATCTTCCAAAGTAGTACATTATTGAGGTTCATGGTGGAACATTTATTAGTGGCTCTGAAAGGGTTCTAAAAATGTGTAAGGAAGAGAGTGGGAGGCCAGTACGGCGGCCAGCGGCAAAGGTGACAAACAGTCTGATGGGGGCCAGAACTAGGTAGAGTGTGAGGCAGATATGCCACTTATGTTTCGTATGGTGGTGGAGTGCAAGAGTGCAGAATGGTTTAGACTATAAGGGATCCCGCTGTGGTAGAGGCTGTAGGCGGTGACTGAGGATGTAGTAGTTAGGGGGTGCATATGCGGTTGGGTCAGCGTGGAGCCCATGGGGGTGGAGGCCACATGGGACATTGGGGACGCAGTGATCATCCATGTTGATACGGGAAGGGACATGTTGACGGGGAGAATGTGGATGGGTCATCCGCATGTTGATGAAGTGAGTCATCCTAAAAATAGTGAGCTGGGCATGACGGACCGAGCTGCTTTAGTAAACTAGCGGGATGGGTCTACCGATTCTGCATCCCTCAACCAAGAGGTCCAAGACCCCTAAACCAATGGGTTGTGTCGGTTGGAATGGGTCGGGTTGTTGGTTTGGGCTGGGTGGGACTCAAACTGAAACCAAGACAATCTTTCTCACTAAAATAATTGTAACATTCAAAAGAAGTGTCCTTTTTAGGAGTCTTCTATGACATAAGGACCCCTATAATGATGCATTCCTTTTGAGATAACTAGGTGTATTTTTATATGGAACTATTATATGTAGAGAGTTTCATTTATTTACATCCTTGTGGATTTAGTACATTATTAAGTTCACATCAATTGTTATTATTCCCCTCTAGAGGCCATGTCCTATATAAAGTTATAGTATCCCTCCATCGAACATGAGAGGTCCTCTATCACCCCTGATGGAGTTTCGTGAGAGTTAAATGATCTCCAAGCATAGGTCCTATGACTTCCATCTAGTAGGGAATATCGATAGGGTTGTCAGTTTTCTATGGGAAGGATGCCATACCTTACTATCCACATCAATAGGATTGTTGATATTCTCTGTGATGGGTCCCCAACATTACGGATTAATAAATAATTGGTTGTTGGTATTCTCTAGGAAGGATCACATCTCAATATGTTATGATCTTTGACCATGGTATTTTATCTTTGGGTGGGCCCCAAATTATTGAGAGCTCTTTGCAAGAGTCTCTGATGATATCATGCCATAGGGAGTGACATCTCCTAGAATGAGGATGCCTCATGAAAAATCATGTGACGGAATATTGGTTGTGACTAACCTCTTTCATTTATGTCTTGTTATGAGTTTACATGGATATTATTAGTATATGTGTTAAAAACATGTACCTGTGTTTAGTAGAATATACTATTCACTTTTAGTATTTCTTTTGTGGTCTTTCCATTGTGGTTTTAGGGTGTCCTACTGAGTATAGTTTTACTCACCAGATTATAAGCTTCCCCTACACATGTTATGTTTGGTGTAAATGACTGACACTTTGATAGTTTCCTAGGTGGACCGATACTAGGTGGTGATTCGAGATATCAAATAGATGTAGGGTGCTTCTACGACTTCATATATCTGTCCTACACCTACCCCCGGGACCCAGGTCATAATTTTTCACTACAATGTCGGTAACATTAAAACAGAGGGTCAGTTTGATAAGACATCTACGAAATAGGGACCCTTGCAATGAGGTGGTCCATTTGAGTTAGAATTATGGGCTTATATCTTCGACCTATATAGGTGGAGTGTTTCCCTTGGTTTCTTCCTTGAGGGTTCTGTATGGTATTTCATTCGAATCACTAGATAATAGTCCCCTCTATAGTCTGAGTCTTGGATAGAGTTATGGTATCACTCCTTGGGACTTGAGTGGTTTTCAATCACCCTTGATGGGTTTTTATGGGAATTGGTTTGTCCATCGAGAACATGGATTGATCCTCCATCTAGTGGGTTGCATTGATAGGGATGTTTGTGTTTATTAAGATTGTTCCCTTACATTGCAATCTACATATGTAGGGTTGTTGGTATTCTTTGAAATGTATCCTCTACATTGTTTGTTAATATTGATTTGTTTGTTGGTATTCTGTGGGATTAATATTCTCTTTGTATGTTATAATCCTTAAAAAATTTGTTTTCTCTTTGGACAGGGCCCAAATTAACTAGACCTATTTTAAATAGTCTTTGTTGACATCATGGCTCAAGGTGAGGGTTCCTTGAAACGAGAATTCCTTAAGTAGAATCATGTGGATGATAATTGGTTGTGACATACCTATTTCATTTCATGATGGTTAGGATTATACCAAGATATTCTTGGTATATGTGTTAGAAATATATATCAATATTGAGCATATTGTACTATTCCCTTATAGTTTTTCATTTTTCATAATTCCTTTGTGGTGTCGAGGTGTCCTACTGATTATTTTTTTAATCACCTGTACATAGGCTTTTCCCGCAAAGGTTATTTAATTTGGAGATAATCGATTATTTGATGGATTCCTAGGTGGAACAAGGTTAGGTTAGGAATATGAAGATCCAATGGATGTGGTGTGTTTTATAGCTTCAGAAAAATGTTCTACACCTACCCTTAATGTAGGGTTTTCTATGTAAAAGTTTCAACAACAAGTGAATTCACTATTAAAGACTATTTCATTTGGTGGACTTGTATTATGAACCTTTTTACATTACATTTTCCTAATTTTATACTATGTGGTTGATATATTATTGCTTCCATTCATTATCTACAATGTGTTTTTACATTTCGAAATTTTGGGCACAAAGATGTGTGTGTGTGTGTGTAGGTACGTATGAAAATGCCACCCATTTGTAGGATATTCCTACACTATGCTAATTTCCATATCCTAGGAAATGGGTGGTAGGCTTTAGGTATTCATGGCATGGGCCCCACTGGGATGTGTCATGATAGAGTGGTAACAATGTTGGTCGGTTCTACCTAATGAAAAAAGTGTCTATGATATTAGTTTTGGGAAACCGTGTTGAGTATTTTGATATTGGATTTCAGGCTCGGAAATCAAATGTTTGTGAGTCAGATGACATATACATACACATGGAAATTGAAATATATATAAACAATTCATACTATGAATGATGTTGTTAGGCCTCGACGTCGCTTATAAGAGAACCCAACCAAATCTCTCACATCCAAGATTAATGTCACACTATCGACACCAGTTTGTAGTCATCAAATTCCCTCACATATGATTCTCTATGTGGAAGGGTCAGGTCAATGGTTCCACCAGAATCATTGATCCCCAAACAAGGACCTTGGAAAGAAAAGAATAACTGGATCCTATGTCTATCAAAACTGATGCTACTACGGAAAAGACACAAATCATATATCTAATAATCCATGAATTACTAGGGTCATAAGACTACATCACATTCAGTTGTCCTCATCCATGTACACCAGCTCCTAAGGTTTAGGGTGACCACTTGGTGGTGGAGGGAATAAATATGACATCAACCCACCTCATAATGCTATATCTTCTATACTTCCACATATTACACCCTATAATCCAATATGATCATGTATCAACCTCTACATTGGAGGTCCCTCAACCTTCCCTCAATCATCTGTATGTATGGTCATGAAATCCCATTCCAGGTTCCCCACTAACACTGCATGTGTAACACCACATGTCTCTAGGAAGACATGAAATGACTAATGATCCCTACATTGTTTACCTTCTATCTTGGTGTATTCTCCTGAATTGTATGGAATGCATGGGACCATGAAATGATTGTCGACAACCTACTACTGAAATCTCTTCTACATGGTTCCTGGTGGTAACTCCCTATTCTAGTGTCTACTCCGCTAAAAATATCATGACTAAAATGTTTGTGACCTAACTTTGATTCCACATTGACATGGCCCGCCTCAGGGGGGTGTCCCATGAATACCCCATGCCCACCCCTAATAGGACAATCACTAGAGACTATAACCATTTATGCATATCCTCGAAATGGGAAGAATTTTCAGAAGCACTTGTACACACACACACACATATCCAAGCCCGAAATTATGAAATTTAAAAACTATAATTAGAAAATGCATGAATACACTAGATACTGAATAAAGTGTAAGATAGTAGGAAAATGATATGTAATCAGGGCCAAAATACAATCCCAACAAAAGAAAGTGTTTTTAAAAGTGAATGAAGATGTTTCTAAAACTCATACGCATAAAACCCTATATGAAGGGTAGGTGTAGGATAGAAGTCTGAATCCATAGAAGCATTCCATGTTCGTCTGGTCTATTTATTAAAAACCTTATTAGGGTCCACCTAGGACTCCATTGAATAATCATTCATCTTCATAAGATATTACTTGTGTTGGAAAATCCCATGCAAGGGTGAGTGATATAATACACAGTAGGAAAGCATGAAACCACAATGAAATTACCATAATGGAAATAGTAAAATTTATAAAAATAGTTTTCACAACACAGGTATATGTCTATAACATATATTCAAAGGATATCCAGGTATACACCTAACCATCCCCAATGTAAATAGATAATTCACAACAAATCATCATCGACATGATTCTTCTCGATTCATGATGGTTCTGAGTGAACCCACTCCTCGAACCATGATGTCATCCGATACTCATGCAAAGAGGTCCCACAAATTTGGGCCCCACCAAAAGATTAAATACATTTGTCATTGATTATAACATATAGTGTGGGGATCCTTCCCAGATAATACCACGATCTCAATCTATATTAACAGGCAATGTAGGGGATCCTTTTCAGGGAAAACCAATGACCCTACTGATATAGCTCGAAATATAAGGGATCCTTCTCTGATAGAATCCAAAAACCCAAACAATATATCCTACTAGATGGAGGAATAATTCCATATTCTCGGAGGTCACTTCTATTCTAATAAAACAACATCAGGGGTGATAGATAACATTTCTAGTCCAAATGTGGGAAACCATAACTCTATTCGGGTCATTGCCTCTAGAGGGGACTACTATCATGATTTGTGTATGTAATATCATACTTCCAACATGAGAAAATAATCAAGGGAAACTCTCCACCTATACTAGCCCAATATAAATACCTACCAAGATGTATCAAAAGTACATTCTCATTACAAGGGTTCATATTCCATAAATGTATTGTAAAAAACAACATTTTGGATGTTACGATAATTTTAATGAAATATTCTGACATGACATCAGTCTGATCTATCCCAACCAGCAGGGTGGCTAGGTCCGGCCTGTTGGGACTATCCTACTTGGCCATTGGGTAGCAGTCCATTGGACTGTTGGACCCATCCCATCAAGCCTCTATAGTGGCCTGGTCCTTCAATACATTACAACTACATGTTGTCCAACCCCCTTCTCCTTCATGCAGTTGACCCAGCCATGAGATCATAGTTAACACGACACATCCTCGAGGAACACTAAAAGTCATTATACCCCCAGCCTCCGACATAGCCTTTGTAATCGTGGGATCCACATGGAACCAACCACATGCACATCCTCTCACAATCTAATCATTGATCACTGTTTATGGCCTCCACCAACATGGGATCCTATGCATTCCCTCCAGGACAATGGTCTATGGCTCGCTACCGGCCACCCTACGAGTGGCTCGTCCACCTCACAATCTGCCAGGCGCTTCAACCTCACTGGGAAATGGGTCACCTCCACTACTTACCGCCCTACCGATGGCCCTCTATCTATTTCATTCTCCTTATGATCCTGAAAACAGACACTACTCTAGGTGTCACATTTTCTCACCATAAACCACTTTCTTATGTGATTCACTCTATTCCATTGCTATCACTCCTCGCCAATATCACTACGGTGTAAAATCCCCAATCATTTGTCATTTCTCCATGGATCAAATGGTCCATGATTCAATGTTCATATTTGGTGATGAAATAGGAATGTAAAATAATTGGTGAATGATATAAAAGAAAAGAAACCCCAAAATAACATACACTGGCATGGTTCTTCTCAACCTCAATCAATTAATTTTATAAAGAATATAGGAGAAGAAATAAAACAAATCTCTAACAGAATGATCCCCAGTAATCTTCCTGCATAAATTATCCACCCAGTAAGAATGATGGAACCGTAGATCAACCAATTCATTAAATTTTCAATATTCTACATCAAATTTAAGAACATAGAATGAACCATAAATTAATAACATCATACCTAGATTTTGGATTGGTTATTGAATATCTGAAAAGTAGTGTTATCATGGTTCATCAATCTGTTGAATGTGATGTTCGTCAATCCAGATTTGCAAATCTATTGATATTCATTAGAGAGATCCTTTTCATTTCCTCAAATTATATCAGGGGTTCTGTCATAACCCTGGATTCTTGAAAATATGAATCATTTAAATGAAAAAAAAACATTGTGTAAAATAAAATATATTTATTAATATTTTAGTGTTGATTACGTCCATAAGCTAACTTTCATCCCCGACCTACACCTGTCGAGATTATTCCATTCCTATGTTATGTTTTCTATTCTAAATTCATTGGTGCCCTCATATATCTGATCTGGAATCCCATTTAAGAGTTATTAATGTTTTAAGGAAAAACCTCTTGAACAACTTATTTAAAATTGAACATCATTCAATTATTTGTTTTGCGCACACCTGGCCTTAGAATCACACTCTTTTATAGAATCTAGTCTAATAATTTACACAATTTATTTATAAAAATAAAACCGAATATATTATGAGTTATTAAATTATCCACACATTGGCTCTTTACGTCGTTCTAATTCAAAATATTGGATACTCACTAAAAAATGAGGGTACAAACCATGAATCTGAGCCTCCCAATCCCATGTTCTCTTCTAGATATTCTTGGGCCTCCACTGAATGGGAACCAGAGGAATCAGTGTCCCATAAAATATGTTATTATATCTATCCTCGATATTCATTGACTACTCTTCTATATTCACCCCGTTTTCAATGTCATGCTCACCCGTGTTGATCAAATGTGATAGGATCACACACGTACCTCCTCAGATGCAACACATAGCAGATTTCATGCACCTTGTACAACTTTAGGGGTATACCTAAAAGGAAATCCAATATTAAAACTCTCCCAATGTAGGGTGGGCACCATAGGAGATGAACCCTAGATACTAGGTTTGTGGTGCATGGCTCCCAAGTCAGCTCAAGCCATCACAGAGGCAGGTGGTGTTACACGTGCGATGATCTAGGGAATCTGGCATGAGATTGGCAAACCCGACATTGCTACAGTGTCGTCACCGCTACAGTACACTATAGTACTTCTACAGTAACCTGCGCCCACTGGGTTTTGAACCCCCATTTTTGATGTAGATTTAAGAGGGGCTTACCACTAAGCCAAACCCCAACTACTGTGCCTTCACGCTATGTAATGGATCTCCCTCTACCCAGTTAAAGAGGTCTGTGCTTTGATTTAATAATAAAAATGAGGCTTCGGCCCCAACCTTTTTTAAAAAATCCTAGACGTATTTTTGAGTGGCATTGGTTCCAATAAATTTTTTCATGCCATAAACATTGTTTGGGAATCAATGATTTTAACTGAGTGGTTGACTCAAACCTAGCTCTTAGTGACTCTTATGGGAGGGGATTCGATGATTACACTGTGGTGCTGATATTTTAACTTACTCTTGGAATTAAGAGTTTTTGTGTGATGCATTAGAAGTGAAGGGACTAGTTTTACCTTTTTTGTGAAATGTAAATGAATGAAGTGTAAGATAGAGTAACTAATATGAGGGTACAACCATTTACTTATAATTTGGCTAGCCTCAACCTCAGTTCATATAATGATAGGAGTCCTTAGTTTCTTAAAGTGGAGGTGGATTATGAGGAAATCATTCTTGAGGATGTCCTCATATTACCTACATTCATGTAGTTATACATCTACATTGATTTGTACTTTGGAACTATATTGATAACTAGACCAGTATATTGGATGGATCTGGAAGAGCTTCATTAGATAAGTGTATAGTTAGAGGACCTGTAGGGGAAGGGATTTGTGGGACCTAGAGTTTCACCCTAGTTAGCCCCAGTTTTGTGTGAATGTAATGATGAAATGAACATTTATATATGTGTTTGCATATGGTTTTTGAATTAGGATACCATAAAGAAAAAATACACACTATTGAGGATCGATGACCTCTATGATCATATGATGGAATAAAGGTGGTTCTTCGAATATTGACCTCAGATTAGGCTATCATCAGCTTCGTGTATGGGAAGAGGATGTGCTGATGATATCCTTAAGATGTCTGTATGTCCACGATGTGTAAATTTTGATTCTTTTTTGCATGAATAACTTTCCAAAAGTGTTCATGGAACTCGTGAATAGGAATATCCAACCATACTTAGATAGGTATTTGTTGGTCTTCATTAAGGATATCTTAATGTACTCGACATCCTAGGAGGTGCATGTGATAAACAAGAGATTGTTCCCAGGGAAACCTCATGATAGCCTTCTTTATGTGAATATCTCTAATTTTTTGTTCTATATTTGATATGGAAACATTCAATGACATGTCATTTTAGAGGCTGGAATTCCAGTGGATCAAGTGATGATTGGCGTAGTGATTTCTTAGGTTCCACATAAAAGGGTTTCCAAGTTAGAGATTTCCTGAGGTTTAGTTGGTTAATATCATATGTTAGTACCATTATTATCTATAGTAGAATCACTCTTGATTTTTTGACATAGATGGGGAATCCATTCGTGTGGATAGATAAGTGCCAGCAGTGCTTTTAGAAGTTGAGATAGGGGATGACAAGCCCACCCTTCTAGAGACCACCAGAGGAGGGTGTTTGGTATATAGCGTTCTATTATACATCAATTATTGTCCATGGATGTGTCCTGATGTATGTGAAAATGGTTATTTCCTATGGTTTGCACCATCTGAGAAAATATGAGAAGAAATTTGTGACCCATGATCTTGATCTATGAGTGGAAGTTGTTGAGTTGAAGAGGTGGTGAAGCTACATCATGGGAGAGAGATTTATAATCTACATTGAAAACAATAGTATGAAGAATATATTCTCATAGAAGGACCTATACACGAGAAAAATTTAATGGTTATAGTGCATCAAATATTATGACTCTGATATTGGTTATAATCATCAGAATTTGAATTTTGTAGAAGACACGCTCAGCAGTATATCAAGATTGCAGTTACTGAGTAATGCATAAGAGGAGTTCTTCACATTTCAGATATCCATTGTGGATAGTGATGGAGAATCTTACATCCAGTAAATGGTTCTCACCCATCCACAATTATCGCAATTCATGGAGGAAAATATTGGTGATACCAACTGTGAGACCTGACATGATCAATTTCCAATAGGGCATGCCCCTGATGAATATTTTATAGGTTAGACGCACATCATTCTTTTTATAGGGTTCACGATTGTATTGACAAAGTTGTGTGAGGTGGATCTGAGAGTGTTCCACACATCCCCTTTTTCTTTATATTTGGGTGTATCAAATATGTACCTAGACCTCTGACCTTCTTTCTAGTGGTTATGGATGAAGAAGGTCATGGAAGAGGTTTTTTCCTAATTACACACATACCAACATATGACGGATGAGCACTAGGTTCCAATGGGCTTTACCCAACCACATGAGGTGTGATAGTGGAAGTGGGATGTGATATCAATTAACTTCATGATGATGTTACCATGTGCATATAGAAAACAAGATACTATATGGGTGACCATCGACAGACTCACCATGTCATCCCACATCCTATCAATTTATGAGACGAGTTTAGAAGATAGCTCCGGAGGCCTCTATGTGCACAAGATATTTAAATTTCCCTGAGTTCCATCATCGATCTTTTCAAATCGTGAGAATCATTTCACATCCTAGATATATAATGGATTTTAGAAGATTGAGGAATCTATAGTTAGAGGAGGGGGGCTATGTGTTCCTTCATATCTCACCATATCTCATATTATGTATTTTTGGATGGGGTGGCATGCTATCATCGAGATACATAAAACCATTTCAGATTCTTCACAGAGTTAGCGAGGTGGATTATCTCCTAGAATTACCCCATTATTTCACTGGATGCATGAATTCATCCATGTGTCATAGCTAAAGAGGTATGGTCATGATCTATTACAAGTCATTTACTAGGGAAAGTTGGACATTATCGATTATGTAAATTTTCTGGAGTACCTGATGGAAATCAAGGATCTATAAGAGAGGATCTCTTAGGTGTTATTGATTATTATAGTGCACATTCGGAGGAAGAATGATAATCTCAATGAGAGAACTTTGTAGAAGGAGGCTCAGATTCATGCTTAGTACCCTCATCTTTTGGTTGGGTAGCCCTATTTTGGATTTAGGGGATGTAATTCTATAAGTTGGTCAGAATTTAATGAATCGTAGTTTCTACTATTTTAATTTTTTAAATTAATTTGGAAAATTTAGTGAACAAGTGCTGATATGGCTTGTAATTATATGGGCCAGTGTGCTTGAAAAATTCATTAAAGGATGTTTTGTTTTTAATAAAGCACACATGATTTTATTATTTATAATTGGAATAGATCGTAAATGAGTGTCTGGAAAAAAATTATGAGGGCACTGGTGTGTTCAGAACATCCAATATACCATAGGTGGGGAGTGACATTGACTTGGGGAAGGATGTTGGTTAAAGTTACTATTTGGATATAAACATCATAAAAAATTATATTTGACATAGTGTTGAATTTTGAATTAATGTTTCATATCGTCAGGAATCAAGGGTTATAGCATAACATTGGAAATCTTATGAGGCAATGTTACATAGCTCCCTTTAAATCATGTTGACAGATTGGTGAATCAGGATCATAGAGCCTTTTATATAAAAGATCGATGAATATAGATGACACCACTCTTCCCTTAGTCAAAAACTGATCCAAATTCCATTTATGGTATTATTTATTTGGGTTTCATTCCCCATTCATAAATTTTAGTATGAACACAGACCAACCCATGAATTGGAAAATCAACAGATCATTCCTTCTTATGAGATAAATAATTTATTTGGGTGGATTATTAGGGATGATTATATTAGAGATTCATTTTAGTTTTCTCTATATTATGCATTCATTGATGAATTTATTGAGCTAGATATGAACAAGGACAAGATCTGTTATTTGGAATTTATTTTACATTTATATCATTCCCCCAAACTTTTTGTGTATCACATTTCTTGTAATATTTGAACAAATGATTATTGTGAATTCTATTCATTGTGTAATGAACTAGGTATGAGGATTCGATATTGTAATTACTTCATGGATTATTGAATGACAGGTATTGACATGAATCACCCGAGTTAGTGGTTTATGGTATCACAAAGGGGTGCTTGGATATGTGTCTCCTATTTAGTTTAGGCGGAGTGCAAGGAAGACTGCGGGCCACTGGGGGGGATTCCATGGGAAGAGGTGACACATGGCCTGACTGGGGGTCATGTCTTGGTGGATCATGGGGCATATAGGCTGCCAACAGGGTGGTTGGCGGTAGAGCATGAAAATGAGATCTAGGAAGGACCACATGGGAGCCCACAACGTTGGAGTCCATAGGCGGTGACCAGGGTCAAGAGGATGAGGAGTCGCATACATGGCTAGGAATGAATAGTTCCACTAGTGGTGGAGGCCTTGAGGGAGGCTGAGGATGTGGTGTCCATCTGCATTGAAAGCAGTAACACAACATTGAAAAGGATCACACGTCCAGGTCAGCCACGTTAGGGGAATGTGGTAGGTTATCATGGAGTGGGACATGATAGTCAGAACGGGCTGCTCTAGCAACACAGAGTGCTGGGTTTAGTGGACCACGTCCTATAAAGCCATGCCAAACAAGTCGGTTCAGCCGAACTGGGCCATTATGAGTAGATCAGACTGGGTCAGGCCGAACTTTTTACTACAATAACCGTAATTTTCTAGCATATCCATTTGATGATCCATCTACGGCTCAGGGACCCTCACAATGTGGAATACATTTTGAGATCTCTTGGATGGTTTATTGTTTGGACTAGTATAGTTAGAGAGTCTCCCTTGTTTCATTCCTTAATGTTTTAATAAAATATTACATTCACATAACTAGACTGTAGTCACCTCTAGAGGCCATGTCATGGATAGAGTTCTAGAATCCGTCCTTGGGAATGCAGTGGTCATATATATCCCATGATGGAGTTTTTTTTGGAATTTATGTGACCTATGTGTCCTTGGCATTAGTCCACCATCTAGTGGGCCTTATCGATTGGGTTGTCAGTATTCTCTAAGAAGGATCCCTAATGTTGCAGTTTAATAGATATTGGATTGTTGATATTCTCTATAACGAATCGCCTATCAGTATAATATTGTATTTTACCATTGTATTTTCTCTTTTTTAGGGGAATTAATTAGTGGATCCTTTTTTTCAAGTGTCTCTAATGACATCATGGATCACGATGTGAGTTCTCCTAGAATGAGGATGCCTCGAGTAGAATTATGCTACCAATTATTGGTGTGGACATACCTCTTTACATTATAGATGGATATGGTATACCTATATATCCTTGGTATTTGTGTTAAATTCATATACCTTTGTGGAGAAATTTTTATTTTCACATGAATTATTTCCTTTGAGGACTTCCCTTTTTTGTTTCACAGTGTTCTACTATGAATTGTTTTACTCACACATGCACAAGATTTTATCATACGTTTCATGTCTTGTATAGAAGATCAAAAAATTTAATGATTCATAGGTGGACCGGGACCAGGTGGTTCATAGCAATATTAGATAGAATTGGTGTGATTCTATGACTTCAGACAGTTGTTCTACACATACCCTTTAGGTAGATTTTTCTACGGATGTTTTTCAAGATCTTGTGCTTTCAATTTTACAAACTCTTTAATTTTTAGGGTTTTATTTTATCCCTGTTAATATTATAATTTCCTACTATTTTACACTATGGTTGGTATCATAGTGTATTAATTTATTTTCAACTAAGTGTTTTTACATTTCAACTTTTTGGGCCTGCAGATTTGTGTGTGTGTGTGTAGGTACATAGGGAAATGGATCACATTTTGGGATATTCCTACTCGGTGCTAGTCTCCAGCCCCTTTCTTATATGATGTATCTTTTTGGGTAGTAACTAGATGGCCCCTCTAAGAAGGGTCATGATAGAGTGGTACCAGAGGTGGTCGGTTATACCTAAACAACCAATTTTCTTGGAAATTTCTTTGGGGAAACCGTGTTGAGTGTTTTGAGTCATCTTTCAGGTATGGGAATTTAGTAATGGTGTAGTGGCTAAAATATCAATACACTAGGAATCTTAATTCAACATTTTGACTGGGTTTGTGAAAATTATAGAAATATGAAAACAATGTTACATGCATCATGTAGGTTTTGGTTATGTTCTCATGTCCATCATGATTCATCTCACTATTTAAAATCTATTGATTGTGCTATATCTTATTTCATTTCAGGATGCCACCACATTGAAATCCAGCTAGGATTCCATTGCATAACCTTCATGATGATCCTCCTAGAAAAGATGCATCAGTATAGGGACATGTGCCATAGATAGAATCTTCTGGTGGATTACTAACGATACCACCTCATGTTGAGCAGTAGTTACTATGATAATTACTGTTTGAGGATACATTTAGACTATTTCAGTTTCATGATATCCATAGGTAGTGACCTTCTAGATTCTAGGGTGAGGCAGACCCCCAGGTAGTTGAGGATTGGTTGGATCCAGTTACTCAAGTCCTTAACATTGTGATGTTTCCTTTTGACCATATGGTTCTCCCAGTAGTGAGTCTTCTTCAGGGATCATTGGAAGGTTGTGAATCCTAGTGACTCAGACACATAATGAGGTGACCCTCTCTTATGAAGGCTTTGTCTGTTTCTTCCTAGTGGAGTTAATTATATCTACATTGCGTTCAGTGCGTATCTAGGTGTCCATGCATCTATAATAGGGTAGTTATTATAAGGCCCCAGCCTTAAACCTTGATTAATCTTGAGTTATTACAAGATTACACATTGAGGATCTTTTCAGGTTTATAGTTTTAGAGACTTAGAACATAAAACTTGTAGTACATTCCACATTTAAACAAAGTGGTTACATAAAAGATAGTATTCATTTTCCCCATCAACAGAAACATATTTAAAATAAAACATGGATTCTTTCTTGACAATTCCTTGACACTATCATCATATCATGTACCATTCCCTTGACCTGTGAAAAACATTCCAAAAAAACATGGGATGATCATAAAAAACATAGTAAGGGTTATAAAATGTATGGAAAGGAAACATGAGTACATATATACATAAGAATGACATCATACTTTACCCATAAAACATAATCACTTTAACATACCTCATAAAATCATGAATAAATCATAGAAATCATAAGACATAAAGGTAACTTGAGGCATTCATAACATTATTATGTAGGGAGTAACCCACTTAGTTGCGTTTGAAATACCCATCACAGTATATTCCCTAAATCACTTCGGAGAAACATTAACGTTTAAATACTTCGTGTTACCCAATGCATTGGAGAGCTATATCGGGCTCACCCGCACTTAGTTTATCACAGAACCACCCGTCTTCATAACAATGCCCAAGAACCATAACATAATCATTGCACATAACTTATGCATAAAGTAAAGATAACATTCCCAAATTGCAATAACAATATAACGTTTTAAGATATTGAATTAATGAATCCATTCTAAAAACCATTTTCAAATCCATTTATAACATTTATTAAAGAGATTTTTAAATCAATGTGTACCATTCCTCATTGAAGATTTTATCATTTTAAACCATTAATATCCATAAAAATAAATCCTTAAAACCATTTTGAAAACATGGATATTAATGAAAAATATATATAAGAATAAATCATTAAAACAATTAAAATGATATTTTAGTTAAAGGGTTTTAACAAAATTAGAGACACTTGAATACAATAATTGAGGAATAAAATTTAGTCAAAACTTTATAATATCATGAAAATAAAGGGATTCGTGATATAATATTCCAAAGGATAGTATATACACCATATAAGAGTGAATTGGTGCATAACAACAATGAAGTATCAATGGAAATGTAAATTGAGATGAAATCAAATATAATGACGGTATCATTAAATTAAGGATAAATAAATATGATAATTATGTGTTAAAAATATAAATACACAAAATATAAGCGGATATTATGTGTAAAATAATCAAAGGTCATTCACACATTTTCAAAGGATGAAATATTCAATAACTACATGTTGAACCCAATGAAATCAAAATTGGGTTAAGAAGTTCCATTGATAGCCTAACGACGTCACATCAAATTTTTGAAAAGAGTTAATGAGAGAGATAAAGGGTATCTCATCACTTGGAAAAAAAATTTACGGCAATAAGGATATATAATAACATATCCCCACATAATAAGATGAAAAGTAAAATACATAACGAAAGAAGTATTTAAAAAAGAGGAGGGTGAAAGGTTCCCTTACCGATTTGGGTATCTTTCGAAACGTACACCCCATGAAAGAAATTCAATACAACATTGATGTAAATACTCATAAAAGAAAGTATGTTTTACAAAGAGTATAATAATGGATAGTAAATACACCACTCCAAAGGATATATTGTAAAATTTAGCATGAATCTCGCGAAAACACAATTTGAGATAAAAGGCCCCTTACGAAATTTCAGCGGCATAACGGCGCCAATTAAAACTTCCAAAACGGATTGATGAGAGAAAATAGGTTCTCTCATCATATGAACATAAAAATTACAGTAAGAGTAATATAAAATAACATCCCAATCATAATAAAGATGAGCTTAAATGGAATGACATAAAAGAGTGTACTTAAAAAAGAAAGAGAGGGGTAGGATCCCTTACCTCAGGTCCGACTTGACTCGACCGTTCTATAACCTCATGAATAATTAACTCAAGCTAATTTATACTTTCTTAAGAACCTTTTTAAAGTTCATTATTCTTTTTATATCACTTACTACCATTCTATGAACACTATGAAATTATTGATGTTAATAATGGTCGTTTTGTAGATCATTGCTACTTGAGTTAAAAATAAACTCATTATAATTACAAGTTGTTCATGTGGTAAAATATATATTATATCCAGAATTATATTAATTATTTAGATTTCATATATATGATATATATCCATTATATACATGAATTTATAATATTACATTTCATTTAGAGGTAAGAAATGAAATGCACCGTTCATGGAGACGGTAAGGCGTACGTACGCATGAACTCTACTTCCATTTCTATTTCTTATTTAATGGAATTAAAACATAATGATACATAATAGTATTATAATTCAAGTATGGTATCATATATAATATCATTAAATATATATTTATATGTACCACATATGGTATTAACGAATCAAATCACGTTGAGGGGGCGGTAGTCCGCACTTCCTAAAATGAAGATATCGCGTTTAACCATAACAGAAACCATAAAGGTATGACATAAATGAAAAAAAGGAAGCATAAGTAAAACATAATCATATTATATATCATATATAAATATAGTTACATCTTAATGGCCAACTTGAGGGTGTTAAAAGAATATTGAACAATCATCGTTTCGTGAGGCATAAATTCACCATCCACAGAAACAGTGTTTTCTTTAACCATTAGATGTAGGTGTGTGTATGTGTAGCTCGAATCCTTCTTATAAAAACATACTAGTAAATTTATGATACTGGAGTTGTTACAAAATAAATGAATAAAAAGAGTTTTGGGGGTTGGAGATGAAAAATAAAACAAAAGAACTCAAGTGATGACATTAACATAAAATCGGGTATCTCTCATTGATTTGAGCTCAAAGGCTTCCTTGGGAAGACTTCTTCCCAAAGTGAGGCTGATAAAAGTAATAAAGGGATGTGGAGAGACAAAATGATCAGGGGTTGGCCGAGACAAAGGCTTGAGAGGTGTAGGTATGGTGGTAGAGGTGGGGGCCTTTTATAAGAGGAGAGGAGGGGCACTCTTGGAAAGTTACAAAATGTTACTTTATTTTCAAATGCGTTTCGAATTTTAAAGGTCCCACATTGAAGTATTTCGAGGATAAGGTGGTAAGTTTTAGAAATATACTCATCCAATAGGTCTCTGACAAGTGTAAGTTATATTTTTAACATTATCTTTTCATTTTATTTAAATCCTTTATTAATGAGGTAATCGCTGCATCATCATGATATCATAAATAATTTAATTTATTTAATGTCTAAAAATTATAAAAAAATATAATGATGTAGAAATCTTATTAGATTTCTAATTAATATTTATAGTCAAAACAATTACTTGTATAACCCCATTAAAAAATTGTTTTAGTAAAACAACTCATGCTTGTGACATTTTATTTTGACTATAAATAAAAAGATATTTATGTCATTTTCCTACCAAAGTGGCTCTATGGGGTCCACAAGTTGACCCATGGATTTTATTGGTCGTCCATTACACATACAATAAGGGTAGGTCAATTTCTATGTCATTTAATATTATTAAAACATTATTTTTACCTTAATTTATTCTAATTACCTCTAATCACGATTAAAAACATAAAAGTTACTATTCACCAAAAAAATATTTTAATCCCATTGAACCAGATTTTACATCCAAATGGAAACCATGTATTTCATATTTTTGAAAATCAAATCATAGAAGTGGTAAGTTTCATTTAAACAAAAAATCAGTTTTTAAACTACCACTTAGTGGTTTCACTATTCATCAAAAATTGATGTTTTTCAGAAAAATACCAAAATTTCACCTTAAGCTATATTTGATATTCCGAATTCAAGAATGATTTCTATTTTAAATAATTCAAATCATATAAGTTGCATTAATTATTTTAATAATTAATTCCCGTTATCAAAACAAATAGCGTATTTTTTAGAAATAATATATATTAAAAGATTGACACTAGTTTAAGTCCAATTTCAAAGCAAAATTAATTCCAATGACCACTATTGGATTAAATGGTAAAAATATATTCTAATTTCACTTTAAAACCAATTCAAAAGATAATATAATCATATAAATAAATTATATTAAAAATAGCTTTTAAATTAAAATAAAACATTTTTCACTTTTCATTAAAAAATAAACTTTATCGGAAAAATACCAAAAATATACACAATGTAAATTTTGATTTCCCGATCCTAAAGATGAATATTATTTTTTCAAATATAACACATCAAATTGGAAAAAGTGGATTTAAAAGAGGTTCTCCATCAAAAAGCGGTTAATCGACCTTTTAAAGAATATTAGAATGTTTACGCTTAATATTGGATTCATTCGCATTTTTAATCCTCTAACATTTTTTGTAAAAAGTAAAAATATTTGACAAACATATATAATCATTTTTTAGTTAGTTTTGTTCATTCCCACCATTAAAATGCCTAGGCGTTAACTAAAATTTAAAATAATATTATTTTATTATTAGAGTGCAACGTAAGATTTCAAAGGAACTCGTTGTCGCGTATTGGGTACACCATCCAGCATAGTGTTCCCTTTAAAGTAATATTAATAATTTATTCATAAATATGGAAAAATATAAAAATTTCAAATTCTTTATTTACCTGGGGTGTTACATCCTTCCCCCCTTTTGGGAATTTTGTCCTCGCAATTTCAAAATTGGGCTTGGAAACTCCATTGAAATTCCCACATTGGAACAAGAGTCAGTAAAACTATCACTTGAAAAGAATGAGAGAGAAGTAAAAAATTTCACCCGAGTTAACCCATACTAGGATTCGATGTATGAAAATATGGATATGGAGGAAAAAAGGGTCATGTTCAGATGGAGAGTGATAGTAAACATGTCTAGGAGAAAGTTAACCATAAGAAAATCAAAAACATGTGATGGGTTAAACGATATTGGATTCCCCAGTAGGAATAGTTAATGGACAACATTTTTTTTAGTTACTTTTCATTGAGGAATTTATATTTGAGCTTAACTAAAACATAAGGAAACATACTTACTTGTCATGTTGACTTTCAAATTTTACTATATTTCTTACACGAATTCATATTTTCTCCAAAAGATGAGTATTTAGGATGACTTGTTTACATTAGGAGAGCTATAATAAACATCTAGAGAATCACCTAATCCACAAAAGTGAACTATATACTTCCCATGTCTTTATACTTTAACCAAAACGAAAACCAAATGGATTAGTACAAGATTAGATAATCCAGAAAAGGGTAATCCTTTAAATAAAATCTATTCTTATTCTCTAATATTTTTCAAACAAAACCCAAAGTTCAACAAAGACCATTCAATAAAAATCTATCCATAATATTCTACAAAGTAAACCAAACTAAGATTGAAACCCAATTCTCTGAAGGATTTAATCACATAGTCTCCTAAGATAAATTTTAACATTTTTCACCAAAATTACAGGAGTTATTCATAAAGTCTCATACTGAAATGTAATTAACCTAATCACATATCCTCCATGATAAGCTAATCATTTCCATTGATAACCAAAAATCAACATACTATTAATTAATAAATTCATCTATCTAAAAAGAATCATTAAAACTAACCAAGGACTTCACGTAGTCCAGTGGTAGGCGATAAATACCATTTGCACTTTGGTAGTCGGTTCGATTCCCGCAGCTTCGTCCAACGTGATGGGTTGTCACACGGTCTGCGTGTTGTCCCTTTTCAAAAACTATATAATTTTATATCATTCCTCAAAAGGAGAAAAATTCATCAAAAATAACCATAACATATTTTAACCACAAATTTTATCTGATAACTTCCATTTTGCAACCCAAAATGTATTAACTAGTAATTGCCTCTAGTTCAAGGATCATATAAACCCAAATGGTTTTTTATAACTATATCCACAAAAAGGATAATTATTATTTGAATAAAATTTTCGTATATCAAACATCAGGTTTACTATAAAAATTCTTCTAATGTAACACCATCATCAAAAGAGACTTAATACATCTAAGAATTTCACCGTCCTAAAATCTACCATAACTCTTGAATCCCTTATATGATGACTTCTTACTCATTCAAAATTCTTCATTATCCATTATCCATTCCTTTTCAACTTATTCTGAAATACATCTTTCCTACAAAAAAAATCATAAATCATATCCTAATATTTTAATAATAGGAAAACATATGTTAAGAAATAATCCATACCTTTCATTATTCATTGTCAGTTTCTTCATCCTCAATCGGAATGGCATTAGGTATTGGTAAATGAATATTTGTACGATCTTGGTGACCCCATTCCCGAAACATCTTCTTAGGAAATGTTTTTGCATAATGGCCATGCACACCACATTTAAAACATTAAATTGATCCTTCAAAAAGAACTTCATTCCCTTTCCTAGAGTCAACTAGATGCTTCCCTTTTCCATGGTAGGTTCTTGCTTTGTGATCTTCATTTCCACACTTATAGCATATTTCTGTCCCTTTGAAACATTTTCCTATGTGTTTCTTTCCACATATTTGACACATAGATTTTTTAACATACTTACCTTTATGATTATTATATGAACATCCATAGGGATTTGTTTCTCGCATATATGATGCCTTATAAAAAACACAAAGGTCTAGGTGGTCAATCATGACTCTAGATAGTTGGTTGATGATAACCACAAGAGTTCTCATTGTTTCTCCGATATCATTCAGTTGTTCTTTCATAAAACCGTCAATGTTTTCTTTAAATCCACTGTTACATTAGTTCCTGCTAGATCCAGAAATTTACTAAAACCGAAAAGGTCAGTGTGAGTATATCAGTATAATCATCAAATAAAAAATAAGAAGGTAAATAGCAAGATATACTTATCCATGTTATCTCAAACTCATTATAACATTCAAAAAAATGATGACTCTATCTAATATACTAACCATTGTGGTTATACACAACCAGTCACTTTTTCATAAACAACACTCTAACCTCTAAAGTTATCTAAAATGACCTCTGATTCCAACTATAAGACCCCAGCCTTAAACCTTAATTAATCTTGAGTGATTAAAAGATAACACATTGAGGATCTTTTCAGGTTTAGAGTTTTAGAGAATTAGATCATAAAACTTTCATCACATTCGTTATTTAAACAGAGTGGTTACATGAAAGATAATATTCATTTTCCTTATCAATAGAAACATTTTTAAAATAAAACATGGATTCTTTCTTAACACTTCCTTGACACTATCATCGTATCATGTACTATTCGCTTTACCTGGGAAAAACATTCCAAAAAAACATGGGATGAGCATAAAAAGTGCAGTAAGGGTTATAAAAATTATGGAAAGGAAACATTATTACATATATACATAAGAATGAAATCGTAATTTACCCATAAAACATAATCACATTAACATACCTCATTAAATCATGAATAAATCATAGAAATCATAAGACATAAATGTAACTTGAGGCATTCATAACATTCTTACGTAGGGAGTATCCCTCTTGGTTACGTTTAGAATACCCATCACAGTATATTCCCTAAATCTCTTCGGAGAAACCTTAACGTTTAACTCCTTCGCGTTACCCAATGCATTGGAGAGCTATATCGGGCTCACCTTCCCTTAGTTTATCACGGAACCACCCATCTTCATAACAATGCCCAAGAACCATAACATAATCATAGCACAAAACTTAAGCATAAAGGAAAGATAACATTCCCACATTGCAATAAAAATATAACCTTTTAAGATATTGAAATAATGAATCCATTCTAAAAACCATTTTCAAAACCATTTAAAACATTTAATAAAGAGATTTTTAAATCAAAGTGTCTCATACCACATTGAAGATATTAAAATTTTATACCATTAATATCCATATAAATAAATCCTTAAAACCATTTTGAAAACATGGATATTAATGAGAAATATTTATAAGAATAAATCATTAAAACATTTAAAACGATATTTTTGTTAATGGTTTTTTAACAAAATGAGAGACACTTGAATACAATAATTGAGGAATACCATTTAATCAATACTTTATAATATCATCTCAATAAAGGGATTCATGAGATAATATTCCAAAGGAATGTATATACACCACATAAGCGTGAATTGGTGCCTAACAATAATGAAGTATCAATGGAAATGTAAATTTAGATGAAATCCATTATAAAGATGGTATCCTTAAATTAAGGATAAATCAATCTCATAATAATTTGTAAAAAATATAAATAAACCCAATATAAGTGGATATTATGTGTAAAATAATCAAAGGTCATTCACACATATTCAAAGGATGACATATTCAATAACTACATGTTGAACCCAAAGAAATCGAAATTGGGTTATGAAGTTCCATTGACAGCCTAACGGCGTCACATCAAATTTTAGAAAAGAGTTGATGAGAGAGATAAAGGGTATCTCATCACATGGACATAAAATTTACGGAAATAAGGATATATAAGAACATATCCCCACATAATAATATGAAAAGTAAAAGACATAACAAAATAAGTCTTTTCAAAAGAGGAGGGTGAAAGGTTCCCTTACCGATTTGGGTAACATTCGAAACCTACACCCCGTGAAAGAAAGACTATACAAAATTGATGTAAATACTCATAAACGAAAGTATGTTACACAAATAGTATAATAATGGACAGTACATACACCACTCAAAAGAAAATATTGGCAAATATAGCATGAATCTCACGAAAACACAAAGTCAGATAAAAAGCCCCTTACGAAATTTCAGCAGCCTAACGATGCCAATTAAAACTTCCAAAATGGATTGATGAAAGAAAATAGGGTCTCTCATCATATGAACATAAAAACTAAAGTAAGAGTAATATAAAATAACATCCCAATCATAAGAAAGATGAACTTAAAAGGAATGAAATAAAAGAGTGTACCTAAAAAAGAAAGAGAGGGGTTGGATCCCTTACCTCGGGTCTGACTTGACTCAATCGTACTTTATCCTCATGAATAATAAACTTGAGATAATTTATACTTATTAAAATCCTTTTTCAAGTTCATTATTCTTTTTATATCACTTACTACTATGCTATGAACACTATGTAGTTATTTAAGTTAATAATGGTCATTTTGTAGATCATTGCTACTTGAGTTAAAAATAAACTCTTTATAATTACAAGGTGTACATGTGGTAAAATATATATTATATCCAGAAATATATTCATTATGTAGAAATCATATATATAATATATATCCATTATATACAAGCATTTATAATATTACATTACATTTAGAGGTATGAAATGAAATGCACCGTTCATGGAGACGGTAATCCGTACGTACGCATGAACGCTACTTCCATTTCTATTTCTTATTTAATGGAATTAAAACATAATGATACATAATAGTATTATAATACAGTATGGTATCATATATAATATAATTAAATCTATCCTTTATACGTAACACATATGGTATTAACGAATTAAATAACTTTGAGGGGCGGTAGTCCGCACTTCCTAAAATAAAGATATCGCGTTTAACCAGAACGAAAACCATAAAGGTATGACATAAATGAAAAATACAGAAGCATATGTAAAACATAAAAATATTATATATCATATATAAATATAGTTACATCTTAATGGCCACCTTTGAGGGTGTTAAAATAATATTGAACAATCATCGTTTCGTGAGGCAGAAATTCACCATCCACAGAAAAAATATGTTCGTTAACAATTAGATGTAGGTTTGTGTAAGTGTAGCTCGAATACATCTTATAAAAACATACTAGTATATTGAAGATACTGTAGTTGTTACAAAATAAATTAATAAAAAGAGTTTAGGGTGTTGGAGAAGAAAAATAAAACAAAAGAAAACAAGTGAAGACATTACCTTAAAACAGGGTATCTCTCTTTGATTTGAACTCAACGGCTTCCTTGGGAAGACTTCTGACCAAAGTGAGGTTTCTAGGAGTAATAGAGGGATGTGGACAGACAAAATTATAAGGGGTTGGCCAAGCCAAAGGCCTGTGAGGTGTGGGTATGGTGGTAGAGGTGGGGGCCTTTTATAAGAGGAGAGGAGGGGCACTCTTGGAAAGTTACAAAATGTAACTTTATTTTCAAATAATTTTCGGATTTTAAAGGTCCCACATTGATTTATATCGATTATAAGGTGGTAAGGGTTCTAAATATACTCATCCAATAGGAATTTGAAAATTTTAAGTTATAGTTTTAACATTATCTTTTAATTTTATTTAAATCCCTTTTTAATGAGGTAATCACTACATCATCATGATGTCATAAATAATTTAATTTATTTAATGTCTAAAAATTATAAACAAATATCATGATGTAGTAAATCTTATTAGATTTCTAATGAATATTTATAGTTAAAACTATGACTTGTATAACCCCATTTAAAAATTGTTTTAGTAAAACAACTCATGCTTGTGATATTTTATTTTAACTTTAAATAAAAAGTTATTTATTTCATTTTCCTACCAAAGTGGCTTCATGGGGTCCACAAGTTGACCCATGGATTTCATTGGTCGTCCAGGACAAATCCAAGAATGTTAGTACATGTTTCTAGGTTATTTAATATTATTAAAACATTATTTTTACCTTAATTTACAGTAATTACCTCTAATAGCGATTAAAAACTAAAAAGTTACTATTCACCAAAAAAATATTTTAATCCAATTGAACAAAATTTTAAATCATAATGACAACCATGTATGTCGGATTTTTGAAAATCATATCACAGAAGTGGTAATGTTTCATTTAAACGAAAAATCTGTTTTTTAACTAACACTTAGTGGTTCCACTATTCATTAAAAATTGAAGTTTTTCAGAAAAATATCAAAAATTCACCCTAAGCTATATTTGATATTCCGAATTCAAAAATGATGTCTATTTTACAAAATTAAAATCATATAAGTTACATTAATTAATTTTATAAATAATTTCCACTGTCAATACAAATAGCATGTTTTTAAGAAATAATATATATTAAAAGATTGACACTAGTTTAAGTCCAATTTCAAAGAGAAATTAATTCCAATGACCACTATTGGATTAAATTGTAAAAATATATTCTAATTTCACTTTAAAACAAATTCAAAATATAATATATATAAATTAATTATATTAAAAAGAGGTTTTGAATTAAAATACAACATTTTTCACTATTCATTAAAAAATGAACTTTATCGGAAAAATACAAAAAATTTACACAAAGTAAATTTTTATGTCCCGATCCTAAAGAAGAATTTTATTTTGTCTAATATAACACATAAAATTGTCAAAAAGTGGATTTAAAAGAGGTTCACCATCAAAAGGAGGTTAATCGACCTTTTAAAGAATATTAGAATGTTTACGCTTAAAATTGGATTCATTCGCATTTTTAATCCTCTATCATTTATTTTAAAAATTAAAAATATTTGACAAAAATATATAATAATTGTGTATTTAGTTCTGTTCATTCCCTCCATTACAATGTCTAGGCATTATCTACAATTTAAAATAATATTATTTTATTATTAGAGTGCAACGTAAGATTTCAAAGGAACTCGTTGTCGTGTATTGGGTACACCATCGAGCATAGAGTTCCCTTTAAAGTAATATTAATATTTTATTCACAAATATGGATAAATATAAAATTTTCATATTCTTTATATACCTGGGGTGTTACAGTTAGAGTGTGGTGGAGTACTCATTTATGTTTACTGATTTGTCTCGCTACTCCACAGATATGGTGCGGGACCCATTCATCACGACTCCAAAAATTGAGCATGGGTTATTACAGAAGATCAGGGAATCCATGATATCACATAGCATTCCTTCCTATGTTGGGGTACTGCACCGAGATATATTAGTAAAGATTTTTCTAGTACAAAAGACAATAGATATGGGAGCTACCATCATTTTCAAGGTAGTTGTGTCTTAGGAAGTTGGTAGATGATGACCGTCATAGGAACCCAAGGGGGATAGGAACTTCTAGAGAGAACCACAAGATACTGGGTCTATGGTGCAGGGATCCCATGGAATCTCAAGTCCGCCAGAGATTGATGATGATACATATGCAGTGGTTAGGGGCATCAAGGATGATATTGCCTGACTGAACATACTACAGACCATGGAAAAGTCGGGAGACCATTTTGTAAGAATAGGATACATGATTAGGGTTGTTTTCAAAGTGAAATATATTATAGTGGAGAAGTTATAAAAGTAGGTTGTGGGTGGAGGTATGATGTGTTACCACCCCCAGCACCAGGTGGTGTACACCAGGATTAGGAATCTGGTGGATAGGGATGAGGATATGTTAAATTCATATAGGGTTATGTCACTAATTCTCAAAGAATTCTTAGAGGTATAATATATATATATTTTCCACTTTAGCTACTTTTTTGATAAAAATAGGTTCATGTCAATCATTTATTTCCACAGACCTTGTTCAGGGCTCAGAGATTCAGGTTGAATATTTGGATCGACCCATACACATAGAGAATATAATGGGACAAGAATAGATTATTAAAAACTAGTGCCTAATGTGTGACCTAAATTTTAGAGGTAATAGTTTTGGTTGGAATATCATTCTAGTGGTGTTGTAGCATTATGACGTCATTCTTGGTATTTATTGGTCCTATAATATTCATTCATAGATTGATTGTTTTAGGGGAAGAGTTTAGTGTGTCCGTGGTGATGAATCCAACTTTTCATTTTTTGGTGAAAATGAAACAAATGCAGTGTTAGATGGAATCACTCATGGGAGGATTCATTGTATTTCTCATCATTTGGCTAGACTTAACCTCTGTGTAGCGGATGATATGAGCCTTTAGATTCATACAGTGGTGTTCGAGTATGAGAACATCATTCATGATGATTTCCCTAGATTACAGCTTTGTAGGTAGGTAGACTTATATATTGACATGTACCCTGGGTGGACACTGATATCTACACCTGAATAGTTGCTGGAATAAGATGAGTTTCATGAAATAAGGGTACAATTGGTGGAATTGTAGTAGAAGGGCATCATGACACCCAACATTTCACAATTGGTGGACCTAGGTTTGTTTTAAAATAATAAAGATAGAAACAGGAGCCTATGTGTGGCCTTCCGGAGCCTGAAACACGTGAATGTGAAGAAAAAATATAGTCACTACCCCGGATCGATGACCTCTTTGATCAAATGAATGGAGTGAGGTTGTTATCAATTATTTTCCTCTGATATAGATGTCACCAGCTTCGTGTATGTGATGAGGATGTACCGATGAATACCTTTAGATATCGGTAGAGACACTACATGTAAATGGGGATATTGTTTGGTGTGAATAATTACCTAGCATTATTCAAGGGACACATGAACATGATCATACAATCCCAAATAGACCGGTTCATGTTGTTCTTCATTGGTGACTTCCTAGTGTAATCAGAGTCCAAGAAGGAGCAGGAGATACATTTGTGGATGGTCATGGAAAAACTCTCAGAGAACTGTTTTTATGGGAAGCTCTCTAAGTGTCTGTTCTGGATTGAAGATGTCCATTTTTTTGGACATGTCAATTCAAAAGATTTCATTGAAGTGGATTTGGAAATTATTAATGTGTTCCTTACTTGAGATCCACCCAAGAGTGTTACCTAAGTGTTGTGTTTCATGTGTTTGGATACATAATATCAGAGGTTGGTACTAGAATTTTCCAGAGTAGCATCACCCTTGAATGATTTGAAAAATAAGGTCCATCTTTTTATGCAGACACAAGAGATTCAGTAGTGGTTTCTAGATTGAGGCAATGGTTGAAGAGTCCTCCCATCATGAGACTACCATATGAGTGTTTCAGGTATGTAGTGTTCTATGATAGATTAATATTAAGGCATGGATGTATTATTATGTAGGGAAAACCAATGATTTACAATGATTCGCACTCGGGAAACAATGTGAGCTAGAAAATATGACCCATAATCTTGAGATAGAGGTGAAAGTCTTGGAATAGATGCTGTGGAATCACTACTTGATGGGTGAGTGATTTATCTTCTACTCAGAACATATGTGTCTCAAGTATATATTCTCTCCAAAGGACAAGAAATTCATACAGAAGAAATGGTTATAGTACGTCTAGGATTACAACTTCGATATCATACACATCCATTGGAAGTGGAATGTGGTGGTAGATTATCTCTACAGGAGATCATGATTAAATATTCATAGTGATGCGTCAACACAGTTATCCGCGTTGCAGATATTCTTTCGTGGATAGAGATAGAGAAGCTTACCTATAGTAGTTTGTTTTCAACCCCATCATATTTATAGCGATTCCGGGAGGCATAATTTGGGTATGTCGACTATGAGGCCCGATGTTCTCAGTTGTCCATAGGGAATTCCCCTGATGAATATTTGACAGATGGGGATAATGAAATTCATTTAAGAGGGAACATAGTTATTCCAATGATGTTTAGGTGGGTGGTTGAGGGAGTTCCTCACACCCCCTTTAGTAGAACATCTGGGAGTTGAAAGGATGCATCACGACCTCCAAAGTGAGTTATGATGTATATGGATGAAGAATGCTAGATAATAGTTTGTTTCTCAATGGATCACTTTCCAACATTTGAAGGTTGAGCCCTAGGTTCTATTGGTATTGACCCAACTTCTTGATGTGATATAGTGGATGTTGTATGAGATATTTATGGAATTAATTACGGGTTTACCACAGACGTCCAAGGGACAGAATACCATATGGGTGATCATTGATCGACTCACCATGTTGTCCAACTTACTACTGATCTCAGAGTAGAGTTCAGTATAGATCATGGGTTTTCTCAAAATGAAGAAGATAGTTTTCCTTCGGAGAGTACCATAAATAATATTTTTTTTATGGTGATTCTCATTTAACATCCCTGTTGCAGATGTGATTTCAGATTGAATTTGGGACTTATCTATGCTTGATCATGGTTTTTAATCCCCATAATAATGGAAATAAGGAGAGGGAAATTCAGGTTCATATGGTCATGTTGTGGGAATTCATCTTGGACATTGGTAATAGCTGGGATGATGACCTACTACTAGTGGAGTATGCGTACAACAACCGATACCACTCTAACATTAGTATGGCTCTGTTTGAGGGCTTGAAGGGGTGACCATATAGGTCCCCACATTTCAGGATGAACCCAGTGGAGTCATCACTGATGGAATTGAATTGGGTTAGAGCTATGTCAGAGAAGGTTAAAATTATTCCGGAGTTGATATGGACTATATAGTGCTACTAGAAGTCCTACGCTGGCAAGAGAAAGAGACCTCTAGTGTTCAAGCAGGGAGACCTAGTGTTCCTTCAGGCCTGACCTCGATATGGATTTGGGAGAACTATCTAGGAAAAAAATTTATCAACGAGATAGATCTGACCGTTTTAGATTCTGCGTAGATAAACCTATATGGTGTACCACCTAGCTATACCCCCACATTTTCACCAGGTGAAACAATTCTTCCACGTTTCACATATGAGGTTGTACGTGCATCATTCATCACACATAATCAAATGGAGAGATCTACGCAATGACGATGGGGTGACTTTTGTAGAGTACCTATTGGCGATCGAGGATTGAAATGATAGGATATTTTATGTGTTTTTGACTCATACAGTGTAAATTCAGTGAAATAATAGGAATATCCAAGATAGAACTTGGAAGTGGGAGGCTCAGATTCATGGTTAGTACCCATATCGTTTTCTATTACCCAATGTTTTTCTTATAGGTACATAATGACCTAATGTTGGGAGAATGTAATGACTCACAATTTCCTTGATTTTATTTTAATAAATTAATTGTGAAAATTCTAATTCTAGGTACTGATATGGTGTGTGATGTCATGGTTCACTATACCAAGAACAATTTGTTTAATAATTTTCATTTTTTAATAAAGCATGAAAGTGTGTATTCATTAAAACTATAAAAAACTTAAAACGGTGTCCATATTGGAAATAATAGGTCACCATTGCATTGATAAATGAAAATATACCTTTGATGGTGCCAGAATGTGTCTGGAGTGGGTTGAGGGTGAATCTTGGTTTTTGGACATAAACATCATAAAATTATTTACTAAAAATATTTAAATTGACACAACATTGGTTTTATTTTTAAGGTTACATATTTTTAAGAATATAAGGTTATGATAGGACCCTCGAAATCCTCTATGTAAGGGATAAAGAGCACCGTCCAATGAATGTTGACAGATTGGAGAATTAAGATCGATAAGCCACAGATTCGACATATCAATGAATGACAATGGCGTAACTTATCCAGTTATTAACAAAAAATCCAAATTATTTGTAGGGTGTTGTTTCATTGTGGTTAACTCACCATGATTCAATTCGATGATGAACAGGGGACAACCCATGGGTAGGTTGATTCGTAGTTCGATCATTCTTGAGGATGGATAATTTATGCGGGTTGAGTATTAGGGATGATTCAGTTAGAGATTATTTTTAATTTCCTTTATTTTGTTCATCTTAAAATGAATGTATTGAAGCTGACACGAACAAGGAAGAGATTAGTTCATTGGGAATTCCTGTGGAATTATCTCTTTCCCTAAATAATTCTACATTACTCATTCGAATCCATATATGAACAAGAAATTAGTGTCCGTTTGATATGTGGTGTAATGATCTGATAATGGGAATGCTACAACGCAACGACATCATAGTGGTGTCACAATGAAGGTGTGACACAAATTAGCTGAAGTAGTGGTTTATAGTATATTAGGTCAGCGTATAGAGCTATGTCTCTAGTAGGGTTTTGATTGATCAGGATTCGAGAAGTAGGCTGCTGAGAGTGTAGATGGTGGTGGAGGAGGCACACAGCTCGACAGGTACTCGGGGCCAAGAAAAGCGTAAGGTGAATGGGTCACTGGTGGGGCTACCAGTTATAGAGTATAAGGTCATAGTCTAGGAGGTACCACATGGGAGAACATAGTGGCGGAGGCTACTGGCAGCGATTGCGAATGTGGAATCAAGTGGTCAAGTGGAGCCCACATTAGTTGAGGTTGTATGGGAGAATGTGAAATCAGTAAATATTCACATTGATCACTTTGGATTCACATTGACTAGGAACACATGATTGGGTTGGATTAATGTGAGAGATGGGGGACGGCCTATATACCGTAGGTTGGGCTTGACGGACTAGGGTATAAGTTGGGTTGGATGGAATAGGCCGCTCCAGAGGATCAGCTATCTAGGCCTGCAATCCTTTATATCATGACACATAAGGCCTGGTACAATGGGTTAGGATGGCCCGATCGAGCTGTGTTTATCAGACTGGGTTAGGTCTGTAGGTTGGGCTAGGTCAGACCCTATCCAAACCCATGTTAGACGTTTTCACTAAAATGAAAAAAAAATTCAAATTGAGAGTCTGTTTGATGATTCTTTTGTGGCATATGGACCCTTGATATGAGGAGGTCCTTTTGAGATTGCAAGCTGAGTTGTTAGCTTGAACTAGTATTAATGGATATTTTCCCTTGGTTCATTCCTTAAGGGTTCATTATAATAATAAGATCCACATCATTAGATAATAGTCCCCTCTCAAGGACATGTCCTGGATTTATTTATGGTATCACTCTGTAACATCTAACCATAATCAAGGTACAAACCATTTTAATTTGTAGTCAATATGCTTAAAGAAACATAGGGCATGTTCCTCAGCACCCTATTACAGGTCCCATGTAGCTATTATAATTATATAAATTATTCTATGGGTTTTATGTAAATGTTTACAATTCACCCTACACCAATTTTTTATTTAATAATAATAAAAAAATTTGGCAATTTAAAGAATTGAATTTAATGTAAATTAAATGAAAGTGAAAAAGGGATAATAAAAAATTGTAAAATATAATAAAAAGTGGGTTACGAGAAAATTAAAATATAATTAACATGTGAATTAGCCCATATTAATTATTATATTTCCTTTTTGTTATCATTCATTTAATATTATTCTTTTGTAATTTATTATCTTTTTTTCTATTTGACCATATTTTCTTATTTTTTCTTTTTTCACTTCTTTTTATATGTTCATTATTTATTTACATATTTTCTCTCTTTCTCTCCAACCTCTACCTAAGCATTTTACTATAGTAGCCCCCACCCCTCTTAGGTGTGCCTCCTACTCTCTAATCCTCCTTCAAAATCTCACAATGACTACATTTATCATCCATTTTCATCTCCATATAATGTGTAGTAAAGATATCAGTAAGGAAATGATTATATTCCAATAATTATAGGATGTCATCCCCTATATGTCTTGAAATATTACATGGAAGGCATTAACCTAAAATCTGGGATTTTTAAAAAATAATATTATTTCTTCCTTTTCGAGGATAATCATAGATCAACGACGAGTGTATGATCCTTTACAGTAATGAGGTAGTGATTCTACTCACATTCCCCTTGTTTCGTTGTTTATTTTTGATCACATGTTGTACTGATCGTTAGTTCCTACCGGTGATATTAATTTCAGATATTTTAATTTCATTATATTACTTATCTTATCTATTACACAATTTTTTAACATAAATTACCATGATTAAATAGTTGCAATATCGTGGACACCCCTTTGTGTGTTCCAACATATTTGGTTTATTTTCTATTAGACTCTCATAATTAAAATAATTAACAGCATGTGTTGTGTGATCCATTTTTAATGAGTTTTAAACAGATAAATTAATTATGAAAATTGAGTACCATGAATGTTGGTTTTTGTGGGTTTATTTGTTCCAGATGGATTTATCGTGTAACTATTTTTATCATGAGGATCATTTTTTTCTTTTGATGTCAATATTTTTTTTCTATGTTTTTCTTGCATGAATTATTTGGAAGTACATGGTGATTTTTTGCATATATTTTTTTATGTAATTATATATACAAACTCTTTTATATCTTCATCGAAGAAATATTATTAAATTCAGGGAACTGATAAAACATGGGGTCTATATTATAGACCTCACACGGGCTCTCTATTCCTGACTAGTTACTTATTATGCCAGGGAGGTGATGTCTTAGGCATTTCCAGAAAAGGGTTTCCCAAGGACTCTATAGGCTAATGAGTGTTATGAGTTCCAAAATGGACATTTGAGGATGAACTCACTATAAAAGTGTATACTCCACGCATTAGGTGATACTTGATCCCTTAGGTTCAATACTAGGACAAACTCATGATAAAACCATGCCTCATGTGATATGTGGTCATTCAGAGGATTTCAATGTATTGGATAGGTGGTATTGGATAAATTGAAGGATATATCATAGTGATACCTTCTTTATGGGCACAAAATCCAACCCTTAATTTGATCATTTTAATAATGATAATGCGTGGAAGGTTATTCTTGATGCGACTTTGAGATTTATGGGAATTGTGATATCGTCTAGTGCTTTGAAGCAAACATTGTTGACACATAAATTATACATAATCCGTCTAGTGCTTTGAAGCAAACATTGTTGACACATAAATTATACCTAATCTAAAGCACAAGCCTAGGGTATTTTATTTTATATTTTCTTTATTTCTATAGCCTTTATATATATATAAATATATATCCTGCTTATTATAGGTACTTTATTAAGATTCCTGTATTTGGTCGAGGCATTTGATATAGATGGGTGCCATTGATTACACAGACAAATTTATAATTATTTCATTTTTTATTTAATTTTTCAATAATCAACCTTTGGAACACTAAATTGGTTTTCAAAATGAAATGGAATGGTTTAGACACTGTGTGTATCATTATATAGGTATTGTTTCTCACTTCTTACTCATGCGCCATTTGGTATATCCCTTTTCATAACCACATTAATATAATTAATATAAAATTCCAAGAAAAATATTTTAGAAAACATTGGAATAAAATTAATAAATAAATAACCTTTTTAGTATGGTTTTCAAAACAATATTAATATTTAAATACCACATCCATTATATTTCATCATAGGTACATACATGGACTTATTTTTATCCTTTATTAGAGGTAGTTGACTTAGATAATTCCGAGTTTCTCTATATTTAATTCAATGTACTATAAATGGATACCTAGGATGAGATTTAATTACTTCTATTATACTCATTATTTCTCCGTTGTAATAATTATCTGTGTTCCCTTCATTTCGTAAAATAAATAATTTTATCATTCCATTGAGACACATTCAGAGGTTTATTTATCCACATTTCTTATATGATTTTAATTGGTACTTATTTCCTATACGGTCTTTATCACTCGATATCTTAGATAGATCCATCCTTGTCTTATTTTTTGAGTCTCATAGTTCATTAAGGAATATGGTGTTAATCATATTTTTAGAATAATTATTAGGAATAATGACGATATATTTCAATCATATCATATTCCCAAATGGTTTATCATAATGAAAACAATGTTCTCCAAGTTAAATCACAAGAGAAATGTATTCAGGTTTTATCCATTAAATGTAAATAAAAATAATAGTGTCAGTAACAATAATAATAGTGTGAAAACAATAGAATCATTTATAGGATGTCAAATTCCTGACACATTATATACATTCTAATGAACCATAGTTATAATCTAGGTCATTCATGATCACTATGTATTTCAATCCTTCATAATTTTTTATAAATGAAACTAAAATTATCTTATGCATATCATCGGGAGTGTCAAAACAAGTGTACAATAATCACTATTATTGTACACTGGTTGACGATAAGGACAATCCCAATACACAATCTTCATAGTAATTGTCCCTAGGTGTACATGTTCCGAAATCAAACCAGCTTATATTATATTGACAGGGATTTACTATTAGGAAAAACCACAGAAAACTTTTTTGACAAACCATTAGGATGTTCATATATACTTATCCAAAAATTACATCATCTGTTAATGATCCATAATCTATAAATTCCAACATATTGTTCCCATGGTTTCTACAAAATTTCATCTTATTCAAACTATAACAACCTTGATCTATGTGTCCCCATGCTGGTGCTGGATTTAATATATTTTCATAAGATATAAGGAATCAAATTCCAAAGGACTGAATAGTTTATAAGTCTTGATAAACTATATACATACATGATACTCATAATATATTCTAATAAACAAATTAATATTTTTTGCAAAATTACATTATTCACACAAGATTATCATTATATATATTTTATAGTATGTTCCATGGATTCCTCGGAAGGAAAATAAATAATGGTTGCCTCAAATTATAAGTACGAATTATGTTTTGTGTAAGTTATCATGAATCAATAATCATAATCAGATTTTCAAGTTAAATAACTGAACACAAAGTCCATTTAAATAACTAGATTAGTAAAATTCAACATAGAAAGGTAAATAATGTCAATATATGAAATTTCATCAATAAAATTATAATAAAATTCTTCTATAGATAATATTATAGGGAATTTATTGTGGATAATAATAACTAAATTTATATGGAATATAGCTCATAATTATTTTGTGTCATTTCTCCGGAACATGACACCTCTACCATCATAGCCATTCACAAAACATTTCAATATATAAGAAAACCACCATTAAGTGAAATATTTAGTTGTTTTACCCAGGATACAAAATTGTGCATCGTAGGGATATGTAATTTTCGTTCCAAGTCATCACACAAGGTCCAAAGCATTCTTCATAAATCATAATTTTGATTCAATACCAGAATCAATATTTTTTATCATCAAATATTTGTGTTTATTAAATAATATATATTTATTAATATTTACCCATACATAAATAATAAATTTCAATGTATAATACTATAAAATGAAATATTGTAGAGTTTAACAAAAAAAATATCCATGATAATTGACATATATATTTAGTGGAAATGTAATTTCAACATAAGAGAAAATAATTCAGCATAAATATGACGACAATAAATATAATTCAAGGAAGTTAATCTAAATAATTTAATAGCTAAAATGGTTATAAAAAATATAAGGATAGAATATATATGGTCTAAATAAAATATATACTATTCGGTGTAAAAATAAAGTTTTAGTTTCATGTATTATTAAAGAAAAATGATATTTCGAAAAAATTAATCAATAAAATATTCATTTCACGGTGAAAATATCTTTTCAAAAAATAAAACAGTTTTGAAAATCATTTTATTTTAAAATAATTATTTAAAAACTAAAAATTTCCATATTATTAGAATCTATTGCATTAAATTATCCTTTTAAACTATCAAAATAAGAATCAAATTAATTATGTTCATTATAGTGGGTAATATGGTACATGTCTTACAAGTAAAAAATAAAATTCTTTCTAGAAAATAATGATGTTAAAAAAATACCATTTTAGAAATTTAAATTTAGAATCATTTAAAAATAATTTGTAAAAATTATAGCATTAGTAAAAATTTCTCTAAGAAAATATTTTGGAGTTCTTATGAACAACTAGGAAAACAGTTTTTGAAAACATGTTATTAGGAGAAAATAGATTTCGAACTGTATGGAGAAATGATTCCTTTTTTCTTAAAAACAATTCTCAAATATTTAAGTAAAAAATAATGGTAAAATGATAACATTACATGAAAATATCATGAATAATAATATGAAGAGAAATTTAAACTATTTTTTTAGAAAATAGTAAAATTATTTCCTTCAACGAAAATTCTAGAATAAATAATATCGATTAGAATAAGATTGTGAAATCAACCCATAAAATGATCAAAAAGATAATGAGAGAATTAGGAGATGATTAAATTGTTTGTATTAAATATAAATAAACATAAAATAATGGTAAATATAAAATAATATAATAATAATAAATTACACACATAATATTATAATATCAAATATGACGACGATGTAATATAACCCGACGAAATAAAATTGATATATGAAAATATTTACCAGTTGGTTACCCATTAGTGATATCCCATTAGATGAAATAATTAAAATATAAATATGAAATAACATGAGTATTTAATTATTAATTATATTATATGTCAAAGTGAAGAATAAATACAATATAAAATAAATTATTGGCATAATATTACAATATGCCTCAATGAAATGAAATTGAGATGAAATGTGTTGGCTCACACTTTCTTTTCTCTTCACATGATTTTATCTTATATGAAGAGGTTTTCAAAAATTTAATAACCTATAAAATTACCATTTTAGTATTTATAAAATCATATATGATATATTTTTAACAACTTTTCACCCATTAGTTAATAGCCCTTCATTATTTCCATTGTTTTAGGTGTTAATTGGTTTGTTTTCACATTCGTTCATTATCATGAGGGTTCAAAATCTTGTCCACAGTATATAATTATTTCAAATAAGCTATAATAATCAATAAATAATTGTCATATTTATACCTCAATAATTCTTTACATAAAAATCATGGAAGGTGTTTCTGAGAAATGATGTACATTACGGTCAGAGATACAATCGGTCATATATACACATGAGTAAAGATTCCAATTTCTAGTGACCATTTTTTGAAGGAGGTAATTATTATTTTACATTTCTATAAAAATAAAAATATCATAATAATTCACTATATATACTTATATATACCATACATGTGGAGTGGTCATGAAAACAGTGTCACATCATTTCATAAAGGTGGTAGTCCAAAAGTACACCAACGACATTATCACAATTCATTCTGTGAAAAGGTATGAAATCCAAAAATATATATATTTTACTTAAAGAATTATAAATATTTAATTAATGTCAAAATAATTTAATTAATATTCATATAATCATTAAAAGTATCCTTATCTCATTCAATTGAAAGCATTAATGAATGATGAATCACATCGCTTCACGAGGCAGTAGTCCTCCGTAAGATGAGGGTGTAATTGTATCACCTACGAAATGGAATGTGATAAAGGAATTTATGATATAATGAATATAAATTTATAATAATTCTATAAATATCTAATATATATACTTTATACACATCTTCATAACCAACTGTGATTGCTAGTAATGGAAAAATTAACGACATTGGTTCCTGAGGTTGTAGCTTGGTGTTCGAAAATATGATGATTTTTTTAACTCAATGGATGTTAATGGTGATATTTGTAGGTAATTATCTTAATAAATAATATACTTGTGTATTTAATATTATAAATATATTATATCATAATGGGGTTTTAATAATTGAATGATGTTTAGTAATAAATAACACAAAATATCTCAATAATGAATGTTACCTCTTCTCAGGGTGTCTTACTTAGATTTCCCCCAAAAGCCTTCATAGGGTGTACTTCCACAGAGAGTAATGATTATATGCTGATTTTATGTAATTTATGAAGTAAAACGTTATGTTATTGGCTAAATCAATGAAATTTTACAATGTGAAGAAGAGAGGATATAGGTGGCCTTTTCTATATGAGGTGAGTGTAAAACAAGTAACCTTTTGAAACAATTCAGTCATACCAACATTTTCATCATGTCAGAAGAAAAGTAAATAGGATATTAACAATTATATAAGGGATAAGGTTTTTATTTGTCTACATAAATGTTTTTTAGATGTTTTTAGATCATTTGTATTCTTTATTACTATATTCCATCACCCTAGTCAGTCCATTTTTACCTTAACTACGGTAATTGGGTTTTACTATTTTATCTATTCATTTTGATCGAATATTATGTTGAAATTTATAGAAACAATAAATTTTTATAATTCAAAATATATAATTTTTTTTATTTTTAATCAGATATTTAAAAATTTTATAAAAAATTAATCCAACCAATAGGATTAGAATGCGTGATTCTCAACGATAATTTTCAAAATATTAATATGTTTTTATAATAAAATTCCATTTGGAAATGATTCCAATGACCTAAACATGATTAAATTATATATAATATCAGTAATTTTAATTTATTACAATTTCATAATACTATTCAAATTTATTAACAATTTAAATGAAAAGGATGTTTTCAATTAAAATTTATTATTTTTCACTATTCATAGAAAAATGAAACATTTCAGAAAAGTAAAAAACATTACCATAACATAATTTTTATTTTTTTATTTCATAAAATATGTAAACTTTTATATACTTATTTTTAAAAATGTTTCCGAGGTGAATTATAAATTATGTTATCAATGTTTGACTAATCTGTCTTTTAGAAAACTAAATATTTTCTAAAAATATTTCATTATATTTTAAATGATTTTAAAGTGATTAATAAAAAATAGATACATGATGGGTGAGTTTAAAATATATATTTTCTTAATTTATTTAATCTTTTTGATACTCTCCATTCCAATGGATATTCTATAGCTACATTATGGAATTGTTTTAAAAAATTATTATTATAATAATTGTATATTATTGTTTGATAAAACTCATTCTTGTGTGTTATAGATGCTATCAAAGAAACTCATTATTGTTTTTAATGTAACATATTTATGATTTGAAACTTATTTAAAAGTAAATATTTCCAAAATTTTCAAGATGTAATTTTTTTATTATAATATTTCTATTTCATCTCATATATTTTATTGAATACAATGGTCATGTTTTAGAATTTGTGGGTGTTACATACTCCTAGGATTAAATATATTTTATGCTGAAAATGTAAAAATGATCGTGTTAATAAGTGAATTTATGTTTGATTATTCTTTTTGAAACCCTTTATCATAGATGTATTTTTAAAATATCTTCTTTATAAGTGATAAGGATTAGTACAGAAGTTATATGGAATAACTCATATCTAGGTTTCTATAAAGGATAACATTGGCGGGAATCGATGATATAGAAAAGGATGAAAACAAATATTTATAGAGAGTTATTGAGTTCATTGGTCATAGGAAAATTGATTGTTCAAGGAATAGTTAATCACATAAAACCCATGAAAATGTGATGATTTTAAGGACAAGTTGATTAATCTGATATGAATGTTATTTGATAACATTTTTCTCTTAAGATATTCCCTGTAATGTTGAGGAATTATTTTACATTCAATAATTATATTGAAATGTAAACATGATTAATTTTCAATCTCATAAGAAAAATTTCAACCTTTTTTGTGATTTGGAAAATATCCAATTAATTAATTTATCAATGAAATAATCATAAAAAAAATTAATCCAAAATCACTAAAACTGACTTTTAATGGGTCATAAGATCCATAATAGAGTGGAAAGTATACAATCCTATATTTTCATGTTTTTCATAATCAATATGATTTGAAAACATTATCCAATTGAATACAAAAATATCTAAAACTGTATAGTAACTACACTACATCGTCATTAGTATTTATATTAGAAAAAAAGTTACAGATTAATTAGGACATCATTTATGCTTATGGTAGGCAATAAAACCTTATCATGATTTGGTTAAGTGTTCTAGCCTCATTGCAGTACTAGATGTGAATATTTTTTACCCATCATATAATTTGTTATTTATAAGTACATTAATATTAATCATATGAAATTCAAAAAAATAATTGATATCCATCCTTGTAATAAAATTAATCATTAAATAACCTTTTACTAATATTTCAATACAACACCAATACATAAATACTTCACCTATTTTATTTCAACATAATTATTTCCATGGTTTATGGTTCATCATTTTTAATAGGGAATTGATTTGAATAACTCCCATGTTATACAAATTTAATAAAATGAACTATAAATGGATCAATGGGATGATATTTAATCCATTCCCTATCACATATTAGTATTCCAAGATAATTATTTATTTTTCCCTTCCTTTCCACATATAAATAATTTAATAATTATATTGAGACACATTCTTGGGTATCACCATCCACGTTTGATACATGATATAAATCGAGCCTTAGTTCATCCATGGTCTCCAATTCTCTAACTCTTATATAACTTCATCTATATCTAATTTGGGGAGTTTGGGTGTTGGTTGAGGTATATGTTTTAATCATATTTATAGAAAATCATTAAGAATAATCATGATTTTATTCACTATTATCATCTTTCCATTTGGATGATTAGAATCCTCATATTTTAATTCACTTTCTTTGAAATCACAATTCCATCGGGTTCTATCCATTGAATAAAACCAAAAAACCTAGTGTAAAAAATAATTTCCGTAGTGGTAGAACCATTGAATCATTTATAGGATGTTTAAATAATTATTAATTATTTTTAAACTCACACAATATAGTTTTAAGAAGGAAATTCATTGTCATCATCTATTCAAGTAATTAATAATAGTATATAAATAAAATTTGGATTATCATACACATATCTACGTCGAGTGGAAAATTAGGTGCACAATAAGAGTCATTTCTATTTTCCAGGTAATGATTGGATCAATCCCAACCCAACCTTTTTTTATTACCCCAAGGTACATTTGTGATGGAACCACACCCACGTATAGTACCCATAATGGATTAATTTCAATGGAAACCCTCATAATAACTTCCTTATAAAACATTTTTTTTTATATATGTATCCTCAAATAAAATAATTCCTTTATGATCCATTAATTATGTTTTCCAAAATATAGATCCCAATGTTTCTGTTATACTACCATTGATACCAACTGTTGTGACCCTAACCCCATTAGCCTGATGATGGTTCCTACATTAAAAAATTATCAGAAGACACAATGAATCACATCTTGAAGCGCTGAATAGTTTAGTGTAATTGGTAAAATAGATAAATACATTATTCCCACGTCAAATTTGAATATAAAAAAATACAACATAATTATTTTTCAGGAATATAACTATTATCTCTAGAAAATTCCTAATTATCCATCATATTACACTTCATGGATTCCTAGGAAATGAAACAAAATAATGGTGTTATAAAATTATTAGTATGGTATAGATAGAGAAAAATTTATCATAAATAAAAATCCAGAATCCACATGTACAGTTAAATAAAAAACCAACAATCCGTTTAAATAATTGAATAACAAATAATCAATATGGAATGGTAAATAACATAAAAAACTATACATTTTATCAATAAACTGATAATGAAATTCAGCCAAATATAATATCAACGTTAAAATAAAATTTATAATAATAAATCAATTATTAATGAATGTGATCCTTAATTATTGGAAATCGCATCTCAGTAACAAGATGCATATACCATTATGACAATTCACAAGTTGGTTTAACCTACATGTAAATGCCCTTTTAAATTACTATTCTATTATACATATCGTCTAATATCAATATTGAGTAAATAATATAGGCTTATCAATATTTTAATAGAGAAACAAATTAATATCAATGTTTTCAACTATATAAAAAATATTATATGAATTAATATATAAATATATCCATGATAAATAATATGGATATTCCGGGGAAATTCAATTCATAGATGAATGTGCATAATTCAATTAAAAAATAATGGATAAAAAATGAATCAAATAAGAGAATGCAAATACATTCATTTAATAAAATGATTATAAACTAACCATGAATAATAAATATGGTATCAAATCACCTTGTGGAATAAAAATAGTGGGGTTTTCATTGATTATGTTAAATAAAGAATTATTTTAAAAATTATTCTTGCAAAAAATAACAGCTTTATTTGTAAAATCACTATTAAAAAAATAAAACATTTTTAAATATAATTTTTTAAAATTATTTTTTAAAATTTAAAAATTCCCTAAATATTAAGAAAAAAATTATTCACAATAACCTTATAAATATATCTATATATGTTTCAATTATATGATGTTAATGATATTGGTTATTTTGGTACATGTCTTACATGTTAAAAAGAATATTTTTCTTGTATTTTAAAAATGTTAGAACAATATGTTTTTTATGAAATGGAATGAATATTAATTTAAAAATATTTTATAACAGTTCAATATAGTTAACTATATATATCTAATAAATAATTCTGAATAGGTTAAAATCATTTTTTAGAGAATGTTTACAACCAAATGTTGGAGAAAGAATTATATTTCAGACTGATGAGATAAATGTTGTCAATTTTTTTTAAAAACATCTTGTATGTTATTTTAAGTAACTAATAGTTAAAAAAATTGAACTATTTCCTAGAAATATCATGAATAACAAGAGTAGAGAAAAATGAAATGGTTTTTATAACACAATTTTCAAAAATTTCTTTCAATTTAAATTAACGAATTAACAATCTAAATTATATTGAGATTACGAAATAAACCCTTACAATGATAATAACATTGAAAAGAGTGTTATTAATTTAATTAGTTATGTTAATCAACTATTAATCCATATAAATCATATGGAAATAAAATATAATATAATCAAAACTATTTACACACATAATTATAGAATATTAAAGATGACAACCAAGTAATATAACCTAATGAAATGAAATTAATTTATGAAATTATTTACCACCTGATTACCCTTATACAAAGTCCCCATAGATGAAATAAATCAAACTAAAACCTAAAATAGTGTGATTAATTTTTATCATGATATCACTTTATATATGGTTGTATATACCCCATATAATAGAAATTCGGTGATAACATTACAATATGCCCCCATAGAATGAGATTGTGATTCAATCTTTTAACTTCAACTTCAATTTCATTAAACATGATTTCACCTCCTGTATTGTGTTTTTAAATATGTTATATTCTTATACATGGACCATGTTAATATCTATAATATTATATATGATCCTTTTATATCATATTATCACTCATTTGTTAATAATCATTCATTATACTCATTGTTCTGGTATAAAATGCATTCTGTTAACATTTTTACATTATCATGAATGATCATATAATAATTCATTTTATATATCTATATCACCTATATAATAATAATAATGATATAATTATAATATTTATATCTCAATTATACTTTTTAAGACCAATCATTTGAATAGGTTTTTGTAAAAATGTATTACATTATGATCATTGAGACGGTGTGTCATGTGTACGTATGAATAATGTTTCTTTTTTCAATAATCATTATGGATAAGATGTATGTAATATTTAATCATTATAGATTTATAATAATTTCATATTATGATATTAAATATAATTACATATATCAAAAAAAAATTTGATGATGAAAACAGAGATAAATCATTTTGTGAATGTAGTATTCCACAAAAATATGAACAACGATATCTTCTTCCATTATGTAAAATTGTATGAAAGAAAATGATATATATTATGTATTAGTAATGATAAATATTTCATTAATATAATAATTATTTATTTTATATGACATGTGACCATTAAATATTTATGTATCAACTTCCACATAAATAATTACTAAAGGACGAATCACATCGCTTCACAAGGTAGTCGTCCATTGTACACTCATCTAAGGTTATTGTGTCCCCAAGAGAATGGAATGTAAAAACAGAATATATGTTATAATAAATAAAAACATACAATTATTTTATATATATCATTTATATAATTTATATCCATTAAAATTATAAATAAAAATAGGTGTTAATAGATAAATTAATGACATTGGTTCATGAGGCAGTAGCCTATCATACAGACAAACGATGATTTCATGACCCATTTGAGGAAAGTAAAGATTGAATTTTTTATTATATTATAATAAAAACAAATAATCTTATTTAAGATATATATATTTATTTATATTATAATTGTTTAATATTAATTAATTGACTGAAAATGATTTTTTATTTTTATGGAATGAGGCGAAGTCCATGCGTGGGACTGAAAGATCACAGTGGTCTAAAATGATGAAGTCCTATGGATTCCCCATGGGAAAAAATATTAACTTCACTGGTAAGTGATCCAAAACGAGAGAAAATCAGCAAGGGATCCTTCGGTGTACCCCCTATAGAGAGAGAATCTGTAGCAAAATTTGCATCCATTGGGATTTTCTGAACCACACAGCCTCTGGGAATCTTCAAGATGCAGCTACGAACTAGATAAAACAAGGAACATGGAACCTGCCCCTTGTCCGTTAGCTCCCAGACCACCACCTCCAAATCGGACTCCAATCCAGAGAAATCCAGTGAGATTCTGCTGCACAGCTTCATTCCTATTAGTTGAGCATGAATCTCATCTCCCAATGAGAATCCTAGCACATGGTATCTGCTATATGCTAGAAAAACTGAACCCATCCCCTCTCGGACCATCCCTCCGCCACGCATAACACCATTTACGAGAGACCCATCGACATTCAGTTTCAGTTTATTCCCTATAGTCTTCCAGCTAATCCAATGCCCATGAAATCTTGGCAGAACCACCGGCCTGTTATGGAAGGATCAGAGATAGTGGGAGAACTGACCTTTCTTTAATAAAGATCCATGCTACTGGATCATACTCTACATCCTGAACTGAAGAAGACATGGAAAAGGACAGTTCTTGGATCGAGCCTAGTTCCGAGCTTCCCAAATGATCCAGATCACCACCTTGAAAATGATTCAAGATTTTTGACTCCATTTGCTCTACCTCTGAACCTAAAAACTAGACCAAGCAGAGATCCTGAAATGAATTACATGTCTGGACCCGAACTCACCCTCTTGCCATGCTAGAACATAGCTTGTTAGTCCAATCACTCAGAAAAAATATGTGTGAAACCATATCCATGTACGGATTGACACAACAAAGACATTTCAAGACAATTTGAACCACCTTTTGGAAGGTATTGTATAATAAAAAGGTTTTATCGTATTAATTAGAGTTAAGATGTCATTGTCTTTTATAAGTGTGGAGAGTGGAAAAATGAAATGTTTTGAAAATATTCAATCATACACATGTTTTTATCATGAATAAATCACTCAAGATGGGATATTATTGAAATTATAAGGTTTACGTCAAAAATATTTCCATAAAAAGGGTGTTAGACAAGAATTTTGGTCATTTTTGTCCCTTATCATCATTTTTTATCCCTCTAAAGAATCCAATATTACATTATCCTTGGAAGTTAATTTTTACTTTTTTGAATATTCATATTTGTAATAATATTATCTTTATTCGATTAGATATTATAAATTCTTATTATTAAAAATATAGAGTAAATTATTTAGAAATGAATTCCCATATATGGAAAAAAATTTATTTAAATTAAATCCAATAGAAGTCATGAGAAATAGGTTCTTAAGATAAAATGTTCCAAAGATTACAATGTTTTAATATCAAAATTTATTAAGAAATTTATTGATATTTAAAAAATTAGATTAATTTATATATAACATGACTAATATTAATTTAAATAAAATTAATAATGTAATTTAACTTTATAAATAATATAATGGAAAATGAATTTTTCAATTATAAATTCAATATTTTTTATTGTACATCGAAGAATAAAAAATTTTATAAAAATAAAATAAGTTCATTCAAAGATAAATTTGATTTAATTATTTTATAATTTAATTTAATTTTATAAAATAAATGTTCTAAAATTGGAAAAAATTGTTTTAAATTTTGGGTGAAAAGTGAGACTAAAAAATGAAGTTTTTTAGAAAATATTAGTTCTTCATTTAATTGATTATAATATTATTACTAGTCAACATATAAATAAAAAACATTAGTAAAATACATGATTTGATATTTTATTTAATCTTATTCAAATATTCTATTCCGAATTCTATACAATAACATTCAAATAAAATAATAATATTATTATTATAATGTTGTTCGTTGAACCACAATATTGAGTGTAACCGAAGAAATTGAAGAAATTAATTATATTATATATTGAAATATATTGAAAATATATGATTTATTTTAAGAATAAATATATCATAATTTCAATGGGTGTTATATTTAATTATATTCTTGGGTTTTCATGTCATATATTTTATCAAATATAATGTTCTCATTTCAGAATTTCAAGGTGTAACATAGTTTGTGATTTGAATTCCAATAATCATACAACAAGAACATAGTCAACCCCATTATAAGTAAACCTCATATATAATACCCATATTTTTTGTTTTTTACATTAATTTTTATCAATAAAATCATATATATCATTTGATAGTATAAGATATAGAGAAAGATCGATTTAAAAATAGTTATAATGGTAAAATAAATAAAAATTAATTTATAGAATATTTATGAACACAAATTCTACCCCTCTCTATGTTGATCACATAACCAAGTGGTCCTAATAATTAGTGTCAAAGTCATGTTTCAACTCGTTTCATATTCCTAACCATCCCTAAATTTTATGTTTAAGATATTCAGAGTTTATCACAGATGGATGTTATATAGATAATAATTAAATAAGACATTGATTTCCAAGTAAATGTAACTTTATTAGAATGTATTATATGATTTATAAGAAAAATAAGAAAAATATGCAACAAATATTTAGATATTCTACATCAAATATTAAATATAATGGACAATAACTATTTAATTAAGATAATAAATGTATAGTTAATGTAGTTATATGTGTTGGTAACTTTTTTTATTAAATATACTTACGTTGATAAAATAAGTATCATGTGGAAAGAGGTATAAGACATTATTTTCACATTATATAATCATGGTAAAATCATATATTTAATTAGTAGATAATATATAAATAAAAATACACTTTTGAGAAGATGTAAAATGTTTTTACATGAGTTGATTAAAAAAATTAGAGGATAAAGATGTAACATAGGATTCCAATCAATAATGTATATTCAATGATTCAAGTACATGTGGGAATGATCGAATGTTTAATGAATCATACAACAAAATATATGGTGATTCATGTTCTTTTGTAAATAAGTTCCAAAAAAATGATCTTGATCAAGTTTTTACTTTCATTTTGTTCTCTCTTAGAGACATGTAAGTGAAGATTATCCACATTTAATAGGATTCTAATATATTGATAAATAAACTGAATCAAACGTTATTATAAATTACAAAAATAAATAGGGAATTTGATACTATAAGAGATATACAAATATTTATTAATACATTTTACACTAAAACTAAGAAGAAGTATCCAATTTAAATCCAAGAGAAATACGAAATGATAGATGTTGTTCATAATATGTTTGATGTATTAGATGAAAAATAAAAAGGTTACACTATGGCCATTAATTCTGACCAAGAATTCAATCAAAATATGTAAAAATATCTTGCCACATAGTTTAAAAAATATAATATAATGCATAATGATAAAGTTGAGAATAATATAAAGTACTGTGAAGATATATTTAAGTTATTATAGGATAATAAATATATCTACATTATTTTATTTATTTAAATAGTTGTTAAACAAAGAAATATGGACGTGACACAAGATGAGCCTTTATAAAAATAGAAATAAAAAATATGAAGAGTTTAAATCTTCAAATAGTTTTATTTGTTCAAAATTAATATTAATTTGGTAATGGAGTTCGTCAGATTAACATTATATATTAATGTAAGATAAAATAAAAAACAAATATTTATAATAAATATAATATTTTTGAATGATATGTTTACATTCACAATATAGGTTTTAACTAAAATTATATAAGAAAATATGTTGAGAAAAAATCATTAAAATACAACCACTACATCATGGATTATGTAGTAAATTTTAATGGAAAATGCTCCCAAAAATAATCCCAATTGGAGGATGTTATTTTAATGAATGGTCAAGGTGGACTACATAGAAGTAATTTTTAAGAAATTTAATAAAATATTTATTTCCCATTAATTATGTTGAGAATGATTCTAGAATAAAAAAATTCTATATTGGTATAATATATTAATCAATGTAATTATTATAATACATATATCAGTAGGGAGAAAAAATGATTTGATACAAATAATTTTGGAGAAAAGTTATTGAATGTATTTCTCAAATATACTTGTAAATCTTGGTAAATTTTAGAGTTTTTATAAACAATGTGTTCATAGTAAAGGGCCATACTATTTCATAACCACATATAATATGTATAATATATTTTAATTAAGAATATAAAAAAATGTGAAAAAAAGTAATCACATGTAATATGATGAGTTTTCAATGGAAAATAACCTAAATAAAAGGTTCAATAAAAAACCACCACGATTACCAAGAAGAATACTACACTAAAGAGGATGAGATAATTATATTGAAAAAAGAGGTAAATCCATAGAAATTGGAAAATTGTCAATGGATGATCGTTATATTGGAAGAAATATGAATTAATTTACGGAAAGAATTTATAATAATCCATTTAAAATGACTAATCAAGATTAAAATGTCATCAGTTGATGTATGATAACTTGTACATCATAATTTAAAAAAATAAATGTGAAATAAGAATAAGAAAATTAATGTACTAAATGGAAATGAGATATTCCACCTGAATAAGATGAATTTCATGAGAGGTTTTAAATATTTGATGACCCAATGATTATGATGACATTTATGAGAGTTGAACATAGGCATGAAACAATTTCAAGGCTTGTATAACTATATTAACATCATAAAATGATATAAAATTAACTAAACAAATAACCAATAATTTTGTGTGATTTAATTAAAAAATAAATCCGGATAATTATATACAAATATGTTGATTAAAAAAAAATCAATCAAGTTTCAAATTGAGTCAACTGAGTGGAAAAATAAAAGTGGAATTGTAAAGAGTATTCACACAATTTTAAAAGAAAGAAAGGAGTATCTTGTTTGAGAATCAACTTTCCACCTTCTTTCTATCTCTAATTATATGTTAAGTCCCACACCATTCCAATAAATATTTTATTGGTTTATTCTATTTAGGTAATTGAAGGTGATTCTTGATTTTAGAGGGATAAATGAGGAGACCTGTATCTAGTCAAATATGGATATCTGATTAGATGTCTGTATCATAGAAGTGATATAACATTTGGTATATTTATGACAATTTTATGAATAGATCTATATTGTTGATATTAGTTTATAGTGTACCAATTACCAGGAGATGATTTAATTTACAACATTGAGAAAATATTTAATAAAAAATTATACAAAATTTATTGGTGTGAGACATTAATGTTGTATGTATTCATATTCTAGAAACCCTATTTTGAAAAAAAAATAATGTTAATTATTAAGGGGATAAGTTATATTTATTAATTCCATGAGATATAAAAACATTTTTTTGTGAAATACTTGTATGAGAAATATTAGTGTTGAATAGTTGTCTAGTATCACTTTTTTTCTACACCATGTTAGGATATCATATATTTATAGTTGACTAATTGATGGTCTAACAATTTAGTTTTATCCTTTTTATTTATTTCCAATGAGTTGGGGATAGAATAAATATATTAACACAAATTTTCTATATGGGTATTGAAAATAATTAAAATGTGAAAACATTTTTGGTAACACCTTGTGCTCTCACCCTCATAATCCACCTTTATGTTTTCTTGGATCTGCATCAACGGTGACAATGCTCATCCACCTCACCCATCCCTTGCATCTATATCCCCTGAGTCTCTTTCCTCTCATGGAGTTTCTAGATTAATTTTCGATTTCATCTTCTATATCATCAAAACTCATTTCATTTTATGGAATATTATTTATAAGGGGATATATCCATCTAAAGGTTTGGGATTTTATTACAGATAATGTTATTTTTTCTTTTAACACATATTATGCTTAATATCATCCTTGTCTTAAGGGTCTTTAGTTATTTTGTTTCTATTATGATATTTATATCTTAATTTTATTATGTATCTCACAACCTCACCCATAATTTCTAACCATGTCTATGATAAGATGTGAGGATGAGATCAAAAACATTGTAAAACCCCATCTAGGATAGGCATGGTGTTGAACACTCTTACATCAATGTTTGATGAAGGTTCTTTTAGGTAGCTGAATGATGTAGTTGATTTTTATTTTATAAAGGTGGTTTTTAGAGTCTAAATTACGTTTTTGATATTTTATTATTGGTAAAAAATCATGTCACATTCAATGTCATTGTGATTTTGTGCTGGAGGTACAATACATAATTAATCGGAATCAATTTTCTAAATAAAATCCATCAGTCTGTTTTTATGGAAACATTTTATAGTTAAAAAAGATATTCACACTCACCTTGGGTCTAAAAAAAATGTTTCAATCATTATGTGATTTTTTATCATAGTTCAGATATCTCCATACAATATCAGATAATGAATTCCGTTTTTTTCGATATCTAACATCATGAGATAATAAAAAAACGTGACCGGATATTGGTGAAAGAATTGGATTAATGGTGATTGAGTCATTATAAATGGTCCCAATCAGTTTATGGATTTTATGGGAAATAATACGATGATGGAATAATTAGAAGTTATAATTATTTCCAATGTAATTTAGATAAATCTTTTTGTAACCTTGTGTTCTCAACATTATGATTATGGGAATATTCAAGTAAGAGTCTATTGAATAAGAATGTTTGAAGATATATTATTCTGGTAAAATATCATCAGTATGGGTGGTAGCTAATTCCAAAGTTGTTATATGACCAGTATGATATATGTTATTGATTTAAGATGGTTTCTGAGAGTACTGATCAACCAATCCATATGACTGAATGATCAATCGGAATGTTTGATCCACCAAGTGAACCTATTTTGGGTATCAATCATCAGTTGTAGGGAATCTTGAAGAATTTATTTCTTGTGAATTTTTTCACTCAGATGTGGTATTCCACTATTAAATTGGAGGAATTATTGATTTTTTTATCAAATTCAATAGTTTCTGTCTATGTGTCATCATATACAAAATTATATATGAGGAATATTTTATTGATGTATTTGGGTCCAATCAATAAAATTCAGATAAGGAATTTACTGAACAATTTTCATTAGTCAAAAAAATGTGGTTTGTTATTATTTGGATTAAGATTAAATGATGCCATGCTTTGTTTAATTTCATGTGGTTCAATAGACATAGAACATGGATTGATTTTGATCCAGTAGTGTGAGGAAGGGAGAAATTAATCAAACATAATATGGCCTCGATAAGTCATCAAATGATGAACACTATCAAACATACGATCATCTATCCGAATAATGGTTATGAATCTCAAAAAATTATCAAAAACCATTAAGTGACTCAAAGGAATTGTAATCAAGGGGGTATATAATCATTATATGTTTTCATAATTTTTATTTATATTAAATTAAGTCTAACAAAGATGAAATTTTTTTTAGAATAATTCTTTATTATGTTTTAGATGGAATAGAAGTCTAAAATGAAAATTCATTCATCTTTCAAATCGTTTCAAATGTGTTAAATGGTACAATGAAATGAAATTTGTGTTTTAATTCTTATATATTTTTATAATAATAATGAAAATTGGAATGGAAATTTGTATAATCTTGAAGAATGTTTTTGATGTTGGAAGAAGGCATTACAGTGAAAATGACTTGAGAAGTTTGAAGAAGAATCCAGAAGAGTTTAGAAGAGATGTAAGAATAAAATATAATGATTCAATTATTTTAAAATTCATGTTTCGGCATAATTGGTCAATTAAGAATGTGAAATTATTTTATGGCCAATTCCATTATTTTCTATCCAATAAATAGGAGGATGTAAATTTTACTTTTGGAAAATGTAATGGGGTTCATGTGTGGAAGAGAGAGATAATGTTATGAATGTTTTAGAGAGAAGAGGAATATCCATTTAGTATTCTTGAAGATATTTTCTAGACATAAGAATAATAGTGAATATGTCACTAGATCATTCTATGTCATCGGACTGAGGTTCCTGAGTAATGGTGGAAGATGTTTAGAATATTTTCCATAATATTATTTCCTATAAGATTTCTATAATTACAAATCAGATATAGTAATCTTTCCAATACATCTAAATTTTTTTTTATGAAGTAAAAAATGTCATATTATTACCAACTACTTGTTAGGAAAGTGATTATTTTTGGGCTAAATAATTATACAAGTTGAATTTAATATGTCCGGACAGAAACATGTTTTTATCCAACTTGTGATGGTTTCATGACATCATACACAAACATTTTTTACATCATTCATCCTTGAAGAATCAATGAACTATTGAATTGATCACAGTAGTAAATAAGTGTATGAGTATATACTATATGTTTTATCCACACAAAATGATTGTTTTCTAGTATATTTTGAGTCATTATATTAATATTTGGATGATTAAAAGGACTAGCTGCCCATTATTAGAACTGAACCTTCTAAATATTTTTTCCTATGGATGTGTGTTTATTTTTTTTGAAAAGTGTGACATCATCAACATGAGATGAAGGTTGTTTCGAAATAATAGAAACATAATTAAAATTTTTCACTACATCATACATCCCCCTATTAATAATATATTGATCCTGGTGGGACCACTTCAATTTGTATCAGAAGTATGGTTCCCATCAATTATTATTTGTTGAGTTATAGAAGATAATTTAGTATAGATAATCTTAATTGAGTTAATGGTAAGGTTGTTTTAATCTTCGATGGAATGACTTTCATATATTGAATGATATAACGTATTTATATCTTATGTTTATAAGGTATTATTTTTTTGAAGTCACTAAATATGGATTTCTTCCTCTGGTTGATAATAAATCAGTTACATTTTCGGATAACAAGAATCTTTATAATGATATAATTTATAAGAATTTATTTTATTTTCATATTATGACACTAAATTAATTAGATTTAAGGGTGGGTCAACTATCCAATTGTATTTTGGAAAAGATCAAACATATTTATAATTTAATGATAATCGTGAAAAAGTAAATGTTTAAAATCTTTTGGTTGAAGTATGATGTTCAAAAAATTGGTGTGTATGAATTTATTAGTGACTTTTTTACTATGGTGAATGACATTGTTAGCACCATTTGATGTCTTCATGATAAGTTATAAGATTAAATTATTGTTGAATGGATATTGATCATTCATACTAATAAGTTTGAGAAAAATATTCTTTTTTTGAATGATATAGATATTGAACCCCATTATCTGTATGACATTTATAGTAGGATCATTACTTATAAAATACAAAGAGGGAATCATTCAAAGGAAAAAAATAATGAAATATTAATCAAGGATACTAATAAATGGGCATCTATGAAAATTCGTGGAGATGAAGAACATTGTTACTCTGAATCCAAAGGTGAGGTATGTAATGATCATGATGAATTTTTTTCCTGGTTTTCTAAAAATTTGAAAATTATTATAGAAACTAATAATTTAAAAATTCCCTAAATTGTTTTTGAATGTGGAGTTTGAATGAACATTTATACAAATTTTTCTGGAAGAAATAATGAGGATGATATTGATATGTATTATAAAATCTCAATAAGATCCGGGAATAAATTGGATAATAAGATAAAATCTTATTTCAAGAGAATATGTGAAAAGTTTCCCAAATCCAAAAGAATATATGTTTTTCTAATGTCGATGAAGATGAGGATATGGTATCTGAAGTTGTAATTTTTCTAATGTATTTGGATAAAATATGTTCATAGATATAGTCAACCATTAAGAGTTTTGAAATAGTGGTCTGGAGGAATAAGAAACTGATCAATAATTTCATCTTAATAGATTGTTGAATGAATATCTTAGAAAAATTATATGGCATGAAAGAGAAATATATGAAATGAAGAAGGTAAATCATACATAACAAAAAATGAATTTATTATTAAAAAAATTGATGTTGCTCTAATAGTATTATTATTTGAAGAAGTATAATGAGAACTAAAATAATCATAATGGCCATATTTATTAAAATTCGAAGAAAAGGAATAGGAGTTCTATGTTGTTCCAGAAAAAAATTCTAAAGATGGGAAGGGATTTAGAGTTTTCATGAAGACTATACATGAAGTTGGTTAATGTTATAGAATGTATAAACAAGATTAGTATCCAAAAAAGATACCATAAAAGGTTGAATATAAATAATATGTTGTTCAAAACAAGAAGAAATCTAGGAAAATCATTTTTGTGTCAACAACTAAAAAATTGTGAAATCTGAATTTTCTAACAATTATATGTCCAAAAAAAATATTTTTTTACATATGGTTTGGATAATGTTTTCAATAAATACTAATGGATGAAGAATATTTCTGTTGTTGACAGAATGTTTGGGGATCAACAATTCTTTAATGTGAAAGACTATAAATATTCTGAGAGCCATGTTCAAAATATAGACATTATAGAAGATAAAAAAGAAAGGATTATTTCTATTTTTTAAAATTGGAATTGTGGTGGATTTTTGAATATGGAAAATTTTATTTTTAATCAAAAACATTACAAATATTCCATTATATATATATGGAAAACTTAATGTCAACTCGATCCTCCAAAAGATAAAATTACAGGGAAGATGTTTGGAATGTTGAAAATTGGTTTTAACAATTGGAAATTATTTATAAAATGTGTGGATAAACTAGAAATCATGAAAAGGGTGTTTTGTTGTTATCAATGAAACTAAATGATTTTAAAAATTCTTAAAAGATATATGCAATGAAAAATACATTTAAAAAAATTTATTCCTATTGAAAATGCACTCAATGCTATAAAAGGATAAATACCACAGATCTTCTATTTATGGTGTTTTCTTGTATAACATTATATTTTAAATTTGTTATTAATTTTAATAATTTCCATGAAGGAATTTTGATCTTTGGTAATTATTAATCCCTTAGAATCAAGGGTGTTTGATCCCCAATTATTGGTAAAGAAAAATTGAAATCCAAGAATGCTATTGTTTTTTTTTGTTTGAGACACAGTCTATGTAAAGACCCATGTATTTATAGAATAATTCATTTTTATTTCTACTAATACTTATAAATATTATATTAATTTTCCATTAAAGTGGACACTTTCTCTGATATTGTACTCGACATTCAACAATGGGTTTCTCAGAAATCTTACGGTTCACACAACATTGAGTTATACTGAATATAATATAATAATAATAATATTTTTATTTTAAATAGTAGTTAATTCCTAGACATTGGAATGGAAATAATGAATATTATAAATTAAATTATGAAATATGGATTAAATATCTTTAACTAATGATTCATTGGTTAACAATTCTTTTTAAATTTAAATAAAAACCAATTGAATATAAAGGATGTGTTTCTATGAAAACCTAGTTAAAAGAGAATAATTGTGTTTATAAAATCATATCACTCTTTATATATTTTAATGTAACAAAAAACTATTCTATATATTCAATGTAATTTTTTAAAATCATCTTATCTGTTTTATATATATGATATAATATCAAATTCAATTTTTTGGATAAAATAAGTATTTTAAAAAAAATGAAGTATTACAACTTTTTGATGATGAAACCATATTAAATTTTATTTTTGTAATATTTATATAATATATTTGAAAAAATTATCTTCTTCTATAGAAGAAGTTCATAAAAATTTACATTGGTTTAGTTATTGGTAATTTTCTTATAAAGTTCATTTTTTATTGGATGGTGAAAAATAATGCATTTTAATTCACAACTTCCTAAGAATATAAATTATTTATATAGTTATAATGATATTTTAATTAGTTTTATAGTTTAATTGGATTATGTTTTTATTTTTTAATCCAATTTTTGTATTTGGACGTAATTTTCTATTGAAATCAGACCAAATCACATGTCAATCATTTGATCGTTATTATTTTTTTTAAAACCTGCAATTAGGTTTTGACAATGGGATTATTTTTTATTTTATTTATACCAATTATTTGTTTTAGTTTAGAAATATGGGCTCCATATTTGAAATAATAATTTCCAAATTTTGTAAATATTTACCTTTTATTTTCAGAAATTTTAAATAGTAACATTAGTAATTATTTTATTGACCATGGTAAAAAGGTAAATATTGTAAATAAAGGTTAAAAATAACATTATAATAATATAAATCTACCCTAAAACGTGTACTAATCAAATTGGATGACATATTTTCGACCATGGTTATCCCTGGGCCTATTTGGGGACCACATAGATCCACTTGGGAGTGATAATAACATGTTATGTCAATTAATTTAATGTAAAGTGAAAAATAACATAAACACGTATCTTTTACTAAAAAAATTTACAAAGAGTTATATAATTGATATATGTGACTATAAATAGTAATTATAAGCCAATAAATCTTTCCTATATCACTAAATTTTAGTTATATTTTTAATACACTTAATATATAAATTTATTTATGACACAATGATTAGGTATTGATTATCTAATTAATGATGGATTTAAATAAATGAGATTATAAATATTAAACTAAATTCTATTTTTAAATTTTTTAGGCCATACGTTAATATTATGGATGATTATTCCTTATTATATCTTAATTAATGTAGTTTTTTTGAAATAATAAATTTTTATTGATTTTTAAAAAGTCATGATATGAATTGTATAAATATTGACATAAATATGAGTTTAAAAACTAATACTATTTTACTAAATTATTTAACCCCAAAAAAAATATAATATTAGAAAAAATGACATATATAATGTTTACAATGTATTTAATTAACCAATTTATGTTCTATTGGCATATTATAGAAACTATAGTAACCATAAATTATGAAAATGCAAGAAGACATTGTAAGAGTTAATGTTTTTAAACAAGTATTAAAGCTCAATGTTACGGTTAAATTTGTGATCTAGAAATGTATAAAATATATTTAATGATAGGTTATCAACCCAAGAGCATATTATATTTTAAATAAATGACTTTGGGACAATTTAAAACCGAAAATTATTTTATAATAAAATAATATTTCAATTAATACTTAAAGTGCCCCTCCTCCCTCTTATAAATTCCATCAACCCTACCCATTTAATATCACCTATAACTCCCTTTAAATTCACAAATACATGACCAAATAATCATTCACCATTCATATATTCCTTTTATATGACTCACATTGGGAAAATGGATATTTAAAAATGCTTTTTGTCCCAAATCAAAGGGAGTTACACGTTTTGGAGGTAGCATCTTCTCTCAAGTTCTTTTCTTTTATTTTATATCTCCACTCCCTATGATCTTATAATTAATTTATTAAATAAAATCAAAAATATCCACAATGTACTAATTTATATATATGATATGTATTAGAACTACACTAATAAACACCTTCATCTAATGGATACGAACATTCTATTTTTGTGTACGGTGAACTATTGTCTCACGAAATGTTGATTGTTTGATTTTCTTCTACAAACCATCATGGTGGCCATTATGATGGAAATATATTTATATATGATATATATTATATTTATTTATGTTAAATTCTTTTGTTTTTTATTTAAATCATAACTTTTTTCTATTAATAAATTAATAAAATGATAATTTCATTTGAGAAAGTGCGGACTACAGTTCCTAAATCTGATATGAATCATTAATTCCTTATATGGAAAGTGTAATGGGTGAAGTTATCAAACATATTTAAGATATATAACATATTATATTTAACATCAATTAAAATATTCCTATGTATCATTTAGTTTACTTTTCATTAACATGGAAAAATGAATGTTGTATTCATGCGAACGTATGGTCTGCCGTCTCCATGAATGGTGAATTTCATTTATTATATCAAAATGTTATATACTATTATATATATATATAATTGATATATATATGATATTTAAATAATTAAAATAATTCTATATATGATTTACACTTGACTACATAGACATTTTACATCAATATAAGTTCATTCTCAGCTCAGTACCGAATATCAAAAAGACGATCGATATGAACATAAATAATTATGTAATTTTTATAAAATGAATATAAGTAAAATAAAATCAATAATAAATATAAAAATGGATCTAGATAATGTATAACTTACCTTAATTTTATAATTCAGAAAGAAAAAGGAACATATGTGATAAGTCAAACTCAAGGTAAGGGAACTTCTTTACCCACATTCAATTCTATTGGTTGATCTTATACTTCTTGAATATGTCATTCTATGATTATAGAAAATATATAAAATCTATCTATTTTAATTACAAAATGATCTTTGTATGGGACTTCGTCTCAATCTCCTTTCATTGAGGAATATTTTTATAATATACACTTCCTTCTTTTATATAGTGAATAATAAACCGATATGAATTTTAATTTCATTCAAAGGGAGTCATTCTTCTATGAAGCGTTTTAATAAATGAAAAAAGGTATGTTTTTAACGTATGTGGTGACAACGACATTTCCGTTATCGGGAGTATTATTTGATATTTGGATTCCATAACGAGCCATAATGTTTTTAAAAAAATATATACCATATAACATTTTTATGTATTTTAGAAAAGAAAATGGTTTTGGAAATTGATTATGTAATTCAATATCAATAAATTATTTCTTCTGATTTCCAATGAAATGTTATTACCGAAATGTTTTAATTTTGAATATTCTATGTGTTGTTATCATTTAATAGAAATTGGACATTTTACGGGTGGTTAAATGATAATCCAATGATTGGTGGTTATGTGATAAACCAAATAATGTATGGTTCCGTGATAAACCATAGATGGGTGGTTATGTAAAAACCTCTAATTCATTAGTTATAGAAGTCGGATGTATGGCTATTACATTTAGTGATAAGTGTGGAAGTAGATTTAATGGTTATTATATTTATGTATGTTAATGTCCCAAGTTACCTTTATAGGCTATATGATTTGTTCTATGGGATTTATGGTAATAAATAACTTACAAAATAGAAAGTAATTTTTATTTATTCAAAAAAATATTTATTACATCTTAAAGGTGAAAATTATTACTTTAGGATAATGTATTCATGGTTTTCATGTTATCCCAATACTAAATACATTCTTTGTTTATATATAACTTATTGATCTTTTTAGGCACATCCCACATTTTGAGATATTTTTCATTGGACATAAAAAAATAATATAGTATTTTAGGGGATCAAGGATAAGACATGTTATTTACAACATGAAATGAAACATGATTATTCTCTATAGAGTATTGGTTTTATAAAAAATAGATTGTGAGTAGAAGTGTCTAATTTAAATATTCATGATTGTGCACATAATTTGTGACCTAATACAAAAAATCATTAACCCTGAAAAGATACATGATATAAATTAAATTCAAATTACTATCTTATCACGATATTAAGTAATGATTATGTTTGGGGACTTATAGTTGGTATACGAGGATAGTTTTGATAAAATTAGAGGTTATGGTGTTTTTTAAGCATAAGTGACATGTTTTATACAACCATAGTTGTTAACATATTAGAAAGTGGATTATTTATTATAGATAAATTTAATGAGGTTAATATATAATTCATAAGTATTTCATTGTGTGTACCCTCTTCAAAATATATAATAAGATGATTATATTGATATACTCACGCTGACCTTTTTCATATTAGTAAATAGAAGGATCTAGTAGGAACAAAAGTAAAAATGGATGTGAAATAATCTACGGTGGTTTTTAGAATAAGAAATTAGATATAATGGGGATATAATGAGAACTCTTTGGGTTATTATTAACCAACTATCTGGATTCATGACTGATCACTCAAACACTGGTGATTTTTCTATGGAACCATATATGCGAGAAAAGAGTCCCTATGGATGTTTAGGTAACAATCATAAATATATGTCTATTCAAAAATCTATGTGTCAAGGATTTCGGAATAAACTCCAATTAAAATGATTTAATGGAATGAGAAGATGTTATAAAATTAGTAATGAAGGTCATAAATCAATAACCTGTGAAGAAAAAAAGGAGTGTTTAGTTTACTCTAATGAGTGGAAAGAAGTTATTTTATTATGATCAATTGAATATTTTTAATGTGGTGTGAATGGTATTTATAGAAATTTATGTCCGATGAATAAGGTTTTTTAATGGGATCAGTTGTACCATACAAATATATATTTACCAATGTGATGACCCAGACCCCCCTTGGTCCCTTCCTTTGCCAAAAATCCAGATCCTTAAGGGGTGCCGATCGGTGAGACCGATCGGTGAGACCGATCGGTGGGACGGATCGGTGCGACCGATCGGTGAGACCAATCGGTGAGACCGATCGGTGAGACCGATCGGTGCAACGGATCGGTGCGACGGATCGGTGAGACCGATCGGTGAGACCGATCGGTGAGACCGATCGGTGAGACCGATCGGTGAGACCGATCGGTGAGACCGATCGGTGCGACCGATCGGCGGAACCGGCCGACGTCACCCGGCCTTGCCATGTTGTTCCAGTAACGTGCACAAAATTCTTAATTAGATACTGAATCGACTCATGAGTCAGTTTAGACCACTCAACACCTTTAATGATGAGTCAAGCCGCGTGGTTACCCCACGACTTCCACGTCTTACGCGGTTTCGCGTTTTCACCTCAACCGTCCCCAACTCTTATAAATTAAGGGTTAGGCCGTGGTTTCCCCCTTCTTCGATCGTGGCTCTTCTGGTGCATCGGGACCGCCGCATCGTTATCCGTAAAGTTCCGCGCCCTCGGCCTAAACGTCGATCATCTATCAACAAGTAGGGAATTTCTCTCATCTCCCACTTTTGTGTATCATGCGGGGTGGGCGTTATTTTTGTTCCTATGGAATTGGTTGAACCAAACCTTAATGAAGATAATAAACGATGTTATAAAGAAAGAAGGGGAAGGGGTTGTGATCATTGTTTATGGTTTATCTTGTGATCATCTTTTTTTTTGTTGTGCTGGTTTATGTTTTCTGAAAATTGAGGCCGTTGGTGGTCGTTGTATGTTCACTGATGAATCCCCTCGTGATGTTTCAAATGCGTTGCTGAAATTGTGAACTCCTGCTGTGAAATTGGTTAATCACGTATATCTGGCTGAATAATTGAATGCACCAGGATCAACCCTTCTGTGATAACTCCCGGTTAGAACACACGGAATTTGAAATCATGGAGTGTGTTATGTAGTTTAAATCTGATAATCCCTGACTTGTGTTGGTAGTGGTAGTTGGTTGTTTTCCTTTCGGGCCGATTGCTGGAAATGTGGTAGGGGATGGGATCCCCTGTTCTTTTATACTGTCGGTGGTTGTGTGAATTTGGGGGATGGGATCTCCTATTGGTATGGATTCGGAGGTTGTGAGTTTTAAATTCGAGTGGTTACTTGTTGATATCATAAATTGGGGAGAGATCCTCTGTTAACAGAACCGGGTGTGAGTGTTTTGGTTGATCCTTGCTTTTGACGCTTTCCTTGGTTATGCTTATGGTAGTTGCCCAGTAGTGCTTAAAATTAATTGAACATTTGACTGAACGTGAAACAAGAATGCGACAAATGGTTTTTTGGGCAAGGTTTGTGAACTGTGACTCAGACGCAGTGGTGTTGTGTCCTGTAGGTTGGCTAGGAAAACCTAAGCTTTTGGGTGATTGTTTGTTACCTATATCTATACTTGTAGCTTTGTGTTTCTTATTCGCACACCACCCAAGTTGAGCACTCAGTGCCGAACACCCCCATTTATGGGGGAAGGGTGTTTTTCCCAACACTATTCTTAGTGGCTGGTTATTAGCTCCTTTTCTGATCCCTTTCCCGGATAGCCCAAGTATCTTCGGGAAGGCTGTGATGGCCTGAAGTCCATTATTATCCCAAGAACCATCGGGCGGGGCGTTGTGGTGGTTGGCCAGGTGTGTGCGGTAGGTGGTTTCCCAAGTGTCTTCGGGATGAGGCCCAGGTGTCTTCGTGCATGGCAGTGGATCCTTTAGCCGAGGTGTCTTCGGGCGTGGCGGTGGTTGTTCTGGGCTAGGTGTTTGCAGGCATGGTTACATGTGACAGTTGTGGCCCAGGTGTGTGCGGGCGGGATTCAGCAGTGGTACTGCGTGTGGTTGTGGCCCAGGTGTGTGCGGGCGGGTGTGGCAGTGGGACTGCGGTTAGAATGGAGGGATTGGTCCGATGCGTAGGATGTCTCAATAACCAGTGGGAAAGTGGCGCGGGGTACCCAAACATTGATGTGATCTTATTATATATATTACTTTACTTGCGTTATTTGGGGAGTGATCCTTGGTGAGGCCTGGGATGGATAATTTGCCTTGTTATGTGTTTGGTTTACTCCTTTTCTCACGGGACTTTAGTACGTTCCCCCACTTGTGAACAAGAGTCTTGGTTTTCCCTACTGAGTGTACTTGTATACTCACCCTACGTTTACTTTCAGGTTTCCAGGAGGACTACCAGGGTTGTGCGGGACCCTACTAGTCAGACAGTTGGAGTTGTTGCTGTTGTCGTACCTTTGTTTTCTTTTGGTATTGTACCTTGAGCCTCTTTTTGTACTTGCACCTTGTTGTAAACTGTTTAAACATGCATGGGGGCTTTGTTTGGGTTTATTTATTTACACCTGTTTCTTTCCCTTTTTGGGTGGTTGACTTGTCCTATTTCCCGATCCTGAAAAATAAAAAGGGTAATTCCTTCCATTTGTGAGAATTTTCAATACCCTTGGTGCTAGTAGCCACTCTGGGACCTATTGAAGGCGGGTTTCGGGGGTCATTATCTCTCCTTCAACTTAAAGAAGGAAGGGTCTGTCAACTGCTGACCCTTCCCTCCTTTTGGTGAAGGTGGGTCGTGACAGAATGGTATCAAAGTGAGGTTGTGGTTGAGAGATAGTACGGAGTCTGGAGTTAGGCACAGTGAGGATTGCATGGGGTGGTAAGGCAACGGTGTTGGGTGACCTTGGAGCGTGAATTAGGCCAGGGAAGACCGGCTAGGACACGGGATTTTAGGGCCCCCCGTGATCCGATGCAAGGACTCTGGACCTACCGAACGACCAAGTGAGGCCACACTGATTGCAGGGTAGAGACCCTAGGAAAGGTATATGCATCTTAATGACTTGTGTTCTTGTGTTTCTGGGATGTCTTGCGAATTAAGAATAAATTAAGTCTTAATAAGTTTTAAGAACGATATTCTGCACTACTTGGGCTTAGGCATTCCTTGTTTACCTTGCAGCTATGGCACCTGGAAGGCGGCCACGTGTGGTACAGGTGATCGAGGCCCCTGAGACTACTTTGGCCAATCGGCAGAGAGCTGATCGAGAGGAAGAGGACGACCAGTGGCAGAAGACTCTTTGAGCCTTCCAGCGACAGGCCCTCGAGAAGTATGAGGGCAGCACCTCCGATATGAAGACGGAAGGCTGGCTAGAGGAGCTAGTTATAGCCTTCGGCCTGATTTGGGCCCCGACCGAGTACTGGGTTCCTCTGGCTGTTAGCCAGATGCGAGGAGCGGCACGTCAGTGGTGGATGCTTCACCTGGGGAATAGGAAAGAGTCTGAGGTTGCTTGGGCGGATTTCGAGAAGGATTTCTGGGCGGAGTTCCTCTCCTCGACAATGAAGGCGGAGAAGAGGCAGGAGCTACTCTCCCTCCATCAGGGGAGCATGTCCGTGAGGGAACTTGGAATCAAGTTCAAGGACCTCCTACATTTTTCTCCGGACCTCTTTCCCGATGAGGAGTCTCGGGCAAGACGTTTGGAGGAGGTGCTCCGACCCTCCCTCCAGTATGCTGTTACCCCCTTTACCCTTCCGACATACTTAGAGGTCCAGTAGAAGGCCAAAGTGGTGGAAAGGATGCATGCTCTGGGCGGAGTGTCACGAGAAGGGATCCAGCTGGGACCATCGAAGGGGAAGGCCGTTAGCACCAGGCCTCCAGCATCGGGACCCTCCAGGTTCCAACCCACATGGAGAAGACCGCAGCAGTTTCAGTTTCGATCCCCTGGCCCACATTCTTTCCCTTCAGGATCGGGACCACGGTGCTTCATCTGCGGGAGCACTGGACATCTCCGGAGTCAGTGCCCCGATCGGGTGCAATACAGAAGTGGTAGTCATCCCCAGCATCCGCCACCGCAACAGTTTCCAGCCAGACCCTTCCGGCAGCAGCAGCAGGGACAGCGATCTCCCGCTCCTCCGCAGGCGGACATAGGAGGAGGAGGCCGACCTCAGGGCACTCCCCAGGGACCTCGACCAGGGTGTGGTCGGGGAGGTTGCCGACAGCCGAGGGGCAGGGGAGCTGGGTGTGGACAGCTACACGCCGCAGAGGCAACAGTTCCAACAGGGCCAGAGGTTGTTCGAGGTACGATCAATGTGTTTAGCACTCTTGCTTATGCTTTGTTCGATACCGGAGCTTTACACTCCTTTGTTGCACCCAGTCTAGCCCGTGCCTTAGGTCTAGATGCGGAGAGACTTCCAGTGCCCCTAGAGTTGAGCACACCAGTTGGAGGTCAGCCCGACTTGTTGTTCGTTTGTCGGGGATGTAGACTGATGTTAGGGCCACATCAGTCGGTTTGGGATCTCCTTATGCTACAGATTCAGCCTTATGATGTCATCCTAGGCATCGACTGGCTATTTTCTGTGTGCGCCGTCATCGACTGTTTCCAAAGAAGGGTGGTGTTCTCAGGTTCGGACGGCCATCGTGTTACCTTCACCGGCAAGCGGAGCTGTCTGAAAGGAAACAGGAGGGAGGAACCTCTCCTCTCCTTGTTGACCGAACTGACGGTAGAATCAGTAGATGTGGAAATGGTGGAAGTGCCAGAGATCATCCGTGAGTTTATGGACATCTTTCCTGAGGAGGTGACGACTCTACCCCCTCGACGTGATATCGAGTTCGGGATAGACATGCAGCCCGACTCTCGTCCAATCTCGATGGCTCCTTACCGGATGGCACCTTCGGAGCTACGGGAGTTGCGGATACAGATTGACGATCTGATGAAGAGGGGTTATTTTCATCCAAGTGCATCACCGTGGGGCGCTCCAGTCTTGTTCGCAAGGAAGGCGGATGGTGGCCTCAGGTTGTGCATCGACTACAGGAGGCTGTATCGGGTAACGATCAAGAATCGCTACCCTCTCCCGAGGATAGATGATCTTTTCAACCAGCTGAAAGGGGCAGGATGGTTCTTGAAGATCGACCTGCGGTCTGGGTACCACCAGCTGAGGGTGAAGGATAGAGACGTCCCGAAGACAGCGTTTAGGTGAAGGTATGGGCACATCGAGTTTGTGGTCATGCCCTTTGGTGTTACGAACGCCCCGGCCATGTTCATGGGGCTTATGAACTCCATCTTTCGGGAGTACATGGATCGGTTTGTAGTGGTCTTCATCGACGATATCCTGATCTATTCAAGGTCAGAAAAGGACCATGCAGAGCACCTAAGGACAGTTTTGGAAGTCCTCCGACAGCACCAGCTCTACGGGAAGTTGTCAAAGTGCAAGTTCTGGGCACGAGAAGTGCACTTCCTTGGGAACTTAGTGTCTGAGCAGGGGGTAGCAGTCGACCCATCAAAGGTTGAGGCAGTTGTTTCTTGGGCAGCACCCAAGAATGTGGAGGAAGTCCGGAGTTTCCTCGGACTGGAAGGTTACTACCGGAGATTCGTACCCAACTTCTCCCGAGTAGCAGCCCCTTTGACGGCTTTGACCAAGAAGGGCCAGGTTTTCGTGTGGAGCAAGCAATGCGAGTCGTTCTTCAGCTACCTAAAAGAAAAGATGGTTAGTTCCCTAGTGTTGAGATTACCAGAAGAAGGGATGGCCTATGAGGTATTTTGTGATTCTTCAGGACAGGGCCTGGGATGCGTGTTGATGCAGCAACAAGGGGTGATCTCTTACAGTTCCAGGAAGCTACGCCCCCATCAGCGTAACTACGCCACCCATGACCTGGAGCTTGCAGCGGTCGTTTTTGCGCTAAAGTTATGGCGTAACTACCTCATCAGGGAATGCTTTGTGTTCTTCACAGATCACAAAAGCTTAAAGTATATCTTCTCCCAGCGGGACTTGAACTTGCGACAACAGAGATGGGTGGAGTTCCTCCAGGACTACGACTTTGAAATCTCTTATACTGAGGGAAAGGGCAATGTGGTGGCCGATTCCTTTAGCAGGAGGACGTTGAAGGATGCGGTCCGAGAGTAGGCAAATACCTGGAAGGCAATGGAGGAGTTGGCTGGCTTACACCTGGATGCGATGATGGATAGTGGTAGAGGCTGCCTATATCAGATGATAGTGCAGTCATCCCTGTTTCGACTAGTGGAGGAGTCTCAGTGGGGAGACCCCGAGTGCGAAGTGATGCGTGATCGGGTTTACCAGGGCGATGCTCTAAGAGAATGGACAGAGGACGGTCATCACCGGATGCTTTTCCAGAAAAGGTTGTTTGTTCTAAGAGTAATGTGTGGCAAGGTTCTCAGTGTGTTCCACAACTCACCCCTAGCGGTGCACCCAGGAGTTACCAAGATGTACTAGGGGCTGAAAAGGCAGTTCTAGTGTCCCGGAGTTAAGCGAGCGGTGGCAGAATTTGTGGCTAAATGCTTAGTATGTCCGCAAGTGAAGGCTGAACACCGGGTTTCAGGCGGCCTACAGCAGCCTTTAGCTGTTCCCGAGTAGAAGTGGGATGACATCTCAATGGATTTCGTCACGGGACTACCCAAGGTCCAAGGAGGGTGCGACGCCATCTGGGTGGTGGGGGACAGGTTGACAAAATCAGCTCACTTTCTGGCAATCAGGGAGTCAAGTACTGTGGATGCTTTGGCACGAATGTACGTGAATGAGGTGGTGCGGTTTCATGGAGTTACGAGGTCTATAGTCTCGGATAGGGATGCACGATTTACCTCGCGAATCTGGAGAGGATTGCAGCATGCGTTTGGCACCCAGTTATGCCTTAGCACTGCTTTCCATCCCCAGACAGATGGACAAACGGAGCGAACCATCCAGACCTTGGAGGATATGCTATGGGCATGTGTTCTGGACTCAGGAGAGTCATGGGTGCGATACTTGCCTCTAGTAGAGTCTTCCTACAATAATAGCTACCACTCTACCATCAGTATAGCCCCGTTTGAGGCCTTGTACTGGAGGCCATGCTGTTCACCTGTGTGTTGGACCGAAGTAGGAGAGGCAGGCATCCTTGGCCCGGAGGTGGTGCAGAACACGACAGAGAATGTTCAGCTCATACGGGAAAGGATGAAGGCAGCCCAAGACCGGCAGAAGTCGTATGCTGATACCATGAGAAGGCCCTTGGAGTTTGAGGTTGGAGACCACGTGTTCTTGAAGGTCTCCCCGCGATGTGGGCAACGGAGTTTCGGCAAGGGGGTAAGCTTTCCCCCAGATTCGTCAGACCCTTAGAAGTGTTACGGCGGGTCGGCGAAGTGGCTTATCAGCTAGCGTTACCTCCGCCGCTACTAAGGATACATGATACCTTTCATGTATCCCAGCTCCGTCGTTATATGCACGATGATTCACACGTCCTTCAATGGGGTGAACTGGACATCTAGGATGACGTAACCTTTGCGAAAAAACCAGTGATGATCGAGGATCGCAAAGAGAAGGTGCTTCGTGGGCGAGCTATTCCCTTGGTTCGTGTGTTGTGGAGACATGGCGGGCTCGAAGAGAGTACGTGGGAGAGGGAAGCACAAATGAGTGCCCAATACCCCGAGTTGTTTTAAGCTTTGTTCCTTTTGTACCTGTTGTGGTAGAACGTTTGACTTTTGGCTATGAAATGTATTGGTTTATTTCCTCTGTTGTGTGTGAAAAGCCCCAGCTAATGGGAAGAGGGAACCCGACCCCTAATCAAGATGCATTACAGTGGATGCGATTGAACCCATGCGGGCGAGTCAGTGCCACCCAAAGCAGATAATATCTTCACATGGGGGAGGGAAACTCCTCAAACCCACATGACCGGGTGGTTTGGCGTGGTATGTTGCGTAGTTCTTGAAAGGGGAGTGTTTTTTAGTTAGCAGAGGTTCACTCCTAAGAGGTATCTTTCGAAGATGGTTGTTCGGACCCTCTCATTCCTTCTGGTTTGTTATGATTCTCGAGGACGAGAATCGTTTAAGAGGTATCTGATGTGATGACCCAGGCCCCCCTTGGTCCCTTTGCCAAAAATCCGGATCCTTAAGGGGTGCCGATCGGTGAGACGGATCGGTGCGACCGATCGGTGAGACCGATCGGTGTGACGGATCGGTGTGACCGATCGGTGAGACCGATTGGTGAGACCGATCGGTGAGACGGATCGGTGAGACGGATCGGTGAGACGGATCGGTGCGACCGATCGGTGAGACCGATCGGTGCGACCGATCGGCAGAACCCGCCGACGTCACTCGGCCTTGCCAAGTTGTTCCAGTAACGCGCCGAAAAGTCTTAATTAGATACTGAATCGACTCATGAGTCGGTTTAAACCACTCAACACCTTTAATTATGAGTCAAGCCGCGTGGTCAACCTGCGACTTCCACGTCTTACGCGGTTTCGCGTTTTCACCTCAACCGTCCCAGACTCTTATAATCTAAGGGTTAGGCCTTGGTTTCCACCATCTTCGATCGTGGATCTTCTGGTGCATCGGGACCGCCGCATCGTTATCCGTAAAGTTTCGTGCCCCGGCCTAAACGTCGATCATCTATCAACAAGTAGGGAATTTCTCTCATCTCTCACTTTTGTCTATCATGCAGGGTGGGCGTTATTTTTGTTCCTATGTAATTGGTTGAACCAATCCTTAATAAAGATAATAAACGAAGTTCTAACGAAAGAAGGGGAAGGGGTTGTGATTGTTGTTTATGCTTTATCTTGTGATCATATTTTTTTGTTGTGCTGGTTTATGTTTTCTGAAAATTGAGGCCGTTGGTGGTCGTTGTATGGGCACTGATGAATCCCCTCATGATGTTTTAAATGGGTTGCTGAAATTGTGAACTCCTGCTGTGAAATTGGTTAATCACGTATATCCGGCTGAATAATTTAAAGCACCAGGATCAACCCTTCTGTGATAACTCCCAGTTAGAACACACGGAATTTGAAATCATGGAGTGTGTTAAGTCGTTTAAATCTGAAAATCTCTGACCTGTGTTGGTAGTGGTAGTTGGTTGTTTTCCTTTCGGGCCGATTGCTGGAAATGTGGGAGGGGATGGGATCCCCTATTCTTTTATACTCTCGGTGGTTGTGGGAATTTGGGGGATGGGATCTCCTGTTGGTATGGATTCGGTGGTTGTGATTTTTAAATCCGAGTGGTTACTTGTTGATATCATAAATTGGGGAGAGATCCTCTGTTAACAGAACCGGGTGTGAGTGTTTTGGTTGATCCTTGCTTTTGACGCTTTCGTTGGTTATGTTTATGTTAGTTTCCCAGTAGTGCGTAAAATTAATTGAACATTTGACTGAATGTGAAACAAGAATGGGACAAATGCATTTGTGGGCAAGGGTCGTGAACTGTGACTCGGACGCAGTGGTGTTGTGTCCTGTAGGTTTGCTAGGAAAACCTAAGCTTTTGGGTGAGTGTTTGTTACCTATATCTATACTTGTAGCTTTGTGTTTCTTATTCGCGCCCCACCCAAGTTGAGCACTCAGTGCCGAACACCCCCATTTATGGGGGAAGGGTGTTTTTCCCAACACTATTCTTAGTGGCGGGTTATTAGCTCCTTTTCTGCTCCCTTTCCCGGATAGCCCAAGTATCTTTGGGCATGCTGCGATGGCCTGAAGTCCATTATTAGCCCAAGAACCATCGGGCGGGGCGTTGTGGTGGTTGGCCAGGTGTGTGCGGCAGGTGGTTTCCCAAGTGTCTTCGGGATGAGGCCCAGGTGTCTTCGGGCGTGGCAGTGGATCCTTTAGCCCAGGTGTCTTCGGGCGTGGCGGTGGTTGTTCTGGCCTAGGTGTTTGCAGGCATGGTTACATGTGACAGTTGTGGCCCAGGTGTGTGCGGGCGGGTGTGGCAGTGGGACTGCGGTGAGAGTGGCGGGATTGGTCCGATGCGTAGGATGTCTCAATAACCAGTGGGAAAGTGGCGCGGGTTACCCAAACATCGATGTGCTCTTATTATATATATTACTTGACTTGCGTTATTTGGGGAGTTAGCCTTGGTGTGGCCTGGGATGGATAGTTTTCCTTGTTAGGTGTTTGGTTTCCTCCTTTTCTCACGGGACTTTAGTACGTTCCCCCACATGTGCACGAGAGTCTTGGTTTTCCCTACTGAGTGTACTTGTATACTCACCCTACGTTTAATTTCAGGTTTCCAGGAGGACTACCAGAGCTGTGCGGGACCCTACTAGTCAGACAGTTGGAGTTTTTGCTGTTGTCGTACCTTTGTTTTCTTTTGGTATTGTACCTTGAGCCTCTTTTTGTACTTTCACCTTGTTGTAAACTGTTTAAACATGCACGGGGGCTTTGTTTGGGTTTATTTATTTACACATGATTCTTTCCCTTTTTGGGTGGTTGACTTGTCCTATTTCCCGATCCTGAAAAATAAAAAGGGTAATGCCTTCCATTTGCGAGAATTTTCTATACCCTTGGTGCTAGTCGCCACTCCGGGACCTATTGAAGGCGGGTTTCGTGGGTCATTATCTCTCCTTCAACTTAAAGAAGGAAGGGCCTGGCAACTGCTGACCCTTCCCTCCTTTTGGTGAAGGCGGGTCGTGACAACCAATTCTTAATTCCATTCCAATTGAAGATTATGAAACTGATAATGACCAAGGAAAGGTATGGATTATTTCTTATCTCATGTTTTGACATTATTGAAATCTGACGAAATTATAAATGATTTTGTTGAAAGGGAGTATAAATTAATATGATTAAAAAACATGGATAATTGATCGTGAAATATGACCTATGATTAAGATGTATATATTTTATGAATTTATGAGGTATGTTGGATCTATAGATGATGATATGTTTAAATTTATTAATAATGGGTTTAATTTGGAATTCCATAATTTTCTGTAACCATTATGTTTTTTATTTTAAAATTTTAATTGATGAATAATTATATTCTCTTTTGTGGATTTATTTATAATGAATAATTATGATTCATATGATCCTTGAATTTGAGTTAATTATGGGTTATAACTTTTTGGGAAGAAAATGTGAGGTATGATATAAACATTGAGATTAAAATATGTTATGGTTATTTTTAATCATTCTATCTCATTTTGGGAATTTTTTTTGAATTATATAGTTATAGGAAAAGAACAAACCATCGGAAGGGTGATAACCCGCGACATCTGAAAAGGCAGCGGGAATCGAACCCACAACTGATGGTAAACAAAGATCCATCGCCTACAACTGACCTACATGAATCCCTTTGTTTGTATGACATATTCTATTTATTTAAATGATTTTTTTGCATAAGGAATAAGTTTTTTTAAAAACTTATGCTTTATTAAATGTATATCTTTAATATGAGAAAATTTATTGCTGGCTAAATGAAAAACGTCATTTTGGAATATGATCCCTCTTCCGGGAACACTATATGCCAAAATAAAATTTATTACTATGGGATTTCATTTGAAGAGTAATGGTGGAATTTATTTTTTAATAATAAATGTTTTTTATTGTGTAAATATGGAGATTTGGGTCCTTTATAGAAATTATTAACTAATATTAGAGAATATGTGACTAGTATTATTACTTTTCAGTATGAGACTTTAATAATGGTAGATTTTATATGGATATTAATGTTATGATATATTGTGGAAGACTATGTGATCAAATTGTTTGGATTAATCAGTTTCAATAATAGTTTGGATTCTTTTGAATAATATTAAGGAAAATTTTGTATTGAATGATCTGTTTTGAATTTGGGGAACTATTTGTGGAAATATGGAGATTAATAGTTGTGTTTTTTATAAAGGATTATCCTTTTTGTGGATTATATGATCTTTTACTAACCATTTTAGTTTTGGATAATGCTTAAAGATTGAGGAAATATACAGTTCATCATTTTTGGATTATTTGATTATGTATACTTTGATTCTAGATCTTCTGATATGACCAAGTCATTTTGAGTACTCATCATTTCGAGAAAAGATGAGTTTGGTGTATAAAATTATTGAAGGATGAATGTCTAAATGACAATTAAGAATGTTTCATGATGTTTTTAGTAAATAAAATTAATAAATTCCCAAACATTATTATAAGGAAATTAAAATAAAAATAATGTTTGTTTACCTTTCCAATTGTGAAATCAAATATCATTTAACCCATTACAAGTTTGTGGTTTGTTGGTGGTTAACATTCTCGTGATCATTTTTCTATCACTCTCCATATGAATGTGATGGTTTTTTTCTCTTCCATGTCCATGTTTTCATGGATTCCTAGAATTTATTTTCTCTTTTTAACTTTATAATTCTCTTTCTTTCTTATAATGTGAGAGTTTTGTTGACTTTTTTCCGATTTGGGACTTTTAATAAATTTTTCGAGCCGAGTTTTAAAATTAAGAGGCCACAATTTCCAAAAGTGGGAGGATGTAACATTCCCGTTATTTATATAATAATACTTCTTGATCTCTATATATACTTATAAAAAATATATTAATTTTGCCTCAAAGGGAATTCTTTTTCTGATCTGTAATCAACATGAAACAACAGGTTTCTCTAAAATCATACATTTCACACAACATTGAGTTGTACATAAAAATAATACAATAAAAATATAATTATTTTAAATGGTATTTAATTAATTGTAATTATAATGGTGGGAATAAATACTATCTACTGAATTCTAAAATATGGTTTACAAATGTTTAAATAATGATTAATTTTTTCCAAATTGTTTTAGAAATCGAAACAAAAACTAATTGAATATAAAGGATGTGTTTTTATGAAAACATAGTTAAAAGAGAATAATTTTTTATATAAAATCATATCACTCTTTATGGATTTTTTATGTATTAAAAATATATGTCATATATTCAATGTAATTTTTCAAATTCATCTTATTTGATTTCCAGATATATTATAAGATCATATTCATTTTTTCATATAAGAGAAATATTTTTCTAAAAATGCATTTTAACCTCTTTTGATGGTGAACCCATATTAAATCTAGTTTTTATCGCATTTATATGTTATATTTGAAAAAATAAACATCTTATATAGAATGGGGACATCAAAATTTACTTTGGTTAAATATGTTGTAATTTTCAGATAATGTTCATTTTTTAATGAATAGTGAAAATTTATACATTTAAATTCCCAGCTTACTTTTCATATAAATTATTTATATAGTTATATTATCAATTTAATTGGTTTTAATGTCTAAATGTATTATTTTTATATCATTTCAAACAATTTTGGTCATTTAATGAAATTTCATGTTGTAGTTGGACATAAACACAAGTCAGTCTTTTGATAGTTATTACTTCTTAAAAATTTCCTTTTTGGTTTTGACAAAGGGAAATAATTTTAAATTAATTTATGCCAATTATGTATTTTAAATTTGGTAAAATGGAATCCATATTCGATATTTGGAGTTCCAAATTTTATAATTAGGTACATTTTATTTTTTCCATTTGGAATATTAACATTAGTAATTATTTTATTTACCATAGTTAAAGCATAAATCTGGTAAATAATGTTAAACAAGTAATAATATAATAATATAATAATACCCCAAAATTTGTCCTAATCCTATTGGTTTATGTACTTTTTACCAAGGGAATCCATGGGAAAATTTTGAGACACCCTGGATCGATGTGGTATTGATTATGACTTGTTATATTAATTAATTTAATGTAAAGAGAAAAATAACATAAACATTTATCTTTTACTAATACAATTATTATATTCAATTTTATAATTTATCACTTTGAATATAAATATTAATTATAATATTTAAATTATTTCATATATCATGATATTTACTTCTATTATTAGACATTACATAAATACATTTAATTATGCCATAATGATGATTTAGCAATTACCATATTATTGAATAATTTAAATAAGTGCGATTATAAATATTAAAATAAATTCATTTAGAAAATTTTCATGCCATGAATGAATTTTATGAATGATTATGAATTCTTATATTTGAATTAATAATTATTTATAAAAATATTCAATTTTTTGTGGATTTTTAAAAAGTCGTGATATGAATAGTAAAACAAATATGACATAAATGAGTTTTTAAAACAAATACTATTTTATTTAAGGATATATGAGTCACAAATATATAATATTCTGAAAAATGAATTACATAATGTGAAAAATTTTATTAATAAAAAACTTGATGGTTCATTGACATTTTATAGTATCTATAATATGCATAAATTATGAGAATGAAAGAAGACAAGGTAAGAGTTAATGTTTTTAACCATGGGATAAAGCAAAAATTATATGGTTAAATTTTTGAACATGAATTTTCTAAAACCTATTGGTTGAGATGTTTTTGACCAAATAGAATCTTATCTTGGAAATAAATGACTTTGGAACTATTTTGAACCAATAATCATTTTATAATAAAAGAAAATTTAATTACAATTCTAAAGTGCCCCTCCTCCCTCTTATAAAAGGATTTCAACTCAGCCCATATTATTAAACCTCTAAAGCCCATTTTATCATCCAAATTCTACCAAAATAAGCTCCAAAAATCCATAATTTCTACCTAGAAGACTTACCTTGGTAATAAGGCAATTCAAAAATGTTGTTTTGCTCACATTAAAGGGAGTTACTTGTTTTAGTTGTAGAGTCTTTTCTCATGTTTTTTTCTTTTGTTTTCCTTCTCCACTCCATATGATCATCTTATTATTTGGTTATATGAAAAAAAATATCCTCAATAATATATCACATTGTTATATTATGTAATTTAACTACACTTACACACACCTCCATCTAATAGATACGAGCAAACTGATTTTTTGTACGGAAAACTACAACCTCAAAAAATGATTATTGTTGGATTTTCTCCAACATGCACTCATTCTATAAATTAATATGGAAAAATTTTTATATATGATATATATTATACTTATTTTTTCTCCATTATTCTTTTTTATTTAAAAAATTACATTAGGTTTTCCATAATGTTTAAATAAGATAATTTCAATTGAGGACATGCGGACTACCGCCCCCTCAAAGTGATATAAATCATTGATTATATACAAGGAACATATAAATAATGAAGTTAATGAATATATATAACATATATAACATACGATATTATAATATAATTATAATATAACAATGTATCATTTAGTTTTCTTTTCATTAATATGAAAAATAATTGAATGTATTATTTATGCGTATGTACGACCTATAGTCTCCATGTGTGGTGTGTTTTGTAAATTATCTAAAAAAGTAATAGAGTATTATAAATACATATATACTAGAAATATATGATATTAAAATCTTTAATATCATTCTGTAGATGATGTAATTTTGACTAAGTGGAAAATTTATATCAAAACCAGTTCATTTTCAACTCATGTACCGAAAATCGACAGAACGATAGATAGGAATTTAAAAAATTATGTAATTTTTATAACAAAATTATTAGTAACATTAAATTAATAATAAACTTGAAAATTTTTATGATTCAATAATTAATCATCATATATTTATTATTCAGGAATAATAAAAAACATACAGGACAAGATGGACTAAAATTAAGCGATCTTCTTAACCCAATTTCCATTCATTGGGTTGATCTTCTATATCTTCAATATGATATGCTATGATTATGTGAGAATTTTTTTTCATAAACTATCAATTATTTATACATTATTTATTTTTACATAAATTGAATACACATAATCAATCTATTTTATGTACAATATTTTCTTTGTAAGGGGTTACGTCTCAATCTATTTTCGTTGAGGAATATATTGATAATATACACCTTATTCTTTTATATTATGTCTAATAAACTCTTTTGAGTTTTAATTTCATTCATAGGGAATCTATTTGCTTCAAATCATTTTACAAAACGTAAAAAAAATATTTAACGTATGTGGTGAAAACAACCTGTTCTCCACCATGAGCATTAGTTGATATTTGGATTCCTTAACAAGTTATAATGTTTGTTAAAAAGAATTAAAGAACCATATACTCGTTTTATGTATTTTGGTATTGAAAATTATTTTGAACTGTATTAATTATTTCAATATATTGAAATGATTTCTTTTGATATCAAATGAAATTATAGTAGTGAAATGTTGATATTTAAAATATTCTATGTGTTATGATTATATAATGGTACTTGGAAATTTTACGGGTTATTACATGATAATCCTATGATGGGTGGGTACATTATAAACCAACTGAATTCTGGTTCCATGATAATCCAAGGATGAGTGGTTAATTTATAACCGATACTGCATTGGGTATGGAAGTCATCCATATGGCTATTCTATTTAGTGATATGTGTGGATGTTGACTGTATGGTTATTCTATTTAAGTATGTTTATGTCCGAATTTAAATTTATATGTTATATATTTCTTTCTATTGGCATTATGCAAATTTTTTGTATATAAATTCTTTTAAGTAATGAGATTATATTCGGTGAACTACATTCAGTACTTCTAAAAGATGATAATTATGACATTTTGATAATGTATTCATGTTTTTCATGTTTTCCCAATATGAACATTTTTTTTCTATTTATTTATCCCTTAATGAGTTTTCTATGCTCATACAATGTTCTGAAAATTTTTTCATAGGACATATTGAAAAATATAGTCCATGATAAGATCTAGGAAATGACATGTTATTTAGAACATGAAATGAATCATGTTTTATTTTTAAATGGTATTTTATTTATAAAACAAATGGATAGTGTTTAGTAGTAACTACATGTAATATTCAAGATGTTATATATTTGTTATGACTTTTTTCTCAAAATATCTACACCTGAAATGATTCTCGATGTGAATTAAAGTCTAAATGTTTTCTTATCTCAAGATTATAAAATTTTGATGGTTGGGGAACTATAGTCTATATTGTGTTTCACCACATTTTAATGGATGAAATAATGTTGTTTATAGAATAGATGGCTATGCAGAATAATAATGTAATATGGAATAGTTTTTAAACATTTACAATCCACAAATAAAAATGTGTTTCATTTTATTGATGAACTGAATTCAGGTAAATTAGGAATTATTGAATAAAATAATTTGTTTCATGAAATGATGTAAAATATGTGTCATAGAAATAAGAGAAATTTATCAAAATTATACAGTTTCTAGGGAATTTCTTTTATGTAAAGAAAAATAAATTGGTGTTATATAAATTTTTATAAATGAATGATGATAAAATCTATGAATAAGAAATATTATATTCAATAAACTCAATCATTGAAATATATTTTCTTTTTTATTTTTGGAAAAATGGGAAAGAAACCAACATTCATGTATATGCATAAAATTTCATTCATATATGATTTTACTACAATTACATGAGTTGTGTATTTGAAACATAAGTCAGATGTTCTGAATATTTTTATAATTTTCATGATATGTACTGATAATTAATTAGGATATTATATGAATATGTTGACAAATGGAAATAGTGTTGAATAAAATAATTAATAATTAATAATTTACCATAAAAATCATTGATTTCATAATGAGTTTATTAAACCATAAACAAAAAATGGTGTTTTTTAAGAAATGAATATAAGTTTCATTGAAATGGGTCTCACTAGTTTACTTTAATGGTCTCTTTAACATTTCTTTTTGTGTTAATATATGATAAAAGTTATTTATATTCATAATTTTTGTTTCGATTTTCCTTTTTCTAATATGATTCCTTAGAAAATGAACTATGAAAAACTCCATGTTTGAAATAATTAATAGTTTTCAATAATCCCTACATCATTACGAAAAATGATGGAATCCTAGGAATGTTTGACTAGAGTGGTGATTGAGGATTATTTCATGGTTATGCAATGGATTAAAAGAGGATATAGATGTATCAAAAAATATATAAAAAGATTTTTGGGTACTATGGATCTAAATTTTCTCGACAAAGTTGAGGAAGATGTTTCACAATATCTTGAAGATGAGGAAGATGAAGAGAATAAAATAATTTTTGTTAAGAAACATTGGCGGAATTCCAACAACTATGATTGAAAACAAATAAAATATTATGAATCATCCATCTATAGGGATATGGATGAATTTCACACATCTCGTCCTAGGCCGAGGAAATTGGTGGAAGCTAAAATCATTATTAGTGATCAATATCAAAATTTTTAAATAATAAAAACATCAAGATATGTCACAATTACTGATTTTTTATTCAATGGTTGAGGTGAGAGATGTGGATACATATCAATAGAATATGTAATGGGTTCATGATATTAATAATGATTGGTATTATATTGATAATAAGGATAGATCAGAACTCATGCCTAATTCAAATGAAAAAAAATTATTTCTTCAAAGTGGTTGTTCTAGAATATGTTGACAAAGATGGCGAAGTTATAATAAATTAATAATGATTTTGATTCAAGTTTTCCTCAAAAATAGAAGTTATTTATTTTTATGAGACTTTTTTTCTAGTGGCATGACGTGAGAAAATTAGAATCCTTTTTTCAATTTCATCAAAATGATGTTATAAATTTTTTTTGGGTGAATAAAATTTTAGTATTTCTGAATGGAGATCTTAATGATCGTGTCCATATTGAACAAACATTTAAATTTTTTATATGGAATGATTAGGTATTGGTGTGAAATTTGATGAAATATTTTTATGGGTTAAGAATTATCCATGGATATGGTACTCCAAATTGGATTCCTACATAAGGATGTTGAACATCAAGAAATGATGGGTTGATTGTAACATCTATATTATGGAATATTATAAGATTTTACTCATTATTATTGTATAAGTTGATGAAATTATCTTTGAGGGGAACTATGAAAGAACATGTGAATGATTTTCTTAATATTTGTAAGAGTTTTTTGAAATATGCATTCATGGTGAAATGAAATACATTCATGGGTTTAAAATATCACAAATTAATAAACACTTATATATTTATGAATAAATCTTTTATAAATATATTCTTAATAGTTTGGAATTTAAAATTAGAAACATGTTTCCACTCAAATATCCATGGCACCCAATTTAACAAAATATAGGGATGGTAAAGAAGTTATCTCAAAAGTGATTCATAAGTTATTGAATGTTTTTTCTCTGAATAACTGAATGAATTACATTTTATATTCTAATAAATTATAGGAAAGATTCAAAAGTGATCCAATATACTAACATCTACTGTATGGAAGAATAATTATATAATACATCAAGGTAAAAACCGATTTCAAAATAAGGTATTGTAGATCATACAAAATTGATTTATTTTATTATACCGATATTGATTGAGTAGGAAGTGTTTATGATGTAAGATCCACATATACTAGATTTTACAATCAAGGTAATAGTTAGGTATGATGAAATAATAAGAAAAAAAATTTAGTAACTTTTATAATTCCCAAAGCTATATATATTTCATTCACTCAATCTCTACTACTTCTTTTATGGATGAACACTCAGTTGGGAGTGTTATATATTGAATTAATACTATATCACCTCTTAGTTTATAACAATCAGAGTGATATAAAAATTATAATAAATCTATTTCAATATTCTATTTAAAAACACATTTATTTCGATTATCACTTCATCAAATATAATGTGATGAATAATGCACAGATGTTAGAGTATGTTCCTACATTGGAACATGTTACTGATATATTCATAAACCCTTTACGAATAGAATCATTTTTTAAATTGGGAATAAAAAAGGGTTCCCCACATCATTCTCTTCAACGTTTTGGTAATAGTTTCTATCCCATCTCTCATATTGTATTTTGATAGTTTTATTAAAGGGGATAAATTTTCATAAATTTATATATCTGAATGGGATAGACAATTAAAAGATACATGTGTGTTGGAAGAGTTTTTGGTATATTATGAGGTTAATATGTAAGTGTGTGAACTATTCTAATTGTTTGATGAAGTGTGTATGTCACATGTATCAATTGGAATGTGAACGATGTTTTTAAAGATTAATGTTAATGATGATTCGAATGTTGAATAAGTCTTATAAGTGAGTAATTTTTGGAAAAGGGTTTTTTTGTTAATGATTTATGTTTCTTATAAGGATTTTTGACAAGTATTCATATAATTATTTATATTTTATAAACATATTGATGTTAAAATGTTTAGTGATTTATGATCCTTTATTGGAAACAAAATCAAATGTGGGAGATTATTTGGGCCTTGTTCACTAAAAGTGGTTTTCAGATGCAAAGATAAGTGTAGAATGTTTGTTTAATAATGGTTGTTTTCGGATTCTGAAAAACTGGGTTATTTTGGCCTAGTATTTTTTCATTATGAAAAATCACAACACATATTATATTTTGATTACCAGACATAAGAGGTACTAGACTTCGATAATTGGACACAATTTTCTTTAATAAATCCATTTTCCCTATTTTCTATTCTAGATATATTTTCTTGGTAAATAGTTTATTTGGACTCTACATGTAAATGGGAAGAGATATTAAATAATTATGATAAGATATATTTGATTATATATAAATTTATTCAAGATCATATTATTGTTTACTATTTTCTTGTTCAAAACATTCTGTGTTAAAAAAACTTTTGATCAGATATTTGTGAATAAAAGTGTGAAAAGTTGACTAGGTCATTCACTGTGGTGCCAATTGGTATGAGGTTTTTATCAAATGAATGAAAATCATGGAATAGAATTTTTAATAATGTTTTATAATGTATGTTATACAATGCGAAATTGATCCTTATGTTCTCAATGTGATGAGTTATTCATGATACAAGAAAGTGTTTTTGGAAGAATAATGTTTAAATAAAATTTTTTCCAACCATAGATATTTAGTGTGATTTGTACTGGATGATAATGTTTTTAGTTTATTGGGAAGCTTGAAGTTACAAAATTTGACGATATTTCAGATTTATTGATCGACCAATTCATCAGGAAGACTAATCCAATGAATAAAAAAATTTATTGGATCAACTATCAATTGAAGAGAATTTGGAGGAAATTTGTTATTGATGACACCAGTCTTTCAGAAGATTTATTCCACCCCTAAATCAAAGAAATTTATATATTAATATGTCGAATTCAATTATTTGTATCTATTAAAAATCTTAGGATATGTTCTAATAGGATAAGAATAGTTCTTGTGAATTTCTTTGGATTGATCAACCCAAGAAAGATCAACAATGTAGTCAATCATTATTGTCGATCAAAAGAATTGTTGGCTTTATTTATTTGGTCCAAGATAAAAATAAGTAATTTTTTGTTCTCCATAATATGGATAAGGATTCATTGGACCTATAGAGATGGTGTTCCATCTGAGTGATGTAGATTGGGATTCATCATGTGTATAATGACAGCAAAAATTCATCATAAAATGAACTACATCAGACACATTGTAGAAACCCTACTCATATATATTAAAGTCGGTTTCTTATCTGAATAACATTATAATTATTATATGTAATTAAATCTAGAAGGATATGGAGTTTGTTATTATTGGTAGAACAGATATATAAATGACTCTGGTATTACAACAGAATACACTAATTATGGTATACTTTTTTTCTTTCTAAATTACATCAATGATTTTATCATTATTCCATCAAAAGTATCATTTCATATCTTTCTCTTTTGTGTATTCTAGTGGAAAGGAAAGATATTAATGTTGAGATAAAATTATCAGTAAGAGAAAATATAGTGGAAGAAATAATTAATACATGGGAGTAATAATTCGTTCATGGTAAATAAACGAACACACATACCATGTAATTAACAAACTGGGAAGCATACTCATAAAAAATATCTCATTGTAATAAATAGAAAAAAATAAAATTTAAACAACTAGAGAAGGAAAAATAAATATGTAATGGTAAGAAAATTAAAAAAAAATTCATTAATTCAATGGACTAAAAATGAAAGGTATTTATCGATACATCGACCAAAAATCTCATTGATGAGTAATAAATAAAAAAAATATGAAGGAAATTATTACATAATGGATTTCATGAATAATGAAGATTAAAATATGTCACGAACTATCCTCGGGGCCCGTGCCGTGACTACCCCAAGCCCTCCTTCCATAGGCCAGGGGATGGCGACTAGCACCAAGGCGTAAATCCCAACAAAAAGGGAAGGCATTGCCTTTGAAAAGTAAACAGGCACCACAGAGTAAGTAAGCGGAAAAGTAAACACTATGTAAAAACTGTACAAGCTGTGCTGAAAGTAAAAGGGGCCGGAAATAGAAGCCCAACTGTAAAGTAAAACTGAAAGGAAAAACAGCAACTGAAAGGAAAAGCCGCAGCGTCGAGCCGTCCTCTGGAAGTCCCACCTGAAGGGTGGTTACAGATAGCCTCCACAGCTCCTCGGGTCCACCTGACCGCTCCGAGTACGTCCCGCCCAGTGGTCCACCTCCAGGTACTGTCCTACTCCGCACGCCTCAACCACGATCAGTGCTATCCGTCGTCTGCAACCAACACAACGATGTGAGGGCAACGCTCGTGCAGGGGTGAGTATAAGCTACTCAGTAGGGACCCCGAGACCCCCGAAGGTCTCCCGAAATCCACAAAGGAAAGGTACAATCATGAAGTAATATCTGACACAGCTTCGGTATATGACCATACATATACCTAAGTCATCAATTCCCGTTCGACGCCAACGTCCGAGCCCAAGCACAACCCATTCCACACAGGAAAGCAATCGTATACCCACACAGGATAGCACAACAAAATCCACAAAGGAGAGTAAATAGTAAATACACACAGGATAGCTTAACACAATCCACAAAAGAGAGTAAACAGTAAATCCACATAGGATAGCTCAACACAATCCACAAAGGAGAGTAAATAGTAAATCAACATAGGATAGCTCAACCCAATCCATAAAGGAGAGTAAACAGTAAATCCACACAGGATAGCTCAACACAATCCACAAAGGAGAGTAACTCAAGATTCAGCTCACACAGGTATACATCTTCGGATGACGATAAAGATGATCAATGATCCATCTAAGTCGTCGGACCCATGAAGGATCGATAGGTAACTAACCCCCGCAATGACCCACACAGGTTCGGGCCCACACAGGACCTGTAGGCGCTGGCTCACACAGAACCGCTGAGCGCTGACCCACACAGGATCAGACCCACACAGGATCAGGCCCACACAGGACCTGTAGCACTGATCCACGTAGGATCGCTGAGTGCAGTAGTCGTCGCAGTCCACTGAGGATCTCTGCACAATCGTCGGCGCAGTCCACTGAGGATCTCGGCACGGTCGTCGCCGCAGTCCACTGAGGATCTCTGTACGGTCGTTGCTGTCGAAGTAGCAGTCGCAACCAGCTCTAGGGTTCCCGCACACAGCAAGCTCTTTCGGGAGGGTCTGCTCCACGAGCCGAGAGGCTGATACATCAACTAACACAAATTCCGAAGTTGATGTATCCAAAAGATCCGTATCATCAACAGGAACTCAACGTCGCAGACGGCGCGTCAATCGGACGCCCGGTCTGAGAGTTATTGGCTTTTTTGTCCTAGGGGCCCGGTTGGTTTTTAAGGCAAAAACAACCCGACCGTACTCCACCTGTGTCCAATCCTCGGGCGGAGTATGCCAAAATATCCGTCTCACTTAGAGGAATTCAACAAAGCTGACGTCACTTCAATCAGACGTCTGTAGCTCAAGATATGAGTGTTTCCGCTCCGAGGGCCCGGTTGGTTTCGTGTACGAACTAACCGAGCTGAACACAATGTATTCTGAAACCTTGAGTGCGATATACCGAAACGACCGTCTTGATCCAAGGATCGTGTTTCCATGGATGATGAATCGTTTGGAGGCCCGTAGCTCAAAATACAGCCATTTGAATGAAAACTATCCGAAGACGGGGGGTTCGGGCCCGGGCCGACCCGGCCCGACCCCCCTGGGTCAGACGAACCCGGTCCGACCTGGTCCGACCTGGTCCGACCCGGTCCGACCTGGTCCGACCGGTTTGGCTCGGCCTGCCCGGCCCGGCTCGGCCGAGCGGCCGACGAGGGGGGAGCCGCCGCCCCACGTGACACCCCCACGGCACCCGCGGGGTGTCGGCCAGACAGCCGGACGCGGCTGAATCCGCGTCCCGAGTGATGCGGGGGGGGGGGGGGGGGGAGCCGCCGCCCCCGCGTGACACCCCCGCGACACCCGCGGGGTGTCTCCCTGGCGACCGGACGCGGCTTCAGCCGTGTCCCGCGCGCGGCGGACCCGCGCGGTCGCGGGTCCGCGAGCGCCGCCGCCGGCTTCTGAGGGCCGCCAGTGTCTATCCGGTTGCCCGATTTTCTTCCTGTCTGGGCCGTTGCTCCTCCCGGGACTCATTCATCACTGTGGAACCACTAAAATTCCATTGCGGCACATTCCGTCGTCACCCGTCAAAAACTCACAAGAACGAAGAACAGCAGAGGGTCGTCGGGCCGTGTTCGTTTGGCCCGCACCCTTCGCGTTAGAGATAAACAACGGGAGGAAACAATATTCAACACATGAACGCATATCTGAAAACTATTTTTAATGAAATAAAATTGTTTTATAAAATGGGTTCCTAATTTTGAATGGAAACAACATGGGAAATATGAGGCATTTCCAAAAACAAAACGCCTACCTCGTAGTCGTCGCACGTGAGCGTTCTTCGCGGAAATGTTCGTCGCTGAAGAAGGGGGTCGTCGCGTCGTCACGGAAACCAGTGTTGAGTCGGAGAACTCAACGGACCATGAAACTGCAAATTTCATTTAATTAATTAAATTCGCGTTTTGGTAAAAACCACAAAGGACATTTAAAAAGAACAATATGAGACTCTTACCTCAAGCAGTAGATCGAAGAACGAGGCGGGGAAGAACGTCTCGGATGAAGCGTCGTAATCTCCGAGGGTGAAAGCATTCTTCGCGTTCTTCACGTTCTTCACGTTCTTCACGTTCTTCGCAAAGGAGGATGAAGGCTCAAGGATTCTTACAAAACCTCTCAACCAGTAATCCTCCAAAAAGACTGGTTGGTCTTATTTTATTACTATGCCAACACGAAAAAAGGGTAAGTAACGACCCATCAATTCGTTGTATTAATTGCATGAAAGTAACATCTCATTTAATTCACGAAGAAAACTGCCCAATTAAATGGTCTGTTAAGAATTTAAGAAAACGTGTCAGTTGACTTTCATAATGACGGGTTTTTGTGGGTGCGTTACTTAGCGTAAAGAAACGATGGGGCTCGTGCGGGCCCCACCTCACAAATATCCTACCAAGGAGGTAGGATATTTCTGGATAGCATCCTATCGAGATCAAGTCAGTTTAAGCCATCTTTGAGTGGCTTCAAGTGGCTTCCAAGAGGCTTATGTGAAATAAAATAAAGTTGTCGCAAAATTATTTTATTTCTTAACTTTAAGCCTGAAAATTAAAAACCACACCCGAGCAAACGCAACTCCGGAATAGGCGTTTCTTAGCGAATACCGGCACTACGATTTCATCGGTGCCCTCAGAATTTGATTTCGGGTACCGGTTCAAAAGTTAGAAAAACCCGCTCGTCCGTTCATTGAACGTACCCAAGCCAAACTTCGGAAAATGATTCCACGCACATCGGGCCTCGGAATCAGGTTCCGTCAAAAACTGCGCTCTTGTAAAATTCCAAAGAAAATTAAGAAAAAAATTTACTTGAAATTTACGGGTCTTTACATTACTCCCACCTCAAGGCTTTACGTCCCCGTAATGATACATCATAAACTAGGGAAACAAATGTGGGTACTGAGCACGCATCTGCGCCTCCTGCTCCCATGTGCTCTCCTGTAGGTTCCAATGCTACCATCTGATGTGCACAAGAGGAATCGATCGCCCACGTCGGACCCGCTCATGTCGATCCTCTATCTCCACCGGGAACTCCGCAAAAGTCGCCCCATCATCCACGTCTAGCTCCCCATGGTCAATGATGTGTGTCGGGTCGTGCATATATCTTCTCAGCTGAGATACGTGGAAGACGTCGTGCACCTGGTGCAACTGAGGTGGTAGAGCCAGGTGATAATCCACCTCGCCAATCCTGATGAGGACCTGGAAAGGCTCGATGAAGCGTGGAGACAACATGCCACCTCGTCCAAATCTCCGCAAACCACGTCGAGGTGAGACCCGCAAGAAGACGTAGTCCCCATCCTCGAACTCTAGTGGCCTCTTCCTCCTGTCAGCATATGACTTCTGCCGGCATTGAGCTGTCCTCATCCGCTCCTGGATGACCTAGACCGTCTCTGTCGTGGCCCGGACCATCTCTGGTCCCACGAGTGATGACTCCCCAGAGTCTATCCATCACAAATGAGATCTGCAAGGCCTGTCGTACAATGCCTCGTATGGTGCCATCCCGATGGTGGAGTGGTAGCTGTTGTTGTACGCGAACTCAACCAAGGGTAGGTGGTCCTCCCAGCTGCGACCAAAGTCGAGGACACATGCGCGGAGCATGTCCTCGAGAGATTGAATGGTTCTCTCCGTCTGACCATCCGTTTGAGGGTGAAAGGCGGTGCTCAGTCGTAGCCGCATCCCGAACGACTCCTACAACCCCTTCCAAAGCCGGGAAGTAAAGCGAGTGTCCCGATAGGAGACGATAGTCGATGGAACACTGTGAAGCCGTACAATCTCTTGAACGTATAGACTCCCCATGCTCTCCACTGAGCCCTGCTCTTGGATGGGTAATAAGTGTGCCGACTTGGTGAGTCGGTCAACAATCACCCAAATGGAGTCGTGACCTCTGGAAGTGCATGGAAGTCCAGTCACTAAGTCCCTAGATATCCCGTCCCACTTCCACTCCGGGACCTCCAAGGGCTGTACCGAGCCTGCTGGTACCTGATGCTCTGCCTTCACCTGCTGGCAGGTGAGGCACCGTGAAGCGAACTCTGCTACAACCTTCTTCATGCCCGACCACCAGTGCTGTCATCTGGGATCCTGGTACATCTTCGCCACTCCAGGATGTACCGCCAAAGGAGAAGTGTGAAACTCTCTCAGCACCTCCTCTCATAATGTGACTGGTACCAGGGTACGTCCTCTAAAAAGGACGTCGTGATCTTCTCCAAGGGAGAAACCATCATGTGCCTATCCCGAGGATATCTGTGCACGCCGTGTCTCACAGTCAGCGTCCCCACGCTGAGCCTCTCTGACCCGCTATAGTAGTGGAGGAGATACTGTGAGAGAATGAAGGAAGGATGCTCCGTCTCTATCCAGGAAGGATATCTTCAAAGCGTCTAGCTGCTCTGTCGCCTCCTCATGTAGCTGGATGCCCGTCCTCCTGCTGAGGGCATCGGCTGCCACGTTCCCCTTACCAGGAGTATAGACTATCTCAAAGTCATAGTCCTAGAAGAACTCGAGCCATCGCCGCTGTCTCAGGTGCAGGTTCTTCTGAGAGAAGATGTACCTGAGACTCTGATGGTCAGAAAAGACTGTAAAGTGTTCACCCATCAGATAGTGTCGCCATGTCTTCAGGGCGAAGACCACGACTGCTAACTCTAGGTCATGGGTGGTGTAGTTCTGCTCATGCGGCCTCAACTGACGTGATTTGTAGGCAATCACGGCCCGTTCCTGCATCAGGACACACCCGAGTCCGGTCCCTGATGCATCGCAGTAGACTACGTATCCAACCCCCTCCTCAGGCAACCTCAAGATAGGTGCGCTGGTCAATCTCTGCCTCAGCTCCTGGAAGCTCTGCTGACATCTGTCTGACCACACGAAGGGTTTCCCCTTCTTCGTCATTGCTGAGAGTGGCGCCACAACTCTGGAGAAGTCCAGCAAGAATCTCCGATAGTATCCGGCTAGACCCAAGAAACATCGCACCTCCGTCACGCTCTTGGGTGGCTCCAAAGCTAGAACTGCCTCGATCTTCACGGGATCCACTGCAACTCCTGCCTCAGAAATGACGTGCCCCAATAAGTTGACCTCACGTAACCAAAACTGGAACTTCGAGAGCTTGCCGTAAAGCTGGTGATCTCGGAGTGTGTCTAGTACAACCCGCAAGTGGTAGGGGTGCTCCTCCTCTGTGGTCGAGTACACCAAAATGTCGTCGATGAAGACCATGACAAATCGATCGAGGTATGGCTGGAAGATCCTGTTCATGAGGCTCATGAACACTGCTTGAGCATTGGTTACACTGAAAGTCATAACCAAGAACTCATAGTGGCCATACTGACACCTGAAGGACGTCTTCTGCACATCCTCGTCTCGAACTCTGAGCTGATGATAGCCTGACCTGAGGTCTATGTTCAAGAACCACTGTGCTCCCTTGAGCTGATCGAAGAGGTCATCAATCCTTGATAGCGGATACTTGTTCCTCACTGTCACCTGGTTCAGGCGACGATAATCGACACACAGTCGCAAGCTCCCGTCCGCCTTCTTGGCGAACAATATCGGGGAAGCCCAGGATGAAACACAAGGTCGGATAAACCCCTTTCCCTGAAAGTCCTCCAATTGTACCCGTAGCTCTCGATGCTCGGCGGGGGCCATCCAATATGCTGGAGTGCATATCGGGGCTGTCTCGGGGTACAGATCAATATAAAAGTCTACCTCTCTGTGAGGAGGTAGCCCTGGAACATCATCGGGGAAGACGTCCGCATACTGATCCACCACTGTAGGAAAACTAGGACTCTGCACGTCAACTGCTCCAAGGATGGGGCTAGCCAACTGATGAGTGATGGGCTGCCCTCTCCTCTGTGTGAGTCCATCCTGTGCTGCGAAGGCTTCCTTCTCGCCAGTGAAGGTGAACCTGCTCCCGTCGGTGTACAAACATCGCACCTTGCGCCTAATGCAGTCAATCTGTGCATGGACCGTAGATAACCAATCAATGCCCAAGATGACGTCGTAAGGCCTCGACGTCGCTACAAAGAAGATCCCAGCCGAAGCTCTCGCCTCCTACAGTATTCTCACACTACTGGCAGTAGTGTGTAATCGTTGAGTCTACTTCCGTAGGAGTCTCTAGCCGTAAGGATCGAGCCAACGGCTCTATCGGAATCTCCGAGATCCGAACAAGGGCAGTGGCTATGAAAGAGTGACTCGCTCCTGTGTCTATAAGAACTGCAGAAGGGGTGGAATAGACATAGATCATACCTCGAATCATCTCTGGCATGCCGTGGTCATAGGCCTCCGCTGCCTGGAACCCTGAGTCATCTGTCGGCTACCAGCTGCCAAAGACTCTGCTACATGCCGCCATGCGGTACATCTCGCTGTGGACTCCGCCTGGAAGCTCTCGATCAGAAGGGCTCGCTCCAGAACTCCTGCCTAGGTCGGGATACTGAGGGAGATTAGCGATGCCCTGATCTCGTGTCTCAATCCCAGCTTGAAGGTCCGGGCCCGGAAGAAGGGGTCCCGTACCATGTCTGTCGAGTAGCGAGAAAGGTCGGTGAACCTCGCCACGTACTGGGCGACCCTCAAGATGACCTGCCGCAGCTGAAGAAGCTATTGAATGCGCACCGCACGGAGGGTGGCCGGGACGAACTCTGAGTGGAAGAGGCTCTCGAAGCCCATCTAGATGAGGGTGGCCTCATCGTGTACCTGGAGCATCAAGCTCCACCATCGTCCTGATGCTGTGTGTAGTAGGCAGGCCGCGAGGATCAACATGAGGTCTGGTGGTGTCCTCACTAGCCTGAAAACTCGGACGACCGCCTCCAGCCAGTCCTCGGCTGCCTGGGGGTCCGTATCCCCACAGAACCTGGGTGGTCGCTGGTGCTGGAACTCGTGCAGAGCTCCGAGGCATCGTGCATCGTCAGCGATCGGCGCTGTAAGCATCGAGGGCTTGGCGGGTAAAGGTACCGCCAGTGCCTCTGCTGTCAACGGGCCCTGTACAGGGGCCTCATCGCTCGGCGGTCTGTCGTCGCGCTCTACTCTCGGAACCCTAGCTAGCTGCCGTCGTGGGGACATCCGGAAAAGGAAACAAGTGCGCCACGGTCAGAACAGTATACCTGGTGAGCTGACACAAGTAATCATCAAGAAAACTTGAAACACACATGCAATCAATGTTTTCGTGCATTAAGTCGGAAATCAGAAGTCAGGGTCCTGGTGTACAGATACGTCGGCTGCCGCACCAACAATGGACTCCTTGGACTGATAACCACACCCAATACGCTAAACATTGTTGCTTCACATAGAAGAAAGATTAGAGTCTACGGTAGAACCAACCTCCTCTGATACCAATTTGTCACGACCCGTCCGCGGGGCCCGTGCCGTGACTACCCCAAGCCCGCCTTCCATAGGCCTGGGGCTGGCGACCAGCACCAAGGCGTAAATCCCAACAAAAAGGGAAGGAATTTATTTTGAAAAGTAAACAAGAACCATAGAGTAAGCAAGCGGAAAAGTAAACACTAAGTAAAAAACTGTACAAGCTGTGCTGAAAGTAAAAGGGGCCGGAAATACAAGCCCAACTGTAAAGTACATCTGAAAGGAAAAACAGCAACTGAAAGGAAAAGTCGCATCGTCGAGATGTCCTATGGAAGTCCCACCTGAAAGGTGGGTACATATAGCCTCCACAGCTCCTCGGGTCCACCTGACTGCTCCGAGTACTTTCAACCCAGTGGTCCACCTCCAGGTATTGTCCTGCTCCGCACGCCTCCACCACGATCAGCGTTGTCTGTCATCTGCAACCAACACAACGAAGTGCGAGCAAAGCCCGTGCAGGGGTGTGTATAAGCTACTCAGTAGGGACCCCGAGACCCTCGAAGGTCTCCCAAAATCCACAAAAGAAAGTTACAATCACGAAGTAACATCTGACACCGCTTAGGATAGCTCAACACAATCCACAAAGGAGAGTAAACAGTAAATCCACACAGGATAGCTCAACACAATCCACAATGGAGAGTAACTCAAGATTCAGCTCACACAGGTATATTTTTTCGGATGACGATAAAGATGATCACTGATCCATCTAAGTCGTCGGACCCACGAAGGATCGATAGGTAACTAACCCCCGCAATGACCCACACAGGATCGGGCCCACACATGACCTGTAGGTGCTGGCTCACACAGAACCGCTGAGCGCTGACCCACAAAGGATCGGACCCACACAGGATCGGGCCCACACAGGACCTGTATCACTGATCCACATAGGATCGCTGAGTGCAGTAGTCGTCGCAGTCCACTGAGGATCTCTACACAGTCGTCGTCGCAGTCCACTGAGGATCTCTGCATGGTCGTCGCCGCAGTCCACTGAGGATCTCTGCACGGTCGTCGCTGTCGAAGTAGCAGTCACAGCCAGCTCTAGGGTTCCCGTACACATCAAGCTTGTTCGAGAGGGTCCGCTCCACAAGCCGAGAGGCTGATACATCAAATGACACAAAGTCCGAAGTTGATGAATCCAAAAGTTCCGTATCGTCAACACGAACTCAACGTCGCAGACGGCACGTCAATCGGACGCCCGGTCTGAGTGTTATTGGCTTTTTTGTCCCAGGGGCCCAGTTGGTTTTTAAAGCAAAACCAACCCGACCGTACTCCACTTGCATCCAAACCTCGGGCAGAGTATGCCAAAAGATCCGTCTCACTTAGAAGAATTCAACAAAGCTGACGGCACGTCAATCAGACGTCTGTAGCTCAAGATATGAGCGTTTCCGCTCCGAGGGCCCGGTTGGTTTCGTGTACGAACCAACCCGGACGAACACAAAGTATTCCGAAACCTTGAGTGTGATATACAGAAACGACTGTCTCGATCCAAGGATCGTGTTTCCGCTGACGGCGAGTCCTTTGGAGGCCCGTAGCTCAAGATACGTCCATTCGAACGAAAATTGTTCGAAGACGGGGGGTTCGGGCCCGGGCCGACCCTGCCCGACCCCCCTGGGTCGGCCGAACCCGGTCCTACACGGTCCGACCCGGTTCGACACGGTCTGACCTGGTCCGACCCAGTCGGACCGGTCTGGCTCGGCCAGCCCGGCCCGGCTCGGCCGAGCGGCCGACGCGGGGGGAGAGCCGCCCCGCGTGACACCACCGCGACACCCGCGGGGTGTCGGCCAGACAGTCGGACGCGGCTGAAGCCGCGTCCCAAGTGATGCGGGGGGGAGCCGCCGCCCCCGCGTGACTCCCCCGCGACACCCGCAGGGTGTCTCCCTGGCGACCAGACTGGGCTTCAGCAGCGTCCCGCGCGCCCCGGACACGCGCGGCCGCGGGTCCGCGACCGTCGACGCCGCCACCGGCTTCCACGGGCCACCGGAGTCGCTCCGGTGGCCCGATTTTCTTCCCGTCTACGCCGTTGCTCCTCCTGGGACTCGTTCTTCACTGAAGAACCACCAAAATTCCGTTGCGGCACGTTCCGTCATCGCCCGTCAAATCCGCACAAGAACGAAGAACAGCAGAGGGTCGTCGGGCCGTGTTCGTTTGGCCCGCACCCTCGGCGTTGGAGACAAACAACGGGAGGAAACAATATTCAACACATGAACGCATATCCGAAAACAATTTTTAATGAAATAAAATTGTTTTAGAAAACGGGTTCCTCATTTTGAACGGAAACAACATGGGAAATAAGAGGCATTTCCAAAAACAAAACTCCTACCTTGTAGTCGTCGCGCGTGAGCGTTCTTCGCGGAAATGTTCATCGCAGATGGAGGGGGTTGTCGCGTCGTCGCGGAAACCGGCGTTGAGTCGAAGAACTCAACGGACCATGAAACCACAGATTTAATTTAATTAATTAAATCCTCGTTTTGGTAAAAACCATAAGGGAGATTTAAAAAGAACAATCTGAGACTCTTACCTCAAGCAGTTGATCGAAGCTCGGGGCGTGGAAGGACGACTCGGATGAAGCGTCGTCAAACTCCGAGGGTGACGGCGTTCTTCGCGTTCTTCGCGTTCTTCGCGTTCTTCGCGTTCTTCGCGAAGGAGAATGAAGGATCAAGGATTCTTACAAAACATCTCAAGCAGTAATCCTCCAAAAAGACTGGTTGGTCTTATTTTATTATTATGCCAACACGAAAAAAAGGGTAAGTAACGACCCATCAATTCGTTGTATTAATTCAACGAAGGTAATAGCTCATTTAATTCACGAAGAAAACCGCCCAATTAAATGGGCTGTTATGAATTTAAGAAAACGCGTCAGTTGACTTTCATAATGACATGTTTTTGCGGGTGCGTTACTTAGCGGAAAGAAACGGAGGGGCTCGTGCGGGCCCCACCTCACAAATATCCTACCAAGGGGGTAGGATATTTCTGGATAGCATCCTATCCGGATCAACTCAGTTTAAGCCATCTTTTTGTGGCTTCAAGTGGCTTCCAAGTGGCTTAAGTGAAATAAAATAAAGTTGTCGCAAAATTATTTTATTTCTTAACTTTAAGCCCGAAAATTAAAAACCACACCTGAGCAAACGCAACTCTGGAAGAGGCGTTTCTAAGAGAATATCGGCGCTGCGATTTTATCGGTGCCCTCAAAATTCGATTTCAGGTACCGGTTCAAAAGTTAGAAAAACCCGCTCGTCCGTTCAATGAACGTACCCGAGCCAAACTTCGGAAAATGATTCCGGGCACACCGGGCCTTGGAATCAGGTGCTGTCAAAAACTGAGCTCTTGTAAAATTCCAAAGAAAATTAAGAAAAAAATTTCCATGAAATTTAAGGGTCATTACAAAATATATATTTTTAATACATTTGAAAATAATATTTGAAACTAAGTATAAAACCCCATTTAATTTTGGAAACATATATTGTTTCATAAGAACCTATCGATGCATCGAGGAGTAGTATAAAGTTCGATTCCCACCGATCATTATGAGTCCAAATCATTCCTCATATTCAATAATCCATGTAATTAACATTCCTTATCAAATATACATATTGAATAATGAATTTGAAATTAAAAATATTTCACCAATTAATCAAATATTAATCAAATTATACAGTATATATAAAATGGTATCTGTTTTTTGGAATAGTAATGTCTGTGATAAATGGAATGGAAAATTAGGAGGAAATTCATTGTTAAATTATCATAAGATATTGAATATTTCAGGGGAAAAAATGATTCAAGGAACTGAATGTGAATATTATCATTGGATAAATCAATTTTAATCATTCATAGGGATGAATAAGGATGGTGTCAAGACAAAAAATACCGATTGTGATAAAAAATAAATGGTTCTTATTGTTTAATATTGTAAATTAAATAGAATGATATTTTAAAAACACTCTTCATGAATATATCATTTTATTACCAAAACCCAATTTAAAACACTTTTTTAAATTCACTTTTGAAAATATTTTCTTTAATAAATGAAATATTGAACATGAAAAGTAAGACTTCATGAAATTATTATTTTTAGATCCATAAAAGACGTAGGTTCTAAAAATACAATTTATTTTTCATGATTAATGATTAGAAAAAATTACTTTTTCATAAAGTGGAAGGAAGAGCCCATTAATAACATTGGTAAAATATTCAACGGGTAAAAATGTCTATAAAATATTATATTAAAAACATTTTTGAACACATTTTAATAAAACATGTTTCTTTGTTGAAAATAATTTCTCTTTCTAAAGAGGGAACCAAAGTCGCGTTTTTTTTAAAATAATTCAAAAAAATTTGAGAACCAAAGAGTGGGAAAATTTCATTAATACTTGAAAATGGTAATTAAAAACCAGATGACAGAAAATGAATTGTTTTATTTAATAATAGACATGCATATTCTTCAAATGGAAATACTATTGAAATATAATTAATGATATTATTGAGGAAAATAATATTTAAACATTCAAATGTGTCCCACATAACATTGAAGCATTTTAAATCATAATACTCTTGAACGAATAGTGTTAAATGAAATATTGAAATACCATGAATATAAATTAATTAATTAAATAATATTAAAAGGGAATGTATATACCAAACACAACATATGTGAGTGGTGGAAATGAAATTTATATCATGGATGTAAAAATTGAGATGATAATGCTTTACCTGGCATCTGAATTTTCAGGTGTTTCATTAAATTTCTGGAAAAAAAAACATGTTAATTATTTAATTTTTTTGGAACATTTTTTATCTTTATAATTTCTTTTAATTTACATATTACCATGTTTTATAAAACTACATGAAAATTATGTTTATATTGGATTTCATGACCATGTTCGGTTTATGTGTCAAAAACAACATTTGTATGACAACTATAATTAAGTAGACCATTATATAACATTTATAGAATAATAATCCTGAAATAGTTATTAAATTTATAAATAAATTATAATTTAAATAAAAATCATTAAATATATTTATGAAAATTTTACCAACATTACAATCATGGAGACGGTAGGTCATAGGAATGCTTGACTAACATTCCCATTTTTCAATAATGGATATAAAAAGAAGTTTAGTTACACTAATATTTCATGAATGATCTTTATATAATTAATTCATCAAATATTTAATAGTATATACCTCTATAAATTATTCATGTGACATAAAATGAATCACATCATGTCAAGTAGATGGTTGTCCCCACGTCCATGAATGATGTTATCAAAATTTATGTTAGTGAAAGGTTAATAAAGAAAATGATATATAAATATATATATCATATTTCTTGAAATTTAATTATTTCATTAAAATTATACACAGTTTTTATATATCACATTTTTTAAATTATAATCAAATTTTATACATTCTATGCATCATGTGAAATAATCACATCGCTTTGAGGGAACAGTAGTCCATACTTCAACAAACAATGTTATCTTCTTTACACTAAATGGAATGTAAAACGATATTTGCTATAAAACAATTAAAAAAGTTTAGATACATAATAAATATCATATAAATTATATATTAATTTATTTTACATCATTATATATTCCATGAGATTTTTAAGTAGGAAAAATAAACAATCATCTTTTTGTGAGGTTGCAGTTTGTCATACACATAAGCAGTTTAATCATTACCCATTATATGATTGATTTTTTAAATATAGGTAGAAAAAATAATGAAAAAACATAAAAATATAATGTTGATAATTTTATCATGATATAATGAGGTATTAAATATAATTTAAGGGTGGTGGTGTAAATGAATGAAATGAGATCATTTAAAAATGTTGCCATTGAAATCAGAATACTTTTTTTCCTTTACACTCAAGGGATTCCTTGGAATGATTTCTAACAAAAGTGAGGATTAAAGGATGAGTTCAGGAATCTTTGGAATATATTTGTTCAGTTAATTATTGACCCTATGTGGTTTGAGATGTTTAATTAAAGAGGTGTAGTTGTATCCTTTTATAGTGTAGGAAGAGTGGCACTCTTGTAATATTTTGAAAAAGGAATTTATCCAATGTTATTCATGTTGAAATTCTATCCAATAATGTTATAATTTATCCCCAAGATATTATAGGGTCTAAATACATACATACAATAGTTCATTTACAATTTTATTGGTTTCTTTGGCCCATAAGGTTAAATTTTAGTCCCTTAGTAATCTAAATTTACCTGTAAATATTGTAATTAATTTTAATCACATTCACTAGTGTTTTTTGGACAAAATAATTCGAGTATTATTAGGAATTATAAATTATTATGATTCCAAATATGAAAATAATTTTCCAAAATTACAAGGAAATAAGTGGTAGAAATTGATTTAAGATTAATCTTATTGATGAGAATACAATATGAGTTTTTAAAGTAAAAAAATCCCAATGTTTGCTAGATTTTTATAATTAATTTCAAATTAAAATTGATTAAAATTAAATATATTTTTTAAATTGATAAAAATATTAAAAAATTAAAAATTAATAAAAAATTAATTTATAATTTAATCTTATAAATAAATTACATGAAAAAGTAGTTTCACCTAAAATTAAGTGTCTTTTACTATTCATTAAAAAATAAAATGTTTCTATAAAATATCAAAAAACGAACCCAAAAAATTTATTATCTTTATCATTCTAATATTATATATATGACTTCATATTAAATAATTTAATTTTTAAAATTAATGATTTAAAATGGGTTCACCATTAAAAGGCGGTAAAATTAATATTATAAAAATATAAGTTTTTATGTATAAAAAAGGGTTTCATCTTATATTATGACTATAAAAGCTAATGGATGAATATAAAAAATATTTCCTTGAATATATAAAATATATATTTCATTAATACATTTCACTAATTTTAATTTATTTATTTTATTAAGATAAAACTCTTTTGGAATCATATTAATATTTATATTTATATCTAATTTGTTCCTATTTTCGATTTTCATTAATTAATAACCAATGAATAGATTTAATATTTATATAAAAAATAAATTTTATTTAGTTAGTTATTATATTCATATTAAGAATTTTATATCTTAATATATTAAATAGTGTGATTTTATTAATATATTAGTATTTCGTAAAACACGGTCTTGCCCGTAACAAAAGCCACCAAAAAAGGCCACACTTGCATGTAATGCATGATAACTCTATTTTTCATGCATTAAAATATATAGATTATATTTTAAGTATTAAATATATTATATATTATATGCATATTATATTCCCTTACAAAATTGTAGTCTTGTGTCATACATTCTATCGAATAAAATATTCATACTTTAGAATTTGGGGGTGTTATATTCTCCCCACCTTAATTAAATTTCATCCTCGCAATTTATACTCAATCTTGGTGATATATTTTTTTATATTTATTATTTTTAAATAACACATGATGATAGGGTTTTTTAAAATATCCTCTAAAAAATATAGTATGTGAAGTTCAAGGTTCACATGGAATAACATATAATTAGGTATATATGTAAGAGAACATTAGTTGAAACAAAAAATAATTACATGGAGTAAATGAACAAATATTTATATAAACAGAATGAGTTCCTCAATTAGAAATAATTTAATGGTTAATAGAAGTTTAGTTCCTCAAGGCCATAAATATGTGATTACTTAAGAGACCATTTGTTCAATAGATATAATGTTATTATGAAAAAACATTATTTAGAAGACATATTCCTAGTGTTGGGAAATTGTTTTACTGACCAATTATATAATGAACTAATTTTACGTGATATGTTACAATTTCATATGAAAAAGGAATAAAATTGGTTATAATTAGATAAAATTATAATTCCTCCCAATACTCTTATTAATTAATCAACAATAATGAATTTTTTATGACTGAAGAACAAATATAAACATTAAAAGTATCATAAAGATTATAAAAGAGTGACAAGTCAAAATATAAACCTATAACTATATTCAAAAACAAATATGGTTAAAATATTCATATCTAATAATCCAACACGCTATTATTGGGTCATCATTTACATCCATTATTCAAATTTTTTACTATAAAAAATGTGTAATTAACAATGAAATTAGTATGTTAACGGTTGGCGTGAATCCCTTGTCATCCTTTGGTCCAAGGTACAAGACCAACATCATTGCTAAACATGATCGGTTGTCACCCAGAATATATGTTGTCCTTTTATAAAACCATATTAATATAATTTTAAAATAAATATATTGTGTGTACTTCAAATTTAATCATTTAATAGACTCTTAACTAAGGTTTTCAATATAGCTAATTGTTTATAGTGTATCTTAATAACATTTGACTATTAGTTCATTGTCAATAATGGTCATATGAACCCTAAAGGATATCAATACATTTAAAATTATTCACCTATAAATGTAAAGTAATTATTCTTCAAATAACTTTTTCATCTAAAACAGATTCTTATAAAACCAAGAATATCACTTACCAGTTTTATAGTTCAAATAACCAAGGTACCATTAAACAAAAACCCCTAACGTATATTAATTTAATCCAAAAAATAATTCATCATAATTGATCCTTCATTAGACTAAGTATTAACCATAATTTTATTTTGTTGATTTCTAAATCAGGAAACCTGGTTTTGAAATCCAAAACACCTTAGTTTTATCCATGTACATTCAGTATCATTATCCATTAAAATTCATTATAATTTTTTATAAAAAAAACAATGATTAAATTAAGCATATCATCCTCGAGTGTCAAACAAAGATCACATTAAGGTATATTTTCATGTACCAAGTTACCTCAGGTTATTCTCAAAACACCTTTTCACATCTATTTCTCCATACTTAGATATTTTCTACAAACTCAACCACATGTAGTGTCTAGAGATGGATCTATTTATATGAATAACTACATAATATATTACTTAAAAAAATTTATTAGTTGTTATTATATACTTATCCTCAAATTCTACCTTATGGTTATGTTCTCTAGACTTTGTTTTCTGAAATATAGTTCCCATGGTTTCTACTAATCTTTTTCTGATACCTACTATAGAGACCCAACACTAGATAACCAAATGTCGGTTTCCACTATCAATTACACTGTTTTTATTACAGGGAATAAAATATAATAGGACTAACATTATAGAAGTCTTGGAAAACCAAATACATAATTGATTATAGTATTACAAAATAATAATCTAATTACAACATATTTATTTATTCATTCTAAATAACATCAAGGGAAATAACATTACTCCACCTAGTGTATATTTTCATATCATTCCCTTTCATGGATTATAAAGGAAATAAAAAATATAATGGTGAGATCAAATGCTCAATAAGGGAAAATATAGTTAAATAATTAATTAATTAATGAGAGTAATAATTATGGAATTTTAAATAATTCAACACACATACCATGTAATTCAAAAACATAGAATGAATTTCCTAACCAATATGGAAAGGTGATTACTTGAAACTCGTCTAATAAAATAACTAGATAAGTAAAAATAAGTATGAAAATGTAAAAAACTAAAACGAACTCCATTTATTCAATGAAATAAAATTGAAATGTATCCATAGGTATGTCGACACAAAATCACATTGATGATTAATAGGTAAAACTAATATGAGGGAAATTATTTTTAATGGATGTCATGTCTAAGGAATATGAAAACCTATATCGTCAAGACCTTCACAAGATATTTTAAAACTACAGATATTTACTCCTATAGTTTTGACACCTTATTTATCTCATGAGATCCTGTTGATGCATTCACGATCTATATAATTTCAGAGCTCCACTCATCATTACGAATCCTAATAATTTCTCATATCTAATAATCAAAATAAGTAATATACCTTTTAAAATATTTTTATTGAGTAGAGAATATGTAATTATCAATATTTCCCAAAATAATTAAATTATTTTCAAAGTAGATATCATATTTAAAAAGGAATAAATTTTTTGAAACTGTAATATAAATGATAAATTAAATAGGCAATTTGGAAAAAATTAAATGTTCAATGATCATTGGAGATTGAATATTTCAAGGGTAATACCAAATGATTCAAGAAAGTGAATTGGAATAAAATCATTATCCAAATATATAAAAAACCACACATAATAAGAATAAATATGTTACCAATAAAAAAATCCCAAGTGGAGTAAAATAAATCGTTTTTTATTGATGAATTGAAATATAATAGAACTATCTTCAAAAACTTATTGAGGAATATATCATTAAATTTTGAAAAAAATTGAAAAAATTTTTTTGATACTAATTTTTTTACCAAAAATTATTATTTGAAAATAATGAAAATAAAAATGATAATAAACCATCATATAAATGAATGTGGGTAGATCCATAAAAGCCTCAAGTGGTAAAAAAATATTCCATTTTCACAGTTAAATGTTAGAAACAATTTATTATTCAGAAAGAGATTGGAAGAATCCTTTGAAACTATTGGTAATAAAAAAATGGGTAAAAATTTAATTATAGAACCATTTAAAAAAACACATTTTAATAAGTCATTTTTTTTAAAATAAAACATATTCCCCAAATAATGAGAGAAACAAGGTTGGATTTTCTGAAAAAAAAAATATAAAACACTTTGACAACAATAGAGTAAAAAAATTGTTCTAATAAATGTAAATGGTAATAAATAAATTGAGAGAAAATGAAAGGTTTTATTAAACAATTTTCATATAATTTTTTCATATAGAAATACCATTGAAAGATCATTAAATTCATTATTGAGGAAACTATTCTTTAAACATTCCAAAGAATCCCACACCAAATTAAAAAATTTAAATCATAATAATCATGAAGTAATAAAATTAATTTAAAGTTAAAATACCATGAAGAAAAATTAATTAATGATATAATATAAAAATGGGAATTCGATAAACCACAAAAAATATGTAACTGGTGAACCTGACATTTATCCCAAGGATGTAAAAAGTTAGATGAGAATCCCTCACATTGCATCTGACGGTGTCTTTATATTCCTAAAAAATAGACATATTTTAATTGTTTAATTTATTGAGAACCATTTTCATGTTTAATATATAATTTAAGGTTCTTATTAAAATTATTAATTTACCTACTTAAACAATTAATTTTACATCAGGTGTTTTGACCAAGTTTTGTTTATTAGTCATAAACAACTTTGAAAGGTAAAATATGGTCAAAGGGGTCATTATATAAAATCTATTGAATAATAATCCTGAAATAATTATAATATTTATACATAAACATTAATTTTAATATAAATACTTAAATATGGTTATCAAAAAATGTACGAACGTAGCATTAATGGAGACGGTAGGTCGTACGTACATATTAGTTACATTCCCATATTTGAATTATCAGTATGGAAATGAAGGAAAATAACATTAATCATTATATATTTATCATTATATAATAATTACAATTCTATTTAATCATATATACTTTTATATATTAATATTTTTATTTAAATGGAATGTAATCATGTTGAGGAGGTGGGAGTCCACACATCCACAAACGACATTATCTCTTTTTATGTGTGTGGAAGGGTTATAAATAAAATTATATATATATATATATATACTAATTTACGAAAGGAAATTATGTAATGAATATCATATATAGGTTTTTTATTTCACATTTTTTTATTTATACTAATCTATTATACATTCCATGTATTGTGTGAACAAATCACATTACGTTGATTGGGTGGTAGTCCTCACTTCCACAAACATTGTTATCATTTTTACTTTAATTGGAAGGTATAATGATAATTGTTCAAAAAAATAATCATAATGAAATAGAAAATATAATATATATCATATATAAATATATTTTTCCTCAACTTTCCAACCATGGGAGGTGGCAATTGAAAAATGGAACAATCATCGTTTCATGAGGTGGTAGTTCTCTGTACACCTAAACAATATGTTCATTACCCATTATATTGAAGTGTGTGTAAGTGTAGGTAAAACCCCTAATACAGTAATATAAAATTATATTTTTTATACATTTCTAATATTATAATTATTATTTAATAATAATTGAAGGGTTTTAGGAATAAAGGAATGAAAATAGATCATTGGGAAAAGTTACCATAAAAAATTGGGTAACACCTATTGGTTTATACAAAAAATGAATCCAAGGAATCATTTCATTTCTAAGGGGTGATTAAAGGTGAAGGGTTTAAATGCATGGAATATATATTTTTAGATATTTTCTTAACCTAATTTATTTGATATGTTTGAGTACTAGATTTAATTGGTAGCCTTTTATAACGGAGGAGTAGTGGCACTCTTGTAATATTTTGATAATGCAATTCTGCCAAATTTTTTAATGTTATATGTGGATCCCATAATAGTCCAATTTTGTTACAATAAAGGAAATAATTGATATATGGCCATCAATTAACTCTTGAAATATTTATAGGTAGTTTTTTGCTTTAATTTTAAGGTTTAGTCCCTAATTTTTCTTAATTTAACATTAATTGTTTTAATTAATTTCAATCATATTCACATTTTTTTTGTCCAAATAAAATCATATTATTATAAATTATATATTATGATGATTCTAAATATGTAATATATTTTTTTCAAATTCCAATAATATAATTTGAAGACAATGATTTAAATTTAATCTCACAAATGGGATGAAAATGTGGGGTTTTAATTTTAAAAACATCTGAAAGATTGTTATATTATTATAATCAGTTTCAACAAGAAATTTATTTCACTAACATAAATTATGTTAATTGATAAATATAAAATCTAATTAAAATTTTAAACCAATTAAATGTAAAAAATTAACCTTATAAATAATTTATAAGAAAAAGTCATTTGGAACTTAAATGTAGTAATTTTTTACTACACATTAAAAATGAAATGTTTCAGAAATATATTACAAATACACAGACACAAAATTATTATTTTTAACATTAAAATATGATGTTTAATTTTAAAAATTATATCTGTCAATTTTTCAAAATTGTCATTTTAAATTGGTTGGCTATTAAAAGGCTATAAAATTAAATTATAAAAATATTGGGTTTTATGTGTCAAATAGAATTTTTTATTGTATTTTTCTAATAAAAAAATGTGTATGATTATCAAAGATATTTTATTTAATATTAAATATATATATATTTGATTAAAATAATTAATCAATTTAAATTAAAAATTATTATTAAGATAAAACTATTTGGAAGAATAATAATATTTTTTTATATCCAATTGGTTCTTATTTTCTGATCACATTAAATGGTAACCCATGAATTCATTTTATATTTATATAATTCGTAAATTTTCATAATTTATTTAAAAGTATTTCTAATGGCTAGTTTATATATTCTTATATTGAATAATAATATATTAATAAAATTTTATTACACAATAAAACTTGGTGTTTCCTGTAATGCGAGCCATCCAAGAATGAGACTATTGCGTGTAACACACACTAACATAGTGTTGAATGTATTGAAATATATAGAATATATTTTAAATAGTAAATAAATTATATAATATCTAGATATTATATTCCCTTACACAATTGATGTCGCATGTCATAATCACTATCAAATGAAATGTTCTAACTTTAGAATTTCAAGGTGTTATACACATGATCATCATTCTGAGAAATAGTTGGGGAGCTAAAGAAATGAATGAAAATGGTTTGGATATTTCCTCAAAGTGATGTAAAGGGGGATCTGAAATCATTTGATGTTAATATTATATTTATTAAAATAACCAAAAGACTAACGATATTTAAAATTTTCTTGATTAATTATTTCATGTATTTTAGTGTGTATGGATATTTGGAATGAAAGGAAATTGTTCTTTAAATTGTTTTCAAATGTATAAAATGGTATAGAGCTAAAAAATTTGTTTTTTTTCTTAAATATTGTTTCATCCAAATATAAAAATATTATAATAAAAATTAGTATCCATATGTAGGATTTTTTATGAATTACAAAGAAGTTTAATGTTGTAAGAATGTTGGAGATGATTTTAGAAGATTCATAAAACATTTATAAGATCTAAAATAGTTAATGATGAAGGTGAAATGACTATAACAATCTAGTTTTTGGGAAAACATTAGTGGAAAATTGAAATTAGTTTCCAACCTATTCCAATTATGGATATCCTATTAATAAATGGAAGTATAATGTACATTATGACTATAAAATGAAATTTATGTGAAGAAGGGAGAGAAAGTAATCCCTAAATGTTTTATATAGATTACTTATATGGATTGAAATTATTATAGGATGTATTCCATAGAGAATCAATTGATGGAAGAGGTAACTAAATTGGATCAAGTCATCCAACTTTGGTTTCCATAAGATATTTGATGTGTTTTAGAATTGTTTCCAGATTAATATTTATTATCTATTTTCTAAACTAAATAATTTGATAGAGGAATCAAAATGATCCATCAAAATGAGTTTTTATATGTAGTCAAAAAGATAAGTTCTTACTTTCTGTTGGTAGGAAATTTGGGATATGTTTTTCTGAAGAAATATAAAAGTGGAACATGATATAGGACCACAATAATATGTTCTGAACTAACAAGGGATTGATTCATAACTTGTTACACCAATATTTTTTACATCTATCATGCTGAAATAATACAATAAACTATTGTATTGTTCATAGTTCTAAAAAATTTCAAAGGTATATACTACATGTTGTATTAACCTAAAATAATTGTTTTCATGCATATTGTGTTGTATTAGATTATTTCCCAAAAAAGCCAAGGTCATGTTACTCTAGTTGAGTATTGAACCTTTTATATACTTTTATTCTTGTGGATATGGGTTTTTTCAAAAGAGTGATAAATCATTAACAATAAGTGAATGTTGTTTCAAAATAAAGGAAATATAAATTAAAAGATATTACTAAATAAACCCCTCCCTCTCTGTGAGATACATTGATCATTTTTGTGACTTTTCAAATACTATTGTCTTGGTTCGCATCACTAAAAATTAGTTGATGATGATTTTTGATATTTGTATAGAGAATTGTGTTGGGATCAATTTTTTCAACATGCCGATGTTGGTAATGTTTTGTTTAATTTTACATTTTCATCATTATCTATCTGGTATCAAGAGGTTTTTCTAAAAGTAGTATACTATTTTTGACTGGTTGATGTTTTTTTGTGGACTAATGATGATGGTGGCTACCAGTTTATTTATAACACACTATTAGGTTGTGGTGATGATAGTGTTAGCGGGACATATATTTTTATTTTGAAATGACATTTATTTTTTTATTCCAGGTGTTGTTTTTCTTGACTTATAAATCCATATGCAATTGTTTTTTTTCTATTTATTTATTCCAAATTTTAAATTTAGTTGGGATTAATATGAAATAAAAAATGATGTGGAGCACTTTACCTTTGATTAGTGTTATTCGAAAAATCTATGTGGTAAAATTTTAAAATATACATTTGATATTTGTATGTACTATTTGTAAATTTCAATTTTTTGGATGTTTTTTTGTGATTGTTTAGAATTTTCCTAAAAAGAGTTTTAAATATCATAAAAAACATGGATTAATAGGATTTTTAGAATTAAAAATTATGCGTTGAGTTATATTTTTTTAAATTAATAATAATTTCAAATTGTGTAGTGAGCATAAGAATCTTTGTTAGAGAATGGATTAACCATGAATATGGGATGGTAAGATGATGATTAGGTTACAAATAAAGGTTTTCATTTATATTTGGTTCTAAATGTTTTTACTATTTATATATTGTCATGGATAATGAATGAGATGATAACATTAGATATGTTATTGGAGATAAGTTAAAATGTAGAAAGGATTAATATTTTTTCAAATTTCATTTGAGAAAGAAGACTATGATGAAGAACCATTTGATGTGTTTTTATATGGTGATCGCTACTAATATGTGAAAAATAAAATTTGATAATGATGAAATTTTATGAGTAGTTGTTCTAAGACAGTTGGTTAAATTTTGTTTAAATAATTTTTAACCTGTATTAACATTAATTGGTAAAGTATATATGATCAATTATTAAAGAAGTTGAACTAGATTAAATATCTCAATGAGGCTCACATATGATTCATGTGATTTATAATAATTAATTTAACGATGGAAGATTATTTGTAGCTATTATAATGAATTTTATGTATTTGAGATATTTTTTAGTATTATAAAGTTTGGAGTTTATTTTGAGTTAAATATTCATGAAAAAATTCAAATTAAGAGTTAAATTTGAATAGATTTGAACATATAGGTTTGAATTTTAACTAATCCTTGTATATATTGGTTCACTTGGGAATAAATGTTGTTTTATTTCAGATATGCTATATTAATATTATGGAATATCAGATGTATTAGATTAAACATGGTGTAAAGGAAATATGGTAGAATAAATACAATGATATGGATATATTAATGGAGAAAATATGAATTTCATTTGATTAGTTTTATGAGATTAAATAAGTCTCACAAGATCTATGAAAACAGAAATCCATGGAGACGGTGAAATAGTGTATTAAAAACTGAATTGTGTGAAAAAAAGCTTGTAATGACATGGGATATGTCAAATTTATCACTGGATATTGAATATTAATTTGATGAAATGGAAGAATATGTTAGATATCCATGAGATAGAATCTAAAATCATATAATACATATCAAAATATATAAAATCTACATCATATCAATCTGATGCTACCTAGACAGACACAAGTTACATCCAAAATTTTTTATGATCATTCTAAAGATTGTAGAGAAAAAAAATGGATGAGTACAATAAATCATGTAGATAAATTTGCTCTTAAATTTGAAAAAATATATTCTAATAATGATATATAAAATTCGTCAAGTAACACTTAAGAAATATATATATCATAAATGTGAGATCTTTACAGAAATTAAGATTGAGATTTCAAGAGCATAACTTTAATTCCAATGTTTTTTCCGTATTTAGAAAGTCTTTTAATATCATTATTACTATTATAGTAATGATTCTATACTATTATGATGATCTTTGAAGAATAATAACAAGTCTGTGTTGTGAATGATATAGCTACTTCATAGTAATAATAGCTACTCTTTATCAAGCATATAAAATAAAAAATGACAAGGGATCTTTGGAAAGAATAAAGGAAAGAGGGAAATTATGATTCAAAAATATTATTAAGATATTATATCCTATGTGTTGGATAATTAATTGTAAAAAGAATAAATTATAAATTATATAATTTTTTAGTATAACTATTGTAATAAAATTGTGCGAGTTATAAGAAAATAAAGATTCAAGATAATTAATAATTATCATTTAAATTATAATAAATCCCACATAATTGAGAGAGTTTAAGATATAATATTGATTGTTCTTAAGTGATTTTATTTGAAAAAAATTAAATGAGAATTAATAAATCAAATATTTTAGAGATTTAAATGAAAATATATTACTATTTTGATGAGTTTGATTAAAAATATTATCATAAAAAATTGAAAATCGTATATTGAAGGGTTTTTATATTCAAAATTTGGAAACTAAATCAAAAAGATATCCTTAGGACATAAATAGAAAAATAAGATAAAAATATATTGGGTTAAATACTAATATTGTTCTATTCCTTGAATTTTATTATTATCGAAGAAGAGTGAGTTATAAAAAATATAAAATTATTGTAAATGTTTTATTATTGTATATGGTATGAGAATTACACCAATTATATTATTGAATATCCGTTGTATTTAAGTAGAATAATAAGAATAGATTTAGGGTTATCAATGTTGTTCTTCTTGATATTCATTATTATTTAGTAAAAGGGAAAAAGTTTTCCTACATATCTATTTGGTCGAACTTAATAAGGTTTGATGGAATATCAAAAAAACATTAATATAGATCAACATGATTGCCAATTACTGTCACATGTGTGAATTTTCATGATGAATAAGGATTAAGACTACCATTATAGATTTTTGTGAATGAAGAAAATATGTGGAAATCCCTATTAATTTCTTCATACCTATAAATTGATATTAAATTATTTCTATTAAATTAGATATGTATTACATTTGGGATCACAAATCAAATAGATGTAGTTGAATCTTGTATTTAAAGAGGGACGGTTTGGAAGATAAAAATTTAGGGATTTCTAATATCATGGTTTCTCCAACATAATTGGTTCAAGGATATACAATCACCTGGGCATCTTCTTGTTAAAAAATTAAAATTAATGACTAGGTGGGCAGATATAAGGAAATATATGGATATATGAATTCTTAATATACTTGTTAAAACACATAGAAATCTAAAATCTCATCAACACCTTTAGTATATAACTATAAATATATAATCTCAAAATGAAGAAAAATAATAAAACTATGTATCAAAGACAAACTAAAATATCTTAAAACCATTGAAAATTTTCATAAATATCACCACGAGTTTGAAAATGATATTCTCCCTCTAAGGCATATCCATATAATAAATAAATCATAGGACATTTATGTGGGATACCACTTTTTTTATATTTTTTAGTGCATCCAGGGTAATTAGAAATAGAGTTTATGTCATAATTTCACGGGGATTATCTCACAAATAAATACCCAATTTGATCCCATGTTTATGATAAATAAAATAAAATCAGAATTCTCCTTGATTTGTTATATTTACGAATGTGTTATAATGCATGGGTAAATTCCTAATACTAATTCATGAAATGATTTCATGGATATGTTCCCCATGTATTACATAAGATTAAATTATTATTATTATGATATAGAATATATATGTTATTCAAGATTGGAAATAATTTTTATTTGGTAACTTATTCTATTAATAAACAGAAAATTGAAAAAAATAAAATTTCTTAGAGTCTGGATATTCACTCAATATTATTACATTGAATCATTAAATATTACTACATTACAACACATCCAATCATACGTTTTTAATGGTTGTGGTAGTATAGGAAAATTTTATTTTCACACCTTGTGAAATACTCTATATCTTTTAATCTGATTCATATGTGCGATGATAAAAAATTAAACACTATATCATGATAAATGATTTCACATTTTTGTATAATTTTACTATCACTGAAATATAATTGCATCAACCATGAAACATCTAATCATAGCTGTGATATACCCTTAATAATACTCTGGTATTTCCTATTTAGTGAATATCTCCTTTAATCACCCACTATCAGTAAATCAACAAAGTCATTGTTTTATTTTACCTTATTTAACATTATATATGAAAGAGACTAAAATAATATCAAAAAAACCTTTGGATATCATCCAAAACACATTTGGATATCTTTTAAAATAGTTTTGAAAAACTATTTCTAATTTCTCCTCATATCAGATCATATGTCAATCCTTTTAAACACCCCATTAAACATTTCTATTAAATCAAAAATACTTTTAGATTAAATCTATAATTCAAAATTAGTATCCATTCATTTAACTGAAAAATGTGACCCTATGGGACGTTATATCATTTAAAAAAATATGAATCACTTTATCCATTAAATTATGATATGTTTTTACTCTATAAAAGAATCAATTCAAATCAATCTATAAAGTAATCTAGAATGATCTCCATCAAACACATGTATCTATTTACCTATTTTCTCTAGGCATAACTGATTCTAGTATTTAATCTCATATGTTCCACACCTAAATGGCATGGAGTTACTATGGGACATATTTAATTCCAATACAATATCGATAAATCATATGTACATAAATCTATCTGTAAATATTGAAATTATTGACAAATATGTCACATTTCATTCACCATTATTTATGTGTTCATCACTTATTCTATTTAGATAAGCATGTAATATGTACTATCTAGGTTAGGTCAAACAGTATGTATTTTATCTAAATTGAGAAACTATATTTCCTGATAATTTTAAGAGATAGAAAAATTAAAATCTTGACTAATCTTGACATGTTGACTTGATCAAAAACCTACCCTTACACCCCATTATTATCTATGATTCAATGAATTTCGTATGAAATGTTTAAATATATAAAATTTATCAAGCTAGATATTTCTACAACATCAGGTATTAGGGATTGAATATGATCCATGAACTCATATTCTACTAGACACATAGTGTATGGCACTCCATGTGGTATACATATTGAATCATACAACACATAAAAATCACCTCTTCTAGTTTTTTTCCTCATGAGATATTCTTAATATCTATAAAATAATCCTTATGATTCCAACCTTTACATTTCATAAAAACCTGTAATACGACACAATGAATCATCAGTTATGGACAAACTCAATGTCAATATTTCATATTTCAATTATAATTAGATTTTATGGAATTAATATCTTTATTTAAATTTATATATCCAACTTTAATGAATGAAAATATATAGATTTTCTTTTAGAGGAAAAATTTTATATTCCTAAAACTATATTAATAATATTTAAAAAAACACAAAATATGGAGTATTCTATCATATCATATTTAATAAACTAACATATCAACAATATGTTTTATTTACATTCTATAATAATTCTGACATAATAAAAATATATATAAATCCATTCACATATCTATATAGAAATATGACAAAACTAAACAACTAAACAATTTATTGAGTAACATTTATGATGTTAGAAATTTTAAATCTGGGAGAGACATAGGAATGATATTCTTAAATTTCCCCTCCTTGATCATATTCAAATTAAAAAACATTACAACATAAAATGTTATAATGTAATCTTATACTATGTACATAAAACAATATCTATTTTTAAAACCATCTACATTGGAACACAATTTCCCGAAAAAATTCCCATGAAATAATAACAACATTTATATTATTATATTACACAACATCATTAACTCTTTAAAGATAAATTGTAATTCAAATTTACTAGAATAATCCTTATTAAATAGTGATATTCACTTTTCTTGGAAACTAACTATATTACGTAAAATTTCATTTTCTATCATATATATAAAACTCTTTCTATTATTAATTAATAATCACTTACGTTAGACTGATAGGGCCTTTATTTTTTTTAATTCGGATTTCAAAAATCATACATAATCCCCCTGGCCTCTTAGAATTTATATTCTATTCAGAACATCATAATTATATAAAAACTCTATTTTGATAGGAAATAATACATTCCTATTTTTGAATGAAATATTTAAAAATACACTATTATGTCTATATTAAATAATTTATTCAATATTATTAGACTATTTTCTATAGAAAATATGATTATTAATAAATGTAACCCATTGATTTGTACTGGGGATGCATTCCACAATATTTTAACAATAATCTATATTAAACAATTCTTGAATAAAACATTTTCCCCTTTTCTATATTTTAGAACATGTTATAGAATCTAATGAATCATAATCCTTGGGTATACAACTAATAATATTATATTTTTCATAGAAACACTATTTATTAACACATTTTTCTTTTCACATATGAGAAATGAGTGGAGGATACCCAATTATTACTAAGATTCATTTGATCTTTTGTTACAATAAAATCCATAGATACAATCATCCTTTTACTCATCACATAAATGAAAAATAAAATCTTCATCAATTCATCCCTAGATGTACAACCCTTGTATATTTTGAATTCTATTTAAATATACATCTAGTATCACAAACCCTTCAAAACTTATGATCTGGGTTATATAACATTGATTTTAATCATGGTAATTTAATGGATATTCCCAAAATCATTCAGGAATATTAATAATTCACTCGTATTGAATCATTACCCCTTCATAATAATACTTTCAAGGTTCAACGACTTTGTTTGGAAACTAGATTATGAATTATTGGACTCTATAAATATAATTCCTCCTTTAGTATTGAACTTTTACCCACTTGTATAGTCTACAAAATAATAGAACCATGAAATCACATGACCAATCCATTTGCTATAAACTATTGAGAAGAATAAGAAAACATATAATCAATTATCATATTATCAAAGAATTTACCTAGATAAAAAATAATGTATTCCTAAACCATAGTAAACTTTAATGAAACATTTAGTATTAATAATAAATAAGAATACTCAATCCTGGTGAGCATGTGACTGGAGAATAAATTACATTTTGTATTTTACATCAATTTACCATTAATCCATTATTCAATAATTCCATAACTATCAAAATAATTTAGATTCCCCCTTTGAATAATTTCCAAACATGGTTACTCAAATATAGTTTCACTATAGAACATTTCATAAATTAGAATTCTTATTAGTAGTTTATATTAATCTTTTACTTCTTAAGGATTAATCTTAATGAAAATGTTTTTTATAATTATTCTATTATATAGAATAGAATTTTTATCTAATATGTATCCTCTATTTGACCCTTTTATAAGGAATTATATTAAATAGTATTCAAAAAAATTATGACCCCATTTAAATTCATTATATCTTTCATCAATCCATGATCCATATTCTACTTTGAAATAAGTCTACTTGAGTGTTCATATGAACACTTATCTTTTTTGGTTGTGAATCATCTAAATCCTATCATATACAAATCCTAGATAGTTGAGAATAGAACTACCTAAACAATCAATCTACTGGATAAACTAAAATCAATTTTTTCAGTATTTTAATGATTAGATATTCTTAGATAAGTGTAACAAAATAGAAAATGATAATAATTGGATAAAAAATATAGTCCAAGGGCACCTAACTATTTTATGATACTACTTGGTCAGATAATCCATGGTAACATATTACATTCATTTCTTACACAAGATAATCCTGGAGAACCGTGATTTGTCACGAAGATATTTAATTGGATGATTGAGATATTAAAACATTATTCATTGGGATATAATTTAATACTTAGAATTTACAAGGGGATTTAATCTCACAATCTTATCTCTTGTTATTCCATTTAGAAGAACATGAATTTAACCAGTTATTTTAAAATCATATTCCATCATCTAAATAAATATTTTCCATTTATATTGACTTAAAACTCAATATATAGCCAAAAAATTGTGTTAGTATCCAAATAATATAATCCAATCCAATTTACACATAAAAATATGCATCATGTGAATTCTTTACAAGATCTATTCTTGTAATTCCTTACAATACTATAATTTTTACTGTCACTAAATTATAATACCATAATGATAGAGAGCTATCCCCTTAACTTTCTAAAATAAGGAATATGCCTATTTTTTTTGGGTTTCCCCACCCTAGATTACTTTTTCCCATGATACATTACTCAAGAGATATTAAAATCCAAAAAAACACAAAAAAGTACACTATATTTATGAATTAAATTCAATATAATAAATTTTACAACAAACCATGTTCAAGGAAGATAAAAACTAATCATATATTATCATACCTAACATAAAATTTAGGACTAGAAAATTTTAATGAATTAGATTAAAAATTTAAACCAAAGAACACCCACATTCATAATTTATAATAAATTTAATTATTTGAATTTGTTATGATTAACTTTTAAATAATATTTCTATTTTTAAATTGAAGCATGAGAGAATAATCTATGAAAATTCTGTAATTTTTATTACAAACATTTATATTCCATAATTTATATATTTAACATTATAAAATATATAGAATACTAAATATAATTATATGTTACTATTTATTAATTATAAACATTAATGAATTCAATTTTTATTATGTAAAAATTTTACTATGTCTATATATCACATAAATAAATATTTTTTAAACCATGATAAAATCAATCAAAATAAATTTTATTATCTTGTTTATATGAATTTTCGAATATATATATTTTAATTTGGACCCTTTAATTTGATTATTATGTACATTTTAAGATTTTTATAAATATAAAAAATTCATATTATTCCTTATTTTTTAGTATTTAAATACTTTATAATTATACCTTTATAATGAAATAAAAATTTTATTAAATATATAATAAATAATAAATAACATGTACAAAATAAATTATAATATTATATTTTAATATTAAGGAATCTTTACAAGATAATGTTTCATAAACATTTGTTTTATTATTTGTAAACCATATATAATTAACTAATTTAAAAATTGTTTATCAAATAATAAATATCCCATTGATACCTTTTGATAATATATTTAATTATTTATAAATATTTATTTCAATTATTTATTTTATATAAAGGAAAATACACATTTTCCTCCTAAATCATATTTCTTGATTCCGTAGTAATCTTATATTATGATTCTCAATTGTATTATATTTTTTAATTAGAACTATAAGATACCTCTAATATTAATGGGATTAATACTATCAATCCCACTATAAGACTAATAGGCTATTTTTATCTACTGAAAATCATTGGTATTCAAAAATTTATATCCCATATCATCACTTATGATGAGTTATATCATATTTAAAGATAGACATCGATATCTCTTTGGGGATTAAAAAATATTATTTTTTGATACAGTCATAGTTGATCATGATCTAGTATACGAGTGGGCTACACACTATGTCTTCAGAAAAATGTAATATAAAACTATGTAACATTATATTATAACATATATATTTTACTATGATACAGTGTGTGAGAAATATTTAAACATATTGTTTTTAATTACAGGAATAAGATATGCAGTGTGATTTTATTTTCATTATATTTTCATATTTCTATGAATCAAATAACATGAATTAATAATTGATACCACTAATGTAATATATGAATATATTACTGCTTAATCTAATAAAAACACCTAGATATATATAGTCCTATGAAAAAAACATGCATCTAGAACAGATAATATGCACATTAAGAATGAATGATATATAAAAATCATATATCATACATTTAAGATCATTAGAAACATATTCATACCATCAAATGGTTTGACGAAGATCACGAAGAATATCAGAAAGACATCACATCTATAGGAATTGTGAATGGGCCTACTAGATCACATGGAGTTTATGGGGGATCTTTCTTCCATCATGGGGTAATAGTTCATAAAGCAGAAATTAGAAAATATTATTTAGAATATGTGATAGGAAGCTTCAATTTCTTATTCACACCCACTTACATCTCATGGAATCAGTTCATATTAGAATTCATGGATGCTCCTCATGTTTTGGCATTAATACATTCCTTGTAACTGATGATTAAATTCCCCAAATTAATTCATTTAATAATTTCATTAGTGTTTTCTCGATACATAACATCTTGTATAACAATTATTATAAATATAAAATACATGTCAGTGATTTTTGAATGTTAATATTTACTATTGTTGATTATTCAATCAATGGAAATAAAATTTTATCACAAAAAATTCTCAACAATTCAAGTAATTTATCTTAATGATTTCTTGATATTATCACAAATCCATGCACTATGATGTCAACAATTTTACATTATGGTTTGGGAGTAATGGTAAAAGGCACTTATATTTTTTTTCTTAAAATAGACTTTCAATCATATAGTATTATTGACGAAAATGATAGTATTTTCTGAAATATTATTTAATTTTATTTTATAAAATTTTATTAGTTAATATAATTAAGAATGAAGTATTATTTCATGCCTTATGATACATCCAATTGTGATCTATTATATATAATTATATTATATCATTTATGCAGGATTTATGGAGTATATCCTTCAATAAAAACCAACATGCATTAGGGATATAGTCATCTACATTGGAGACAAAACTCATTAACAATTTATTCTTTGAGTAATTGTTTTCTTTCTTATTTTACATTTCATACAGACAAGACACAAGATAGAATGATATAGAGTTATATACTTATTGAATAGGTTTATCTGTAATATTAATAGTAATTATTTAAAGGAAAATGTTTCATTGATTATTCACCCATATGTATTGTTCACATCGATAACATTTTATGGATGATATATTTGAATGAATAATTTAAAAAAAAGTTTTTCTCGAAAATTTCAAACTTGATCTTATACTTTTCATACCGTAAATAAATCATATCATACACATATCTATATGATCATTATGTAATTTCATCATAACAAAAAAATTACCAACCGAGTATGTAAACATGTCATATGATTAATAAAATTAATATCTAACAATAAACTCTTGTATATATAATAAATATAATTTGTATATCTAGAATATACAGGTTTCCTAAAACTAGTATAGTTCTGAAAAAAAATTGTACAAAAAATGAGTATTAGAAATAAAATAGATATCTAGTAAACTAAATATAGATAACATTGACAGAATGATAAATGAAAGAAAGGTACTTGATTAAAGTAATTTATATATGAAAAGAATGGGTAGTAGAAATATTTTAATGTGTAATGTATTCATTAGATATATGATTATAAGAATTAAAATATGATCATTTGAAAATTATAGTTATCATTGTGCATCGCCGATGTAATGAAATTATAATTATAAAAACGAAATTTATATTATAAATATATAATTATATAAAATTTAGATAATTGTGTATTTAAACAAATTAAAATTTTGTCTTAATTAATCTAATATACATAAATTATAAGAATATAGTTATTTTTTGTAATTTTTTTGACAATATATTTTGAAACATCATTATTTTTTTATTCAAATTAAATATTAACTCTATTTTATTTAAAAAATTAATTATGAAATTGAATATAAATTCAGATTCATCACATATAAATTACTTAAGAGTGGATTTTAATTATCATTTTAAAATAATGAATTTTAATAAATATAATAATTCACATTGGAAATAAATTGTGTTATATGATCTCATTTTAATGAAAAAATGCATTACTAATTTCTAAAATACATTATAAAAATTAAAAAATGGTTTAAATATATTATTTATTAATAATAAAGTTTAAATCAAATCCTATTAGAAGTATTTAATCTTTAAAATATATTTTGATCCAATAAAACACTATTATTTTCATTATTTTGTATATTTTATTTCAGATATATTTTTTTCAATATTATTAAATGTAAATAAATAATATTTTTGTGTTATATATTTTTTTATTAGTCATAAGAATCAATATTATACAATCTTGATATATAAAAATTAGTCAATTGTTTTTCAAAAATACTTTCCCCTATCTTGTAATTATATCACACTTTATCATTCTTCTTTCCTTACATTAAACCCATAATAAATTGTAAAAACCTCCCTATATTTTTTTCTTGATAATATTATTCAACTTTTGGAGCTTTTGGCCTCACTGTAACACAATCCCCCAATTGAATAGTTTCATAGTAATAGATGGGTAACAAATAATACAGAACATGGTCTTATAATAGGTATTTTTGTTTCATTAACACATAAGTCCTTATAGATACAATAGTTCATTATAATAATGTTCGGTAAATAATATTTGTATTTTTTGATTAAATTATAAATAAAAAAAATTTATAATTCTTTCATTCTTTAGTATTTTTAAATTTCATTTAAACCATAGAAAATTTATACCATTAACGTTTGAGATTTTGTTTCTTTATCAATATAAAATAGGGATGTTGATAAATATTATTTTATAGTTAAATAAAATATTAATAAAATATTTATTTAATCATTACTTTTGTAAATAATAAAATTAGTGTCATGGTAATAATATTAAACTAAGTAACCATTTAGTGTAAAAAAATCAAAATTAATATACCCATAAATTTTGTTATTTTTGACTAATATATATATATATAATGGAGATTATATGACACTATTATAACAATTTAAACTCAATTATTTTTTTCTAATATTTTTTATTTTATGGCCTGTTGGATAATGAACTATGATCAGTACCACCAAATTGATACAGCATTGACATAGTGGAATGAACGTATTCATAGAATATATTTTAATTAAATTTTTATAATTAGTGAATAAAAATTTAAAATATATAATAATAAATAAAAAAACGGTTTTGGAATGGATATTTTGTTAATAAAATTTTATTATAAATTAATTTAGAATTATTATTAAGGTTAATCAGGTCTTATAGGGTGGGAACACTTCTCAATCATTTTTATACTTCATGATTTATTTCCCTATGAAATATATTAATATGTATTTCTTATGTGAAATTATTTAAAAAAAATTATTTTATTCAAAGCCTATTTTGAAAACTAAAAATATATATATCCACATTTAGTGGAAAAAATCATACTTCATGCCTTATGAATATAGTTTGAGTTTTTGTTTTAAACCTTTTCATTATTCCTTATTTACATACCTTATTCCTATTAGCTCTATATTAATTTCAAAAATGATTTAACTGTAACTATACATGATTAAATATTAATCAAATATAACTATTTTTTTGTTAACTATCATTTTTATTACTAAACTGCATTTTGGTTTTTTTATATAATGATACGATATAAACCAAAATTTTCTTTTTGTAACCATGAAGTACCATAATTTTTTATTATGATCTCTTGACATTATATTTCTTTCATTGGGAACACATATGAAAGAAAATTTTATGATGTTATGGGTGGGATCGAAACTGTAAAGACATTAAATTTATTTGTTAATTAATAAATCTCTTTAAATGTTATGTATAATTAATAGAACAAGATCTCAACAGACATTGTTATGACATATTTTTTGTGATAATTTACACATAATTATGATTAAATCTTTAATGTTCATGCCATATTTTTATAATATTCTAATTTATATTTCATTTTCATGTGGAATTAATGTTTCTTCTCTGGATTTATAATCTTATATTATACATAATGACATCTCAACATCCTTACTATTTGTGTATTTCTTATTTTACATTTTCTTTACCCCTAACTATTAACTTCCATCAAGGAATCATTGGATCTTATGAGGTTGCATGTTTAAGTTTTCTTATTTCCATTTTGCAACTACAAAAAATAAATGTAATGAAATTAGACCATATGATACCAATCCCATGGATATTATTAAATACAAATCTAATTAATGATATTACAAAATAATTAATAAAAATCAAAACCAATATAAAACTAAATTTTCAAATATGAGGGTTTTACATGCTTTGTAAATTAAAGAATATAAATTTGTTAAGCGGAGAAAATGAATTATTAGCTAATATGACATAGGGATTAGATTTATATGAATCTGATGTCTGGTACTTCATTCTACATCTAATAAATTTATCATTTAATATTTTCAATTACTTTAGGATATTTAAGAGTATGGGGATCAAACGAAATATTTAATCATAATTTTAGAACAAATACAGTTGTCTAGGATAAATAAAAGTAAATAGTTAATACATAAAAATTAATATCATATACTAATACTAAATTTTTAGTCAAGATTAATGTAGAAAATAAATTTTATAATACAAATTAATCTAAAAAAATGATGGATATTATTCAAAATGTGACTCTAATAAGTAAATCATTCATCATTACAAATTTTTGAGTAAATAAAATTAACCCCATGATTTATTAAGAGCCAATGTGATGACCCAAAATAGACATGAATAGAGAACCTAAAACTAAAACTACCCACACACACTATGATTTTAGAATATTATTTGTTAAAGCATCCAAGGTTGTTTTTTTTATCCCTCAGACAAGGACCGCATTTTAAATACATAAATCAACCTTTGAATGATTATAAATTTCTAAATATATCCATTCCATCATTTAATATCCAAATATATAATTAATTGAAAATATAAATTCAAGTAGAATAATTCAATTATATTTTTCAAAAAATTCATTCCAATCTACAAAAAGTAAGATATAAAACATTAAAGTTTATTGTATTCATATAATTATTATAATATGAATGGGATTTCATATTTATGATGATAATTATCCAAATTATCATTGTAGTACTAGTAATTTTCAATGATTTTACCAAATTCAACTATAATGAATGAATTCAACATTTTAAAAATGGTAATTTTTTATTTTGAGATTTATGAAACTTTTTGGCCCTTCTCTGTATTAATATCCTTGATTTATTATCATCTTCTATCCCTTATTTTTATTTTATTTTTCATATAAATATAATTCACTTCTTTATTATACCTTACATAGGGTTGGAGTGTTTCCATCATCATATTCATATTCATGGTAAGCTATTCCAGTTTTGCATATTTTTTTCCATTGTATATAATTCTATTTTTTGTGGAATTTGTTCATTCCATTTAATGAAATTTATTTTAATATTTTTTATAAAGTAATAAGTTTACCCGAATGTAATTTTTTTGAATGATCCTCCAAAACAATTATTGTGGTTTACATTACAATATGATACAAACTATTATAGTCCACATTTATTGTTATCCATTTTTATTAGACATGGTAAGGGAATAATCAAAACAGATATTTAAAATAAATATATATATAATTATTATTTATTGAATGAATTTTATAAATTTTGACTTTAAGTAAGATATTCATATTATTTTATGAGGTGAAATAGAATTATTTGAAAGAATAATTACAATTCATCCCTTTTATTAATCGAATAAGTGCCCAGATTTGAATCAATTATTTCACCTTGTCTTTTATTGAAAAATGATAAATAATATATCTGTCCACATCAGTAGAAAACCATTTTGTCTATAATTAATGAAAATATTCAATAAAATATGACATATGAGAAATCAAATATCCAAATAGGAGTAATAAAAATTTCATTTATTTAGGGATAAATTTTAATCGTATTGGTTTTGATTCAAACTTAATCTAAAAAACTGAGATATGAGAAAACATGGTTTTTTACCAATACATCAACTTAAACTATATTCAATTTATCTCTATTACCTTAATAGTCCTCTTTGTTCCTCATGCACTTTATATATTACAATAATTTTCCTATAATTCCTTTTCGTCATTAATATATTCTCCTTCTTAGATTCATAATAAAAATGTTCATTTCAAATTCCCCGTGATACATACTCTTGCATAAATAATTTTACATAAAAAACATCATTAACATACAAAGTGTAAAAATGGACTAAAATCATTTGGGATGAAAACATAATTTTACTAATCATTATACATTTCTCAAATCATTTCCTCATAAATGAAGAAAGAATATCAGGCACCGATATGCATTTGTTAAATCCTATAAGATATAATTTTTTAATTTTTTTAATACATTTATCCAACCTATAACTAGAAATATATCCTAAGTGGGTAGTCTGAGGTAAAAACGTTAGAGTCACATCAGAAATAATTAAATATATTAGAATAGTTTTCATTAATAAATATATAGCTACTTGAAATGAATATATAATTAATTATTGTGTACCAAGTTTATTAAATCCATCATCCGGAAGTAGTGAAGACAAATGAATCAATAATTATCCAAGATATTATTATAATTATATCTAAGTGATGAATTGTTATTGTTCAATACTCTATAATTAATAAACTCCACTTTTCTTATTTTCCTGTACATTAGGTTTTAATGATTTAGTTGATCAAACCCCACATATAAACATAATTATCCAAACTCATAAAATTACCATCCCTAAAAATAATTAACAATTTAATGAATTAAAGTGAAAATAATCTACCAATAAAAAATGGCCATTCTAGAAGAATGTTGATGGGAAATAGAATATGAAATATGATTGCCAAACGCAAAAAAAATTACTATCATTGAAGGGAAAATAAACTAAATAAATCACCTATTATTACCAAACATACCACAATGATAATTTATCTCACAAGATTTCTTAATATTTTAACAGATAATCTTAGATATACATGATAAGGGAATATAAAGATAATAATAAACATAACCTATAAGAAATTATAAACTCCTAAATAAAAAATTCCAATATTATCAATTCCCCATTCCCTATGAGAAAAATTCCTTTTATATGAAAAAATATTCTATTGAATATTCATAAATTTAATTTAAATAATTTTCATCTTTTGGTATCTTGATCCATATAAAATATATCCTTAAAAATTAATTGTATGATACATGGATATTCCCCAAAAATCTTCTCTCAAAATCTACATTAATTAGAGAAAAAAATATAATTTTCAGTAATTCTCATCATTTTAGAATAGTGAAAGGGGTTATAAAATAATTAAGTTATTTCATCTAAAAATTAATTCACTTTTAATTCCTCATATCAAAATATTACTATTATTATTTTTTATCTCTATCTAAAGATCAGTTTATTTAGATAAAAAAATATGGTTTTCATAAAACATGTAATTTGTATAGAATTACTATATTATAAGGATGAATTATCAATTTATAAAACCAGTTGAGTTATAAAATATGAATATAAAGATTAATATTCTTCATTTTATAATATTATTCTATCTTATATAACCTGTGGATAAAATTTTAATATCTAATTAATGTTTAACATTTATAATGATTTTAAGTTTTGTATTTTTCTTTAAAATCATGTATTTTGAAGCAGGGCTTGGTTTTTTATTTCCTAGAACGAATCATACAGTTAAATTTTTACGATAATAAATTAATTTATCTCGTAAAAATTAGTATTCAACATAATTTTATCATGTATATTATTTTAATTCCTAAAAAATTTAATTCCCTAAAATATTTTTTTAATATGATTATGTGTGTTTTTTAAAATTAAAATTTAAACTATATGTATTTTTTTTTGAAATTTTTTTTTAGATTTTAAATTATATTTAGCACATTATTAAATTTTTAAATCATAACCATTTTAAATAAAATTAATTACCTAGGATTGAAGTAAATTATTAAGGTAAAAATAAAATATTTTAAATGATAAAAAATAAAAACACTCCATGTTATCAAAAATAGATATTTCATGTGAGTATCAATCTAAATTCATTTTCAACATTTATTGTATCCATTTTGTTCCTTCAAAACTTGAATAATAACATTCAATTATTGTAAATGTTAATGGTTCTCCCAAAAATACCCTTTCAATTACTTATAAATGGGTAACCCTTCATCTACTTCTAGTAACACCATTACAATGAATACCTCCTTTAAAGTATAATTTTTTTTCTCTAACCATAACCCTATACTTATAAAATAAATTCATTTTTCTCTCTTAGTTGTCCAAATCCCTTCAAATTCAAGGAGACATTCAAGGTAAATTTATATCACAGACATGAGTATTATAAGATACATAGTTTTGTTCTTATTTTTATTATTTCAAATTGACTCTACACACATTTATAAAATTATATAATTATCATTTATATACATTATTGTTACTATATTAGGGTTTTTTCATTATTTTCTGTTTACTCATCCATAAAGAAAACAAATGTTGCTTGTGCATTGTGTAGACTTCCACCTTCATGAAAAAAAAATGTTTTATTTTCCTTTTCTTCTTATATGTTTGGATATAGGGATTTTATTATCGGATAAATATGATATTCATGATATTATTAAGGTTTTGGTATCATAAAAATAGAGAACATATTAGTTATATGATAAAAATAATAATCATTTAAAACAATATAATAAAGATAATAATATTTTATTAAAATTATATAATTTTTATTATTTACTCTTATAATTACTTTTAGTTTTAATATATCAGAGTAATAAATGCTAAACAGTATATTTATTCTTCTAGTATATTGAAATTACAACAAAAATACCACATCATGATTCATTACATTTTAATATATTCGTGGTTGGGTCCTTTTGAATTACTAATTGAAAAATACTATGTGTTATTTAACATTAATTTATATGGGAATGAATTAATAGTATAATTTGAAATAATTCTGTAAATAATAATAATTATTTTCTTTTTAAAATATTATATCTATAATTAATTTATTTATCAAGGAAACACACTTCGACCGTTAAGAATCATCAAAATAATCCTTGAATTGACCTCAACAACAAATATAAGCATTAAAACACTCACAAAATGAAATTAATAAATAAATTGTAAATATAAATAATCAATATGTTTATGTTCATTGATATATTAATGATTACATTTCAAATAAAAATGAACAAGGACATAACTATTACGATAAATGATAAAATGAACCAAACAATAAACACTAGATGTGGAAAATATGAAGAATTCATATAGAGAATGAATATTTATAAGAATTATAAATTAAAATGGATACACATATTATAATTAATTAATTTGATAACATATTTAGGTTTATAATAATGTAGGATAATGTTTTTTTTTTGAATTTTGGATAAGAGGTAATTGTTTTAGTCTCAGTTTATATTTATTGAGACCGGTTTATATTTTACACATTGTATGATTTTATATAGTGTACCTACCCCATGATTTTATAATTTTTTATATTCCAATATATTTTATGATATTAAATATTGAATTACATGTTATAATTATCATTGGTTTTTAGTTCTAGTTCTCCAAATGTGGTATGGTTTATCGTCAGAAATTTCTCATATCGAAACATATTTTTTATATATACATAATTCTATTTTTTAATGTATATACTACTTATTTTAGAAATCATTTCATATATTAAATTTTTATTCATCCAATTTTATGGATTTTTATGGAAATTACTATGTGGTAAAATCCCCATAACAAGTTATGGATGTTGAATGTAATGAAGACCAAGGGCTCTAACCTATATAAGATTCCCAATCACAAGGGGAAGTTAACCAATAAGATTAAATATGGTTCATGGATTATCATGTGAATTCATGGAATACATGATGACAATGACCATGATTCCCTCTATCCATGTGTGAGTGAGATTAGTGTTATTAGTATGAAAGTCCAGACATTTTTGAACAACATATGTGATATCCCAAGGTATAATGATCACACCATGGATGGAGTTCTGGATGATAATGGAGTCATATTACACATGATTAAGGAGAATAAAATTTAAATAAATAAAATTATAATTGTATTATTTCAATGTCAATTTTCTGAACTCTATCTTAAGGGGTTCTGAGTAATATGTTATTCAATCCGCAAGGGTTTTCTTGGTCTCAGTTCTGATTCTTTGATACATAATACATTTTATACTCAATGTGTTCTTTGAATTATATATTCACTACCCATGGATATATTTTTATCATACTCATTTTACAACATGAAATTTACTAGAATGAAAATTTTCTCTTATTCTAGTGGTAATAAATTACATAATTTTTCTAGTAATAAGAGTTTTTGGTAACACTAATTATATTCATTAACACCGTATCTTTAAATATAACTTGATTCACATAAGTTCGGTACATCGTACTCTTTAATATATTATGTGGTATACCTTCATTGTTATATAAGGATACAAATTCCTACCACATAATCTCTTTTATAAAAATTTCCCACTTCTTGAGATCTGTTCTATTCAAATCATCCACTTTAAATTTTTGGAGAGTTTAGGATCATGAAATTCATTTATTTACTTATTTGGAATCACTTTGTTCAATATGATGCACCTGAATGCATCATTTACTTCGTGAATGTTATGGAAAGATTAGATTTAGTGTTTCCCAACCTATACATTCTACTAAGTCATAGTATAATGACAGTGTAGGGTCAATCCCCTGAGGAGAATGAGCTAGAAAACTTAAATATATACTTTGAACCATATGTGTCAGAGTCTTAAAGGTTTGATTGATTTTTGAAAACCTAATATTATGGATATTGGGTTTTGATAAAAGAGAAAGATAAGGGATTATGATCAATTTCAGGGTTCAAAAAAGGTTAATCTCAATCCAAATTTGGTAAGGTCATGTGGTTTAATATGTGATGTAAGAAAAGGACACTAGTTGATAATGTTAACACAAACTTGATCTATTTAATAGAAAATATTCCTTTATCTAGAGATAAATATATCCTCTATGCACTCATCCAATATTCCAAGGTTGAACATGTCATTTTTTATTGTTCATAACATATTCTACTCTAAATAAGATAGGTTCATTAATTCAAACATTCAGGGTCTTGGTGTTTGTAAACGAAGTATATAAACAATTTCTATTAATATCTATTACTGTCACATAGGGATTCCCAGATTAGAGTAATATATTTATTAAATTGTACCACACCTACTCTCGATTCCCACCCTAAGTTGGTTATCCAATCTTTTTATAATTGATCAATAGAAACAATATAATTGAATATATACTCAAAATATCCAATAAAGTTTGAGATCAGTCAATTAAAAAAATGGAAATCAAGATTGAGATAATTAAATCATAAGTGGATCAAATCTAAAACTAAAAACATACTTGAACCAAGTAAAAGGAAGAACACAACATGGTTTTATTGTTCATTGGAGATTAATAATTGATAATTCATGTAGATCATATTAATGATGTAAAATAATGATGAATAAATTGTAATTGTAATCCATGGTTCTTGAATGGATGTAAAACATTGAATCAAATAAAATCCAACTGAGTTTTTGGAGAAATAAAAAAAGAAAAATTATAGAATAATTGATTGAAAATTGGAGAAGCGTTGAAAAATATCTCTATTGAGAACATAATAGATTATATAATTGGGATATTATATGACTTTTATTGTTTATTCACATTGTGTAATTCCAGTCCCGTAATTTTTATACAGATTTTTATTTCAGCATAAATCTCTTGTGAATCTATTTCTGGATCATTTAGATTTGTAAATTGAATCCTTTCATGATGTGTAATTGATCATCATGGAAAGTATCTTCCATTAGTTTTGATCTTAAAATTTGGAATTGATACTGAATGGTACACTATGTGTACTAGTTAATCATGTCATTTAATCACTTCATGGCTTGGAATTCTTTCACAACATTATTCATGACATTTCATGTGTAGTAAAAGATTACTACACATCATGTTAATGGGTTTCACGATGTGTAGTGAAAATATTTGCCCCTTTTCCCCATCATTTTAATAAAAACCATGGAATCCAATTTATTTAAATAATCAACACATACCAGGTACGTTATCTATTAAAATATTGAAAATTAATATTAAAAAATTAATAGAATTTATATATTATTTCTGATTATCTAATTCCTCTATAATTAGACATTTTATTATCCTTAAGAAAAAAATTACTCCATAGGGTTTTCAAAAGGAAATAAATATAGAAAATAGGAAAAATTTATATCACAAGTTCTCCCAGTGGGGCCCTCGCTCTGACTCTCAAATCCCACCTCCAATAGGCCAGGATCTGGTGACTAGCACCGAGTAGGCATATTACTTAATTGGGAGAAATTTCCTAATAACCTGTAAAGACACACACATCATAATTCCCCCAAATGCTGAAATTTAAAAAAAAAACTATGGAACAAAATGAATGCCTACACCTAATCCCAACAAGTAAAGCATGACAGAATGTAAAGTATTGAAATTAAACTACGTCAGACAACAAGCTCACCAAAAACAATAGTCTAGAAATAGAATATTCTAACCTTTAAATACAAAGAGGTACTAGGACTGCTACTCATAGCCGTAGGAACGCCTCAGCCGGTCGGGAACTCAGAAATCTCAGTCATGTCCTAGTTCTCCCTAGACTATTTCAAAAGGATTCCCATCTGCACAAACATGACACGTGTGGGAAAAGCTCGTGTAGGGGTGAGTATAACAATACTCAATAGAGGACCCCAGAAAAACAGAAATCAAAAAACAAAAGAAAGGCATGGTCAACAATACATTTTATATATATACTGAACATTTAATAGGAGAACACAATCCAGATACACTCAAAACCCAGTCCCATTGTCTAGAGACAAGTCACACAACCGCAAAACCCCACAAGGGATTCAGTTCGAAGATTTCATGAAGCACTCATTTCGGGAAAACTCGTTCCACGAGTCTAAAAGCACTGATTATTCCCATCAATAAAGCACTATTAATCGTGAAAATCCACGAGATATAAAAACACTCATTACGGGAGAACACCCTTATGAGTGAGAAAAGTAGTGATAGATAGATACACTCATTGTGGGGGAACACTCTTTTGAGTGGTAAAGATCATGATACACAGATGAGAATCACTTCTTGGGCCACGGAGGATATCATGACTCATCTGGATTCACCCTCTAGGTAGAGGATAGACGCATGGTGGAGTTGGTCACGTCGATGCCTGACTCTACCTAGGGTCAATAATGATAGAGGATCTCGCTCCAGGCCTCTCAAAGGGACATCTAACTTAGTCATTGAATTTCATACTGAAGGGATCATATTTCTGTGGAGGGAAACGATGTCTGATCATTAGGGGAACGAGATGAAAGAGAACTAACCAAAATGAAACATTTCCAAGATAGGGTGGACAAGAGGACCAATCCATATTCCAAAAATTAAATTGTCTTTAAAAAAGTCACACACCATGTCTTCTGACCCTGGGTACTACCCATGTAAAATAACCTGTGTCATAAGGTTGGTCCGGTAGAAAATTGAAGTTCATTGCATGTGGTACAGATTACACGCCATGTCCGAGTAACTGGGATCGGGTCCAAGTACACTGGTCATGTCCTCATACACAGCATCAACCTAGTTATGCCAACCCTTGTAATCGGTACATCGGATAACCCTTGGTAAGATCCTCACTTTTTTGTGTGGTGGTTTACATGGTCGTGTACTCCATCCCATGTTCATGTATCTCCTGGATAATCTCTGATCCCTTCATAGTTTCCTTTTCCTTGTTGTATAAGGTCCAAATGTTGTGTTCTGAAGCCATGTAGTCTGTCAAGTGTCTAGTTATTTCCTAGAATACATGCTGATCTTTGGGGAAGGTCTAACACGCAATGTGACCAGGGTCACATGTCGTGTGACAACTGTCTGACTCCCAAATCTGTAGCTACTTCTGAGCTTGTCCACACAACAGGTTCTTTGGGATATATGCCTTGCATTGAAGAAAATTTCCATAATTTCAATCTTCCACCGTTGCGCCTTCCGTGTTTCCCCATACATCGATATGATTGTTCGATCATCATGAAACTCATGGGTTTTGGTCTCCCTGACACCACGATGTTAATTCCATTGTTTTCAGGTCTCTGATCGGTCCCAAAAAAAAGTAATGATCCACCCGTATGAAGAACGGTTGAAGAACGGTACTTCGAAACCTGGTTCAATTCATCATCTTCTATCATCATCACACCTATACTATGTTGGCGTGATGACATATCAGCAATTTTGGATTGTTACTTCACAAAACGAATGAGAAATGATCAATTGTTCCTCACCCCAAAAAGAACGTAGAGAACTTATGTAGAAAAGAGAGGAAGAATATACCCTCTAAGAAAATCGAGGAACGAACCTCCAACATAATTATTCACATCATTGATCTTCTCCCATTAGTAGGATCAAACGAAGCAGAAATTAACAACAAATCAACAAGGATTAATTTCCCTGAAATCAACCCTGTAAAACCCTCCTTCTAGAACGTATAAATATATGGATCAACATGTTCATGTATGATCCATGTTCATCACTTAAATTCAAAAACGGGGAAAGGGTAAACAAAATAATATCCCCTACATTGATCTGGTTGAAAAAAGATTGCCACATTGCGTTCATTGGTGGTATTCGTCGAATCTGTGTGGCGTTCGCTCGCGTCATCGTCATCTTCCATCAGGTCCACCTTCTCCAACACTCCAACAGGCTCTCTCTCTCTCAATTAATAGGGTTATGAGGCTAACCCTGCGAACATTCTATAAGCATGATCTTATAGGGGAGTATTATATCGCCACTGAAAAAATTGTTTAATAAATATTATTTACTATATTAATTTATTTCTTCTAAAGTGATTCCTTTTAAAATGCAAAAAATTGTTGTTTGCAACTGACCCATGCTGGTCAATGTTAGGCCCCACATAATGATAAGTCGTTTCTATAAACACAACGGTTCCCTCAGACTTCTGATTCGTGCACCTGTCTAAAAGATATTCCACTTTTTTTTAGGAAAACCACTCACGCCCGCTATTTAAAAGTTTAATTTATTTCAAACATTTATTCCAGGATCTCCCAGCCTTGGAATCACATTCCGTCGAAATGTTTGCTCTAAAAATATTACTATATAATAATTAAAAATAATACATAGTAAATCTGAGACATTTCATTCTCCCCACCATCGGGCTTTATGCCCTCAAAAATCCAAAACAAGGAAACTCAAAAAGATTTGGGTACTAGGCACAGATCTGAGTCTCCCAATCCCATGTGCTCTCCTGAAGATTACTGTGCTTCCACTAAATGCGCAACAAGTGATCCGATCCCCAAAAATGGATCATCTACTATAGATCCTCAATCTCAAATGGATTCTCATCAAATTTTTCTCCATCTTCAATGTCCAGCTCGCCCCAGTCGAGGGCGTGGGATGAGTCTTGCATGGACCTCCTCACCTACGACACATGGGAGACGTTGTATACCGGGTGCAAATGTGGTGATAGAGCATGGAGGTATACCACCTATCCAAATCTGTATAGGATTAGGAATGGTCTGATGAACCTCAAAGGTAGCTTGTTTCCCCAGACAAATCTTTGTAACCTTCGCCGAGTCAAGACCCGAAGAAAGACCTGGTCTCCCTCTTCAAACTCAATAGGTCTCTATTTCCCATCAGGATAAGACATCTACCGAATTTGTGTATTCATAATCTAGTTTTGAATGACTTGTACCTTCTCGTTGGTATCTCGTACCATCTTTTTACCCATGAGTGCCGACGCTCCGGGGTGGGTCCAGCAAAGCGGTGACCAGCAGGGTCTCCCATACAAGGCCTCGAACGGAACCATACTAATGGTGTATTGGTAGATATTGTTGTACGAAAAGTCCAAAAGTGGTAGTTGGTCCTCCAAAATATTACCAAAGTCCACGATACAAGCTCACAACATATCCTCCAGAACCTGAATGGTTCTCTCAGTCTGACCATCAATCTAGGAATGAAATGTTCTGCTCAAGCGTAGTAGAGTCTCGAAAGCCTCCTGCAATCCCTTCAACAACTAGGATGTGAAATCGGTATATCGGTCCGATACTATTGTTTATGTGAAACCATGAAGACGAACTATCTCCTACACGTAAAGGCATCACAATCTATCTATGGAACTCATCTCTCTAATAACTATGAAGTTGGCAGACTTGGTGAGTTGGTCAACGACCACCCAGATGGAATCATGACCCTTGGACATTCGTGGTAATCCTATCATGTAGTACATAGATATTCTACCCCACATCCACTTTAGACCATCCAGGGGTGATCTAATCCCGTTGGAATCTGGTGCTCAGCCATCACTTACTGGCCTGTATGGCATCATGAATGGGACTCTGCTACTGCCTTCATCATGCCTGACCACCAGAACATCCATTAATGATTCTGGTACCTCTTTTCCACTCCTAGATATACCTCAAAGGGGGATTTATGATACTCCCTCAGGACCTCATCCGGCAACGCCACTGGTACAAAAGTGCATCCTCTGAAAAAAAAAATATGTTATCCCAACCTTTTGAATATATATCAGGACAATGTCCTGTGGATAACTGAGCACATAAATCCACACAGTCAACATCCCATAATTATGCCTCCATAAATGGTTGTAAGAGTATAGGGGCAACAACCATCGATTGTAGGTATGTTGTATCATCTATTACTACAATGGATAACTACAATGCATCTAACTTCTCGGTGGCCTCACACAACACATGTGAGGATGAACTTCCAATAAAAGAATCTGCCACCTTGTTTCTGTTCCGAAGAGTATAGATGATCACAAAATCATAGTCCTAGAGGAACTCTACCAAATTCCTCAACATCAAATTAATATCATTCTATGAAAAGATATACATGAGGCTCCTGTGGTCAGAGTAGACAATAAATTGATCACTGATAAGGTAGTGTCGTCGCATCTTCAATGCAAAGACTACCGCTTCCAACTTGAGATCATGAGTCGCATAGTTCTACTCATGTGGCCTAAGATAGAATGAACCATAAGTAATCACTTCAAGTCATTTCATCAGGACACAACCAAGCTCGGTTCTTGATGCATCGCAGAAAACTACGTACCTGACAACCTCCTCTAGAAATCTCAAAATCGGGGCGCTCATCTAACTCTATCTCACCTTTTTAAAAGACGGTTGGCACTTCTCCATCCAGAAGAAGGGTTTCCCCTTCCTTGTCAAGGCTTTCAGTAGAGCTGATATTTAGGATAAATCAAGAATGAATCTTCGATAATATCCTGCAAACCCTAGGAAGCTTCGCCCCACCATAACACTCTAAGGTGGCTCCCCTGATTACACTACCTCCACCTTAGCTGGGTCTATAGCTTGTAACACCCCAGGTAAATAAAGAATATGACTTTTTTATATTTATCCATATTTGTAAATAAAATATTAATATGACTTTAACGGGGACGCTATGCTCGATGGCGTACCCAACACGCAACAACGGGTTTCTTGGAAATCTTACGTTGCACTCTAATAATAAAATAATATTATTTTAAATGGTAGTTAACATGTGGCCGTTGTATTGGCGGGAATGGATAGAAATAACTAAAATATGATTATATACGTTTTTAAATGTTTTTACATTTATCCAATAAAAGATAAATGCTTAAAATACGGAAATAATTCAATTTTAGGCGTATATGCCCTAGTTTTCACTAAAGGTTCACTTATCGCCTTTTGAGGGAGAACCGTCATTAAATATAGTTTTCTTCACTATTATATATTCTATTTGGACCAAATAAAACTCTTCTTTAGAATCGGGACATCAAAATTACTTTGTGTAAATTTTTGCTATCTTTCCGATAAAGTTCTTTTTTTAATGAATAGTGTAAAATGTTGTATTTTAATTCAAAACCTCTTGGATTTAATAAAAGATAATGTTTTTAATAATATTAAATGAACTTGAAACATGCCCTAAAAACATTGGATGTGTCATGTCTGACAAATAAGACCCATGGGTCAACTTGGGGACCCCATGAAGCCACTTTGGTTTGAAAATGACATTAATATCTTTTTATTTAACGTTAAAGTAAAAATGAGACAAACATGAAATGTTTTACTAAAAAGATTTTTACATGGGGTTATACAAATCATATTTTTGACTATAAATATTTATTGGAAAGATAAAACGATTTCCTACGTTATAGTATTTTTTTTATAATTTTTAGACATTAAATAAATTAAATTATTTATGACATCATGATGATGCAGTGGTGACCTCATTATTTAATGATTTAAATAAAATTGAAAGATAATGTAATATCTAAAAGATAAAAATGTCAAAAACCTATTGGATGAGTGGATTTCGAACCCTTATCACCTTATCCTCGAAACACATCAATGTGGGACCTCTTAAATCCGAATACCATTTTGAAATAAAGTGACTTTTCTTCACTTTCCAAGAGTGCCCCTCCTCTCCTCTTATAAAAGGCCCCCACCTCAACCTCCTTACCCACACTCCCAAAGCCATTGTATCGGCCAAACCCTGCCCATTTTGTCTCTCCACTTACCTCTCTTACTACTTGAAGCCTCACTTTGGTCATAAGTCTTCCCAAAGAATCCTTTGAGCTCAAAAGAAAGGGAGTTACCCGATTTTAAGGTAATGTCTTCTTTTGAGTCCTTTTGTTTTATTTTGCTTCTAAAACCCCCTAAATTCTTTTTATTCTTTTCTTTTGTAACAAATCCTGTATCCTCAATATACTAGGATGTTTTTATAATATGTATTCGAGCTACACTAACACACACCTACATCTAATGGTTAACGAACATACTGTTTCCATGGATGGAGAATTTATGCCTCCCGAAACGAAGATTGTTCAACATTCTTTTAACACCTTCAAAGGTGGACATTAAGATGTCACTATATTTATATATGATATATAATATTATTATGTTTTACTTAAGCTTATGTATTTTTCATTTGTTTCTTAGCTTTATGGCTTCCATTATGGGTATACGCGATATCTTCATTTTAGGAAGTGCGGACTACTGCCCCCTCAAAGTGATGTGATTCGTTAATTCCATACGTGGGACGTATAAAGGATGGATTTAATGTTATTATATATTATTTTATACTGTAATTATTATATACCTCTATATCATTATCATTTCATTCTTTCCATTAATTAATGAGAAAGAAATGGAAGTAGCATTCATGCGTACGTACGGCTTACCGTCTCCATGAACAGTGCATTTCATTTCTTACCTCTAAATGATTATGTGATATTATAAATACATGTATATTATAGATATATATGATATATATGATATCAAAATCAGTAATTTCATTATGGATATAAAGAACCTTTGACCACACAAACAACATGTAATTGTAAGAAGTCCACTTTCGACTTAAGAACCAAATATCCACAAAACAAACACTATTAACTTAAATGATTACATAATGTTTATAACATGTTTGATATCAAAGGAATAATTAAATTGTAAAAGTTTCTTAAGAAAGTATAAATTAACTCAAGTTTATTATTCAGGATGTTAAAGAACGATCGAGTCAAGTCGGACCCAAGGTAAGGGATCCTACTCCTCTCTTTCTTTTTAAGTACACTTTTTTACATCATTCCTTTAAAGATAATATTTCTTGTGATTGGGATGTTCTTTTATATTACTCTTACATTAATTTTTATGTACATATTATGAGAGACCCTATTCTCTCTCATCAATCCATTTTGGATGTTTTGAGTGGCGCCGTTAGCTGCCGAATTTTCGTAAGAGATATAACCTCTCTCTTTCTTTTTATGTACTCTCCTTTATGTCACTTATTTTAAGCTCCTCTTTGTTATGTTGGGGGGTGTTATTTTATATTCATCTTTCTGAAACTTTATGTTGATGTGATGAGAGACCCTATTTCCTCTCATCAAACCATTTTGGAAGTTTTAAGTGGCGTCGTTAGGCTGCCGAGTTTTCATAAGGGATTTTTCATCTCACTTTTATTCTCGTGACATTTATGCTACATTTGCCACAATTTTCTTTTTTGTGGTATATGTACTTCACATTATTTTACTCATTGTGTAATATACATTATTTTATGATTATTTACATCAATTTTGTATTGTCCTTCTTTCACAAGGTGTATGATTCGAAAGATACCCATGTCGGTATGGGAACCTTTCACCCTCCTCTTTTTAAAAGACTTCTTTTGTTGGGTCTTTTAATTCATATACAATTATGTTGGGATATGTTGTTATATATCATGATTGATGTTAATTTTATGTCCAAGTGATGATATTCCCTTTTTATCTCTCATCAACTCATTTTCGGAATTTTTGAAGTGACGCCGTTAGGCTGTCGAATTTTAACAAGGGAACTTTTTAAACCAATTTCGATTTCTTTGGGTTCAACATGTAGTTATTGAATATGTCATCCTTTGAATATGTGTGAATGACCTTTTATTGTTTTACACTTAATATCCTATTATATTTGGTGTATTTATATTTTTCACACATAATTTTGAGATTGATTTATCCTTAATTTAAGGATACCTTCTTTATAAGGGATTTCATCACATTTTACATCTCTATTGAGACTTCATTGTTTTTATGCACCAATTCACTCTTATATGGTGTATATAATGTCCTTTGGAATATTATATCATGAATACATTTAATCTCATGATATTATAATGTTCTGATTAAATGTTATTCCTCAATTATTGTATTCAAGTGTCTTTAATTTTGGTAAAAACCCTTTAACCAAAATATCGCTTTAAAAGTTTTAATGATTTGTTCTTATTAATATCCATGTTTTCAAAATGGTTTTAAGGATTTATTTATATGGATATTAATGGTTTAAAATGTTAAAATCTTCAAGGTGGTATGGGACACTTTGATTCAAAAATCTCTTTATTAAATGGTTCAAATGGTTTTCAAAATGCTTTTTAATGGATTCATTATTTCAATATCCTAAAATGTTATATTGTGATTGAAATGTGGAAATGTTATATTTCATTTATTCATGTTTTATGTGATACATTTATGTTATGGTTCTTGGGCATTGTTATGAAAATGGGTGGTTTCGTGATAAACTAAGGGAGGGTGAGCCGATATAGCTCTCCAATGCATTGGGTAACGCGAATGAGTGAAATGTTAAGGTTTCTCCGATGAGATTTAGGGAATATACTGTGATGGGTATTCCAAACGTAACCAAGAGGGTTACTCCCTACGTAAGAATGTTATGAATGCCTCAAGTTACTTTTATGTCTTATGTTTTCTATGATTTATTCATGGTTTGATGAGGTATGTTAAAGTGCCTATGTTTTATGGGTAAAGTATTAATTCATTCTTATGTATATATGAACTCATGTTTCCTTTCCATATTTTTTTAACCCTTACTGAGCTTTTTATGCTCATCCCAAGTTTTTGAAATGTTTTTCATAGGTCAAGGGAAAGGTCGATGATGTGATGATAGTGTGGAGGATGTGTCAAGAAAGAATCCATGTTTTATTTTCAATATGTTTCTGTTGATGGGAAGAATGAATACTGTCTTTTATGTAACCACTTTGTTTAAATATGAAATGTAATGCATGTTTCATGATCTGATTCTCTAAAACTCTAAACCTGAAAATATCCTCAATGTGTAATCTTGTAATAACTCAAGATTAAGTAAGTTTTAAGGCTGGGACCTTATTGTTGGTATCAAAGGTCGGTTTAGATAACTTTAGAGGTTATGGTATTCTCTAAGCACAAGTGACATTACCATAATGGTTAGGATTTCACAAAGTGTCCTAGTTTTAGATAAAGTGAATGAGTAAGTATATCTTAGTGTTTATCTTCCTCATTAGTACATGATGGTTATGATGATATACTCACACTGACCTTTTTGGTTTTACTAAATGGCTGGATCTAGCAGGCACCAAAGTGACAATGGGTTTGAAGGAAACTGTGGTGGTTCTATGATTAAGAGACAGGATGAGATAGGGGATTCAATGAGAAATCTCATGGTTGTTCTAAACCAACTATCAAGGAGTCATGATCAACCACTTCAACCTTGGTTAGTTCTCTAATGCATCATGTACGAGATGACCAACTCGATGTGGAAATTCAGGTAATAATTATTAAGGTAACCATTAGGGTTTATATGATCCTTACTTTTTAGGTAATTATGGGTTACTCTATGATATGATGGAATATAAAATGAATGAGATAAACATGAGGTTAAAATATGTTATGATCATTTTTGAAGATTTTATCTCATTTTGGGGGATTTTTTATGAATTATATAGTTTTGGAAAAAGGACAACATGTAGACCGTGTGACAACCCGTCGCGTCGGACAATGCTGCGGGAATCGAACCCACAACCAAAGTGCGGCTGGTATTTATCGCCTACCACTGGACTACGTGAAGTCCCTATTTAGTTTGACTGATTCATTCTATTTATATGATTTTATTAATTATGTGTAAGTTGAATTTGGGTTATTTATGAAAATGATTAACCTATCATGGAGGATATGTGATTAGGTTAATTACTTTTCAATACGAGACTTTAGGAGAAACAGATGTTGTTTGGAGATAAATGTTACGATTTAACTTGGAAGAATATGTGACTAAATCCTTCAAATATTTGGGTTTCAATCTTAGTTTGGTTTACTTTGAAGAATTTTATTGACAAATTGTTTATCGAATGGTCCTCTTTGAAATTTGGGTTTTGTTGGAAAAATTTTGTAGATTAAGAATTGATTTTCTTTTTATAAAGTGTTATCCTTTTCTGGATTATCTGATCTTGTACTAACCTTTTGGGTTTTGTTTTTGGTTAAAGTCTAAAGACATGGGAAGTATATAGTTCTCTATTTTTGGGTTAGGTGATTCTCTAGAAGTTGATTATAGTACTCTTAATGTGAACAAGTCTTCCTAAATACTCTTCTTTTGGAGAAAATATGAGTTTGTGTAAGGAATCTAATAAAAGTTGAATGTCAACATGATAAGTGATTATGTTTACTTATGATTAAATTCCTCAATAAAAAGTAAATTAAAACAAAAATGTTATCTATTAACTTTTCCTACTGGGGAATCGAATACCGTTTAACCCATCACAAGTTTGTGATTTTCTTGTGGTTAACTTTCTCCTAAACATGTTTTCTTTCACTCTCTATCAGAACACGACCCTTTTGTTTTTTCCTCCATGTCCATATTATCAAACATGGAATCCTAGTATGGGTTAACTCGGGTGACCTTTGTACTTATCATTCTTTATTTTAAAGTGATTGTTTTACAGACTCTTGTTCCGATGTGGGACTTTCAAGGATGTTTCCAAGCCCAATTTTAAAATTGAGAGGACGCAATTCCCAAAAGGGGGGAAGGATGTAACACCCCAGGTAAATAAAGAATATGACATTTTCATATTTATCCATATTTGTGAATAAAATATTAATATGACTTTAAATGGGACGCTATGCTCGATGGCGTACCCAACACGCAACAACGAGTTTCTTGGGAATCTTACGTTGCACTCTAATAATAAAATAATATTATTTTAAATGGCAGTTACCATGTAGCTATTGTATTGTCATTAATGGATATAAATAACAAAAAAATGATTATATATGTTTTTAAATGTTTTTACATTTGTCCAATAAAAGAGAAATGCTTAAAATACGGAAAGAATTCAATTTTAGGCGTATATGCCCTAGTTTTCACTAAAGGTTCACTTATCGCCTTTTGATGGAGAACCAGCGTTAAATATAGTTTTTTTCACTCTTATAGATTCTATTTGGACCAAATAAAACTATTCTTTAGAATCGGGACATCAAAATTTACTTTGTGTAAATTTTTGGTATCTTTCCGATAAAGTTCATTTTTTTAATGAATAGTGTAAAATGTTGTATTTTAATTCAAAACCACTTTTTAATCTAATTTATTTATATGATTAGATTATCTTTTGAATTGGTTTTAAAGTGAAATTATATTATATTTTTACCCTTAAATCCAATAGTGTTCGTTGAAATTAATTTCACTTGGAAATCAGACTTAAACTAGTGTCAATCTTTTCATACATATTGTTTCATAAAAACACGCTATTTGATCTGACAGCGGGAATTAATTATTAAATTAGTTAATGTGACTTATATGTTTTGAATTTTGTAAAATAGACTTCATTTTTGAATTTGGAATATCAAATATAGCTTAGGGTGAATTTTTGGGATTTTTCTGAAAAACTTCAATTTTTTATGAATAGTGAAACCACTAAGTGGTACTTATAAAAACTGATTTTTCCATTTAAATGAAATTTTTCCATCTTTGTGTTTTGAATTTCAAAAATACAACATACATGTTTGTCATTAAGAAGTAAAATGTGGTTCAATGGGATAAAAATAATTTTTTGGTGAATAGTAACTTATTATGTTTTTAATCGCGGTTAGAGGTAATTAGTGTAGTTTATGGTAAAAATAATGTTTTAATAATATGAAATGAACTTTACACATGTCCTAACCTCATTTTATGTGTCATGGCCGACCACAAAAACCCATGGGTCAACTTGGGGACCCCATGAAGCCACTTTGGTTGGAAAATGGCATTAATATCTTTTTATTTAAAGTTAAAGTAAAAATGAGACAAACATGAAATGTTTTATGAAAACGATTTTTACATGGTGTTATACAAATCAAATTTTTGACTATAAATATTCATTGGAAAGATAAAACGATTTCCTACATAATAGTATTTTTTTTATAATTTTTATACATTAAATAAATTATATTATTTATGACATCATGATGTAGCAGCGATGACCTCATTATTTAATGATTTAAATAAAATGGAAAGATAATGTAATATCTAATACCTACACATGTCCAAAACCTATTGTATGAGTTGATTTAGTACCCTTATCACATTATCCTCAAAAACATAAATGCGGGACCTCTTAAATCCGAATACCATTTTGAAATAAAGTGACTTTTCTTCACATTCCAAGAGTGCCCCTCCTCTCCTCTTATAAAAGGCCCCCACCTCAACCTCTTTACCCACACTCCCAAAGCCTTTTACTCGGCCAACCCCTTCACATTTTGTCCCTCCACTTCCCTCTATTACTCCTTGAAGCCTCACTTTGGGCATAAGTCTTCCCAAAGAAGTCTTTGAGCTCAAACCAATGGGAGTTACTCGATTTTAAGGTAATGTCTTCTTTTGAGTCCTTTTGTTTTATTTTGCTTCTCCAACCCACTAAACTCTTTTTATTCATTTCTATTGTAACAAATACAGTATCCTAAATATACTAGGATGTTTTTATAATAAGGATTCTATCTACACTTACATACACCTATATCTAATTCTTAACGTACATACTGTTTCTGTGGATGGCGAATTTATACCTCCCAAAACGATGATTGTTCAACATTCTTTTAACACCTTCAAAGGTGGACATTAAGATGTCATTATATTTATATATGATATATAATATGTTTATGTTTTACTTAAGATTCTTTATTTTTCATTTGTGTCTTACCTTTATGGCTTCCATTATGGGTATACGCAATATCTTCATTTTAGGAAGTGCGGACTACCGCCCCCTCAAAGTTATGTGATTCGTTAATGCCATACGTGGGAAGTATAAATGATGGATTTAATGTTATTATATATGATTTTATAATGTAATTATTATATACCTCTATATCATTATTATTTCATTCATTCCATTAAAGTATGAGAAAGAAATGAAAGTAGCGTTCATGCGTACGTACGGCTTACCGTCTCCATGAACGGTGCATTTCATTTCTTACCTCTAAATGAATATGTGATATTATAAATACATTTATATTCTAGATATATATGATATATATGATATCCAAATCAGGAATTTCATTCTGGATATAAAAAACCTTTGACCACATGAACAACATGTAATTGTAAGAAGTCCACTTTCGACTTAAGAACCAAATATCGACAAAACAAACATTATTAACTTAAATGATTACATAATGTTTATAACATGTCAATAATTGATATAAAAGTAATAATGAACTTGTAAAAGGTTCTTAAGCAAGTATAAATTAACTCAAGTTTATTATTCAGGACGTTAAAGAACGATCGAGTCAAGTCAGACCCATTGTAAGGGATCCTACTCCTCTCTTTCTTTTTAAGTACACTCTTTTATGTCATCCCATTAAAGCTCATATTTCTTGTGATTGGGATGTTATTTTATATTACTCTTACTGTAATTTTTATGTACATATGTAGAGAGACACTATTCTCTCTCATCAATCCATTTTGGATGTTTTGAGTGGCGCCGTTAGGATGCCGAATTTTCGTAAGAGATCTAACCTCTCCCTTTCTTTTTAAGTACTCTCCTTTATGTCACTTCTTTTAAGATCCTATTTGTTATGTTGGAAGATGTTATTTTATATTCCACTTTCTGAAAACTTTATGTTTATGTGATGAGAGACCCTATTTCCTCTCATCAAACCATTTTGGAAGTTTTAAGTGGCTTTGTTATGCTGCCAAGTTTTCGTAAGGGATTTTTCATCTCACTTTTATTCCCGTGAGATTTATGCTACATTTGCCACAATTTTCTTTTGAGTGGTATATGTACTTCGCATTATTTTACTCATTGTGTAATATACATTCTTTTATGAGTATTTACATCAATGTTGTATTGTCGTTCATTCACAAGGTGTATGTTTCGAAAGATACCCATGTCGGTAAGGGATCCTTTCACCATCCTCTTTTTGAAAGACTTCTTTTGTTGGGTCATTTAATTCATATAATATTATGTTGGGATGTGTTCTTCTATATCCTGATTGATGTAAATTTTTTTTCCAAGTGATGATATTCCCTTTTTTTCTCTCATCAACTCATTTTCTGAATTTTTGAAGTGACGCCGTTAGGATGTCGAATTTTACCAAGGGAACTTTTTAACCCAATTTCGATTTCTTTGGGTTCAACATGTAGTTATTGAATATGTCATCCATTGAATATGTGTGAATGAACTTTTATTGTTTTACACTTAATATCCAATTATATTGGGTGTATTTATATTTGTCACACATAATTTTGAGATTTATTTATCCTTAATTTAAGGATACCTTCTTTATAAGGGATTTCATCACATTTTACATCTCTATTGAGACTTCATTGTTATTATTCACCAATTCACTCTTATATGGTGTATATACTGTCCTTTGGAATATTATATCATGAATCCATTTATTCTCATGATATTATAATGTTCTGATTAAATGTTATTCCTCAATTATTGTATTCAAGTGTCTCTAATTTTGGTAATAACCCTTTAACCAAAATATCGCTTTAAATGTTTTAATGATTTGTTCTTAATAATATCCATGTTTTCAAAATGGTTTTAAGGATTTATTTATATGGATATTAATGGTTTAAAATTTTAAAAGCTTCAAGGTGGTATTGGACACTTTGATTCAAAAATCACTTTATTAAATGGTTCAAATGGTTTTCAAAATGTTTTTTTAATGGATTCATTATTTCAATATCCTAAAATGTTATATTGTGATTGAAATGTGGAAATGTTATATTTCATTTAGTCATGTTTTATGTGATACATTTATGTTTTGGTTCTTGGGCATTGTTATGAAAACGGGTGGTTCCATGATAAACTAAGGGCGGGTGAGCCCAATATAGCTCTCCAATGCATTGGGTAACGTGAAGGAGTGAAACGTTAAGGTTTCTCCGAAAAGATTTAGGGAATATATTGTGATGGGTATTCCAAACGTAACCAAGAGGGTTAATCCCTATGTAAGAATGTTATAAATGTCTAAAGTTGCTTTTATGTCTTATGTTTTCTATGATTTATTCATGGTTTGATGAGGTAAGTAAAAGTGCTTATGTTTTATGGGTAAGTATGATTTCATTCTTATATATATATGAACTCATGTTTCCTTTCCATATTTTTATAACACTTAATGAGATTTTTATGCTCATCCCAAGTTTTTGAAATGTTTTTCACAGGTCAAGGGAAAGGTACATGATGTGATGATAGTGTCAAGGATGTGTCAAGAAAGAATCAATGTTTTATTTACAATATGTTTCCGTTGATGGGAAGAATGAATACAATCTTTTATGTAACCACTTTGTTTAAATGTGAAATGTAATGCAAGTTTCATGATCTAATTCTCTAAAACTCTAAACCTAAAAATATCCTCAATGTGTAATCTTGTAATAACTCAAGATTAAGTAAGGTTTAAGGTTGGGGCCTTATATAGCTACTCCACCTGCTGAGATTAAATGTCCCCAAAAGTGTACCTCCTGAATCTAGAACTAGAACATCGAGTGCATCTCGTAATGCTTATGATCCCGGATTACGTCTAGAACCATCCACTGAGGTATCACGTGCCCATCCTCTGACGCCGAGTACACAAGGATGTCATCAATGGAGACCACTATGAGCCAATCTATGTACAGCTGGATGATCTGGATCATCTTTCCCATAAACACTACGGGGGGATTTTTCACTCCAAAAGGAATCACCATGTACTCATAGTGACCTTAACGACATATGAATGTTGACTTCGGTATATCCTCGTCTTGTAATCGTAATTGGTGATCACTTGATCGACGGTCATTGTTTGAGAACCATTGTGCCCCTCTTTGCGGATCAATGAGGTAGTCAATTCTCATAAATGGATACTTATTCATCACTATCACCTGGTTCATGTGCCAGTAATCCACACAAAATCACAAACTCTCATATGCCTTATTGGTAAACTAGACTGGGGTCGTCTAGGGTGGAACATCGGGTCATACAAAACCCTTTCTCTATAAATCCTTCAACTAAACTCGCAGCTCCCAAAGCTCTACTGAAGCCATGTGATATGTTGGGGAGGAAATCCATGTCATCCCGAGGTGTATGTCGATGCAGAATTTGATTTCCTGGGGGGGAGGTAATCCTAAAACATCTTCATGAACGACGTCCTCATACTCTGCCACTACTTCATGGAATTGGGAGCTCATAATATCTACTGCTCTGAGGGAAAGGCTAGACAACTCACAAGTGATCGGCTATACCCACCTATGCATGAGCCCATTCAATGTGGCATGGGTCTCCATTTCTCCAACAAAGGAAAATAATGTCCCATCACTGCAGACACACCACACCATTCACCTAAAACAATTAATCTAGGCATGGACTGAAGATAACTAATCCATACCATGAATGATGTCATAAGGCCTTAAGGTTACAACTAAGAGGTTTCAACCGAAACTCTCACCTCCAAGGATATGATCATAGTGTCTAAAATGGTGTGTGATCGGTGAGTCTCCTCTCGTACGTGTCTCAAAGAATAATGATCGATTCAATGGCTCTACCGGAATCTCAAGGTTTCGGACAAGACATGTGGAGATGAAGGAATGATTGGAACCTATGCCTATAAATAAGGAATCAAAGGTAGATAAGAAATAGATCATACCTCGGATAATCCCTGGAGTCCATGGATCATACGCATCGACCACATGTTGTTTCCCCTACACCTATACCCCAGCTCCCTGAGCCTGGTGTGGAACTCCTATGGGTGGTGATGGAAGTAGATCGGAGCATCTACCATCACCTGCTGCACTCCCTACTCCTCTTCCACGTCCACCATCTGGTGGGCCTATCTTCTCTCTTCTCTTCCACTTCCTCGGTCGTCTATCCACCACATCCCTGTAAGAAGCCTGATGGGTCAGACAATAACAAGAGAGATGTCCCCTACCATCACACGCATATCATCGCTTCTCCCTAGGATGAATGGATCCTGCTTGAGAGCCCTAGAATATAGATCCCTTTTACCTGGTCCTCCAATGATATTTCCCACGTCTAGATCCTTGTTCCTGACATCAGCTCCCTGCTGCCGAGGTCTCCACACATATCTGCCTTCTTCTAACTATTTTCGGCTGCCTCTGCTCTACCAAGAAGCTCTCGATCACCATGGCCTGCTTGAGTACTCCTGCATAATTCAAAATTCATAGAGTCAAGACAATAGCTCGGATGTCCCATCTTAGACCTCGCTCGAAGGTCCGATCTCTGAAGTATTGATCCTTAACCATATCCATCGAGTACTGGGCGAGGTTGGGGAACCTCAATGAATAGTCAGGTACAGTCAAACTGCCATGCTGAAGCTGAAGAAGCTCCTAGATGCACACTTCTTTCATTGTAACTGGAGATAAATCCTCCCTAATGATTTTCTATAACAATTTGCATGAAAGAGTCTCCTCATAATGAGTCTGTATAGTCAAATTGCACCATCTTTCTCCTGAACCCTAAAGAAGGATCGCTCCTAGGATCACCTTCTGGTGCGATGGTGTCCTCACTCGATGGGAAACTCTAGTCACCACCTTTAGCCTATCCTCAGCTGCCTAAGGGTCGGGCTCACCTCGGAACCTGATAGGTTTCTATCTCTAGAACTCATGGAGCACGCTCAACCTACGCATCTGTCTGTCATTACTGCAGGTACCACGGGCTGCTCCAATGGTGTTGAAATAGCAGGTGCACCACCTGGTGGCAAGGCCGTGGGAACTGGTCCATGTATCGACTCCTCATCCCTGTGGGGGTCATCCTCATGATCGTGTAGCTGAATGGGAATGCCTTGGGAACTGGTCCCTGTATCGAAGCCCCATCACTGAGGGGGTCATCCTCGTGACCGTGCTGTTGAATCCTGGTGGTTATGCCTCACGGAGACATTCAATAAGGAAACTTGATGTACATGGTTAATGAGTATATCTGGATAGCTGGCACAATGAAATGGAAAACACAACCCATTCTTATATGATGCATGTACAATTATTTTATTTCCCTGCTACTATTTTTTTCCTGAACTCATTCAAAAATTAGGTTATCAGAGTCCCGTAGTGTGGATACGTCGGCTGCCCTCACCAATACTAGAGTCGCTGGCCTGACTGCCGACCTAGAAACAATGAACATTATTTCCCCAATCCAATTTCATAGTATGTTGGTCCTAAGGTAGAACTGACTCCTCTTATACCACTCAATCAAGACCCATCACAGTGGGTCCCACACCGTGACTCCACAAGCCCACCTTTAATAGGCCTGGGGATGGTGACTAGTGCCAAGTAGGAAAATTACTAACAAGAAAGGAATTGCCTAAGAACCTATACACACACACAAAACTCCAAGCCCACAAATGATGAAATCTAAAAAAATACTAAGGAACAAAATTCATGAATACAACTAACCCCAACTAATAACGTTTGAAAGAAATTAATGTACTAAATGTAAACAGGTCCAGAATACATGTCCACCCAAAACAAGAGTGTGAAAACTGCAAAGCCCAACCTGTAAACCCATAGAGGTATTGGGACTACTGCTCATCGCCGTAGGACCTCTTCAGCCGGTCAATAACATAAAAAGATTGGTCCAATCTAGGTCTCCCCTAGACAATTTCAAAAAGTTTCTCGTCTTCTCAAGACATGACATGTGCGGGAAATGCCAATGCAGGGGTGAGTATAACAATACTCAGTACAGGACCCCGAAAAACCACAAGGATAAACTCAAACTAAATGCATGGTCAGCTCTACACAGTATATGTTTACTAAACATATAATCGGAGAACACAATCCATATACACTAAAAACCAAGACCCATTATCTAGAGAAAAGTCATACAACTACACACCCTCGCTAGGGATTCAGTTCGATGATTTCATAAAGCCCCCATTTCCGGAGAACTCACTCCATGATTTTGAAAGCACAAATGATGCATGTCCAAGAAGCACTATTCATTTGTAAAATCCATGAGAGATTAAAGCAATCATTATGGGAGAAAACACTCCAAACTGGAAAAGATCATGGTAGATAGATACACTCATTATAGGAAAACACACTCTAGAGTGAGAAAGATCACGATACACAGATGAGAATCGCCTCTAGGGCCATGGAGGATGTTGTGACTCATCTAAATTCACCAGCTTGGTAGAGGATCGATGCACGATGTAGTTGGTCATGTTGATTCCTGACTCTACCTAGGGACAGGAATGGATATAGGATCTCGCTACGGGCCTCTCAGAGGGATGCCAGACTCTATCACAGAAAGTATTGGTGAAGGGATCATACACTTATAGAAGGAAACGATGCCTATGCATCATGGAAACATGAAGAAGGTGAACTAACCCAAAGGAAACATGTCCAAGATATGGTGGACAAGAGGACCAATGCATTTTACAAAAAATTACACAATGTGTAGAGAAGTCACAAGTCGTATATTCTGACCCCAGGTACTGCCTCTGTATAATGGCCCATGTCATAAGGCTAGGCAGGTAGAAAAATCCATTACACAGTGTTTGGTATGGATTACACAGCGTGTCCGAGTATCTAGGGTAGCCTCTATATATGCTGGTCATGTTCTCGTACACGGCCTCAACCTAGGTAGGCCGACCCATGTAATCAGTACAAGGGGTGACTCGTGTTACTGGCCTCACCTAGCTGTGTGGTGGAATACATGGTCATGTACTCCATCATGTTTCTAGGTATCCCCTGGATACACTCCGGGCCCTACGTAGTATCCTCTATCATGCCGCATAATGCCTATATGCCATATTCTGAATCCCTGTAGTCCATCTCATGTACGTGTATTTCCCATAGTACACAAAGAGTTTCGAGGAAGGTCTAACATGCCATGTGACTGAGGTCACATGCAGTGTGATACCCGTCTGAATCCTGAAACCCTATCCTCTACTTAGCATTTCCACACGACGTGTTCTTTGGGATACATGCCGTGTATTCTGGAAATTTCTAGAATTTAAAACTTCCACTATCGTGCCTTCCGTTCTACCACGTTTCTTGATCCATCCATCCGATCATCATGAAAGTCATGGGTTTTGTTTACCCCAACACCACAAAGAAGATTTCTTTGTTTCTGGGCCTCCAATCGGTGCCAAAAACATGTCATGATCCACCCATGTGAAGAATGCTCGATGAACAGTACTTCTAAATTTGGTCTGATTCGTTGTCTGCTATCATCGTCAGTCCTTTGCTAGGTTGTCGTGACATTGGATTTTAAATTTGGTATTCTTTCATCAAAAAATGAATGCGCAATGATCTATTGTTCCTCGCCCCGTGATGAACGCGAAGAACGAATGAGGAAAATAGAGGGGGAATAAAACAAATAAGAAGATTGAGGAATAAAACTCCTCCATCTTTCATCACGTTGTTGATCCTCTCCAGTTAGTAGGATCGCATAGAGAAAAAATCAACTACAAATCAATGATGATTAATTTCTCGAAATCAACCTTGTAAAACCCGCCCGCAAGAATGAATGAATATATGGATCAACATGTTCATGGTAGATCTGTGTTCATCATTAAAATTAAAAAATGGGGAAAGGATAAACAAAATTACATCACCTACCACTATCTAGTTAATGCACGATCGTCATGTTGCATTCATTGGCGGGATTCGTCGAATCTGAGAGGCGTTCACTCATGTCATCGTTGTCTACCAACGAGTCCTCCTTCTACAATGCTCCAAGAGGATATCTCTCTCTATCTAAATTCATATGTTTATTAGGATAACCATGAAAACATTCCATAAGCATGAACTTATTGGGTAGGATTGGGTTTCCGCCCAAACAATCTACATTTAAAAATAATAATTTTCTAATTTATTTTATTTCTTCTAAATTTCATCCTTTTAAATAGACCAAAACTAACATTTGAAACTAACCCACACCGATCGATGTTAGGCCCATCCTAATAAAAAGTTGCACTTATAAATGCAATTGTTCCCTCAGAATTCTTATCTGGGCATCCTTTTAAAAGATATAAAACTTTTTCAGGAAACCTGATCACAGGCGCTATAAAAAATTTTACTTTATTTCAAACATTTATTTCGTGATATCCAGGCCTCAGAATTACATGCCTTAGAAAGGTTTAGTCTCAAAATATTTACATATAATATTAAAAAAATACACATAAAATTCAAGTCATTAAAATTTAATATAAATAAGAAAATAATGTTGTGTTTATGTAGAAAAAGTCAGTCTCTTGAATCTTATTTCCATAGAAAATCATTCCTGCCTCATGGGTTAGTTTTTCTAAAAATTATTAATCTTTTAGTAATAATTATTTTATGGTTTTGTAAAAATAAATACCCATTCAAACTTAACATCACAATTAATTTTCCCTCATCACTTTAGGTGATATGAAATTTAATTTATGATCATATTTTGAGTATGTATTCCTAACAATAGGTTTCCATTTGTTATATCATCTCCACATTATAAATGAAAAAAAAATTCATGAGGGATTTAGAAATTAGCGTCAAATGACATTGAGGTTGTGGGAAGGTGGGTAAATATTTAAAAGAACATGCTCAAAAATGAGGGGGGGATCTGATGTATAATACATGAATTTAATGAATAGTTTAATGAAATAATACATCTACATCTAATTAATTCCATACTCTCAGTAGATCAATGAGGATCAATGAATATATCATGTGAGTGCAAACTGTATCATTTTACTATTGTTCCTTTTTGTATTTTTATTTTTCCAAATTAATGTCTATGATAGATATCACATCCATCCACTAACCACATATGATCTTCATGAGGATTAATCATTCTATAAATTTTTATTTTGACAATCAGAATACAAAAACTAATATTTTTTTTCCTTTTTACTTTTCTTTTTCCATATAAACAACAATGTTTTAAAATATTGGGAATTACTCAAAGATAAGAATCCATCATTCTAGTGAGAAACACAATACATCTCCTCAATAAAATCATCTTGAGCCTGCTAGAAATAAATCATACCCCACACTTGTTTAATGTAAATTCATGAATTAAACAAACATCTGGGTATGGAGGTATAATCATCATGAAAAGTATTCATCCTATTAATTTATTTAATGGAAACTATGATTTAAAATAAGGAAATATCTACGTTATGTCATATGAAAGAAATTTCTCAACATGTATTGACTTAATCATATTATAATTGTATGTGTTCAATTATATCGACAATAATATATCAATGCATGTTCTGATTGGTTAACATATCACATGTTTCACACAATAAATCTTCTAAGAAAATAATATACAATCATAGTATACAAATCCTCTGAGTAATTAAAGTATGTATATAAAATTTACACTCACTACGAGTAAAAAATCATTTAATAAGTCAATTAAAATTAATTTAATGTTCTATTAATTTGAATTAAATTAATTAACATAACAGTATTTCCAAAAATCAAAAAAGGTTAAATTCATGGAATTCCAAAAAATTCCATCATAGAATTTTATTTTTTATTAAATTTTTGTAATGAGTTTTTGGTTTAATGCATTCTTCCAAATGAGAAATGTATCATTGAATAATGAAAACAAGAAATAATTCGTGTTTTGAGACATTTATACTCTAGAAAGTCTCCCCCATAGTGAAAATGAGAATGTGTCCTCATAATGAATAAATGTACCATAGGGGGTCATGGTAGAAAAATTGTAGAAAAGAAAATTGAATTTTTTTTAAATGAAATAATGTGGAATCAAGGGCTATCAGTAATAAGTGGAATGCCATGAGGAAATTTTTTGTAGTCCTTATTTTGGAATGAGGCTCCCTAAAAAAGTTTTATAAAGGAAAATCCTGCATTAGACAAAAAAAATAGTCTATAGGGTTTGATTTATGTGTAATAATCAAAAAAACCTGTGAACATATGGAATATCAACGAAAGACATATTATATAACAACATCTATGTGTTTATAATAAGGCACAATATGAGTGATGATAAAAAATAGAAAGCTATAAAAGGATTAATATGGGAAAAACATAAGTAAAAATATGTGAAAAAGAAAATAAAATATGTGTTGCCTCTAATAAATACCAAAAAATGATGTGGTCATCCAGACAGATGGACCAAATTATCCTTTTGAATAACATATCACCTCAGATACTCTAAGAATTCCGCATCTACTAATGATAGTATCCTAAATATTTCATGGTCATTTTTCATGATTTATCACTTTAGGATCAATCCAATCATGGATATGATGTGGTAGAAAATGTATCTATCATTGTGATAGAGATGGATTGTGAAATAGGATCACTAGTGATAGCTCTTAAATCTAGTTTTTGACATCATCCTGATGTCTATTCATCCATATAAAAAGAAACAATGGTGGATGAACTCAGTCATTGATGAACATATACTAAAAAGGATCTTGACATGGCTACCAGTGTAATAAATTTATAAACAAGATATTTAAATAGAGAAAAATAGTATACAATATATTTAAAGTGCTATAATATATCAATGATTGAGAATACAGATATTACAAAAAATGATCACCCTATTAGCATATTAAAAATCCGGGAGGTGATTATGGTATACTAAGTGAAATCAATGTTATTAATAACATAATATACATTCCAATCATAAATATATTATTCCTTAAAATTCCTTGATTAGTATATGGTTGTAATGATAAAAGGGGTTGGGTGGTCATCTTCAGATGTTGGTTTCGTGGTTGTAGAAACTATCTCAGTGGTTGGTGGTGGGGAGGTACTGATCTGGAATATTTCTATGGGTCTTGTAGTGGGATCAATGAATGGATCCTCAGTTGATTGGGTGTCTACTTGTCCCTTACCTCTTTAGGCCTAATTTACAATATATTTATGCAGTAAATAAGTGTCCTTCAAAAATGATCAGAGGTTAGTCAGGGTTGTATATTGGACAGTGGAAGTAGATGATGATGGGATGGAAGTAGCCAGTTGTGGCTGAGATGTAGTTTGGGATGATGGTAGTGATGGAGGTGTAGTGAATTTATATAAATTTTATAAGGTGATGTGTAGATGTTGGGATATTCAATAACAATTCTCCAGGAAGCATGTGTAAATAGACCAGAGATCAGGTGGATATGAATGGGTTGGAGGAGCTGTAGGTAAATTGAAGGGGTCAAGGGTGGGAATAAAAGCTATAGGTATTGGAGAATAGGTGGGGGATATTGGTGGTGTAGGTTCTTCTACATTATTTCCATGTGGATCGTTTTTGGACTCAAAAAGTATTCACACCCACTGGTTGGTGTCATCATCCTTGATCAACATATACATTTGATGTTGCATTAATAAATCAATGGACTCCATATGACCAAGGGGGTTAGTGGAAGGGAATCATCAAAATATCCCAGATGGGGGGATAAATTGGTGATAAATTATCCACCAGTCAATATTGTTCATATCCTCTATGTATATGACTTGTAGTAGAACATGAATTGAGAGGTCATTTTGATAGCCATGCCACCCATGGATACAATGAGGATGATGATGTCCATCTGGATAACCCTATCATAAGACATAAAAAGAGAATACTAGGCATGTTTCAATTCCTTATATAGGATGAAAAATGATATAACATAGAGATGGGATGGCTTTTTAATCCTAGGATTGTGCTCAGTGTGAGAATATTAAGAATCAAACCTTATAATTCGTTTTGAATATGATTGAGAAGGTTCAATCTATAATGTGGGGAGTACCCCAGATGTGTAAAACTATTAATTATAAAACCCAAAGGCCAATATCAAATATTGAAACAGATATACATTTAAGTTGAATAACTAATCAAAAGTTGAGGATGTCAACTATTAACATAATGATGGATACAAAATCATTAATGATCAACCACATATGTCTCTTTATTCACGACAATGGTGGAGGAGATAGGTAAGTGGTCTATGAGCTGGAGCACATCCTTGCGGATATATAGGCAAGTTATGATGTCCATATCAAGAATTCAGTTATTACTAATTAGTTTTCTCTGGATCAGGATGAGTAAAAAATTGTTCTTAGGGTATAAGAAATGTTTGATTGGGAGAATATGTGGGTGGTTTACCTAATACGACCCATTAGAGATGGATTAAGAGTATTACATTATAGCGGGTTTGTGGGGGACTACATCATAAGTAGAGGAAGGAGGTTCATGGGTGATGGTGGTGTGTCACCTCATATGACCTTCCCCAATAGTGGTTCATCTCGCTAAGGCACAATAACGATAGGTTGGATTCACATGGTCTTTGTTTGCACCAATTCATATGAGTAGAATAAAACAAGGAGGTGCATAAGAAGTGGGAAGGGAGAAGAAAGGAGATAATTGAACTTTTAGAAGCAGATGGGATGTATGTAAGGGGTTTACAGGCAGTGAGACAGGGGTCGGTGGAGGTGTGCATTGTGGGAGAGCGGGATCAGGTTTCATGAACCCTATGCTTATAAAATAAATAATTCCAGAAATTAGATTATGCATAATTTTTTTATATGAAATTTAATATCTATTTTCATTTATTAATAGTATTGGTAACTACACATCTTTGATGAATGTTACAAGACTTGTAATTTATTTTTTCCCCAATTTGAAACATAGTCATATCTTCTTTTCTCAGCAGGCCTTAATATTTTTCCAAAATATAATCTAACATAATATATCATAAGGTGAATGTACCTGGGAATCTTCTTAGTTAGTGATTCATTTAACATTGATATCTTGACTCTTTGATGATCATATGAATATTAGGATGATTAGACGACCCACAGAGAAGGGTTATTGATATATTTTTATCAATTAAATATTTACATTAAATGGTGGTTTACCTTGCTCTGAATTTTTATAGTCACATAAGAAAAAAATTCTATATCCATAAATTTTAATTACCATCAAGATTTTAACTTTCATAGAATTTTTTTTCAATCTTGAGTTGAACCACAATACCTTATTTAATTGGAAAAAATGTGGCTTGAAATGAATTGGTGATTTAATTTAATGTTTTATCATTATATATCTTTCAATTTGAATAATAAAAATTTCAGATCGCTTCAAATTCATCCAATTATATCTTTCTAGATTCCTTGAACTTTTTATAATCTAGATTTACCTTTTTTTTCCAATAATAATGATGATTTAGCTCTACTAGAAAATGATGTGGGTTTCCATATATTAATTGTAGTGGTGTGTACCAATGGGTTTTTGTATGTTTCTTAGTATACCAATAATGCATCATCTAAAATTAAACTTCAATCCCTTTGAGTTGTGTTTATAGTCCTATCCATGATTTGTAAGATTTCCCTATTTGGAAATTCAACATTCTAGATTTTTGGTTGTTGGTATAGATTTCTTTTATTATACCTGATTTCACATTTCTCCTATATTCCATTAACATCTTGATCTGTAAAAAAATTCAAGTTCACTAATTTTTACACTAGTAAATCAAAATCATGGAAATACATACTTTTACAAGAAAGTACTGACCACCATTGTTGTGTCATTTGTTATTGTGCCAACTTCTGGTGATTTGGAAAAGAAATCAATGGAAAAAATGATATAGTATTTCTTATATGATTAGGGAAATGTCCCCCATTAAATATATTACTAATATGATTATGTTTTATACTTATATGATTGGGTTTTGCGTAATTGGATTCCTTTTTCCAATGGTTCCAATTTATTTTCAAGGATAATATCATTGAAAATAATCACCTGAATCATAGTATATTATAGGAAATAAAAGGAAACATTTCATAATTATTACACATTTTAATTATTCTCTTTGGTTTCCTCTAGTTGGTCACATAGGATACATGTCTAACACCATTCTGATTTAGTATTCTATGATAAAACATCATAATAATCCATTTTAAATATTATTAAAAGGGATGGTTCATCAAATCAGTAGTAAGAATATTAAACTAAAAATATTTTTAATTAATTGTAGGAGAGGACATGGTTTAAAAATCAATAGTGAGATAGTTTTCAATATCTGAAAACCACAGTTCTACTTTTAAACTAAAAGTAAATTTATTAATAAAGTCAACATTGACGTCTAGATTATCATGGTCCTTTTTTAGTGGAAATTGATGTCGGTAAAAATTTTCAGTGACTACATCTTAAATTCCATTGGTGTCCATTATGATGATTTTGAACTCTTGGAGAAATAGTGTCTACCTTATTAGTCTTAGATTGTAATCCTTTTTAGTCATCCAATATCATAGTGAAGCATAGCCAGTGTATGTAGGTTCTTTTCAAAAAAATATGATAATAGGACATTTTCTAAAAAATAATGAAAAATTATATGATATTTTATATGTAATTTTATAGATCACATTTTCATCATTCAGCACTTGAATTTTATTATAGATGGGGAAAATTTTGTGGCCAAATCACTTTCTAAAACAGCTATAACAGCAAAGCCACTAGATTTGCATGTCAATTTAAATTATTTTCCCCAAGATGGTGAAATGATTACATGAGAGGCTGAGAGGGTTTTTTTAAAGGAATTGAATTCCCACTGACATTCATAAATTAGTTCAAATGAAATTTCATTTGATAAATGATGTTTTATCAAGTATTAAATATTTTCAAAATCCATTACAAATCAAAGATATAATCTTATATTTCTTAGAAATCTCATTATGTCATTAAATATGGATGGACCATGGAAGTCATTGATCAGATTTATTTTAGCGGGGTTCATATCCATGTAATCCACATAATTTTTTTTTTCAAAGGACAATGCCTCCTTGAACCATAAAGAAGAAATTTTCTGGTTTATAACCAGTGAAATATCTTTACAGTGTTTCTAGACTAACACAATATTTCTTATACATACCTCAAAATATCTTTCATAAATATAAAATCAAACCATGAAAATTTCATAGAATTCATGTCCCATATGATGGAATATAAGATTCATGAACCTCATAATTTTTTTATGTGCACTACACATACCAAATGAAATGAGCCTACTAGTGCATATACCAAAAAGAGAAGATAATGTTGTTTTAGAGTAACATTCTAGTATTTTTTCTACAAGATTTTATCCTTAATATCCCTCCAAAAAACTACTAAATTCATTTCCATCTAGTTTCTCAAAAAAATTTCTATGAAGGGAAAAAAAGGGAACATTTCAGGTTGCTACATTGATGTTTCTATAGTCTATACATACACTCCATCTTGTTATGGTTAGATTTGAATTAATTTTATCTTCATCGTTTTATTAGTTTGTGATTCCACATTTATTTTGTATGAACTATAGTAGTCCCACCCAATAAATATTATAGATTGAAAAAATTATTCCAATGCCCTGAAGTTTCATTACATCCTTCATAAAAAATTATTTCATTAGTGGGGATATTCGCCTATGTGGTTGATGTTTTGGTTTTACACCTCCTTCTAATAAGATCTTATGAGTGCATAAATATGGATTGATCCTTTTTATATCATCCACTCCCATGAAAATTGATTTTGTATGACTTTGTATGAAACAAATCAATTTATCCTCCTGTTAATGTGGTAGTTATGAGTCAATGATAACTAGTGGGGTAGTAGTTTTTTTAAGAAATGAATACAAAATTTTACAAGGGTGGGGATTCACTTATTTTTTTTTGTTGATAAATGACTATGGGTTTGAAATTTGGGATCTTTTCCCTTTGTATGATGTTTTATATAGTTAAATTACTCAACATAATATTCTTCATCCTCAATATGGGAAATTTATACACTCTATTTTTCACTGTCTTAGTAGTAATCTCTGTCATCTATGAGAAAATTAACATGTTAGTAAATAGTTTCATTTATTTTTTTGATTATTTATCCAAGTAGATTAACAAATTTTTTATCACCTATACAAAGGATGAGTCTTCCATGGTTAAAATCAATAATTCTTATTTATAGTGGCTTTGAATGGCTATCGTAAGATGATTGGAACATCTTCCTCCTCTTCTGGGTGGAAAATATAAAATTCCACAGAAAAATGAACATAACAACTTTGAATAGGAAAACCTTGTGGAGTACTTTAGGATACCATACTAATCAATGTTCTACTCTAGTTATATTGAGTTCCTTGAGTCCTAGTTTGAAAAATAAACACATAAGCATGAGGATGATGTGGGATCCTTTTTTGAGAGAGTCTATTCAAATGTTAAATTTTCTTATTGTCCATGGCATAGAAAAACATCCATTATCTCTCAATTTTTGGTGAAAGATTTTTCTAAAAAATAGCATATAACTCTTCATTTTTTGAAATGAATTATTGGTCGTCCATTTTTCTATGGAAGGAATGAATATCTTAAAGAAATATATCATATGTTGTAATTTGAGTGATTTCCTTAGTTATTGGAATGTTTATGCTCAATTTCATAAACATCCCAAAAATCATTTTAATATTTCCCTTCAATCCATCATCACTTAGGTATTTGTGGAAATGGTCTTTGTGATTCATAAGGTGGTAGCACAATGTAGTCTTCTTTTTTGGGTTGTTTATAAATTGTATCATTTTCATTTGTTGGTTCTTCTTAAGGTTTCTTATGAACATTTTCATTTTCATTTCCACCATTTTATTCTTATATGACTATTGTATAGGTTTTAGTTTCCACAACATTTTTTTCTTATCCTCTCCATGGTTGATTATTGTCCATAATGTTTCCTATCCTCAAACCCACTACCTCTGATTCTTCCCTTTGGTATGTATCTATATTACATGTTATATTACATAATAATCAATATGACAAGGTCTTTGAGATTTGATCCATTTGATGTTTGAGGTTATTAATATCCACCCTTTGATTCTCAATTTCATTCTATTGGATGGTCATCCATTGTTATTCCTTTTTATTGAATGATAAAGTATATTACCAGAATTTTTTTAAAGTGGAATGATCATGTGTTGAGGTCTTGGAAGAGATAGATGAAATTGTTGTTGTTATCAAGGAGGTATTTATTGTTAGGTTACATTTTATTATAGACAAGTCACATGATATGTTGGTAGATATACTAGTGTTCATTGGATCCTAAATGGTTCTAGGCCACTTCTTTACTGATAATATCATTGATTACATTTCTTCTATTGATGTGCGGGATTCAACAGATAATATTATTACAATTTATGAAATTGTTGATTTTTATGATGATAATTAATGTAATTAATATTTTGGATTGGTTATTCCTCAACAAATTATATCTTTGATTTAGATGTGGGACACTGCACATTTCACAAAAATATATATCCATGACACGAGCAGGAGGTGTCCGTGGTTTAAATTTTAGCTGAAATGATTTAATCTTCTTAGTTACATTCTCAATTTGGGTAGCTAGTAAAATATTTTTTTCAGCATATTGAATTCTAAAATGAGGTGGTCCATGATCATTTTTCCAAAAAAAAATTATTTTTGATATAGTTCATATGAAATTTCTCAGCCTACCCTATGTGTTTTATATTTCATCCCTCCATCTGTAGTGATATCAATGATTGTTCAAGCAGCTGGTTGGAGGTAATGATAAAATATTTGTATTTGAAACCATTTATCATGTCTTTTATGTGACATCATGTGAGTGAGCTCATTAAAATGAACTCATGCTGCTCATGTTGATTCATCATCATATTGAGTGAAATTCTATATGTCACTACAAAATATCCATGCTTGGATAAGTAGTATGTACTTATCCTTGAATTTATTGTCTAAAAAATCCGAAGTTGTGATGGACATGAGAGAATGACTATTGAGAAATTTTTTATCATGGTATGCTAGGGAAAAGGTAAAAAATATTACTCTTATGTCATCATATGATACTCCCTGGTTGTGAAAGGTATCACAATCCTGCAAGAGGTTTGACATATGTTAATCGTGATATTCACTTAGAATTCCATAGAATTGTCCCATATCCTGGATCATATGATTGAGTCCATGTTTGATAAAAAATATTCGCCCTGAAATCAGATAGTATATTATATTGTGTGTATCACCTTGGATTTATAGAAACCCATAATATATTATGGAAAATTATTGATGTATGGGAATGTCTCAATTTATTGGAGGTCGCATGTGTTTCATGTTTGATTGGTATAGACATGTTATATTACTAGGGTCACCTATTTTTAAACAGTGACATGAAGAAATGTACAATTCAATTTCTTGTTCAAAGGATTGTTTTTCTAGTCTTTCAAGGGTCATTCAATGAGTCAAAGGACCCTATTGAATGCACTAATTTTAAAGAAGAAGGATGCACTAGAATTCAAAATAAAATGGAATGGGGAAATAGGTGAGGAAATACAATGTTATTATTAAATGTTTTCTTATGAAGAGCCACTTCTAACTCCATGAAAATAGTTATAAAATCTGACACACTCTCACATGTCATTAATTTGTGTCATCTATTGTCAGATTATATTTAATTTTTTACAAATCACATTTTCTAAAAAGGCATAGTATAGTGATAGTGCGGGGTTGATCCCATTGGTATCATGATATGGAGAACCTGAATTAAATCTTCGAACCATATTTGCATGATTCCTCACTAGATGGTTGTGTTTTTTAATATCAACTCTATCCGAATTGGGGATTTCGATATGAGAGATATAAGGGACCAGAATCAGTTTTGAGGTTCACAAAAAAGTATAATTTTAATCCTAACTTGGTATGGTCATATGGTTTAGGCATTGAATCCAGAAAAGGACTTGAGATGATGATGGTAAAACAAACTAGATCTATATAAGAGGAAAATATTCCTTTATCTATAGATTGTTACATCCTATAATCATAACTCCTAGATTCTAAGGTAGAAATTAAGATATTTTATTGATTGTATCCTATTATACTACAACATAGTCAGGGTCATTCATCCTATCTTCCCAAGGTCATTGTTTATAAAAAGAATGTGATAAACAATTTTTTTTAACCTAATTACTAATCTATGGGGTTACCATGTTGAGAATCAATTATTTATTAAATATGGACACCCAAATCTAGATCTATACCCTAGGTAGTTTTTCCACTCATTGTATAATTGATAATGAATAATAAGTGAATTGAAAATATTATTAACATACCAATAATAATAGAGATCAATAAATAAAAAATTAGTCATTAAATATTATGAAATATAAAAAAAATAAAACATAGTTACAAACACAAACATAATTCAAATAAAAACAAGGAAGAATTCATCATGGATTTGTTGTTGCTCGAATATTCCAAATGGTGAATGCATGTATATCGACATGGAGATTTAAAAAAAATTATGAAAACATTGTAATTCTAATCAAAGGTTCTTGAATAAATGAAAAAATGAATGAAATGATTATCAATTTAGTTTAATGAGATTGAGGGTGAAGAAATATGAGATAATAATTGAGATAAAAAGTGAGAAAAAATGAACATTTTGTCTATTTCATTCCTATTAGAGATTATAATCAGAATGTTACATGACGTGTAATGTGTATCCACATCATATTAATACTATATGATAATTTTCTTGAGGATTTTTTTGGCTTGAATGTCATTCGGATCTCATTCTTATTGAATTCCATCATGTGGTAATATCTATTTACTTGAACATCTCTTATATGAGATTTTGTTCATCTTTAATGTGCTGAAACTCAAAATTGGATTGGTCAAAAGAAAGGCCTAGTGATGCTACATCCATTCCATGTTCCATCAAATGATCTTCGTAAGACTCAATTCAACTGGATGAGGCCATCGTCTCCTTTGTCTACATCAATATGATTTTTTTTAAAACCTTATATTTAAATAAATTATCTAATCAATATTTAATGTCTATATTTTCAATAATAACTATACATAATGGTCATTTAGACCCAACAATATAAAATAGTCCTTGTGTATTGGATATCCATAATATAATAAAAGAAATATAATTTTATTGATAAATGATCGTGTCAGACCAGCTGTAGCAACACATCCCTATCTTTATACTGTAAAGTGGATTTGTCTTTGGAACATATGCATTGAAAGGTAAACCACTCTAAAAAGGGTCAGTTGAACATTTAATCAATCATCACTCTAATTCATAATGAGCGGTCTCAATACTACTCACCTTGGGAGTCCCTCATAGGGGAAATTAACTGATTAATTCACAATATATTTATAAACCGTTATGATCGATTTAATAATTCATTTAACTAATTAGGTTAAAGAACCCAATAGGATAATGACCCTTCATTACCAAGGATTGAAAAAAGAGAACCAATGGTTGATCTAAATGTAATATATGTTAAAAAAATAGGTTCCACTACATAATATATATAAAGAGTTGTGTTTTCATATTCATATTTTTGATATTACAATAGAAATTTTGGTTTTTGTTTTTGTTTTAAATAGTATCACATTAACGAAACTGAGAAAGGCATGTTTTTAGAAACCACTATGTATTATAAACCAATAAGGGAAATTTCATAAATAGATAAGAAATTTATTATTTTCTAATTATGATGGAGATTTTTAAATTATTTTTATTTCATAAGGAATTGATATTGATATATAAAAAAACATAGTGGTGCACATTATTGAGTGATATTTATCGATGAAATTTTTGTATATTCTAAAATTTATGATGATTGTTTGAAAAATATATGGATTATTATTTAGTAGTTTTACTTTTAATGTGTGAAAAAATATAGTAATTTAGATTTGTAATTTAAATAATTTTATTTTATTACATGGTTATATTTTTGCAGATCACTTTTATGAAGTACATGATTTATGAATGGATAAATCTTATGTTTAATATTTATATGATAATGAGATAATAAAGGGTTTTTAGTGTTTTATTATTATGTTATATATTAATTCATAACCACAACAATTTTAATTGATTCCTGATATTTTTTGTATAATTTAATCATATTTTTTTTACTATGATATATAGTGACTGGTGTGAGGAAATGTGAACTAGTCGTTAATACCATTTGAGGGATTAATATTGTGTTAAAATTTAGAGGAATATATAACCTCATTTTAGTTTTATTTAGTATATAATCATTTTTATTTAAGGGATGGTAACCTATTGATATTGTATTATTAGGTTATAGACAGAATTTTATATAGGATTATATAAATTATTAATGTTTTTAATGATGGGTAAGTTGGATTTTAAGACTATAGATTTCAATTTTTTGGGTTTATGAGATTTTTAGAAAGCCTAGGGTAATTTAAGATCTATATTTTATGGAATTCTTTAATAATTATGTGATAAATCAAGTCAATGTATCAAGGATTGAACAAAGAATGATATATGAGAGTGATATAGGATAAGATAAGTCTAATAAAAGTTATGTTTTCATAATTATAGGCTAACATGGTAGTATTATAATGTTATAAATCTTAAAGATAACTTTTTTCCATGGTTATATATGAAAATTCCCTTATAATGATAATAACTAAAGATAAAACCTTTGGTTTTAGAAATCACTAAAACTGGGTGAATACATGGGTGCAAGGGAATATGTGGAGATTTTTTCTATGAAGAACCTTATGGAATGGGAGTTGGATTGAGAAATCTTATGAAAATGATAAACTCCCTATCACTAAATATGATTGACAATGTAAATTTTATAGAATTACCAAACACAAAATTGTATATAAATATGGATTCTCATGAAATATCAAGTGAAAATGGTTATTATAATCACAAGTAAATGGGAAATAAAGAATCTATAAAAAATGTTGAATTTGTTTGAAGAGTGTTGGGTATTATATGACTCAATGTACTAATCTCGGTTCAAATAATATAAGTAGATAACAAAAATTATGTGAAGAAGGAAATTTTTATAAAACTGATGCTAATGACAAAGATGATGATTTTTCACTATATATTTTCTAGTTTCATATGTCATGTAATTCTTCACCAACAACAAAATATTGAGTTATAATCTAAAACTCCTAGCAGTATAATGATCATGTAAATCACATTCATGGGTTTTTAGAAGTTATTCTTTATAGATATAGAAAAAAAATTACTTAGAATAATTCTATGTGAAACTTGTATTATGTTATATCATTTTATAAAGTGATCATAACAGTTTATTTTTCATAAATATCGTTACATGTAATAAAAAATCCATCATCATCTAGCGATGTATGGTTAATTATGAGATCCCAATAAGAACTACTCTAGTATAATGCGAAAAAAACAATAGAGATTTAATTTTTTATGGGTAGATAGTAGTATCCAATAATTATAATATATCATTACCATTAAATAATTTAATTTGTCCAATATCATTCTCTACATGCAACACCAAACATAAATAAAATCATGATATATTTAGATAAAATATATGTATTTAAACATTTCCATTAGAATCCTTGCTAATTAATTGGGAGGAATGAATAGGAGTAAAAAAATATGAAATATAAGAATCAGGAAAATAAAATATACTTATAAAATTAATAAATTTAAATTATTATGTCTAAAATGACCAGTAGGATAATATTTTTCCTAGAAAATTGATTTTCTAAAAATTGAAGTATTAAGTGTTATGGTTATCTATTTCATGAAGCATAATATAAATAATAAATTTGGGTTTTATTAATAATTTTTTAACTATAATTTAGTTGGTAAATTATTTGAAATTAGAATCGTAATAGCTAATATTTGAATTTTTTATTTTTAAACCTAAAAATGTTTTTTATTTTTTATGATTTTATAAAAAAATGAATGTATATTTTTTTTTAAAATTTAATAAAAATATTATTAAATTATAATTTTCTTATTTTAAAATATAAATAGTAACAATTTTTTATATTTTCTAGTAAGGCTAGTTTCAGTCGAAAAATACGGTTGTCACGATACTTAAAATATTAATGAAATTATTGTTTTTTAAGAATGAAGTAAAAACATATAAAAGCATTTAATTAATAATGTAAAAATTCTAGAAAAATCATTATTCATTTAAAGTATTTTTTAACACAAAAAAATTTTGTAAATATTTTATTACTAACTAAAATGTTACTTTAATACATAAAATGTATTCAGAATTTTTTTAAATAAAGTATTTTAAAAGGATATTAGGTTTTAAATTTCATTACAAACGTCATACCATTTATTTTCATTATAATAATAAAATTATTAAATTAAAATAAGTATTAAATGTTTTTAAATCTTCTATATAAATTTAATTCTTAAAAAATTTAATTCTGTAAAAAAAATTGTGCCAACGAGATTATGTGTATTTATTTTAAATTAAATATCCACATATACAGAAATTTTATTTGATAAAATTAATTTGTAATTGTAATTTAGAATATTAAAATTATTTAAAAATTTCAAATTTAGTATTTTTAGTTAAAATAAATTTATATGGGAGGAAAGAAGATACCATAGTAAATGGAAATTAGGGTAAAATAAAAAATGTTAAACCCATATGAGTTGACACATTCATTGTTTTCTCAAAATGAATTTATTTGGAAGATTATTGAACCACATATATTTTCCTCTCCTACCCTTTATATTTTTTCCATTAAAACATTAATGGTAATATCCCATTTTTGAAAATGATAAGGGTGATCACAAAACAACCCTTTCTCATATAAAATAGTAACCATTTCTACAAATCAAGGACCACCTTATCGTATAGTGATGATTTTAAATTCTTTAATGGTACTCTCACTATAACCCTATTCTATGAAAATAGTTCATTGGGGGATTATTTTAAGCATAGGATCATCAAATTCATGGAGACATTCAAGGAATAATCATGTCCTTGATGTGAGTATTATCAACAACTTTGATTTCTTATCAATTATATCATTAAATGATTATTATAAACACATTAAAATTATTATATAACTATTATTTATAAAATTTAATCTGACTAAATTGAGTTTCTTATCACTATTTATTAATATACCCATACATTAATAAAGAAATTATTGTTTGTGTGTTTTACTTACTACCACATCCATGAAATAATGTGTTTCATTTTCCTTAACAACCTTACAATCATGGATATAAGGATTGTATTAATGGATAATAATGACATCTATTATATACTTAGGGCCTGGTATCAAAAATTCAAGACTATATTAATTATACGGTCAACCAACAATAATCGTTAATTTAATATTATAAAAAAAGCGTTCTAAGAGGATTATATTTTATTTATATTTTGTAATTATTTCATATAAATTATTTATTACTATACATCCATGTAATTTATATATATAGTACTAGTAAAAACTAAATAAAATCATTATAATTCGTGTATTATGATATTACAACAAAGTCATCTCAGGAACATTCATTAAATCATGTTATGTTCATGATTAGTTCATTTTTACCACTTAATTGAATAATAGTATGAATTTATATTGTGAATGAATTTTAGAATATAATTACTCATACAATATGATATAAATGTGTAATTAATGATTTTTATTGAAATATTATATCAATACATATTTCCTTTATTAATAAAATACACTTAAATAATAATGAATAAAAGAAATATGCTTAGTATCATATTCATATTCATGTTTAAGAATTAAAATACACATTAAGTGAATATAAAACATAATAAATGTCTATAAATACTACCTAAATACTATTTTAATGATATAATAATTATTAAAATTGACATTAGTATGAACATGAACAGTACTATTATCAAACTATTACAAATGAAAAAAACAATGATATTATATCTTGAATTATATTTTAATCGTTGTATATGATTTTCAATTCCAATCCCTCACTTTCATGTTGTTTTGATTACAATGTTACTCAAGATGTAAGAATTCCTAGGGCTAAATCCGAATTCATTGAGACATAAAACATGTTGTGAACCACACATTCTTTTAATATTTTATTTCCTACCCATGTATATATTTTCATTATAACCCGTATATTTAATTATATTTACTAACCAAATAACATTTCTTTATTCACGTGGTAATTAATTCATAAAATTTCTTAGAATTAAGAGTTTTTTCAACTAACATTCAATCTTTATGTTACGACCATCACCATGAAAATATTTCAAATAAGTTTGGTGTATTTTTATTTAATTATATTATGTGGTATTCAATCATTTTTTTCTTATTGATATATAGTCCTAAAACATTAAACCATTGAAAAATATTTTTCACTTCATTGGATATGTTATTTTGAAATAATCCACTTAATTTTTCATGATTTATTATGATCATGATATTCATGTATTGACTAAATTGTATACTCATTCTTCTTATATGGTGTGAACAAAACATTTTACATAACTGAAATTTGATGATTTTGACCGAGAAATATTTTAATTCTATTGACGTGGATTAATGTGTTGGGTATTTAATTTTTTTATTCCAATATATATTATTATTGGAAAATTTTCTAGGGATTGTTTGACAATCATATATATTTAAATGGATTGGTTATTATCAACTTATCATTTTTTTTGATATGTTGATAAGTATTTAAATTCTTTATGATTATTGTATTCTAATATAGGATGATCATGTATTGATATATTACATTCTTAATTATACAGATATACATGTTTTTATTTAACTATACATTCCTTTTGGAACTGTTATGGAATGCCTTTTTTCCACACCCTGACATGTTATGATACAATTCCTTTTAAAAAAATTCAATATATTTGATTGCTTCTGTTACATGCATCCCTATAGCTAAATTATTTTAAGATAAAATTATATTTTAATAAAACTATAATAAAATAATAATTTATATTTTACTTAAAAAATTAAATTTTATATGATGAATATAAATTTTTAACTTATATGGTCAAAATAAGCATAGAATGAATGAAGGATGTTTTCCATAAAAATTATTTTTTGAATAATTGAAAATTTATTATCCAACAATTAAACAATATATTTTTAATATTTTATAGTAATATTTGGAATTATAAGATTATAAACTATAGTTTTTTTAGAACTAATGATAATAACATTTGTAGTTAAAATGAAATTTTTTCAGAAAAGAGATAATTTTTTTGAGAGAAATGTTTATATATAAAAATCCATAATGTGTGTCCATATTAATTAAAATAATTAATAATTAATTATGAATAAAATAATTGAAATTAATTGACATGAATATCTTAAACTATGAAAATAAATCCATCTATTGATGATTATTTGTCATATATATAATATAATATCTTTTATTCCTGAAAAATTAATTTCTATAAAAACAACGTTTCTGTACGATTTGAATGTTTAATTTACATAAAAAATTATTTGTTGAATTTTATAAATTGGATTATGAATTTGGAACATGAATAATTAATATTCATTAAAATGGAAAAATTATTTGTTAAAAAAATAATTAGTATTAATAGTAATAGTTTAATTAATGCGTTTAAGGTTAAAAAATGTTTTGCGCATCACAAAAAGTTGTGTAAACATTATTTTTACACACGCATATAATTTTCATAAGATAAATTTTATTTAGTATATAGAATTATGGTGTCTAAATTTTCTAATTTGTATCATTTTACTTTAGTCTCAATGAATAGATTTCCCAGGTTAAAAAACTATTTACCATTGTTAAAATTAAATTGGTTAAAGTTTGTAAAATTAGAGAATAAGTGATGAAATTATTAAAAAAAAATTGGATTTTGAGGTTTGGATCATCCTTAAAATATATACAGTCCATTATTTATTAATTTATTAGTCAATTGTGGTGAGATTTATTTCTCATTATTTAATAGTTTTATAAATTTATTAAAATGCCACCCCTCCTCAGTTATAAAATAGAATTACCTCCCCTCACTTTTTTACACCTATCGGACCATTTTTCTTGAACAAAACATGATAAATCCACCTAACATCCTTATCCACATTATAGAGTTTTTCCCAAAATACTAACCCTAGGGTCCTTAATAAAATATCTAAAGGATGTTTCTCAAAGAGATGATAATCATCTTAATTAAAAGAATTATTTTTATATCTAGTTTTTAAAAAATAAATAATATCATAATAATTATATAATAATAACACCAGTATCTTAAATATATTTTGATATTAGTATGTTAATTTCATTACCTATATTCGTCTTCTATTCTATCGAATTGGAAACAAAATCGCCGATCATGTGTACAACAGACTACCACCTCCTAAACCGATGTAACTCCTTTTCCATCACCCCTTCTCACTATTATATATAATGATATAATTAATGTATATAGATATATTATTTATAATATTTTAATTTTAATTTAACTAAAATAACACATATACCTATTTACATTACATTCTTTTTAAAATATGATAATGTCACTCGTGTGTATGGAGGACTACTTCCTTGTGAAACAATGTGACTCCTTTTTCATTTATGATTTACATAGAAGGTAATAAAGATAAAACTAATAAGTAATTATTAAATATATAAAATGATATTGATTATGTAAAATAATTATATCATGAACTTACTTACACATTAACTAGTTAAGGAAATTATAATTTCTCATGTATATGTAAAAGTTGCCATCTCTACGAAGTAATGTGATAAATTCCCTAATTTCAAATTATAAATATCATTCTAAAAATTAATCTAATGAAAAATTATTTTTATGACATTAATATAATTATGGGGATGATGATTCTATAGAAAATTCACAGTAAATGGAACTTACATGACAAAACATACATGAGAAAATAAGGTAGTTAACACCCAAAGTAATTGTAATAATAAATTATTATTAACGAATATGTTACATGATTTTATAAAAGGATATAAAATGATATTATAAGTATTAACATGTATGTGTTAGAAGTTAATAACATTTTTACATGCACTATACCTAATTTTAATGAACGTTCAACAAAAAAGAAGTTTGGGGTAAGGGATTTCCTCTCAATTTCCACTCCATTGGGATGTAATGGAAATTATTGACCTATTTATTTTTTTATAGTGTATATAATACCAAATATTGATAACATTTAACTATAATTTAATTTAATACTGAATATCCATATTATTTATATCGTTTATATTATTATTTCCTATTCCTTATAGGATTTCGATATATTTTGTTAACATTGATAGTTATTTGATTAACTGATGAAATATTGATAACTCACTATTATTTAAACAATAAGAATTTATGATGATATGGGAAACATTTCATAAATTAAATTCATTATTTGATATATGATTAATTATTTCAACATTATGTGAGGAGTGGGGACCAAAAATATATATCCTCCGAATCCATCAATAGGTCGAATTAGACAAATTAGTTGGACAAATTAAATGTTACATTTCCATTGTTTTAAACTATATTTTGAATAGTCTTGAAAATAGAGTTATCATGATGTATGATATCATGAAATCTAATAAGTAAGCATTCCTTCACTTATAAATCAGTTATTATTATTAGACATGAGATTATAAAATTTATATTATCTATTGAAAAACATTATTCTCAATTTATTACTTAAATTGAACGTGTGATCATTTATTTACCTTTCCATATTGATTATTTCATATTTAATTTCCTTGTAAAATGTATTATGTTTTTATTTATTTACATTTCAAAATGGATTGTTCAATATTTATTCTTGGTAGATTGCAATCTTTGTAATTATTAATGAGTATTTGATCTCACCATTATTTAATATACTCTCCCTTGGGTATGAAGAATATTTATTTGAATGTGGTTCAAGGATTTAAATATTTCTTTTTTTATCTTCTATGTTTTCTTCCCAATTTAATATTGATATTAAAACATACTATGATTTTTTGAATTATTTATTTCAAAATTTTTCAATATATTCAACTCTAAAAATAATTTTTTTTATAAAATCACTAAGTCAAACATTACATATACATGATAATGACATGGAATACATTATACGACACCATCTAATGGAACATTGACCTGGAATATATTAAATAATACCACGAATAGGTGTACGAAAAACGGAAGATTGATGTTTCCACGAAACATTATTTTAATATTTTAAATATTTATATATTATAATTACACCCTAAACGTTAATCATAGTAATAAGAATATTAATAACTACATTCAAAATATTTTTTTAATGATATTATTGAAAAAAATATTGTTAACGAAATTTATAGTTTTTGGTAAAAACTTATATGTTTAAAATAATATTTTCCCAAATAAAATACATTTCATTGTGTTTTAAGAAATACAAAAATAATATTAATTTTAAACACATATAAAAATTTAATTTGAATAAATAAACTTAATTTTTTAATTTATAATTAAAGACATTTCTTATGATGAAGTTTTGGGTATTTTGTGAGAAACATCATATTTTGATTAATAGTGAAAAATACTACATTTTAGTTAATAACTACCATTTAATTTAAATAATTATTAATTTTAAATTATAATTTAAATTAGTTTTAAGGTCACAATATAAAAATAATACATATTTAATTCATCTTAGGTCATTATACACAATTTTATCTTGAAATTTATTATAATAACATAACAAAACTTTTGAAAAACAATTCAACATTAAAAACCTATTATTTCATCCTGTATCTAAAATTAGTATTAATCATAATCAATATGCGTACAGTAATTGAATTTATATAAATATAAATACATCAATTTTTAACTATAAAATTTATATTTAAAAAATACCATTTTTATTTTTGACCAAAATGATTAGTAAATGTGATTAACATTAATCATTGTGGTGAAGGTCAAATTAAGCTTAATTTGGGACTAAATATTAATATTAGGGTTCTAAATGAATTATATATTTTTCCAAAACCCATTTTATGGGACAATTTAGGCAATAAAATTTCTATTATAGATTTAGTATGTTTTTATATTTATTTTATTAGCTATGAACATGTGGACAAATAACTTGTTTAAAAAAATTCTAAGTGAGACATTTTACTTCCTAATAAAATGACACCACATCTCCCAAAACATCAAAACTCAAAACCCAATTATGTAAATAAAATTTCTGATCAATAAACTTCAAAAAATCCATAAATTCATCCAATAATATTCTCCTTCAAGAAAAAGCAATCTGAGTTAGTTTTTTTTAAAAACTAAAAGGAGTTACCCGATTATGAGGCAACCTCTTCTCTCAAGCTCCTTTCTTTGATTTTTCTTTCTATACCCCCCCACTATCATTATTACAAGATTGTATAAAAAAATTATATTCAAAATACTATGATTTTTTTCTATGTGTTAGACCAACACTTACACACAGATCTATCTAATGGGCAAGGAACATATTGTTTACGTGTTTGATGAATCACTAACTCACTAAAAAATTATTGTTCATTTTTATCTTATTTCATATTATGGAGGAAATTATTATATAAACAATATTTATATATTTCTTATATTATATTTTTTATTATTTATCTCTTTTTTATTCCTTTTTACAACACATGTCATTTTACATTTCATTTTCTGTCAATACAATAATTTTGTTTGAGGAAGTGTTCACTACCACCCGCACAAAGAAATTTGATTCATTCCTACACTATGTAATGGTATTGACCTATATGGTCAATATTTTTCTAAAATATGGGTTTAGAGGTGTTATGGGAGGTCTAGGTGACATATCTCTAACACTTTTTCCAAATTTTGAATTTGGTGAACAGTCCCAATGGTATCCTTGTGAACAGTTCCAATGGTAACGTTAGGTGAATAGTGAAAAGGTAGCCTTAGGTGAACTCTGTAAATGTAACCTAATGTGAATATGGTCAATTATAACCTTATGAGAATAGTGTCATCAATATACATAGGTGAATAGTAGAATGGTACCTTGAGGTCATCATTACAATAGTAACCTTATGTGAATAGTGTCAACGGTAACCTTGTGTGTGTTGTGTCATTGGTAGCCTTAGGTGAATAGTGCATCAGTATCCATAGGTGTACCGTGAAACATTAACCTTCTGTGAACAGTGTCAATAGTAACCATATGTGAACAGTGCCATCAGATGGATTAATTGAATAGTGAAGTGGTGAGGTCTAAATGTAGCCTCTTTCCTTTGCCAAAATTCATATTCCTGAATAGTGTTTCCAAAACAATGAGGTTCCAACGGTGACCTCTTTCCATTTCCAATTTTTTGGTTCATGAATAGTGTTTTCATAATGGTGAGGTTCCAATGGTGACAGCATTCCTTTTCAAAATTTTGAGTTAATTAATTTTGTTTCTATAATGGTAGGGTGTACAATGATTCCAGAATAGTAGGGTGTATTGTGCTTCCAAAATGGTAGGGTGTACAATGAATCTAGAAAGGTAGGGCATACTGTGTTTCCAAAACAGTTGAATGTACAGTGTTTTTAGAATGGTAGGGTGTATAATGTTTCTAGAACTATTGGGTGTACAGTGTTTCAAGAATGATAGGGTGTACAGCGTTTCCAAAATGGTAGGTTGAAAAGTGTTTCTAGAACAGTGAGGTGCCAACTACAACCTCTATTTCATTTTCCAAATTTCAAGATCAGGAACAGTGTTTCCAGCTTCCTTGAGTTTAAACCTTTGATATTTCCATTGATGTAAAATGAATTTAATGTTTTGTTTTAAGGACTCTAAGGCTGATTCAAAGGCCATAACTCCTATATTAATTTCAATAAGGCTCAGAATGATTTTACATGGTTAGACCACATGGTTCAATGTGATCCAATTTTAATGGAAAATCCATTGTTTCATAAAACACTGCTCCGTTAAATCTTCTAATGGGATTAAATATCTTCCTCCCTAGTTTTTCCCCCTTGTTCTCAGGTGTGAGATACTGACACATTCCATTACTTCCCATAGGAGTGGTGCGATCAAAAATTATTCCTTGGATTGGTTCCCCTCTGTTTTTATGCAACCAAGAAGTATCGATCGATCTCCGATATTAGATAAGTTCAATCACCATTCTTTTGGGTTCATCTCCTTCTTTTTCCCCTCACCCATTTATGGAATTCTATCTCCTTGTTCCTAATGGACTTTTCTTGGGTGTTGACTGGTGTGCTAGCATTTATGCATCCCTAGGTGCATCCAGTTGTCCTAAGGGGAGGAGATCATAACTCGTTGGGTGGATCATTCTCATATACTGAATGTTAAAAAGCTTTTGAGGTATGGGATTCATTGCTTCTATTTTCTTTTACATACAACTGTAGAGTTAGCATGTTTTATCCCACTAGATCACAATGGAATTGACATAATAAATATTTGAACTAAATAAATTAATTGATATCGATCATATATTATTGTATCTTGATTTTCTAAATAGAGTGAAATCTATGCTTTCTTTGTTTAGCTTATTGTTCTTGATGTAAATATTTAATGAACGTACATCTGTAATTAATTGATAATTGTTTGATTAAAAATAAAGTGGAATGTGAATGAATACAGTTGTTGTTTTTTTAATTTGATGCTAACAAAATTTATTCAACAAACATGTTTAATAAATTTTTGATAGCTTACTGGTTATAATTCATCAATATGGAACATACGATTAATAAATCAGTTAATAAACAATGGCTTAATGAACAAGTTTCTTGATAAAAGAAAATTCCTCGTAGGTTCTTGAGTTACCCTCTTGCTTGTTTAATGGAAAATATCCCTACAGATATGATGTTTTTTTTCATGCTGCATGTGTTGTGATATTATCCTGGATTTCTGTTTTGATATGTGGGGGTAGGGAGGTGTACTGGTTGTGGAAACATCAGATGCCTCGAGTGGTGAGATTCATCAGTTTATGCTTGTGGTGTTAGGGAGGACACAAGGGATTATGAAATGGGATTGATGTGAATGTTTGGATTCTTGTGATTTTTTTCTTTGTTTGTCTTCTTTAATTTCCCCACTCCTCAATGAAGATATTCATGTGTTCAATTCTTTAGAAATAGGGGAAGACACATGGTTTTTTCCATGTGATTTCAGTGTTCAGCATCTAAAGAGAGTATGGGTCCACGATCTTTCTATAGGAGGAAAAGACTCGATGGGAAGTTCTTCTACTCACCTTGTTGAGACCCCTTGTGTTTAGTTTCATTTAATTTTTTCTAGTATTACAAGGAATATGAGAAAGTAATGTTGTAAATAAATAATTCAATAAATGTTGTGAACCCGTGGGGATAGAGTTTACTGGGATGCAATGTTGAGGTTACAATTTTAAAGGGATAGTGGGATTTGGGTGTTATGCTAATGAAATATAATGTGGAATTGTTAATGGTTTATTATTTTTTAAATAATTAACTAACGTAATGTGAATCTGAAAAAAGGGAATGATGTAATGTAATAATGCTCTTTAGATGGTTGTGTGATTATAAGATACCTAGTCCTAGAAGTGTAATCCGGGAGTCCGAGAGACGTTAGTAGCAGTTGAGTCTAAGGCTATGTTATTCCAATAGTGTGGTTGTGATCTATAGTATATTCTATATTTTTTGTGTTTCTATATGTTAATTCACCCCTTCAGTTAGGGAAACAGACACCCCAATGATTCTAGGCATCGGGGGGTGTTTTCCCCATTATTCTAGTGGAAGGGTGGATGGCTGACTACCCCTTTGGCCCCGCTCTCTTATCTGGGTGGTTATTTCTGTTGGTAGGAACAATGGTTAGTTTTACCCATATATGTGTGTAGTGGGTTGTAATGGCTTGTGGTTATTCAGACACATATACTCTGGATATAGTTTCCAATGGGCTACTATAGGTGTAACGTGTAGAGGATATGATGAATTGAGGATCCTTACTCAGTGTATGGGATATAAAAGCTTGAGGGTAATACCTAACATTTGATAAATGTTATTCTAGTTTTGGTGGATCCCAAAAACTACCTAGTTAGTTTACTTATGTGTATGTGGTGGTTTTGTTTCACGAGGTGCATGTTTTGGGGATTCTCCCAGGTGTTTGTGGGAATCCTTTTTGGAGAGAAATGAATAGGATGAGCGGTGTTGGGAAAAGCATCAATCCAGTGGGGAAGTAATAGAAAGGTACCCTTGATATTCTTTATTATATTTTATAATTTTTTATATGTTACTTGGTGAGAGAATCCATGGTGAGGCTGGGAACATAGTATACATGTTTAGGTGACGAATTTGTTTCACTTGTTTTTCACTGTTCATTAGAAGGCTTTCTTTACATTGGCATGAGAAGCTTCGGGGAGTATCCAACTGAGTATACTATTATACACACCCGAGGAATATATAATTTTTTTTAGGCCACATGTATAAGGATAGAGATCAAGCTGGTTTCTACTAGCTTAGGGTTGTTGAATCTGTGCAGGCTTTATGGGCACTACTGTTTTTACTTTCTTGTGGGTTTATATATTTTATCCCATTTGGTTTTAGTATTTTTTTCATGACATTACATATGTGTACATGGGATTTATTTTATATTGTTTTCTGATTTGTATTTTTTTTTGTTTTTACTTTATCTCTCTATTTCACATTTGTTCTCGTTGAGGGAAATGCTTCCCATTATTGTTGTTTACTACACCCTTGGTGCTAGTCGCCAACCTGGCCCCTACTAGAGGTAGGACATGGGGGGTCATTATATCACTTTTCACATTGTTAGCACATGAGTGGTAAACTTTGTGGGGAGGTGGTCATGACAGTGTAGTATGAGAGGTAAAGTTGATTGATAGGATGAAGTTTTGTGTTAGGAACGGGTGAGGGTTCATGGGTTGGTAGAGAAACAGTGTCTATCAAGTTCTGCAAGTGATGTAAACACTAGAGACCGGCTAAGACATAGGTTTTTAGGTCCCCCTATGATCTGATGTATGGAACATTATGTTTACAATTGAATCTAAACAAAGTTATACTAGTTACAGTGTAAAGACCTAGGAATGGATTTTTCATTATTCTTCATTGTTTCTGTGATTGAATGGGTATACATTTGGATAGGTTAACCTAAAATTAATAAAAGAAAACAATTAATTAATTAATTAATATTCTTCCATATTCTATGTTTACAATCTTTAATTGTTTTTACATGTATATATATATGCCAATGACCTCGTCAGGATCACATAGAAGATGTCGAGCATGTTGTGCAAGCAAATCGTTGTAGGGTAGAGGTTGACGACAACGACACCTAGAGAAGGACACTCTGTGAGTTTCAACACCAGTGTCTGCATAAGATCAAGGGCTCTATTTCAGATGCTTCCAGAGAAGACAGGATGGAGGATTTTGAGATAGGCTTCAGTTCAATCCATGCTCAGAAGGAGTATTGGGTGTCATAGTTGTGATGATTTTAATTGGATCAGCGAGGTGGTTGTGGTTATTGTTCCTTGGGGATGGTGAGTAGTCAGTGATCCCATATGAGGAGTTGGAAGACATGTTTAATGTCGAGTTTCTTTTTCAACCGTGAAGGCTTCTAGTTTCCTGAAGCATCATACCCTTCAACAGGGGAGCACTAGTGTGCTAGAGATTGAAATCCATTTCAGGAACCTTTTACGACATTCTTCACACCTATTTCTAGATAAGGAGGCCAGATTGAGGCATTTCAATTAGGATTTTCCTCCAGAGATCCACCGCTAGGTGACCCCATTTAGGCTGAAGACATATCTTGAGGTGTTGGAGAGGGTAGTGGTAACTGAGAGGATATTGTCTAGAATCATATCATCATTAGAGGGGAGTCATCATGATTCCTCAGGAAGAAGAGCTGTGGTATGTGGTTCCTAGTTATCAGGGCAGAGGAGTTTCAATTATGCAAGGGGTAGGTCCCAGCCCTCAACATCTCATTTCTCTAGGGGAAGCAGCTCTCAGGACTATACTAAGAGATCATGAACTTTTATTTCATGTGGTGGTTGAGGTTATTAGTAGCGAGACTTCCTGACATTTCAAAGTAGTCATCAGACACTAGGTGTTCTACTCCAGGTTCCTCTATTGAGGTAGTTTCAGCCGAGGCAGTAGCATAATGTTTCCCCAGATTTAGATCAGTAGAGTGTAGATGGGTCTGAAATATGAAATCCCCATGACACTCACTGTCCTTAGAGATCAGAGTGAAGCCTCGGTGGTGGTGGTCATCTGGGTCAGAGAGGCTGTGGAAGAGTTCGTGGTCAGCTTCGTACTTTAGCATTGCGATCACCTAGCGATCCAGACGTCGTTCAAGGTACAATTTCCTTGTTTTCTACCATGATGTTTTCCATGTTTGATTCTGGAGTGAAACACTACTTCATATCATCTACCCTTGTCCATGCATTGGGACTTGATGTAGAGAGTCTTCCAGTTCCCTTTGAATTGACTACACCAGTTGGAGGTCAAGCTGAATTGATTGAAGTATGTAGAGACAGTGATCTAGTGCTTGGGTAGCACCTCTAATTGCGAAATTTCCTATGATTAGGTATACAACCATATGATTTCATCCTCGACAAGGATCAGTTTTATTCGGTGACAACTATAGTGGATTGCTTGTGGAAATAGGTTGTTTTCTTCGATGCGGATGGATAGTCAGTGGAGTTCATTGGTGAGCAAGACCCTCAGATGGGTCAGAGGCGTGTTCTTTCCTTATCATATAAGATGGATGAGATTATGCTGAGTTCTTTTGAGGTTCAGTAGTTGGCGTTTTTGTGGATCATAAAAGAGTTCCATAATGTCTTTCCAAAAGAGGTTGTAGCATTACCCCCTTGACGAGACATCATGTTTTCGATCGAGCTACAACTAAGATAGTCTCTTATCTCTATGTCTCTATATAGTATTGACCTCTATGAGTTACGAGAGTTACGTATACAGCTTGACGGTCTGTTATAGTGTGGATACGTTCGGCTGAGTGTGTCACCGTGGGGGAACCAGTTTTGTTCATGAAGAAACCTGATGACATTTTACAGTTGTGTGTTGATTATCGTCACTTAAACAAAGTGACTGTGAATAATCTCTATCCACTTCCATGTATTGATGATTTATTCAATCAATTTAAGGGTTCAAGTTGGTTCTCATGGATCGACTTGTGGTCAGGATATCATCAGATGCATGTGAAGGATCAGGATATACCAAAGGCAACATTTTGTTGTCGTCATGGGAATTATGAGTTTGTTTTAATTATATATGGCATAATAAATTCTCCAGCTAGGATTATGGGATTGATGAAAATTATGTTCCATGAGTTCATGGACATGTTCAAGGTTCTTGTCATCGATGATAGCATTTTGTACTACACATATAAGGAGGAGCATGCAGACCATCTACACGCCATTTTGAGAGTTATTTGTCAACATCAGCTATTTTGGAAGATATAAAAGTGTGACTTTTGGGGCCAAGAAGTCTTTTTCATGGGACATTTTGTGTCCTAGAAGAGAGTAGTGGTGGATCAATTGATGATAGAAGTAGTTGGGTCTTCAGCATTCCGTAATAAAATGTTAGAGGGCAAAATTTTCCAGGGTATCAGAGGCTACTACAGGATGTTTTTTGCCTATTTATCTCGAGTTTACAATCTTATTATAGCTTTAACTAGGATGGATCTGGATTTCATATGGACTGATCAGTGTTTGGAAGATTTCTTGAATCTGAAGGAGAAGATATCATGTTCTCCAGTTTATTTTCTTCCAGCTGAGGGAGTTCAGTTTGATGTTTTCTATTATGCTTCACATCTAAGGATAGGATATGTTCAAATGAAGTAGTGATTAGTTTATTCTTATGGGTCTCAACAGTTGTGTCCCCATGAATGTAACTGGTCACCCATGATCTAGATATGGAAGTCGTGGTGTTTTCTCATATGTTTTGAAGTCATTACATCATTGACAATCGCTTTGTGGTTTTCACCGATCATTGGTGTTTGAGGTATACATCTCACATTGTGACTTGAACATGGGAAAATGTCTACTGATGGAGTTCATAATGGAATACAACATCAAAATATCATATACACCTATTAAGGGGAATGTTTTAGCTGATGTGTTGGGTCCAAAGTCACATAGTGATGCAGTTCATGAATCTAGTGACTCATGGAGAGTAATGGAAGAACTGTCTACATTACATTTTGATATGGGAGAAGTTGGGGGCAGATGTTGTATTTTTCAGATAAAGGTGCAGTCATCTCTAGGGCAGCTGGTGGAAGAGTCCTAGTTGGGGTATCTTGATGTGGAGGTCTTGAGAGACCGAGTTGTTTGTGGTGAGTCCCCTAATGGTTAGACTGAGGACGAAAAACACTGAGTGTTGTATCAGATAATGATTTTTAGTCCTTCGGTGATTCACGTGATGGTACATAGAGAATACCATAGATATCTTATTGTGGTGAATCCTAGAGTGACTATGATGTAATGAGCCTTGAAGAGCATGTTTTGGTGGCCTGGGAAAATGCATGCGGTTATGGATTTTATATCTCGATGTTTGGTCTGCCAGATAGTGAAGGTCGAACACTGTGTTCCTGGTGGACAGATCATGCCATTACATATTCGTCAATGGAAGTTGGAGGACATATTAATGGAATTTTTAACTAGTTAACCTCAAAATTAGGGAGAACATGAGGCTATTTGAGTGTTAGTGTATCATTTAACAAAATCATCCCACTTCATAGTAATCAAGGAGTAATGCTCAGTAGAATTTTTGTCGATGAAATATCTGGAGTATGTGATGAGGCTTCATGGAGTCCCATATAAAATCATTTCTGATCAAGGTCCTCATTTCACCTCTATAGTAAGGATAGGTCTCATCATGCTTTCAGTTCTCAGTTATTCCTTAGCACTACTTGTCATCCAAAAACGGAGGGTCAGACTGAGAGAACCATCTATAATCTTGAAGACATGTTACCCTCTTGTGTCCTAGATTTTGGATATTCATCGATGAGTCACTTACCCTTGGTGGAGTTCACCTACAACAATAGTTTTCAATCCACCATTTTTATGGTTCCTTTTGAAGCATTGTATGTTCTTTCATTCTGTTCTCCATTTTTTTGGACTGGGGTCAGAGAGTCACCAATTATCAAACCAGAACTACTATAGAATACAATAGAGATGGATTGAGTGATTCATGAGAGGATGATGATAGCGTAGGATTGTCAGAAATTATATGTTGATCAAAGGAGGATACACATAGAGTTTGATGTTGGAGATTACGGGTTTCTGAAGGTGACTCCACGTCATGGGAAGAGGAAGTTTGGTCATGGGAGTTATCTTTCTCTCTGGTTTTTTGGGACTTTCGAGGTGTTAGCATGGGTTAGAGAAGTGGTGTATCAAGTATCAGTCCCCCAACAGATGAGTCGGATACACAATTTATTTCATGTGTCATAAATTTCTCATTTTCCTCATGATGACTTTCATGCCATCGATTAGGGAGAGATCGATGTTGATGATGATGCGACCTTTGAGGAGCGACCTATGGAGATCCATGACTGAAAATGGAAGGTGTTGTTCGGGCATTCTATCCCCTTGTTTTGTGTCTTGTGGTTACATGGTTGCATGGAGGATTTTACCTGGGAAAGTGATTCATAAAAAAATTCTCAGTCCCCATATTTTTTTTGATGTCTAACTCGTTTCGTGTAACAATGTCCCCTTTGTGGTTATTGAAATTTTGTGTATATGAGATGTATTTCTTTGGATTCTTCTTGTGGATTTCTATATTTTGAGAAGTATCTTGATGGGTGGTTGTTTGGAATTTTTTTTCACTTTGAGGTTGGTTTGGAATTATAGAGGATGATAATGTTTTGAGGGGTATCTAATGTAATGTAATAGACCCCTCTGTTCCATTCCTTCACTGAAATATGGTGACTTAGGGGTTTCGAGAGGTCTAGGTGATGTATCCCCAACACTTTTCCAAATTTCCAATTCGGTGAACAGTCCCAACGGTAGCCTTGTGAATAGTTCCAACGGTCGCCTTAGTTGAAAAATGCAATAGTAGACTTAGGTTGAAAGTGCAACGGTAACCATATATGAACTGTGTGAACGGTACCCTTATGTGGACAGTGTCGTCAGTAGCTTTAGGTGAATAGTGCAATGATAGCCATAGGTGAACAGTGTAATGGTAACCTTATTTGAATAGTGTCAATAGTAACCATATATGAATAGTGTCATCGGTAACCTTAGGGGAATAGTGCAATGGTAGCCTTAGGTGAATAGTGAAATGGTAACCTTTTGTGAATAGTGTCAATGGTAACCTTATATGAATTGTGTTATCGATAGGATTATTTGAATGGTGCAATGGTGAGGTCTGACTGTATCCACTTTCCTTTGCCAAATTTCATGTTCATGAATACTGTTTCTAAAATGGTGAGGTTCCAACAGTGACCTATTTCATTTTTAAATTTTGATAACATGAACAATGTTTCCAGAACGATGAGGTTTTAATAGTGACCTCTTTCTTTTTCCAAATTTTGAGTTCCAGAAGAATGATTCCAAAACTATTGGATGTATAGAGCTTCCAGAATAGTAGGGTTTACAGTGTTTTCAGAATGGTAGGGTGTAAAGTGTTTCCAGAATGGTAGGGTGTGTAGTGTTTCACGAACTGTAGGGTGTCCAATGTTTCCAGAATAGTAGGGTGTACGGCGTTTCCAGAATGGTAGGGTGTACCGTGTTTCCCGATTGGTAGGGTGTATCGTGTTTCCAGAATGGTAGGGCGTACAATGTTTCTATAACAGTTGGGTTCCAACTACAACCTCTATTTCCCTTTCCAAATTTCGAGTTCATGAATAGTGTTTCCAGCTTCTAATAGTTTCTCCCTTTTGATGTTTCCATTGACATAAAATGCATTTAATTCCTTGTTTTAAGGAGTCTAAGGCCAATTCAAATGCCATAAATACAATAACAATTTCTCTAAGGCTCAGGATTATTTTACTCCGTCAAGCCATGTGGTTTAATTTGATCTTCTTTTAATGGAAAATAAATCTTATCTTAAACTGCTACTTCATTTAATCTTATAAAGGTATCATACATCTTATCCCCTAGTTCTTCTTTCTTTTTCATGGGTGCGAGATGCTTGAACATTGCATTCTTATCTATAAGAGTGGTGCGGTCAAACTATCCTCCTTAGATTGGTTCCCCTCTATTTTTGGTGCAACCCAGCAGTATTGATCTATCTCTGATATAAGGTATATTATATCATCATTAATTTGGGTTCATGTCCTTCTGTTTCCCCTTGCCCTTTTATGAAATGTTATCTCCATGTTCCTAATCGAATTTTCTTCAGTGTTGACCAATTTTATGGTGTATCTGCATGCTTGAGTGGATACAATTGTTAAGGGGGGAGGATATCATAAACTATTGTGTGGATGTTTCTCATATAAAGAATGTCAAGAACCGTTTGAGGTAGGGGATTCATTTATTCTATTTTCATTTACATGCAACTATATTGTTATCATGTTTTACCCCACTAGATCTCCATGAAATTGACATAATAACTATTTTAACTGGATGAATAAATTTATATCGATCATATGTTATTAACTATTAATATGCTTGATAGTGTGATATAAATTCATTCTTTGTTTAGATTTTCATTCTTGAGGAATATTGGTTATGTTCGTCAAGCTGTAATTAATTTACTATTGTTTGGATATAGATAAAGATGCATGTGAATGAATCTGATTGTTGTTGTTGTAATTGGATGCTAATAAAATTTATGTAGTAAGCATTTTTAATCAATTTGTGTTATCTTTCTAGTAAGGTTTCCTGAATTTGGATGCTATGAATAATAAATCGGTTAATCTATGATGGATTAAATCATTGTTTGCTTGATAAAAGATAATTCCTTTTAGGGTTCTGAGTTACCCTTTTATTTGATTAAGGTCCAAGATCTTGATTGATATGATGTTTGTTTTCATGATACTTGTATTGTGATCTGAGCCTAGATGGATGTTATGATATGTTGGTGAAGGGAGACCAACTGGTTGTGGTAGTAGTTTATGTGTAGAGTGGCGAGATGCATCTGTTTATACATGTGGGTTTCAGGGAGGACACTGGGGATGATGAAATGGGTTTCATGTGAATGTTAGTATTCTTAAAGATTCTTATTTGTTGTTTTCCTGCTTTACATTCCCACTTCTCAACGCAGCTGGTCTTTCTTACCCTTCTTCCAAAAGGGGTGATGACGCGCAGGGTATTCCATGTGCTTTATATGTATATCTTCTCAAGGGAGGATGTGTCTATGCTCTTGGTATATGCGGTAATGACTCAGCGGGTAGTTCATCTACTCACTATTTTTACCCACTTGTGTTAAGTAGAATATCATTTTTTCTTGAATTCATTGTATTATGAGAATGTAATTCCATAAATAAATAATTGAATAAATGATGTTAACCCATGGTTTTGGAGCTTATTGGGACCCAAGGACGAGGTTACAATTTAAAATCGATAGTAGACTTTGGTTGTGATGCTAATGTAATATAATATGGGATTGTTGATGGTTATTTAAATACTAAATATTTAACTAACGTAAATTGAAACTGATAAAACAAAATGAAGTAATATAGTAATGATATTTAAATGGTAGTAGGCTTATAGGATACCTAGTCTTAGAAGTGGCAGCCTAGTGTCCAAGAGATGTTAGCGGGAGTTGACTCTATGTCTAGGTTTTTCCATAGTGTGGTTGTGAGCTATAGTATATTCTATAATTTTGGATTTTTTATACGCCACGCCACTCCGTCAGTTAGGGTAACTAACAGCCTATGGATTCTGAGCCTTGGGGTTGTTTTCCCCAACATTCTGGTGAGAGTATGGATGGTTGAATACACCCTTTGGCTCCACTCCCTTCTCTTGGTGGTTACTTTTTCTGGTTGGCAGAATGGTTAGTTTTACCTATATATTTTTGTATAGGGCTGTAATGCCTTGTGCTTATTGACAAAAAAATATTCTAGATATAGTTTCCTAATGACTACTATAGGTGTAACGTGTATAGGCTCTGATGGCTTGAGGATCCTTACTCAGTGTATAGTAAATAATGGCTTGAGATTTAATACCCAACGTATGATACACATTATAAGAGTTGTGTTGGCTCCTAGAAACTACCCGGTTAATTTGATTACGTGGATGTGGTGGTTTTTTTGCATGAGGTGCATGTTTTAATTCTTCACCCAAGGGTCTATGGGCATGCCTTTTGGGGAGAGATGTTTAGGACGTGCGAGTTGGGGGAAATTGACAAACTAGTCAGGAAGTAGTGGTGGGGTACCCTTGATATTAATTATTATATTTTATACTCTTGTATGAGTTACATGGTGAGAGTATCCATGGTGAGGTTGGGAACATATTATTCCTATTTAGGTGACGTGTTAGTCTCACTTTTTATTCAATGTGATTTAGCATTCTTTCTTTACATTTAAAAGGGAGGATTTGGGGAGTATCCCACTGAGTATACTGTTGTTCTCACCCTATGTCTATATAAACAGTTTTTTAGGACACATGGAGAAGGTTGGGGATCAAGTTAGTTATTACTATCTTGGGGTATCATGAGCTATTCAGGCTTCATGTTCATTGTTGTTTTTACATTCATTTGGGTACATGCAGTTTTTTCCTTTCAGTTGTAGTAGTTTTTCATGAAATTACATATAGGTAATTGGTATTTATATTATATTGTCATCTAAGTTGGAGTTCGTTGTTGTCTACCATATATATCTCTCTCTTTCTAATGTGTTCTCGGAGAGGTTAATTCCTCCCATTTATGGGATTATTATACCCTCGGTTCTTATCTCCAACCCGGGGACCACTAGATGTGGGACTCACGGGTCATTATTTCCTTTTCACATTGCCAGCCCAGGTTTCGTACCCTTTGTGGGGAGGGGGTCGTGACACACAACATGGATTTTATTGAGGATTATTTTAGTGAATATATGTATTATATATATTATTTCATAAATAAATTTTAATAATTATATATATATATACATATATTTATTTTAAATTTTTTCCAAACAACAATTAAAAAAATATTTTTCATGGATATGTACGACATACTGTCTCCATTAATTGTGTATTCCATTTCAAAGTTATATATTCTATAGATTATTATAATATAGATATACTCTATATCAATTATTTTTATATCATGTTTCATATTATTGAAATCATGATATATGTATAAGGAAAAATAATATAACAAAGTAAGACATGTACGAAAAACAAAGAGAATATTACTCAAAGCGTAACTTTAAAGGGAAATTTATTACAAGTGGTTAATATGAAATTAGAATTGATGTTATTAATATTTTAATAACTTATTATATATCCCCTTTACTGATTTGAAATTAAATTCTCATAATTTGTGCTAGATATTAATGTTTAAATATTAAATATAATTTTAGCACACTATTTAGATTCATCCAGATTCATGTCTATTTAATGTTTTAACAAAACAACCCACTCCAATTATCTAAATTTCATTATTCATGTTTTTAAGTGTTCCTTAAATTAATATAAAAATTTCATTATCAGGAATAATTGTGCAAATCGTTCATTTGGACGGCCATATTCTCTACACAAGAAGACACATAGAAACTGTGAAGAAATTGGACCAGCCATGACGATTGAATTACTAGTCTCAATAGAGATGTGAAAATTCATTAATTCTAATAAAAAATTCAGATAACAATGTAAATAGTCATGAATAAAAAATTCAAGGACCAAATCCAAAAACAATGGGCCCAAATTATGTTTTAAATTCAAGCCCACCATTTTGACCTGGAATTAAAATCAGGAACTATTACCGAAATTTCTACTAGTTTAATTATCAAATATGGATTGGTAGTTTTCACTGTTAAAGATAAGACACGGTAGTCCCAAATACTAGAATAAATTATTTTTATTTGAGGTATTATTACTATTAAAAACACCAATCACGTTTTAGCTTACAAAAAAGTGTTGATAAAAATGTAAAGGTGAAAACTATTTAGTAAAATAGCCATATCAATCGCTCCAAAAGTCCAATGGCCACCCTATTTTGATGGATTAAAGAACAAATTAGTATCTACATATAATAAGAAAATATAATCTTGAGATTCAACTGTATGTATGGACAAATTTGAAATTCAAGTGGAGGGAATGATTTGGAATGAAACATGTCCAACTCCTTAGGCTATAAATACGACCCCCTATTCTCCACGAATATGGGAATAATTTCATAAAAGGGGAGAATATATGGCCACAAAAAACACATTGAAATTTTATTGGGATGACCTTCTCATACTCATGTTTTCACTTTAGAATCATTTCTTCCTCTCTTTGTTTTCATTTACTTTTGTCTTCTTCATTTGTTGTAATCGTGTAAGTCCTTTTTTTGTAATTTTGTTTTAATGAAAGTTTCTTCTTCAATATCTCTTATTCTCATCCACATTTTGTAGTTTTATATTAATTTTATTAAAATGGTTTAAATCATGTTAAATCTACTTCCATTATTTTTCTTCCTCATTCAATCAAAAGTATTTTTTTAAACTCTCTTCCATGATTGTGTGTGTTCGGCACACTACTCTTTTCATATTCAGTTGGTTTTATTATATTTATAATTCATCACCATAATAATATATTACAATATAAAAAACCATATTAATGTATGAGTAAATCTACCATTGGGTTGAGTAATTATTTAGATATGTTAGGCGATTGAGATCTATTTCTCGATGAGAATTCTTTAATTTAACATCGTCTTTGTTGGACTAAACATGTCATGTATTAATGACTTGTTTTGTTTAAATTTTGTTTTACATGGATTATTGGAACCATAAATACACTACCATAAACAAGATATGATTTATATTAGAACCCTTTGTTATTTTAATTCTTGTATTAAATCCTTAACACTTAGGTATTCCAATCAATGTTATCTTGTGATGTGGGTTTTAACTTAAATACAATATAAATCAAAGATCAAGCATATCACCAGTTGAACACCATAAAAAATTATCTCACCCCAATATTTATCAAAATATTAAATCAAACACCAATTATTAATCAATTAATTAAATCTCTTCAGAGTAAACTCCATATCAAAATACAATCAACTAAAAATAGTCGACTATTAAAAAGTATCATCACCGAGGATTCGACCTGAGTGATGCTATACACATTTGCACAACATCAGAACATTTAATGGTCAATAAGAGACAATAGATCATGAATTAAATAATAAATATATATATAGTGTTATATATAATAATATGGATCTTTAAATTATTTATAATAAATTTATATTTATTATTAAGGTGTTTTGAATGACTATGATGAGAGTAATGACATAAGGTAAGTGAATTTAATCTCACTTTTTATTTACGTGAGTTACAAGAATTATTCACCACTTATTCAGATTGTGTGGTGGTTATACAAACCATAGATTTATTGAATTGTTATTATAATTACATTTATGGGAATTTACATATCTATTCTAAAATATTTATTTCAATGGGTTAATATTTCAAAAGGTACTTAATATGTATTGTAGTTTTTTCTCAAATTACCTACTCTGGGAAATGTTTTTAATGAACCTATATTTTTTAACAAGGAGTATATGATTCCAATTGAAATGTAATTTAAGGAAACTATTTACTTTAATGATATATTATGATTGATATAATTTCATTTTGTTACATGAAGAGTATGATCCCAAGTAACCAAGTGGTTAGTATTTATTGAAACTATCTCAATGATTTTCTAGATTGTATATGTTTATGCTTCCTTTAATGAAATATTATAATCCATATCTTATGAAATCTCAAGAGTTATATTATCACATTACTATGAATGATATATTCATGTATTGGGTTAGTTTTTTCAATCATTGGTAAAATATATATTTAAGAGTATGTTTTTATGAAATATCGATTTTTCCCCTTATTCAGTTTGAAAACTATTTCCTTTTAAACCTTGATTTATGAAAAGGTTTTCCAATAATAATAAAAAAATATCCTATTATCATAATATTAATATTAATATTTTTTTAATTTTCTATCTTTTTTAGTGGAATAATATTTTCGTTTGAAAATGAGGCATTTTTCAAAACATTGTATCGTTCAAAAGGAATGGCATTTTTACCTCATATGACATGTATGGATTTATCCATCATAAATTCATTTAAGCAATCTTTTCATCTTATAAGGTTTATTTTTTCAAAAAATTTAAGAGGTTATTTTCAAATAAATTATTTTCAATTGGTTTTAATGTTTCTTTTTATGTTATTGGGTAAAATGGTATTCACATGGTTTTTGGTTTTAATGAGGATTTTTCAGTGAAGAATGTATATTTACCTCATGAAATGTTTTCAAAATATCAATTCAAATTATTTTCCAACTATGATAACATATGTTGATGTTAGTAATTCCCTTCTAGAAAATGATAAAAAGGTTCCATTCATATTCTTTATTGAATGGTATATACTTATATGGAATGATTCTTAAGACACATGTTTTACTTCTACAAGCTTTATGCTTCTGAAACCCACTTCATTTAATAGTTAATGATTTCATGAAGTGATTATGAAACCTATCTATTTTCATAGGTTATGAATTGATGAAATATTAATGATACCCATTTCATTTTAGGTGTTTTTAATTGATGCTTATAAAACTTGTCTCTTTTTATGGGTCATGATATGATGAAAGCTTGATTATCTTGTGTCACATGTATGCATGATTTTATTATTATATGGGTAGGACCTATATCTCCCTAAAATGTATCGCGTAATGTTATGTTTTATATGGGTTCAATGGGTACATGGGTTTCATCCCAAGCCTGCAAAAAAGAGGTTACATGGGTTTTAGCCCATGCCTAAAATAATGAGGGCACATGGTTTATGGCCGATGCCGAAAAACAAGATGGTACATGGTTTGTATCCCAAACCTGTAAGAAATAGGGTACCCATATAGAATCCTATGCCGAAAAATATCACAGTACATGGGTTGGATCCCAAACATAAAATTAAAAGGGTACTAAGGTTGTTAACCCAAGCCCGCAATAGGTACGTGGGTCGTATCCCAATCCTAACATTTAATAATGTTATTGGAAGGAAGCCTTGACATAAAAGATCCTATTAATATGCAAATAACCATATGAATAATTCTTCAGTTATGATATCATGGTTCATGATTTTTATGTCTATATGATTCAGGTATTATTAACTTCCATGATTTATCCCATAACTCATGTTTATGATCATTGATATGCAAGGTAAGATCTCATAATGTTACAATCTTGTTCTTATATCCCTATGTTATGTTTATGCTTACACGTCTCCCTTTGTTAACTTTACTATGCATCTGATCTCACCACATTTAATGTTTCCTTTCCCCTGGTTATGAAGGAAGGGTTTAGATGGAAGTAATAAAGGTGGAGATATTTATGTGAGATGATGGAGATCCTTCACTATGATAAAAGTATTTGTTTCTATGTTTCCAAGGAAACCAATATATATTGCTCCTCGGGCATGAAGTTTTGTAATATACTGAATATTCATATAATATGATTTATTATCTATGCATGATATTCATGGGTTGCAAAAGGGATCGTGTGCATATCATGTTCATCATTTCTACCACTATTGTTTTTCATTTGTTATCTAATCGCTTGATACTTGTGCCAGTGTAATATTGTAGACACCAGCTTTGGGTTACTAGTGTCTGAGTCATTATAATTGGTATCAATGAATTTTTTGTGAAATATTTTGGAAATAGAATAATTTAAACATATATAATGGAACATAAACCTGTGTTATAATTTGAGGATAAGTATATAAGAATATCTAAAAATCTTGGTAAGGAATGGTTTTTATGGTTTTTCCATGAAATGCAACCTTATTTTGATACAAAAAGCGGATGTGTTTCAAACACAGTTGTACCAAGGGGAAATAACTCTAAAAAGGTATTATTTGGATTTGAATCAAACATCACCCGATGGATGAAACATGCCTTACTGCACACCAGGACTGAAACTTCCAGTGGATATGCATAGGATAATTTAAATTTTAATTTTAATCAATTATCCGGGATCTGAAAATAAATAATTTCCCAAAGAAACCAACATTATGATTCTAATATTAGTACGGAATAAATTTTCAATTTATGTTATGTGATACAATAGATTTAGAATTATAAATTATGATTTAAAATTGATAATTATTGTGAAATTTTTTTATAGTCCATTTTTTAGAAATATATTATAGATTAAATAAGAGTGTTAGTAATTGTGGCCAATGTATAGATTTAACTACTGAAAAAAATATATCTAGTAATAGAATTGGTCAGACTATATCTATATTAGGGAATCTTATTTAGGTTATAATAAATAATTACTCTAAAATGGAGAAACATATTATTCTACAACATGATTCTCCTAGTTTCTATCACATAATGTGATCGAATCCACCATCATTTATTTGGAAACGTATTCATGTGGTAATGAAGAAATGGATTATATCCCCTATAAATACATTGTTAGCTTTGGGATGAGATGGAGTTGAAATGGATACACATTAATAATATGGTCTCAAATGGGATATTGATCAATGGTGTTCATTAATCCAAAAAATGATGATGGATCAGGAAATATAACACATGGAATGGGAAGGCTTTAATGAAATATTCTTCAATGAATATTTCCATCATGATAATTTAGCTGAAATGAAGATATTATTAATTATCTGAAATAAAATTGAATAATAATGTTTTAGGAAGTATAAGGATATCTTTAGATGACATTCTATGTGAGCTATAGATTACATACAAAAAAGGATAAAAATATTGATCACTTATTCTAAGGACATAAGTCAAGTCTCTAAATAAAATTTGTATCTATGAAATTTGATAGTATGATGAAATATTATTTTTCTCCATCAACACAGTGTTGTAATTTTCTAGAGCATATTTATTGAAGGGAAATTCATAATGTAATATTTCTGGTGAGAACCATGTAAATAGTATGGATCAATGCATATGAAAAGAATAAAGGAATTTATATCATGAAAAAATTGTGGCAAGAATCATCTTATGAAATTCATTAAGGGATGTGAGTTTTTTATAAGTGCGAGGTATAGGTCATCAAGGAAAATAATATAAAAGAAAAGAAAGAAAACAATGTCTTCTAGTCTAAAAATTGTATTGAAATAGAAAATTTATTCAAACTAATGTCCCAAAAATATTGGGAATATACCTTATAAGGGGATAAACAATCAAGATCAGGCTAGTGCGATCACTACCATTGAAGTGGAAGTACTCATTGATGTGGTGGAATATACTTTAATTATAAATAGTATTTTATATATTGGTCAATTTTTTTTCTAGATCCTCTCACTCTTTTACCATTTCATTGTTTTCCAACATAATAATATATTTCTCTAGTTATTTAATAGAGGAGTTTTCAGTCAAAAAACCTAGTAGAGTTCTTAGTAAAATATGTAAGTGTCAGGAAGTCCCCATTGTGACCAATATTTATGCTTTATTTGGGAATCTTAATGTCAAAACTGTAGTTGAATTAAATGTTATACTATGTATGTAATGTATATAGAAATGTGAAGAAAAATTTTATTGTAAAAATATTAAAGCAAGCTTCATAATGGAGTTATATAATTCCATATCATTTGAGTATATACATTGTAATATGTGACAAAAAAAGATCATCAATTAGAAGCTTTACTAAAGGACATTCTTGGGGAAATAGAGTATACACAATCTAGGGGAAACCATAATATTCAAATTGTGGATATAAATATTATGTTGGAATAATTTAATGTATTTCATGATTAATTCCATAGAAATACACAATATTTTAAATACAAATATTTCATTGATTTAATTCCCTATTTCCTAACCTATATCAAATAATCCCTATATAATACCCACTATATAATTCTTCCATCTATCAACACCCATTTATTTAAATGAAATAATTATAAGGTAGAAGAATAGGTTTAAAAGGACATGCATAATGTTTGTATAAGTGAATCCCAAGAGAATCTCCTTGAACATATTATGTTCTACCTTGGTGGAGGGATCCATGTTTAAAAAAATCCAAATGGGGGGATTCGAGGTAGCCTTCGATGCCATAAATTCAGAAACTCAGTTTCCTTTGTGCCACATATGGAGGAGCAATGCATCATTGGAAAATAATGTTTTAAGAATTCAGATCAAATATATAATTTTCCACAATGTAGTATAAAGATCATTTATAGTGTTGAAAATGATATTTGAGTCTATTTCTACTGTTTCCAAGTAGATCTGTAAGGGGTGGCATGATTCGCGACCATTGAGCATGGATATAGCCTCTATATTCCAGGAATCTCCATAGAAAGATAATGTGCTAAAGTCATAAACCACATATCTGGTAGTTTTATGGACCACTCCCCCTCCATTCATGTAACATTTCCTACATGTACTATTAGTGTCCAATTTGAGATCATTCATGGGAGGAGACCACTGCACCCATTTTCAATGAAACTCATTTTTGAGAGCCTTAGAGGTGGATCATCAAGTCATGTAGTTATTGAGGGAAGGGGAATTATCTTCTTATTTTAGAAGTCTTGGAAATTATACTATGAGACATTTGTCTTTCTTGGCTAGGATTATAAACAAACAGGAAGGTCCATTACAGTGGGTATTCTTGCGGGATTTCCCAATATACAATATTTCAACCACAAAGTGAATATCTAGAGCTTACACCTCATGAATTTCAATGCCTGACAATTCAAACCAGGCCTTTATCAACTCACCATCCAACCTCAAAAACCTTATAAATACATTTAATTACCCTATATATCCCGACATTATGCTTTCCCAAAAAAACATGCATAATATATAAAAAAGGGTTCTTCTTTAGGATCCATAGAACATGAGCACACAGAGGAAGTGTGGTCACATTTTCGATTTAGAGTAGTATCTATAATGTTGGAATTTTTACACACACTACTAACTAGAAATATATATTTCACTTGATTGGCCATGCACTAGAGAATGCCCGACCAATTTCACCCGCATACTTCATATTCCCTATCCCTAAGACATCTTATCTAGGATCCCATAAAGATACATTAGTTATGGAAGCTCTCCATCCTGATTCTATCAAGTATAATTTTCTAAATGGGGATAAATATATAGAAGATGAGGGTTGGGTGAACAATGTTATTCATAAAATTCCAGTCAAGGTAGGACATCCTTGAAATCCAAAGACCTAATCAACCAAGTTACATTCATAGAAGTTTATATCTCCAATCCCAATGATCTATTTAAGGTGTTGTTGAATGACTAAAATGTTCCCCAATAAGGATTTCAATAGGGGATGGGAGAATTCATTTCTCTTTGTGACCAAATCCATACATTCATATGATGAATTTACTCCATAATTAATTTCCCTCAATGACCTTCCATTTCATCTATCATGAGAGCGATTTTTTTCTTCTGCCCCTACATTCCTCACATAGATATCCCCTTGATCCATCATATTAGAGAGCATGGACTAGGAGGCCCAATGATACCTTACCTTTCATTGAGAATTCCAAATAATGGATTTTAAATATTTATCAATTTTCTTTTTAATTGACATGGAAACCTTGAGAACATATACAATATTCATGGTGATCAATTATTTTATGTAGTTAACCAGGGTGATCATCCCACCAACATTAGAAACTGATTCCTTTGATTGTTGATCCAGTTGGTTATTTTTGTTACAATTACTTTAAAATTACTCACTCAGATCCTTCTTGATGTGATGAGATCCCCAGGATAATCCCATTTAAAATCCATCCCTTCTATTCCCTATATCGATTCGATTTTATTCCTCATCTAGAATGAGCATGATGAGGAAAAGAATATATGACTATTTTCATAGTTAATAAATTTTCAACTCCACCTTGATTATTTTTTAATCATTGTGTTGAAGGCCCTGAAAAAGGAGGTGAATAAATTAATGAAGAATTTCATATAATGGGAAAATAATAGGAGATATATATTATGGGAGTGGCCTCTACAAAGATATTGTATTATTCCTCCTTGTTTCATACAGGAGGAATCATGCTTGCTGAGGATTTGTTCGGCCATGATGAAGATGCTAAGAGAAAAGGGATCCCCCATGTCTAAGTCTATTTTATAATTTCAAGAAACCATATTATCTTTCCCTGAAAATTAAATTAAACCAAGAAAAACAATACCATCCGAAAAATCATGTCATGAAACCAGTGAGAGAATCTCATTCATGTTATAGCATTAATAATGAATCCCCAAGGAATATGATCATATGGATTATCCATATCTAACATAATCACCATATTGGATCCCAAAACCATTCTGGGGATATCAGCCACCGTATCTTGGGAAATACCAATCCCACATAGATAGATCTTCCATGGATGAATTCATGTTGTCACAATGTGATCTAGAAAGGGGTTAATAGAGATAACCTCATTTTGATTATCGAGGCCACAATTTTATTGGAAACATTGCGCATGCTTATCAACTGTAAAGGGTTAACAGTGTGTGTATATTTCACATTGGGTATGAGAATAATTATTGTAGTGCAACTGCTCAGTGAAATATCCCCTAGAAAAAATATTGGATAGCTATGACAGGGGCCCTGTTGATGACACTCCAAGAGCTAATGTATAAGGTCCTCTAGAATTTATTGTGTCATGGAATGCTATTTTGATTGAGAGATTTAATTTTTATCCCATTCATCTTCCTCTATTTAGGGGATTCCCATCATATCCTTGGAATGGAAATTAATTACATTAGGGATCAAGTTGAAGAGGGAAATATGGCCTTCAGGAGAGTCGTTATGCATGTTTAGTTAAGGATCACATAATAAATAATTACAATGTTCTACCACCATGTCTCTAATATTCTCTAGGATGCCAGTATACAAACTATCTAGGAACAGTATGTCCAGAATAAGGTCCCACATTTTCCTTTTCAATTCAAAGTAGAAGTAAGTTTGGTTTTGGTCACATTCATTGAACCCGGTAGCCCAAGATTTTTCTTGATAACATCTCTCTTATTCTAGAATAAGTTCATTGAATTATTCTTTTTTTGAGGCCATGGGAAATGAAGTGGCCCTCGTTCCAATCCTCCTCTATCATTATTTAGGCACTATCAATGTCTCCATGGATATCCTCTGTCCTTGTTTATACCAAGAAAAATGATTTGGCATCAGACATCATATCATGCATAAAATGTCTCAGTTTATAATGGAGGCCAATCCATTTATCCCCCCTGATCATAGTGCCCCATGAGATTCACACTATTTGGAGAATGTTGGGGTTGGGATTCCACTAATTCAGAATGAAGATGTGTATAACACTATCATTACCCATATTCAAAAAGAAACAAAGATTGTTGTGATTAGACATTTCACACATTAGGTGAGAACCCACTAAATTGGGATATTAAGAGAGGTAAAGAATACTATTGAAGCACAAATCAAGCTTTCAGAATGTATGATGGTCCCCTTTATGATTTTTTCACCAACAATACATGTCAACAATGTATCCTAAATCAAATAGGCCATCTGATATTTTTAATAATGAGAAAAAAACTAGTCATTGTGAGCATATGGATCTCCTCCCTTCTCTTATAAAGCCTCCAAATTTGTGTCAAATTCCCCTCTCATTAGATAAGACACAATTCCCTATATTGATGGATTCCACATCTAGCCATAGTTTTTCCTATAAACATAAATTTCATTTATAAAAAATTAAGAAGAATAAACATCTCTTTATCGTAGAATCCTCTAACACCCATAGGTGTTGGTCTAATGCTTCCAATTTATCAATCACTACTTCCGAGATCCAAACAAACCATATTTTATGACTCATTGATTTTCCATGCAAGAAATTCCTGAAGTCATGACTTTGGAAAGAACCCTGAACATTTATGGCATCGATTTAGGCTCTAAAAAACCACAATAGAATATTGATACTTGGAAACCTCGATGGAGAGGATTTATATTCTACCCAAGGATCTATGGTTTTGGGTATTTTATATAATCACTAAGATCATTAGGAGAAAATATTCTAGGAATTGGCCCCAAGCATAGAAAGCCTCTTATTTTTTATACATGATGATTGGGATAAATTTATTGATTTATATAAATTTTTTACCTAGTTTGGTATAGATTTTGGGGTGGGTGGAGATCACAGGTCCACCTCTTGACCCTAGGAAATATAATGGATTCCTATAATGGGTTCCTAGAGGAATGTTGTCAGCTTGGGAGAGGGGGTGTCTATCACATGTGATAAGGCACTATATCTTTTGATGATGTAAATCTTGGAGTTTGAGCCTTAGGTAAACTATGAAAATATGTTAAATGATTTGAGGAACGACTGGAAATTTCATTGAATTTTTATAGATATACCTAAGATAAAACACAAATTTGATGAACATTAATTGATTAAAACTAAAAATATTTTGATAATGATTATGTTTTGTTGTAGGATACAATAAATATTTAAAAAAAATCCTAAAAGTACAGAATTTATGATTTGGATGGTGACCTGTTATGTTTCATAAGAAAAATACTATGACCTTGTATTCAAACAGAAGAAATAGGCCAAAATAGAGCAGAAACTGGTGTATTGACAATATTACATTTAATAAAATAAAGACAAAAATAATTTGCAAGAGAGAAAAGTATTCTTTAGATAATAATATATGTGTCACATTATGGTGCCACACCTAAAAATTTATGACTTCATCCTACTACGGTATGGATCGACAATATAATGGTGTAAAACAATCATTCAGGAAATAAAACACCTGATCGAGGCAAGAGACATATGATTTGATGATAAGAAATTCTCTAGAGCCTCAATTAAGACCTTGATTTATAATAACGACTTCCAACTCAATTATGACACAATAATGGTGCTCCGGGGGGGGGGGGGGGTAGAAAGTCTATACCTAGAATCATATGGGTGGATTAAAACGAAATGGTTAGGAAAACTAATATAAATAGATTTTTTGAAAGAGATAAAATAAACTTTTTACAGTTCTAGAAACCCATTGTTAATCACAGTGAAGATAATGAGGGGTCCTCCTTATTAGTGAAACAAAGTGTCGATAATGGGTGTCTTATATCTTCACTAAATAAAGGGTTCATAATGGGCCCCCTATATCTAATCCATTTTAGTGTGGTTAAAGTATACACTTTAGGAGCAGTATTTTTAGCACTCATAAAGGATGCATTTATCAGTTCTAAAAATAGTGCTGATAAAGGGGCCCTTCTTCAAGGTTCAAAATAGCACTGATAAAGAACCAGTTGCCTGTGATGTGCTGTGGATATAACAACACTCCCACCAGCACCTCTACAGTGCACAAACCCCACCTATACAAAATAGCACCTATACAATGCACAGAGGACCAAAGAAATGCACACACGATTTTTGAAGAAAATTCTATATAAATATCTAAGAATGTTTTATATAATTAAATTTTTAATTATCCAAAAAATTGTTAAAAACATTACTCTTTCATCCATTGAAAAATGTGATCCCCTCTTAAAGGTTTCTTCCCGGGGTACTAGTCACCCAACAAATCATCCCAAAAAAATCAAAAACTTCCACATATATAAGAAAACTAATATAATTTTAGTATTACTATAACGAAATAGATTAACCATTAAAATTAATGAATACATTAATAATGTTTTAATTTTTATTAAATAAGACACATTGGGAGTTATAAAGGACTCACATTGCGTTATATTTATGTAGAGATTATTTCTGCACATCACAAATGAGTTATGGATCATTTTTATAAAATATCAAAACAATATGAATGAGTTTTTTTAGTTTTTAGTATGTCCCTTTTCATCGGCTAAAATTAATATCATATTTAAAAGACACATTTGGATTTACACCGTAATATCCTTCATTGAACTGATATGTGGATTATTCCTACACATCACAAATGATTCATAGATCATTGTTCTATCAAATAGAAACAATCTGAATTCATTTTCTTAGTTTTCAGTATGACATTTGTGTTTTTTTCTAAAATATCAATTTTTACAAAAAATACACATTTTTAGTCAACCGGTCACATTGTGAATTTCATTGGGGTGTGACAACTTCATACACGTCTAAAAGGACTTATGAATCACTCTCCTAGTTTAGGAAGACAATTGTAGGTCATTTTAATTGTTTTAAGAGAGAGAACCATTTTGAGAAAAAATATCAAATTAAAACTGATAACAAACACTTTTAGTCAAACTGGTCACACTGTGTGACAAATTGATTAGTGGTTTATACTTACACAACACAAAGGACTCATGGATCATTTTTGTAATGTATCAAAATAATAAGAATGAGTTTTCTCAGATTTTAGTATGTCAGTTGTTAATTATTACATAAACTAGTGTCAATTTTAAATAAAAATGAATTTGGATATACATCGGTCACATCATTGGTCGGATAGTGGTTTGGTTGATTCATACACATCACATATGACTCATGGATTGTTTATATTATGTATCAAAATCGTCCAAAGGAATTTTCTCAGTTTATAGTAATTCAATTATGTTTTTCACGAAGATATCATTTCAAACTAGGAACACGCTTTCGAGTCATATCGGTTACATCATGTGTCAGTTTGATGTCATACTACATCATACATGTCACAAAATAAAATAAAAATGATTTTCCTAAATTATGAAGACATTCATAAATAAATTTATTGGTTTTCAGTTCCTGAAACATTATGATCTAAAATGTAAATTTCAAACTAATAATATACACTTTTACTCATTTTAGTCACACCATGCATCAGATTGATGAGTGCTTGATTCCTACATGTCACAAAGGAATCAAAAATTATTTTCGTAATGTATCAAAATAATAAGAATGTTTTTTCTCAGATTTCAGTATATTATTTTTTTAAACATAAATTAATACCCATTTAAATAAAAAGAAACATTTTGGATTTATACATATAACATCATGAGTTGTAATGAGGTTGGTTTGATTCCTACACATTAAAACTGACTCATGTATTTTTTTCCTAAATTATCAAAACAATCTTAATGTTTTTTCTACATATTAATTAACATGTTGTGTTTTTTTACTAATATTATTGTCAATTTAAAATAAAAACTTACCTTTTGAGTAATAACGGTCACATCATGCATCTGATTGAGGTGCAGTTGATTCCTAGAGGTAAAAATTATTTATTGATCACATCCCTAAAGTATAAAAACAATTTAAATGTGTTTTTTAGTTTTTAGTATGATTGTTTTGTTTTTTACTAATATATCATTTCAAACTCAAAACATGGATTTTGTGTTATACTGGCCGCATCGTGCATCAGTTTGACATGATACGGCTTCGTACCTATGAAAAGAAGCTTATAAATTATTTTATGAAATTATGTAGTTAATCAAAGAAATTTTTTGTTTTTAGTTAGTGACATGTCTTGAGAATAAATGTCAATTTAAAACTGATAATGGAGACTTTCAATCAAATCAGTCACACCATTCATCGTATTAATGTGTGGTTGAATCCTACACATCACAAATGAATGATGGATCAGTTTTTATAGTATCAAAACAATTAAAATGTATTTTTTCAATTTTCATTATTTCATTTGTTTTTTCAATTTATGGACAATTTAATAAAAAAAATTATAATTAAAGTCATAATGTTTACACCATGTTTTGGATTTTGGTACAGTTGATTCCTACACATCACAAATGGCTTGTTGATCGTTTTTCTAAAGGATCAAACCCATCATAATTTTTTGTCATTGATTCTAAAATATCATTTGTTGGTTAATAAAAATACAATAAATTTTTAAAAAAATACACCATCGAGTCAAACTGGTCACATCTTCATGCTCTTAGAGTACATTATTCCTTCTGGTATGTTTACCATTCATTTTATAATGAATCTATATCATATTGTGAGTATAAATCTTTTTGAAAATCATGGTAGTATAAATAAAAAAAGTCCAATACTGATTTTAATTAAAATAGTAATTATTTTTTAAAATGCCTCTTCAGGGATGCTAGTTTGCTCATAGAAAATGATCATTTTAATAAATTTAAAATCATAATAACTAATGTATTTTTTGTTTGTTTTTTCAGACCCTCCAAAAAAATTGAGAAAATTAAGTAATTTTTTATGTGTTTGGATTGTGTAGTATTATTATATATACCATGATATTTATCCATTTGTATTACTAGTGATGTTTATTTCCCTTTTTCCCTTTCTCATTCAAAGATGTAGAAAATATTAATGCACTGATCATTCATAATAGAATCCTCATTAATAGAAAATAAAAATTTAATATCTAGATGATTAGTTTTAAAATGTTTGATGTAGTCTATTTAATATTTAAAAACAGCATCATTTGTGGTTGGTTTGTTGGATATAAATGCATTGAATCCAATAAGTAAATTTTTAGGGAATCTAAATTGACCTACATGAGTGTCCAATCATGCCTAAAAACAAAAAAAATCTAATAAAACAAAATAAAATATATTTTATATAATGAAATTTAAGAGTTTTACCCATGTATCATTGGTATTATGAAGATTTTGGCATCCATAATTTTTCTGTTAAAATATTTGAGCAGGCCAACAACTATTTCACCCTCTTTGTTGAAATCTATATTTTATTTTTCAGTACAGTGGACATGAGTTCTAATGAGTCCATGTTTTTGTTCAAATGAAAATCCCTTCAATTTTTTTTCATATATATGCCTTTGAAAAATATAATTGGATTTTACACACAGTTATCATATTATACCATCTTTTTCTAAACCAAATCATGAAAGCATACCTCGTAAATACATTTACAAATGAATCGACTAGCCAATCATACTATAGGATTTCACTTACATTGTCAACACTAATGAAATCTGGATCTTCTCCTCTGTATATGTTTTCATTAAAAAAATTCAGTGCCACAATCTTTCAACTTCATATTCAGATGAGCCTGAAATTTTAATAAATGTGGATATATAGAATGATCGGAATTTTGGTGCAATCGATAGATCATTTCAATCCGCTGGTTGATCCATGAGATGGTTTTGGGCTATTCTTTATTTTCACCCCATTCCATGTGTCTGTCTATAATAACATTCATCAATTTGGATCTTTTTTCATTAAACGATAATGTTTTATCTTTAAAATTAAATTCAAATTTAATAACTCTGAATAAACATGTTTCTTTACAAGTAATGACAGTTATGTGCTGAATGTTACAAGATATTGTTCAACCATAGGAATATCTTCATCATTAATTGGAATAGGTATCTCGGTGCTTGGATCAAGGTTTATGTTTATCAACACTTTTAAATGACCTATTATAAGTTGTATATAATGTGTCATGTCATTCAGGATATTGAACATTGTATCCCTCCATACAAGGTGATGGGAAAGTGTTGATAGATTTAAATCACAATCATTTTCACCCTTTAGTATATCAGTATATGCACTATATTAGTGTCTATCTAATTTGAAATTCCATGAAAATATTATTAAATCATTGATTTCCTCATCTATGAATGGTTTTTGAGGGGAATGGCTTGCTCCAAGCTGGTGGGGGTGGGTTGGGATCTTCATGTGATGGTTGTTCATGAGTTTATTCTTCTCTTTGTCCCCCACAATGATATTTATTAGGATCTACCTCTGCCAATACATTTGTTCTTGGATGATATATTCACTTTCTCTCATTATTTTAATTTTTTCACAATGATCGTAAAAAAAATTTACATAATAAATTTTCATGGTGTCACCCAAAAACCCTCATCTCTAACACAACTATACATTTAGGGTTGCTTCAAGGCCCCTAAAAGTATGTCAACATCTATTTTGGATGTAGTAAAATCATGATACTATGTGAGATAGAAAATATAGGAAAAGAATAAATCATTGTAATATAATATCTACTTAATGAAAAAAAATTATTATGGCATACATACACATGTTTTCCACAATTTATATTTGTTTTCATATATTAGTGTCTAATATTTTATACATGTGCCTCCTTCTATCGGAAATTTGGTGGGATAGAAGTGACATTTTATCTGGATTCATAAATCTACATATAAATAGATGACGATAGTTATGTTGTTGTTTTATTTCACATACAATTATTAAGATTGGTTTAAAATACCTACAATATTGTTTTTAAGTGATTCATATCCCATCCTCGCTTTACAGTAGGGGTACACTGGTTTTTCTACTCATTCATTATTTTTATCACTCAGAATATATTTTATAACTACATAAATTTAAATCAAGGTGATGAATACACGTATCATCAAAATAACAAATTAACAAATGCAATGTACTGGAAAATTCTATTCCACATGAGGGTTAGTAAAAACATCCCACGAGCCATGTGTTATCAGGTGTGCAAAAGAGTAGGTGGGTGCGAGTTTATATTCTCTTCAGCATGTTTAATATAAAATCACAAAAAATTGTCAGAAAATCTCCATTAATCCTTCAAGAAACCCTTAATACATAGTCCATGTATGAGTAATCTACTATTACATCTTGAAAACAATCATATTTCCAAGGATCAAAATCCTAGAAATAGGCCCCCGAAAAATGGTCATAGCTTCCGTCCATGGTTTTGGCCAACTGTGGCCACTGTCCCCGTGGATGTAGGTCCCATCCGATTGCCATAGCTTTGAAAACCATGGAAATAAGCCTCAGAACTATCCACCATGGTGGTTGACCTATAACCACAATTTAAACCCTGGTGGTATCCTGAATAAAAAATGTCACTAACAAGTTTTGATCCCTATACCTCCCCATTACAAACCAAGGTACTCGCCACTAAATCGCATGAAAATTTCGATATATATATATATATATATTATGATATATATATATATATGATGATATATATATATATATATATTATGATATATATATTAATATAAACCATGGAAATATCCTCAAAACTATGGTTGTAGGACTTCGCGGAAAATTTTTGGCGGGAATTTATTTTCCCCGAGGATGTGTGGGAACCCTATTACCATGATTTTGAAAAACCATGGCTATATTCCATTAATAAAATTGGCCTATATCTTTGGTTATAAAACAATAGATATAGTCCATAGAACCCTGGCTATGGGATATATAAAATAGGCCTATAGCAACATCGTTAAAACCATGGCTATAGGTCGGTGGTAGTAGCCTCATTTTCTAGTGTTGTATAGATGCACTCAACAAGGGATGATGATGAGTAATTCATTGTTTCACTATTTTATTTTTTAGTAAATTAAATAAATGATATCATAATGTTATCATAATATCTCCCCACATTAGTGTCTTAATCCCAGTGACAACATGGTTCCATGACTATACATTAATTGGAAGTCCTTATCGAGAGATGATTCTAATGAAACCATTGAACACGACATTGTTGGGGTAAACATGTTAAACCATATTATTCCATCTGACCATGTATTTTATTCCTTTCTCTTTGGCATTATGAATTTTTTCTAACTCTATCAATCTATGATGGTCATATTTTTTCTACGCCACCAATGATTCATTAAATTCCACTTACTTGGTTTGAAAATCATTAATATGTTCCTCTAGAGTGATAGGTTTGGAATTTGAGATGGGAGTTTTAAATATTCCATGGGAGTAGAAGTATCAGGTTGAAAAATCTATTAGTCTTATGCACTGTGAGAAATAATAGGTTGAGGGAATAATTTTTCCTCTACACAGCAAGTTGTAGCAGGTTGAGAGACATGTTTTTCCTCTCATCTGAGAGCAGTTGAATGTTGAGAGTCCTATTGTTCCTTGGGATAGGGAGCATCATCAGGTGAAGAATTATTTATCTACATATGTGGTCTAACATTTAATATAGATTACATAAATGGTGCAACGAAAAAATAATAATATAACACGATGTAAATTATAACTTCTTTTAACAAGACTATTAAACCCCTTTTTTATAGGCCGAAGGGATTTGATGCCTCTATAAACTATCCAAATCCCTTCATTGGGGTATCCTATAACATAAAAAACATCTTCTTCCATGGGGCCTCTATAAAATGATTACGATATCCCAATGAAAGGTTCATCCTCAATTTAATTTTCATCTGATCCTTCAGTTATTTTGGTTGATAACAGAACAATTGAAGTTAAAGGGAATGGAATTGGTAAAATATATTTGAGGCGGTATTGTTCAATTTTTATATGAAGTAGCCTATTAAATATGTATTGTTATCATGTTTACATCTCTATTATAGAATAATTTTGTATATAATGAGTTTGTTCTGCCGTTGAGTGGACTATGAGTCAGCATGAATGCAATTTCCTACTTTATATATAAAAACTAGGGATTGAGAGATATTAATCCAACTTGAGTTAATATTTAACATCTAAAACTACATTATGGAATCAAATGATTTTTCATGAGGATTTCATTTTCATGATGGAAAAGTTCTAATTCATAATGAACTTTTTTTTGATGGACATGTAAATAAAAAAGGTTCTTAATAAATTTTGAGGACCACACCCATAAATGGAAGGTAATTGATATAAGTTAAAAGTGTGGAGTTATTATTTAGAATTAATGGGTTCATGTAATGTTCAATATTCATTGAATAATGAAATATATTGATAATAAAGTACATGAGTTGGTAGAATATAGATTAAAAGTACTTTAGGATACTGTTTTCCTTGGAAAATGTATTTATGTAGTAACATTTGTTAATAAATAAGTGGGTAAAAAAGAGGTCTGGAGTTAAAAATGGTTGTTGTGGATACATCATACAACTAAACCTTCATTTTTTGTAAAATCACACATAGGAAAGAATATTTCATGTTAATACTACATTCCTAGAATGATACTTGGTCATGGTCCTCTTACCAATAATCCAACATCCAAAACCATTAAATATTATTTTCAAACTAATGTGTATCACCCATTGTGAAATCATAAGACAATAAATATAAAAACAAAGAGCCACACTCCCATCACCATGGTATCTTACTATTCCCATTGGAAAAGTTGGTCATGAGACACATGTATGAGGTATGTCATATGTTGTGACACAACCTTAATTATTTTATCAAATAACTCCCCAACTGATAAAAAACATCTTCATTGATACTATATTCTCATGATCTGGGATGGGTTTACCACACCATTGACTAAATCTAGCATGAGAAAAAACCATAGAAACCATTCTTGTATGTTAGAGGCTAACAACATGTCATGAGGGCCTAAAAATATGTTGGATAGAATATTTCATTAGATATGACTGTAGTAATAGTGAAAATAAAGAGAATCAACATGAAATTAATTTAGTGTGTAAACAAGGACCACCAAGGGAGATAATTTTTAGCAGGGCATTTATTTAAAAAAATTAAGAACATCAACATTAATATTAAAATATAATAACATGAAAATATATGAAAAAGAGGATAAAACTCGATGCAGTGTTGTGGTTCACTGCACCACATAGGTGTGTTCATGGTGGAGGAGAGGCGTGTGGCGAAGGAGTCCTCCAGCCGAGGAGAGGCATGCAGTATTGGAGTCCTCAATTATAAGAGAGGTTAGTGGGAGAGGATAGGTGTGAATGGAAGGAGGCATCATGTTGGAGGGTATTGTGGAGGATGATGGGTTGGCATTAGACCTGATAGAGGATTCCTTCGGCAGTGGAGAGGTGCAAGGCAGATGAGATTCATGCGATGGAGAAGTGTTAATCGACATGGGTGAGGCTCACAATGGAGGGAATTTGTGCTGGGAAGGTGGGTTTATGACAGAGGAGTCGACAGGAGAGGAGGATGAGGAGGAGAGGTGGTGGTGGTGGAAGTGATTGGCTTTCGTGAGAGCTTGTGGTGTGCGAGGAATGTGGGGAAATTTAGGGTTTTTTATAAAACTCGGTGAACCATTTATCAGTGCAAGCTAAAAAGTTCCGATAATGGTATATTTTATCCACACTAAAGTAAATAATAATGATAAAACAAGACTTTATGAGTTGTTTTTTGGTACTTATAATGATAGTCCTTTATCAGCACAAAAAAATATAGTGATAATAAAGAAACATTTTATCAACACTATTTTAGTGATAATAATGGTAGGCCTTTATCAGCGCTAAAAATGCACTGATAAAGATATAATGATAATAATTAATTTATATTTATATTTATATTTTTAGAATAATAGACATGATACATATATATTTATATTAATAAAATTTTTATTTAAATAATTATATATTTATAAGAAATAAAATTATTAAATTTATAGTCATCGAAATATATATAATAAAAATATTAAATATATATATTTATAAGATTACAACATTATATAACTATATTTAGTATAATTTTATAATTATTTATATAAATATCAATTTATTGATAATAATAATTATAAATTAATATATATTTATTTATATAAATACATTTAAAATAACAAAAAAATATATATTTCTAATAGTTATAACAATATTAATATATATATTTAATAATTTTTTTTTAAAATTGTATAATTAATTAAAAATATTTGTATAAATTTATAACTATATCTATAAATATTTGTATTTATTTCCCAATATTTCTATATATTTGTAAATTCGTTTTGTAATATATTTATTAAATTGTATATAACATTATATATGAATATTAAAAGTAATTTTTTAATTGATAATTCATTAAATATATATTTATTTATATTTATTAATAGAGAATAAATATATATTTATTTTTAATTTAATGATTTATTAAAAAAATTATTTATAGTTGTAATTATTAATATATATATATATAAATAAATATAAAATTATAAAAATATATTTATAATTTTTTAAATATATGTAATTAATATATTTATTATAATTTTCATATTATTTACATATATTTTCATTTATTTATAATATATATATATATATATTTAACATTATAATGCTTTTATATATTTATTATCATTTTATATATATATAAATTTATATTGTTATAATTATAAATATTCTTAAATATATTTAGGATGTATTGATATATAATTAAAATTTAATAATTATAAATATAATAAATATATTTATTAATTAAATATATATAATGTAATTTTATAGGTATTGATAGAAGTATATAGCATATATATGGGTAACATGCAACAATTAATCATATACAACTTGTAAAACAAAAGTAAAAACGAGCCAATAAAATAAGTGAATAATAAAAGGAGTGTAATGTATAAATTATCATTCATTATGATTCATAACATATATGCCCACCTGATCAATATATTTTCTGACCAACTTCATTGGAAACACACACACACACACACAAACATATTTATTTATTTATACTCTTTGAATTACAATTTTTTAAAACATTATATAGGAATATTTGTATTATTCAAAAAATATATTAATTATGAACATGCGTTTTGTATCTCATGTATATAAATATTCATTATTTAATAAATATTAATATAATAATGGTATATAACTTATTATTAAAAAAATTTATCAATGCTTTAAATAGCATAGATAAATCTATCCTTTATCAGTGCTAATAACGGCGTAGATAAATGTGTACCTTTGTTAGTGCTTTCTGGTTTGCATTGATAAAATGAGGTGCTTCCCTTAACCTGATTTGTGGTAATGGGATGAAGAAGCTCTGGGTGATGAAACACTATTGTTGTGATTCATTCCTATCATACAGTTGATTAATATTATTTCTTTATTACAATGTATACCCTCCCAAAATCAACTCTACTTTGATATCCATGGAGGGGTACCATATATGTGTGATTTAGAATGTGGGAGGAATGGACCAATACTGTGATGCTTCAATTTTAATGATAAATTGAATAAAAATACAATCATACTAATTTTTTTTGTTTTAAATATTATTTATAGTTATAAATTATGAATGCAGTTGTCAAAGGTATTGATTCACATTATTTTTATTTCCTTAGACCATGATCGAATTTTCCCTCCATCATATAATTTTCTATATACTTTTGATCAAATTTGGAATTAGTGGTGATTTTTGGGTGATCCTTAACACCTGTCTATGATAATGATAGGAACCATCAGAAATTAGGGAATTACAACACTCAGTTCATGATTTCCATTATTATTCAAGGAGAACCCTATAAACACCCACACACATAGGAATGAGGTTTGAAAAACCTATTTTTTTAGATAGGGATATTTTCACCATCACAATTTTTTAATGGGGAAGAGGAATTTATAGAAAATTCTCTCTCTAAAATTTCAAAAAGAATTGAATATTTGGTAAAAATTGAAATAGTAAAATAATTTCATTGGCCTATACAAACCCACTATGGCCACCATCATAAACTATTTTTTAGTCAATTAAATCATTTAATCTCATTTATGAAATTCCTGAATTCTCAAAATCAAATTGAGTAAATTATCATTAAATAACCATAATATATTGAAACAATATCTTCTATGAAATACAATCTACATACCACAAAAGTCTAACCACTAAACTAAACATGGGAAAGTTATTTATTTTTTCATTCCTCGTGAAATGGTGTGAACCAATACTGGAACCATTATTAGGGAGATAGTGTCTCCTAATATACAATAATAATATATTGGCTCATAGTTTAAATACAAATTAATTGAAATTGATACAATAATCTAAATAACACAAAGTCACATGATGAAAGTTAATTTTCAAGTAGAATTTGAATAAATAAATCATTCAGATTCATTTATCACTCTTTATGTTAACTCTAAAACAAACATAATGACTAGATAGCACATCCAAAAATTGTGTGGTTTTTATGAACCGATGTTTTCAAATAAATAGAACAAAATTTTTTACATTCATTAAAAAATTATTTTCACTAAAATTTAACATGATTCATTCTATACATAAATTCCATGGTCTTGCTGGATATGTCCCTAAAAACATATTCTAGATATCATACATTTATGAAATTTTTTTAGTCCTAGATTATTGATAGAAAAACATTTAATGTTGAGGGAATTTCCATTATCAATTGAGGGAGCCACAAATTAATGGGAGTATAGTCTATAACTAGAAAAGGTCTATGAATGGGATGATCTACAAATGAGCTGCATGAAATGATATTCTCGAATGTCCAGGGTCATAGATATATGAAATGTGATATATTTTATTATTTAATCAATTAGGGAGAGACTTGATGAGTACCATGAAAGACTCAATATGTTTTATGTCAGAATCTACCTTCTGACTATGGATTAACACCAGTTACATTTTTCTTCGACAAATCATTGCATAGTAATGATCGTAAAAAACTCGACACCACTTCTTACGGATCCCAAATTGGAATGTAACTAGTATAATCCAATGGTATCATTGAGAATATTGTGAGGAATTTGAAATATTTTAGAAATAGAGGTACATGCTCAAGATGTAGCCAAGAGGAAAAAACATAGGACTCATTTTCACATAAAAAAACATAGGTTGATGGCCTAATTAGGTTTGTGAATTATATAGAAATAATGTAATCAGGTAGAAAATAAATATCATCTTTGAATGGTTTATATGCATTAAATAATTATTTTACAAATCAATTTCTGGAATTACAGGGGATAGAATGTTCTTTTGCGGCTTTTTATCAATGAAAATTTAAGTAGAATTAGATGCGTCAACCCCAATCCCGAACAAGATATAAATAGAATCAAATGAATCAGTAATGTCCCACGTACATAAATATTATAAAATTTTCATTATTATTATTATTTTACAATTAGACATTATTTTTTCATTAATAAGGATGATGTGATTGATGGAGTACTCAACACACAACTGTAGGTTTCTCCAAAATCTCATGTTCCACACATAGCTGAGTCATACTAAAAAATGAAAATATAATATTATTTTAAATGGTATTTAACACCTAACAGTTTTATTGGAGGGAATGAATAGAACTAACTAAAATATGATTATACATGTTTTTTAAATGTTTTTACATTTATGAAATAAAATTTATAGGCTTAAAATGATAATGAATCTGATTGTAAGCATTAAAAACTATTGGTCAGAGTGGATACTCAAGAGGGGGGGGGGGGTGAATTGAGTTCTAGTTATAATTTCTGTAAAAACAATATTTCTTTTAAAATCCCCCTATTTAAAAACAAGTAATAATGTTGTAAATTTATACAGAGTGTAAATTTTCAATTTGTTTCTAAAATATTGATTATATCTCAGTTGATTTAATATGAAGATTAAATTAACTTTTGAAACTATCTTACTGGTTTAAAATAAGCATAAAAACATGATATTTTAACTATCAAAGTAACTTTAAGACAAATTATATTTCAAAGTAGTCAATAGAGGAATATATAACATACTTATGACATAAACTAAAAATCACAGGAGATGAAACCAATAGGTTCAGTCTAAAGCTGAGACATAGTCCTCTAAAACGGTTTATATAAATTTGATACACACCCTAGATCGGGGTAAACAACAGTGACAACCCTGTCCAGGTACAAAGACCTCTTCCATAGTTATTCGTGGGAAAACAAAAAAAGAGATCACAAGTTGTCCAGGACTTACCTGACCTCTTACAATAACCGTAGTGGGGTACAAAGTAGTTATAGAAAGTTTGAATGAGGATTTAGAAATCCTCCAGCATAGCGTAGGAGAAAGTGTGTATAAAAAATATATAGAGTATACACACTTCTCAAAATGCAAATAAAAGAATCAATAAAAGAGTATAAAAGAGTATAGAATGCCCTCGTGATGTGAGGTGCAGCTCTGTACTCTTTTGATTTATCATAAATGCTTCTCCTTCCTTCTCTAGTTTTTGTCTGAAAAAAAGAGTGTCGTTTTCTTCCTTGGATTTTAGGTTTAGCTTATCGGCGTGAGTGCATGAATTACTTGTTATAGTTCTTCACTAAATATTCATCTTGTGTTATCCTCTAGAATTAATGTCTTAGTTTATGTCCAGTGATCTTCTAGTATGGATATAGCTTTTTCTCTTTGTCTGAATGCACCACATTTCAACATTGTTCAGCCCTTGCCTTTTTCACCCTTCACTTGCCTTCTTGATTTCATAATTCACTACTTTTGGACGGTATTTTTCCTTCCATTTATAGATTTCAGATCTGGTAAAAGGAATTATTAAATTTTTCATGGGTACTAGGTACGGTTCCCTAACATTCCAAAAAAACACATTAAATAGAATTTATTGCATTAAAATCACAAAATATAACCATTGCTTTAATAAATAAATAGTATTGAGAGTATAGAGTTTGACCGGTCAATCTTAACCTTATGTAGATAGTGGTTGGAGTTATGAACAGTGACCTTCCATCGGTACCTGTTAGATCATGTACTTGTAGCTCCTTGCATCCGTAGCTGTTTGAGCTTGTATTGGTAGCTCTTGGTATCAGTAGTTGTTTGATCTTGCATCGGTAGCTCTTGGTATCTGTTGTTGTATGATCTTGCATTGGTAGCTCTTGGTATTGGTATCTGTTTGATCTTGCATCGGTATCTCTTGGTATTGGTAGCTGTTTGATCTTGTATCGATAGCTCTATAACGGTAGACTTACAATATCGGTAACTCGGTAGACATGTTCTATTAGTAACTCAGTTTCTGTCGATAGCTTTCTGTATTGGTGGACTTGTACATACAGATAGCTCTGCGTATCGGTGATCATAGATTATCGGTGACTATGTCTATTGGTAGACTATGTACCGATAGATCTATATCAGTAGCTATAATAATTTGCGACTAAATACTTATCTGTTTTATACAGAACATATCCGATTGAGTTAGAATTAATTCAGAACTTATATAAACATAGATAAACATTGATTAACATATTTCAAGGACTATTTTAATATTATTATTATCTTGATAATAGAATATCATATATTGAAAGAATTATAAAATATATAATCATTGATTGGGATTAGCAATGTATGTGGAAGCATAATTGGGATTATCAAAACAAGTGAGGTCAACAATCTCCCCTATTTTGATAATCACAACCTATGATATTATAATTTTAAAATAATGAGTAATTGAATCAGAGGATATATCATTATTATCAATTGTATCATAGAAAACAGTATATTATAGAACATAATTCATCAGAGGTAGAATGAAATGCAATGGTATCATAGGTTCAATTCATAGTATCTCTTCCTTAGATAATATTTCTCCCCCTTTCCCTTTGATACTTTTATAAAATTTCTCCCCCTTTGTGATAATCAAAAAGTGGGAAACAACAAAGATAAAATGAAAAATATGAGAAATAAATGAAAGACATTTGTATTACTAGTTGCAAAAACGTACATGGAAAAAAATAAAGGGGATTCCTATCAAATATATTTGGCCCTATTCAATCCACATCCTCAATGTGAGATTTTCCCTTTGGATCAAAAGAGGATTCAGACTGTGTGGATTCGGGTAAAGGCTTAGGAATTATATAAAAGATCACAGGAGGATGGGCCACTGAAACTGTTCCGGGTCTGTACTAAGTAGCCCTCTGAGTAATCACAGGAGTGAGGCTTCTAATAGTTTGAGCTGGGTTCATCTGAACAAGAGATGTAGTGGGGCAAAGGTAGGTAAAGCTGGAGGTATAATCACTGGAATAGCATAGAAATGAAAGAATGGAATCAAAAGATATCTGAAATCCATAATTATTTCTCCTCCTCTCTCAATATAATATTTGAAATCTTCCATGTTGTCCATGAATTTATCCAAGGATGGAGTCAATTCCCTTATTTTGCTGACATTATCTCTGAAAGCTTGATTTACAGGAGGTAGCTTCAAGTTTTCTAACAGGTTTTTGAAGTGGTTGATGAGTTGTTATTTGGTATTAATCCCTTGAAAATTGTAGTCTACTTTTTCATTAACTTCTTTTTGAGAGGCAGAAGATTCTCTCATATAGTCATGGACTATCTTCATTATTTCTAAAGCTGAATCTATAGTAGAAATCACCACTTTTCTCAGGTTGGATGAGTCCACAGAGCCACTAGTTGATGCTGAACCAAGCTCCTCCTTCATCACATCTCTAATTTGGTTCAGTTCTATTAAATCTTTGGAGGCAAGAGAACCAATAGAAAAGATACAGTTTCCTTAATTTTTTTAGTCAACCCACTAATAAGATTTTTCCCTTCAGAATCCTGGGTGCTAACATTATCTTTCGTGGAGGTTTTGAAACCTTCAAACACTGAAACCATTTGGCTCACAACACTTTTGACATAGGATAAATATTTATCTGATAGATATTTTGAACTCGTGTAAGATTCTAAATAGATAAAAGATTTCGTTAGAGCTTCAACATCCTCTTCCAGTCTAGATACTTGAGTTTCGAAAGTTGTAACTTCATCCAATATTTCTGTCACAAAGGTTGACATAATAGAACCGAGAGAGAGTTCCAACAATTTTTCGAAATTTCTCATCTAATCAACAAAACAGTGCTTCAACTTACGAACAGAAGCACAAAAGTACTCTTTCATCTCATCCTTTAAAGATTCAAGGTCATCTTCGGTGATCATATCAGCAGGTACAACCATAATAGTTTCTCTTCTAGATGCAATACTGGCCATTAATTCACTCATATTTGATTGAATTTATGACACCAGTGAAGCTTCCATATTCTTTATTTCTTCCAAAAACAGATTTTGAGATTAGATTTTAGCTTGTCAAGAACATTCATTCTGACCGCATCTTCAGGTTACAACTGAGTCTGAACATAATAAATGATTTTTGGTATATTTAGAGATTCTTAATTATCAGAATTGGGATAGTCCAATCCAAAAAACTCAATACCTGGGTCTTCTGGCCAATCCTCAAAATCAATAGCCACTAAAACACTACCAAATCTGGTTTGATTCTCCCCCTCAACGGGTGCATTATATTGTACAACAACATAATTCTTTGTAGATCTTTCTTCCTATGATGAATCTTCTACAATCAATTCCATCTCTGAAACAGCCGCAACAGCAGGAGTCTCCTCTATATTAGGCACATATCCTTCCATTTCACCTTCTACATCATTAGGAGGAACAACTGAGCTTCTAATCAATGGACTCATATTTAAGAAAACTGAATCATAAGCATCAGATTCATTCTCTCTTTCTTGTTCATGCTCAAGGGATTCCCGGTCTTCCTCATCACGAGTTGTGTCTTCTTCTAATAATGTATCCTTTCTAGAAGATACAATTTCAGCAACAGGACTTGGGGGAATGTCCAGATCTCTTCCATCAGCCATTGAATTCTCCTCTTCATCAGTCTCATCATTGTACTCGGGTTCTTCTTCATCATGTCCTAGACCTAGATCCCTCACATCCTTAGGTCCTTAAGGATGATCCACATGATTGAATTTATCATAAACCTTCATGTCATTATTAACCCATTCTCCTCTCCATGGGTTCCATTTAATCTTCATATATTTGCAAAATATTCTTGTGATATAGAAGTTGGTCCTTACTACCACAGTCTCATATTGAGACTCCGCTACCCCTATTACATTGATCACCACTAAGATCGACTTGTCAATACACAGGTCGTTGGTCATTGATTTTGTCCCGGTCATGTCCTCCATTTGAATTATCAGCAATCTGCACAGATTCACTTTCACACAATGTCTCAAGAGATGTATGAGATAGATATCTTGATATCATAAATTCGCAAAGTCCCCTCTCTATGGTAATAAGACATGCTGAACAAATTTGAACATCAAACTGTTCTCTCCATCAATTTCAGCAGCCTCCACTCCTCTTTGATTTCCATTGCCAGTGAGATCCTCCAAGGTAGTCTCATAATCGAATATATCACTTGTAGGTGGTATAGCTTTCGATATATATATATATACACCTTCATGTGGTACCTTCAGGAATTCAACTCACTCAACATATGAAAAAGATATCACTTTTTCATTCACATAAAAAATCACTCGGTTCTCATATTCTAACTTCTCAAAGCTTAAAAAATCATAAAATTGTTTCACTAGATTCAGATAGTAGGGTCCATTGTTGTTCAAAAATAAATCTACCCAGTTTGATCTTCTAGCACCTCGAGCACTAACAATTTTATAGCCAACAACCATTCCATGCACATCTCTTTTTCGATAAAAAATGACACTATTTTTAAAATGAGGTTTCACTGGTCACCTACATAACCTTGTTCTACCAAAACAACCACTTGATTCCAGCTCGGACTTCTACTTCTTTGCATTCGGCTCATCAGTCTCATCTATAATGGTAGGAAGTTTGGTTTTTTCCAACTCTGGTTCAAGGGATTTAGGGTTTTCAAGAGATTCGATATCTAAGGATTGAGGGTAAAGGATTTGAGGCATAGTGGATTGAGAATTAACTAGGAATTTGTTTTATCATTTTGGAATCATAAACTAAATAAATAAAATAAAATAATGTAAAAAAATCATATTCTTGTAGCAGACATATGTTTAAAAAAACGCACTCATCGGTAGGGTTTATTGGTGAGAATTCTTATCAGTGAGGTGCATCGGTGAGGTTACATCAGTGAGGTTACATGGGTGAGGTTACATCGGTGAGATTGCATCGGTGAGGCTACATCAGTGAGGTTACATCGGTGAGGTTCATCGTTGAGGTACACGCATCAGTGAGGTACTCGCATCGGTGAGGTACTCGCATCGGTGAGCTACTCGCATCGGTGAGGTACCTACTGATCAAGGTTAATCATTCCCAACTCATACTTAATGTAACTTAACTTATCCAAACATAAAGGTTTGGTGATAATGATAGCTAATTGTTGTCCAATACCAATAAATTCAATAGTAATATCACCTTTTTGGTAATGATCTCTCAAAAAAGTGGTTCCTAACATCAATGTGTTTGGTACTAGAGTGAGATTCATGGTTCATTGAAATGTTTATTGCACTAGTGTTATCACATATGATTAAAACATGCTTAAAATCATATCCATAATCCAAAAGAGTGTGTTTCATTCACAAAATTTGTGCACAACAACTACACGAAGCTATGTACTCTGATTCAGCAGTGGACAAGGATACATAATTCTTCTTTTTACCACACAAAGATACTAGGGATTTTCCAATAAATGACATGTTCCAGATGTGCTTTTTCAATCCATCGTGAAACCAGAAAAGTCAGCATCTGAATTACTCATTAGCTCAAAAGAGTTTCATTTTGGGTAGAACCAGCCTACATTTACAGTGTGTTTAAGATACTTAAAACTTATTTTAATAGCAAGTAAATGATAATATTTTGTATTATATTTAAATCTTGCACACATACACACACTAAACATAATATTTGGTCGACTATAAGTAAGGTAAAGTAAGCATCCAATCATACCTCTGTAATTGATTTGATCCACTGGTTTCCCAGTTTCATCTACATCCAATTTATAGACTGTACTCATTGGAGTATAAATTTCCTTAATACCATCAAAACCAAAACGTTTTAATAGATCCTTTGTGTATTTACATTGAATCAAAATAATACCATTTTAATTTTTACAAACATAAAATCCCTGAAAATATTTGAGTACTACCATTAAACTCATTTCAAATTCATTTTTCATACTCTTTGAAAAATCAATACATAATGAATGTTTTGAAGATCCAAAAATAATTTCACCACAATATATTTGTACCATTAAAACATATTTAGAAATTATTTTAATAAAAATAGTGAGATCCACAATCCCTTTAGAAAAACTTTTTGAAATAAGAAAATTGATAATTCTATCATACCATTCTCTTGGAGCTTGTTTTAAACCATATAATGATATAGAATGTTTGAAAACAGGATTTGGAAAATGAGGATTATTAAATCTAGGTGGTTGGTTAACAAAAAATTCGTCAAAAATAAAAGCATTTAGAAAATCACTTTTTTCATCCATTTGATATAACATGAAATTCAGATGAGTATCCTAGGGAAGTAAGATCTTAATGGATTCTAATCTCGCTATAGGTGAAATGGTTTCCTCATAGTATATACCTTCCTATTGACTATAACCTTGTTCAACCATCCTAGATTTGTTTCTAACTATATTTCCTCATTCGTCAACTTTGTTTCTAAAAACCCATTTAGTGCCTATTGTCAAGGTGTCCTTGTGTCTTTCAACTAGTTCCCAGACATTTTTTCTTTCAAATTGATTTAACTCTTATGGAATAGCCATTACCCAAAATTCATCATTGATTGCAACATTGACATTTTTAGGTTCTAGCTATGAAATAAAGGATTCATGTTAAACCAGGTTTCATAGAGAAGCTCTAGTCTGTGTCCCTCTATCATGATTACCAACAACAGCATCCAAAGGATGATTCTTTAGAATTCTATTTGATCTAGTAAAGGTAGGACTAGAAATAGCAGGTTCATCTGTAGGTTCGGGTTCAATAGAAGTAGATTCTGGAATATGTCTAGAACTAGATGTTCTTACATCCGGTTCTTTAGTTTTATCATTAAGGTCTAGAATACTCAAACATTCAACAAGATTTTCAAGAGAAGGATTAGGTTCATGTGGATCAGTTTAATCAAATGTGATATTAATAGATTATTCCACCCATTTTTTTCTTTTTTTAAAGACTCTATAGACTTTTCTAGAGATAGAATATCCTAAAAATATTCCTTCATCACTCTTCGATGCAAATTTTTCTAGATTATCCTTAGTATTGAGAATAAAAACTTTGCAACCAAAGACTTTGAAGTATATAACATTAGGCTTTCAATTATTCCATAGTTCATATAGGGTCTTCATGAGAATAGGTCTTATCAAGACTCTATTAACGATATAACAAGCTGTATTTACAGCTTAAGACCAAAAGTAAATAGGCATGTCATACTCATTAAGAATTTTTCTAGAAATTTCTTGAAGAGTTATATTTATTCATTCATCTACAACATTCTGTTCAGGTGTCCTAGGGGAAAAGAAATTGTGATTATAGCCATTGTGTGGGCAATGAGATTCAAACTCATGATTTTCAAAATCACGGCCATGTTCACTTCTCAGGGTTTTAATCTTAAGTCCACTAAGGTTCTCTACAGACTTGGAGTATTTAATAAGGTAAGAACAAGATTCACTTGTGTGAGCTACGAAGTATACCCATGAATATCTAGAAAACTCATCTACTAAGGCATAGACATAGTGCTTCCAATTTAGACTAGAAACTCTAGGCGGTCCAAACAAGTCCATGTGAACCAACAAGAGAGGTTGAGAAGTTGAAAATTCTTTCTTTGATTTAAAAGAATATTTATGTTGCATTCCCTTTTTAAAGGGATTACTATCTTTGTTTGATGGGAATTCCAGCTAAAGTTGGTCTCTATCCAAGTTCTACCTAGTCAGTTTTCTAAGTGAATGAATGTTGTAGTGTCCTAATCTTCTGTGCCAAAGCCAGGATTCATTATGAAAAGCATTTAAACAAGTAACATTTTGTTTTGCATAAGAATTCAGATCAACTACATAAAAATTTTCATTTCACAAAGTAGAAAATACTAATACATTTTTAGAATAAAAAATATTACAAGAATCATTTTCAAAAATGAAATTAAAGACATCATCACATAACTGAGAAATACTAAGAAGATTTTATTTAAGTCCATCAACAAATAAAACATTAGAAATTAAAACTGAATTAATGTTACCAATCTGGCCTAGGCCGATGATTTTTTCTTTTAGAGTTATCACCAAAGGTGACATAGCCTCCATCAACCTTTACTAAGATTTTAAAGCATGAATAATCTCCAGACATGTGCCTTTAACACTCACTGTCCAAATACCATACCATCTTGTGAGAACTCTTCAAGAAGGTCTCCTACAAAACACATTTAGATGGAAAATGATTTTGGTACCCAGAACTTCTTGGGTCCAAAAAGGTTAGCAAGAAATGCTTTAGGTACCCAAATATTTCTTATAGGTATCATATAATTTACAAAATAAATAGAGTTTGAAATATAAACATTGTTTGATATATAGTAATGTGAATAACTAGTTGAAGAATATGAATTTCCAGAACTGGAACAAGTGGAATTTTGTCCAGATTTAGGAAAAAATCGATTTTGGGTAAACTGTCTCTGTCCAGGATGATATCCTATTCCAGTAGTATACATTAGTGCCACTTTTTTACCTAACATTTGAGTAAGTGTATCTTTTCTATTTTTGAATTTCTCCAATTCCTTCTTTTTCTTCACATTATAAAATTTCAGTTCAGTATTTTCTTTTAACTGTTCATCATTATTTTCCTTTTCAATATCAAAGGAAGATTTAATATTGGAAGTGAGAGCATGCTGTTTAGTTAAGGAATTATACTTGTCTTTTTACTCATTACATGTCTCTTCTATCATATTATTATAATATTCAAATAATTATTCACTAGTAATATTTTCATAATCAATATCAGAATCAACTCCAAAATAATATAAATTTAAAGCAGGAGGGTCTAGGGTTACTTCAGATGTGTTTGTCATAAAACACATGTTAGCCTTGTGATAATCTTCATCCTTAGCAGAGTCATGATCACATGAAGTTTCTTCTAAAGCACTCCAAGTTTCATTCATTTATTTCTTGTACTTCTTGCCCTTATTATCATATTTCTTTTTGAATTTTAACATCAGACAGTCAGCATTGATGTGTTGTTTCCTCTTGCATTCATAGCAGACTATATCGTCTTCCTTATCAGCTTACATCTAATCTTTCTTCTTGTGTCCTTTGTTGTCATATTTACCCTTATAGTTTGGATCTCTAAAAATTTTCTTCTTCCTATATAATTTCTTAAACCTTATGGCTATTTGAGCCATCTCAGCATCACTATCTGAATCTGAATCTACCCTGGTTGAACATTTAGTATGTACATGCATTTTCTCTTTGTCTTTGCTTTTTGAAGCAGTAGACTTGAATGCTATAGATTTTCCCTTGGGTTCATCATATTATTCATTTTTCACCTTCAGTTTTTCTTCATAGATCAATAATTTATCAATCAACTCCTTAACAGGTAGCTTGCTAATGTCCCATGACTCTCGGATAGACATAGAAGTTCCTCTCCATCTGTCTGGAAAACATCTAAATATTCTCATGATTTGATCCTTCATTGGAACAGATTTTCCTACTGAACTCATGGTGTTGACAATCTCATTAAACCTGAGGAACATGTCAGAAATGGTTTCATCAGGTCTCACATCAAAATTAACATATTCAATAGTATAAGTATTTAATATCATTTCCCTCACACTGGTTGTTCCTTCATTAGAAACAGCCATGGCGTCCCAGATTTTGTGAGCTATTTTACATGCATAAATTCTGTTAAATTCTTCATCTCCTAAATAGTAGTAAAGGGAATTCATAGCTTTACAGTTCTTTTTATAGTCAGACATTGTAGCATCATCCCAGGTAGATCTATTAGTTTTGGGGATCTTATATTCTTATTCTATAGTGGACCAAATATAAAAACCAATACATTCCAAATGAATTTTCATTTTAACTTTCCATTGATCACAATTTACACCATTAAAGTAGGGTGTCATGTTAGTAGAAGAAACTTCTAGTCTATTATCCATAGCTAGATTTTTGAAGATAAATTTAAATAGATAAAATTTAGAACTAAAAAACATTTATGATCTTTAAGATACAACTAAAATTACAGTTTAAAAACAAAGTGGTTTGAAATTATGTATTATCAAAAACAGCCTCTGATACCAAATGTTGGTCAGAGTGGATACCCAAGAGGGGGGTGAATTGAGTTCCAATTAAAATTTCGGTTAAAAATATTTCTTTTAAAATCCCCCTATTTAAAAACAAGTTAAACTGTAGTGAATTTATACAGAGTGTAAATTTTCAATTAGTTTCTCCAAGATTGATTAGATATCAGTTAATTTAATATAAAGTTTCAATTAACTTATGAAACTATCATACTGGTTTACAATAAACATAAACACTTGATAATTTAAATATCAACATGAAATTAAAACAAATTATATTTCAATGTAGTTAGAAGCAGAATATATAGTATACTTATGACTTAAACTAAAAAGCACAGAAGATGTAACCTAGAGGTTCAGTCTCAAGCCTATTCATAATCCTCTCAAACAATTTATATAAATTTGATCCTCACCCTGTATCGGAGTAAAAAACAGTGAAAACATTTTCCAGGTATAAAGACATCTACCATAATTATTCATGAAAAAAATAGCTCATAAGCTGTCCAGGTCTTACCTGACCTCTACCACTAACCATAATGGGGTAAAAAGTAGTTATAGAAAGTTTGAATGAGGATTTAGAAATCCTCCAGCTTAGCTCAAGAGACAGTGTGTATAAAAAATATACAGAGTATACACACTACTCTAAATTTAAATAAATGAATCAATAAAATAGTAGATAAGAGTTTAGAATTATCTAGTGATGTGAAGTGCGGCTCTATACTCTTTTGATTAATCATAAATGCTTCTCGGTCCTTCACTAGTTTTTGTCCAAAAATCAGAGTGTTGTTTTATTCCTTGGCTTTCAGTTTTAGATTATCAGCTTGAGTGAATGAAGTGATCATTATAGTTCTTCACTAAAGATTCAGTTTGTGTTCTCCTCTAGAATATATAGCTTCGTGTATGTCCAGTGATCTTCCAGTATGGATGTATATTTTTCTTTTTGTGTGAATTCACCACATTTCAATGCTATTCATCCCTTTCCTTTTCCGCCCTTCACTTTCCTTCTTGATTTCTTAATTCAATGCTTCTGTACGGTCTTTTTCATTCCATTTATAGCTTTCAGCAATGGTAAAAACAATGATGACTTTTTCATGGGTACTAGGTACGGTTCCCTGACATGCCAATAAAACACATTAAATAGAATCAATGGAATTAAAATCACAAAATATAATCATTGCTTTAATAAATAAAAAGTATTGAGAGTATATTGATTGACTGGTCAGTCATAGCCTTCTGTAGATAGCGGTTGGATTTATATAACAGTGTCCTTCCATCGGTAGCTATTATATCATGTACTGGTAGCTCCTTTCATTAGTAGCTGTTTGAAATTGTATCGGTAGCTCTTGGTATCAGTAGCTGTTTGATCTTGCATCGGTAGCTCTTGGTATCGGTAGCTGTTTGATCTTGCATCGGTAGCTCTTGGTATCGGTAGTTGTTAGAAATTGCATCTTTAGCACTTGGTATCGATAGATGTTTGATCTTGTATTGGTAGCTCTATATTGGTAGACAATCTCTATCGGTAACTCAGTAGACTTGTTCTACTGGTAGCTCAGTTTCTGTCGGTAGCTGTCTATATTGGTGGACTTGTACATACTGGTAGCTCTACGTATCAGTGACCTTAGCTTATCGGTGACTATGTCTATCTGTAGACTAAGTACCAGTATATATGTATCAGTAGAAATAAGAATTAGCATCTAAATACTTATATGCTTTATGCAGAACATATCCGATTAAGTTAGAATTAATTAAAAACTTATATAAACATAGATAAACATTGATTAACATATTTCAAGGAATATTTTAATATTATTATTATCTTTATAATAGAATGTCATATATTGAAAGAATTATAAAATAGATAAACATTTATTGGGATTATCAAGGTATGTAAAAGAATAATTGGGATTATCAAAATAGGTGAGGTCAACAAAAAATATAATATTTTTTAAAAATTCTATTTTACTGCCATTTAATGGAAAACCACTTTTTAAATAATTTTTTTTAACTTTTATATGTTCCATTTTACAAAATAAAAATTTTATTAAAAATAAGGACATTAAAATTTACATTGGTAAATTTTTTTGGTATTTTTATGATAAAGTTCAACTTTTAATGAATAGTAAAAAATACTACATTTTTAGTCAAAAATGCCTTTTCATCTAATTTATTTGTATAATTAGATATTTCATTTAATTAGTTTTAAATATTAATTCGATATATTGTTAGATTTTAGTCCAATTTTGGTCATTGGAAGTAAATTAACTCCTTATTTATACATAAACACTTCTCAATCATTGGATAGTTATTATTTCATAAAAACACAGTTTTTTTTCTTGACACCGGGAATAAATTTTAAATTAATTTCTGAAACATCTTTGTTTTGAATTTGGATAAAATTGATTCCATATTTGGAATCAGAATGTCCAAATTGTTTAAATAGGTAACTTTTTATTTTTAGATATTATGAATAGTAACATCAATAAATATTTTATTTATCAAGGTTATATGGTAAATCAGGTAAATAAGGGTAAAAAATAATATTGTAATAATATTTAATTATCCTAAAACAGGTCCTAAACCTATTTGATGATACAAGTATTACCATGGGAATTATTGGGACGATTTTGGGACCCCATTGATCTACTTGTATGTGAAAATAATAATTTACAAATAATAATTTAATGTTATGGAAAATTGTACGTAAACATATATTATTTAGTAAAATAATTTTTATATGGGATTATTTAATTTATATTTTCGACGATAAATTTTCATTTTAAATATTGAAATATTTCCTACATCATGGTATTTTATTTTTAATTCTTACACATTAAATAAATAAATTTAATTATGACATAATTGTGTTGGAGTAATTTCTTCATTAGTAAAGGATTCAAATAAATAATATATTTAATATTAAAGTAAATTTATTATGAAAATTTTTATGCCAAACAAAAATTTTATAGGTTAGTAGGACTTGTTATATTTTAATTAATGTAAGTTCCTACAATGATTCATGTGGGTTTGGCTTTTTTGAAAAGTCATTAGATGTATAGTGTCAAAATTAACATAATTGATATAAAAAAATATAATTATTTTATTAAATACTATATAATTATAAAAAAATTATGATTTTGAAAAATCGTTATCATAAGTATAAAACTGTATTATTGACCCTTTAATAGGATATTTGTCTTGTTTTGGTAATTATATTGATTTACAAAGTGTGAAATACTCGATAAACGGTAAAAGTAAAAAAGGGTTAAATAAAAATGACAAGCATTAAGACAATCCACAACCTGTCTAATTCTTATTGGATGATTTTATGGACTTATATGAACCTTATATTATAATTAAGTACGTTTTGGACTTTTTGAATCCTAAAATAATTTTATAATAAAGTAATACTTTCAAACATTCATAAAGAGCCCCTCAACACTCTTATAAAAGGCCATCTCCTCTACCCCATTACTCACACCTCTCAAGCACATTGGCTCGACCAAACTCCACTCCAATAATCACTAGACATACATCTCTTCTTCCAAGAAGCATTACCTTTGTAATAATTTATCTCAAGAAATCCTTTTTGGCTCATATCAAAGAGACTTACCCTTTTTAAGAGGCGGTGTTTACACTAAAATTCCTTTCCATTATTCTACTTCTTCACTCCTATTATATTCTTTTTAATTTGATTACATAACAACACATGTATCCTTCGTATACTAGGTTTATATTTATTATAATACTTTGAAATATTGTTACACACACCTCCTTCTAATGTATTTAGAACATACTGTATTTATGGACAGCGAACTACTACCTCACAAAACGATGATTGTTCGATTTTTCCATACCACATATAATAGTGAACATTATGATAGAAATGTATTTTTTCTGATATATTATATATATATATATTGTCTCTATGTTTATGTATTTTATATTTATATTATTCCATTATGGTTACCATAATGTGTATGTATGAAAATTTCATTTGAGAAAGTGCAAACTACTGACACCTCAAAGTGATATGACTCGTCGATGCCATACATGGAATATAGAAAGGACGGTGTTAATGAACTTATGTAATGTATAAAATATATTATCGTATAATGAAAATATAATATACCTATTTATCATTTGGTTTTCATTACTTGTAAAATGAAAAATAAATAAATAAATGTAGCATTCATGCTTACGTATGACTTACCGTCTACATGAATGGTGTAGTACATTCTCATATATCCAAATGAAATCGACTATTATAAAAACATATATACTGTATCTAAGTACCTATATACTCAATATATATAATATTTAAATCATGATTAAAATATATAGATAAGAGACTTTTTACCATATGGACAATTTTTAATTATAAGAAGTTCATTTTTTACTCAAGTTTTGAACATTGACAAAAAGTGCAATATGAACTAAAATAATTAACTAATTATTTTAGTAGGGTAATAAGTGATATAAAATGAATAATAAACATGAAAAATTTTATGACTAAATTATAATGAAATTTATGTTTATTATTTAGGAAATTAATGAATGAACGTGTCAAGTCGGACACGAGGTATGGGAATTTCATAACCCGTTTTCCATTCATTAGGTTAATCTTATACCTCTTCATTATTTCATGATATGATTATTTGTGGAATAAATTTTTATTTATTTATGTTTAAATTTCCACTTCCCATCGTGTGGATATACTATATATATATATAATCTCCCCATTGATAAATTCTTACTTCATTTGTACGATCTTTGTAAAGGAACATTTCACCTTCTTATTTTAGTCAAATACTTATTTATGTTATATATTTTAATTTCCATTTTTTTGTTTTTATATGTAATTATATATCATTATTGTTTTAAATTTTATATCCAAGTGATGATATACCCTTCTTTCTCCCATCAACTCATTTTCTGAATTTTAAATTGACACTATTAGGTAGCCAAATTTTCATAAGAGACTATGTCTCAATCTTCTTTAATTGAGGAATACCATGAAATTGTGCAAAATTATTATCTTATATGGTGTATATAAAAAAAATTTCAGTTTTATATCATGAATTTATATATTCTTGTGATATTAAATGTTTCCTTTGATGTTATTTATTATTATTTTTCCTGTGGTTCTCGATAGGTAAGGGATTATTTTACTGAAGAATAATATTAATTGTTTTTAATTATGTAATATTTTAATTCCTTGTATTTCATGTTCATGTTTTAGAATTTATTTTAATTATTTTTATATGTAAATGAGTGTTTTAACATGTAAATTCCTTTCCAATTTTTCAATATCATATGGGACACTTTTGATTCCAAACTATATCTTTTAAATGTTTTATATGAATTGATTATATCAATATCATGAAATGATATCATGTGATTTCAAGTTGTAAATATTATATTTTCTTTTAAGATTATTTTACGTTTCATGATAATGTTATGGTTCTTTGGAATTGTTAATGTATATGGGTGGTTCCGTGATAAACCATGGGTGGGTGAGCTTGAGATAACTCTCAAATGCATTGGGTAACCTGACAGAGGTAAATGATAATATTTCTCCAACGATATGTTAGGAATGTACCGTGATGGATAATCCAAACCTAACTCTATATGAAGTTGTGAAAGCTACAATGTAACTGTGTTATGGATTCCACAAGTTACATTAATGATTTATGATTTTTTGTGATATTCATAAATCATATGATTTCTTGAGTTGTCTTAAAGAGATTATTTTTTGTATGTATTGATGGAATAATTATTTCTTTCTTTAATTTATAACCCATAATGAACTATTTATTCTCATCCCATGTTTTTTAAATTAATTTCATAGGGTATAAGGATGTGTAAGAGATATTAATAATTTATGTAGATTTATAGCGAGAAATGTATTCTTGTTTTCTGTTAAGAGTTTTTATTTTAAGAAAAAAATAGACACAGAGTAGAAATGTCTACTTTGTAATATATGAATGTAATGAAATAGTTATTTCCTAATTATCTAAAATGCTAATCATTAAAATATCTTCAATGTGATTTTTTGACTTAACTCAATATTATGTAATGTATACGGATTGGACCTTATAGTTGGCATCAATGGTTGGTTTAGATAACATTATGAGGTAGGATATTGTTAAATTAATATTCTTGAATTAATTTATGGTAATACATAAAATATATAGAATTTACATATTACAATATTGATTCACCTAAGATATTATTTTTTTCAGAATGTTTTTCTGTAAAGGAAACAAGGAAGCTATATTGGGACAAAATCAGGAGGAAGACAACCTTCCAAATCAACAACCTACGATGAACATAATAAGATCTGAAGATTTTGTTTTGGTTATGGAACAATTGAATCAGGCTATCAATGGTGGTGGTATGCATTCACGAGATCATTTAGATAAACACATATGAATATGTCAATAGTAGATCATTTCTTGATGAAACATCTCATGTCAATCAGAGGATCATCCGACCCTAGGTAAGCTGTATGGTAGAATAAAGCACTAAAAAAATTGATGTCATGGGGTGTTCAGAAAATCAAAAGGTTAGTCTTGTTGTTTACCATTATAAAGGTGAATCCAATCTTTGGTGGTCAATGGTTAAAAATATCCTGGATAATAAGGATATTGATTATTTAATTGGTATGAATTCAAAGGTATATTTCACAAGAAATTTTTTCCTAATGATTTTCATCTATTTATGGAAAAACAATTCTTGTAATTGAGACATGAGGATGACTCAGTGGCTGATTACGAAGAAAACTTCACTCATCTAGTATGGTATGCTCCAAATTTCATACTAGATCTTGATAGTAAAATCCTTCATTTTAAATCCTGATTTTCAGCCAAGTTATCGAAGGGCATTAGATTCTATTGAGTTCAAAATATATGAAAAAATTATTCTTTGTGGAAGAAAGTGGAAATGGAGTTTTCCATTGATCAGGTGTTCTTTGAATAAACAATAGGATCAGAGGTCATGGTGGCAGATGAAAGTGAAGAACTCTTCAAAAAAAACCTGATGGTACGAAATTTAAGATTACAGTTTGTGAAAAAAAATCGTAAAAAGAATATTGTGAAATTACTTTGGAATTATGTTATGTTCTACCAATGTTCTTAAATAGTAAAAAAGGCTCCCTATTGAATTGAAAAAGAACATGGTAATGGTTAGACAAAATTTGTTTTATATCCAGTAAAAAGTATTAAGTGATATTAAATGGGTCATTATTCAAATGACTGTCCAACGAATAAATAAACTGAAGGAAATACGCCATAATATATGAATAAAGGGGTGGTGAAATCATTTACAAATACATTAGCAAATATTGGGCCATTAAATTAAGTAGTGTTAGGTAAACTGTTTGTTTATTCAGATTATTCTAATGTTTTGTTTTATTTAGGTTCTTCACATTCTTTCATTTCTGAGAAGTTTCTTAGTAAACATGAAATTCTATATCAAGATATGAATCCAAAAATTATGGTAAAAAAATGGGAGAAAGTTTGAGACAAAAAGAAATTATAAGAACCTTCTTTTCCTTGTGCGTGGAAAGAATCTACATGAAACCCTTAATTTTTTCCTCTTGTAGTGTTTGTTGTTATTTTCGACATGGATTGGCTTTCCATTTATCATGCATTGATTTACTGTAGAGATAAAGAGTTTTTTTAAAAAAAATAATTACAGTTTGTTTACCATAATGTACCAATGCTTTTGATAACATATTAAGAAGCTGTGAAACTAATAAAAGATGAAAATGAATGATACCTTTCACATATTGTTGAAAATAAAGAAACTTTTCATAATAATGATGTGCTAGTGAAAAATGAGTATCTTTGTGTTTTTCCTGATGAGTTTCTTGGTATAATACCAAATCAGGATGTTGAATTTCATGGTGACTTAGATCCTGATGCTAAGACAATTTCAATGCTCCCTTATTGAATGGCTCAAATTTAACTTTTAGAGTCAAAGAATCAATTGCAAGAGATATTAGATAATGGTTCTATTAGGCCTAGAATATCACCATGGGGTGATACTATATTGTTTGTAAAATGAAATATAGATCGAAGAGACATTGCACGGATTATAGAGTATTTAATAACATTAATGTTAAAAACATGTATCCCTTTCCTCATATTAATAATTTATTTGATTAGATCTTGGGAGATCAGTATTTTTCGATGATTTACATGAGGTTTGGGTACCCTAAATTGATTGTAATGGTATCAGAAATTATGAAAACCATTTTCTGTACTAGATATGGCTATTACAAATCTGATTTTATTCCTTTTGGGATAACTAATACCAATAATGGATTCATGGAGCTTATGAATATAATTTTATGTGTGTTCTTGGATAAGTTTTTGGTTGGGTTTATTGATGATATTTTGGTTTATTCCAAAACTAATGAGAAATGCGAAAGTCAATCAAGGGTTGTATTGAAATCCTGGAATGAAAAAAAAATTGTATATTAAATTTAGAAAATGTGAGTTTGTGTTAAAAAAAATTTCATTCCTTGGTCACATTGTATCAAAAAAGGATTTACTATTGAACCTGCTAATAATAAAGTTACTAAAGAACGTCCAAGTCCCACAAACATATCAAAGATCAATAGTTTTCTTGGTTTAGCAAGTAATTACTAGAGGTTTTCTGAATTTTTTGCACATTTATCTATCCTACTAACTATGTTAACTCGAAAAAGATTTAATTTCATTTTTGATAAATAATGTGATGATTGTTTTCATGAATTGAAAATAAGATTGGTGAATACCCATGTTTTGGACCAACCATCCAGAAATGGTGAGTTTTTTATCTACATAGATGCTTCGTTGAAAGAACTTGGTTGTGTCCTTATTCAGAATGATCAGGTAATTGCTTATGATTCACGTTAGTTGAAACATCATGTGTTCATTTACCCTACTCATGATTTTGATTTAGCTACTATTTTTTCTTATTTAAAAAATTGGAGGCATCATTTTTACGGCGTAAGGTGTGAAAAATATACTGATCACAAATGTATAATGAATACATTAACTCAGTAGTAATAAAAAATGAGATATAAGTAATGGTTATAATTAATCGAGGAATATGATTTCTTGATTCATTATCCTATAGAAATTGAAAATAATGTGGATGATGCTTTGAGTCAAAAAAGTAATGATACATTAACCATGTAATGTTTTTAACAAGATCATTTTATTAACTGTTTGATAAAAGTTGGAATAGATGTTGTTGGGGCGGTAGATTCCTATGATTTGTTTCAGGTGACAATGAAATGATATCTATCTGTCAGAATTAAGCAAACATAGAAGGAAGATAGTGAGTTTTAGAATAATGTAGTGTTGGATCAAAAGGGTATGTTTCTTAATTATAACATTGATAATGAATGTATTTTGAGATTTAGAAATAGATTACATGTACCTTGTTATTCACAGTTTATGAATGGGTTGTTATGTCAAGCTCATAGTTCTCTATTTTCAATTCATCCTGATAGTACTGAGATATAAAGAGATCATCAAGAGTATTACTATTTGTATGGAATGAAAAGATATATTATTGATATTACTATAAAGAGTTTTACTTGTCAACAGGTTAATAGAAAGCGGATGTCACTGAAAGGGATACTTTATATTTTACCAGTTCCATGGTGGAAATGGGAAAATATATCCATGGAATTTGTTATAGTATTAACGAAGACATCTCAAGGTAACAAAGCAATCTAGGTTACTGTTCATCGATTGAATAAATATGCTCATTTTAATTCGATTTGAGATAATATGTTTCTAGATCAACATTATCTGTTGTATGTTAATGATATAGACTGGTTGCATAGAGTTTCCCACTACATTGTATCTGATCATGATCCAAGGTTTACTTCTAACATTTTGAATGGACTTTAGAATTTTTTGGGTACTGAATTAAATTTTAGTACCACATTTCATCCTCAATCATATGGGCAGTCTGAATGAACAATTTATACATTGGAAGATATTCCACGTGCTTTCTCAATGGATTACCAGGGAAGATGGGACTAATATAGTTATTTTGTTGAGTTTTCTTATAATAATTGTTTTCATTCTATTGTACAGATGGCTCCATATAATGCATTAAATGGGAATCATTGTCGAACTCTAGTTCTTTGGGATGAAGTAGGTGAAAAAAATAAGGGGACCGGAAATGGTAGAAGAGAGGATAGAAAAATTTTACATGATTTAGAAGCACATGAGAATAGAAAAGAGTAGGCAGCAAAGTAATGTGGATAACTGGAGGAAGGAAAATTCCTTCAAGGTATGTGATCATGTCTATATCAATGTTTCTCCATTGAAAATTGTGATTTGTTATTATAAGAAGGAATAGTTGAGTCTGCGGTTCATTGGACCCAATAAAATATGGGAGAAAGTTAGATCAGTTGCCTACAGGGTGGCTTTACAACCTTGTTTATCCCAGGTACACAATTTTTTTCATGATTCAATGTTTATAATGTATATGTCAGATCCATCTAATGTTTCGACTCAAGAGATAGTACAGTTAATTGAAAATCCTTCTTTTGAGGAACAACCAGTACAGATTCTTGAACCTAGAGAGAATGTGTTTTGGCATATGGTAATCCATCAGGTAAATGTTTTGTGGAAAACACATAAGGTTGAATAAGAAATGTTGTAATATTAAAATCCTATGAGGGATAAATGACCACATTTATTTGATAAGTGAATAAAATTGTGAGGGCGTAATATCTAGAAGGGGGAAGGATGAAAAATCCTAGGTAAATAAAGAATATTCAATTTTCCTATTTATTATTATTTGTGAATTAGATATGAATTTTTCCTTTAAATGGGATTCTATGTTCAATGGAGTACCTGACACGCATCAATCAGTTTCTCTAAAATATCATGTTGCACACAAGGCCGAGTGATACTAAAAAATAATATTATTTTATTATTTCAAATATTAGTTAATGCCTAGCCATTATATTGTCATGACTGAACAAAACCAACTACAATATAATTATACATTTTTTAAATGTTTTTACATTTATCCAATATAATTTAGAAGGTTAAAATGAGAATGAATCTGATTTTAATCATGAAAAACTCTATTATTTTTTTAAAGGTTGTTTTACTGCCTTTTAATAGAGAACAACTTTTAAATATTGTTTTTTTTCACTTTTATATTTTACAATGGACAAAATAAACTTCTTTTATAGATGTGGGAAATCAAAAATTACGTTGGGTAAATTATTGGCATTTTTATGATAAAGATTATTTTGTAATGAATAGTGAATAATACGAATTTTAAGTCAAAAAAATCCTTTCATTTGCTTTATTTATATAGATAAATTTTCCTTTTAATTGGTTTTAAATTTCATTTGGATTATATTTTTACCATTTAATCCAATTTTTATAATTGGATGTAATTTTAATATTTGGAATACACTAACACTTTTTGATATTTGGATAGTTATAATTTCTAAAAAATATGCTTGATTGTCTTGACAAAGGGAAATAATTTTGAATTAATTTATGAAAATTTGGTGTTTAGAATTTGTTAAAATTTATTCTATATTTGGAATCATGAGGTCCATTTTTTTTAAATAGGTATCTTTTTTTAGATATTATGAATAGTTACTTCATTAAATATTATATTTCTTATGGTTAAAGGGTATATATGGTAAATAATGGTAAAAAAATTATTATAATATTAAGTTACCCTAAGACATGTAATAACCCTATTGGTTGATACATGTCCGACCATGGTCTTCCATGGAACGATTGTGGGACACAAATAATCCACATTTAGGTGAATATTAAATTTAACAAAAAATAATTTTATGTTATAGAAAATTTAACGTAAACATATATCATTTAGTGAAAAAAATTTATGGGGTTTTATAAGTGAAATTTTCGACTATAATTAGACTTCATAAATCTAATAAGATTTTATACATCATGTTATTTTATTTAAAATATTTATAAATTAAATAAATAAATATAATTATCACATCATGGTGATGCATAAATTCCTTCATTAATAAATGATTCAAATAAATGATATTTTAAATATTAAAATAAATTTATTTTGAAACTTTTTATTCCATATAAGAGAAGCTCAGTCAGCAGAAAGCCTCTGACCATTTATTCCATATAAAACATTTATTGATTATTATGACTTGTTATATTTTAATTAATTATTTTTTTCAAAATAATCAAGTTGGTTTTTATTTTTTTTAAATTCCTGATATGAATAGTGTCAAAATTTACATAATTCATCTTTTATAATATAAAATATTTTATTAAATATTATAAAATTTCAAAAAAAAACTATGATTCAGCCAAATTGAATAGTTAGTCTAAAATTGTATTATTGACTCTTTAATTGTATATTTGTTTTGTTTGGGTAACTATTTTGATTCACAAAGTGTTAAATATTTGATAAAATGGTAATAGTAAAAAAGGGTCAAATAAAAAATATTAGTATTACAAAATATCCAAAACCTGTCCAATTCATCTTGGATGATTTTATTTCAACATATATGCACCTTATCTAAGAATAAAATAATTTTTGGACCGTCTTAAATATAAAATCTTTTTATAATAAAATATTAGTTTCAATCTTTCCTAAAGAGCCTTCCTCCCTCTTAAAAAAAGTCACCATATCTAACCAACTAATAAAACATATCAAGCCCTTTGGCTCATCCATACTCTACTCCAGTAATCTCCCAACATCCCTCTCATCATTTTAGAATCCTTCCCCTAGGTATAAGGCAATTTAAGAAATACTTTTCTCTCAAATCAAAGAGAGTTACATGTTTTAAGAGGTGGCGTCTTCTCTAAAATTCCTTCCCATTATTCTACTTATCCACTCCCTATTATATTGTTTCTATTTGACTAGATTATACCACAAGTATCCTCAATATAATAATTTGTTTTTATGATAATACTTAAAAATAAAAATACACACTCCTCCATCTAATTGATTTAGAACATACTATTTCTGTGGACGACGAACTACTGCCTCACGAAACGATTTTTGGTTCGTCTTTTCTGTACAACCTCTCATGGTAACCATTATGATGGAACTATATTTATATGTGATATATATCATATTTATATTATCTCTATTTTTATATATTTTTCATATATATCATACTTTTCTGATTTCCATAATGGGTGGATATGATAATTTCATTTGAGTAAGTGTGGAAAACTGCCCCTCCAATTGATATGAATCATGCATGCCATACAAGGAATGTATAAAGGATGGTGTTAATGAACATATGTAATGTATATAAAATATGAAATTATACTGGAATAATAATATACCCATTTATAATTTGGTTATCATTCTATTAAAAATGAAGAAAAGGGAAGAATGTAGCGTTCATGCGTACGTAAGACTTACCATATCCCTGAACGGTGCATTTCACTTTCATGTATCCAAATGATATTGAATATTATAAATATATATATACCAGATATAAATAAATAAATTCTTTATATATATTATATTGAAATCATGAAAACAAATATGAAGATAATAGACTTTTGACCAGATCAACAATTTGTAATTATAACAAGCTCATTTTTTACTCTAGTTCCAAACATCGACAAAATGTCTGATATGAAATCAAATAATTAACTAATTGTTGTATCAAGGTAATAACTGATATAAAAGAAATTATAATCCTGAAAAGGTTTTTTAATCAAGTGAAAAAGAATTTATTATTTTTATTTAGGAAATTAAAGAATGAATGAGTGAAGTTAAACATGAGGTAAGGGAACTTCTTTACCCAATTTCCATTTGTTAAGTCAATCTTATACTTCTTGATTATGTCATACTATGGTTACGTTTGGAATCACTGTTTATATATTTATTCTTAATTTCCACATCCCATGGTGTGGATATAATATTTATACACATAATCTCTCCATTGAAAAATATGTACGCCATTTATATGATCTATGTAAGGGAACCTTTCACCTTCTTATTTTTGTCAAAGAATTACTTATGTTATATCTTTTAATTCCCATTTTCTTATGTTTGGATATTTCCTTCTATACCCTTTTTTTACATTTTATGTCCATTTGATGATATACCCTTTTCTCTACCATCAACTCATTTTAGGAATTTTAATGTGATGCTGTTAGGCTGCTAAATATTCCTATGGGACTACGTCTCAATATCTTTTTAGTGAGGAATGTCTTGATATTGTGAACCTTTATAATCCTAAAAGGTGTATATAAAACCCTTTTGGAATTTTAATTATGACTTTTTATATTCCCATGACATTTATAGTTTCCTTTGAAGTTATTCATTATTTTTCTATTCACATGCGTCTCATGTGGTATGGGATTTTTAACTAAATCATCATTTTAAATATTTCAAACATTTAATCTTATAAATCCTTTTATTTCATGTCTCTAATTTATAAAAGACTAAAAGAATTTTTTTATATATAAATTATTATTTTTATTCTTAAATTCCTTACAAAATTTTCAAAGTGGTTTGGGATTCTTTGGTTTAAAACTTTTTGTTATTGTTTTATATGAATTGATTATATGAATATCTTGAAAGATAACTTGTGATTAAAATGTGGAACAGTTATCATTATTTTATAATTGATTTATCTATGGAGATTATGTTATGGTTATTGGGAATTGTTTATGTATAATGGTTGTTCTGTGATAGTGGTAGGGCAGCTGAGCCCGAGATAGCTCTTCAATGAATTGGGTAACGTGAAAGAAGAAAACATTATTGTTTCTCCTAAGTGATTTAGGGAATATACCATGATAGTTATTCCAAATGTAACACCCTATATAGCTGTGAAATCTAAAATTCAATTATTTTATGGATACAACAATTTACCATTTTGATTTATGAATTCTATATGCAATTCAAGAATCCTTTGATTTCATGAGGTGTGCTAAATCGATTATGTTACGTTTGTATTGATGGACTAATAATTGCTTTCATTATTTTATAACCCTTACTAATATTTTTATGTTCATCCCATGTTTTTTAAATATTTTTCACATTGTATAAGGAAGGGATAAATAAAGGAATACTTCATTAATTTTTCTAACCATAAAATAATTTATGTTTTCTTTTATGATTTTTTATATTTTGAAAAAATGGATACTAAGTAGAAGGGTCTATTTTGTGATATATGAGAAGTAATGTAATTATTGTGGATAAATTCTCTAAAACTATAAACCTAAAAGGACACCCAATGAGAATTATGGACTAAACTGAAGATTGTGTAATTTTTTAAGTCTGGGCCTTATAGATTCCCTTCTATCAAATACAATACCCACCATATCCTCTATTCTCGAAATAGAACTTTCAGAAATGTCATCATTCCAACAATCATTCAAATAATCCTTATAACCACAACAATCCTTTTAGATTCTACCATTATTATAAATGAACTATGAGAATCGATCATCCAGTATGAAATCAACTAAATAGAAATAGTTCGAGACTATGGTATAAGGACATAAAGATTATAAAGATAATGTATAAAAACAATTAGGATGTTTTATGGATGTTTTGAACGAAAACACATGAAATATACCATCAAAGAAAATTATAATTCTCATATATAATTTCAACATTATAACAACACAATTAAAAAATTGATCCAACCACTTGAATAATGAATATTATTTGAGTATCAGTAGCATATTGAAGATCCACCCATCCAGAAAACATAAGAGGATGAGAAGCAGGAAGATGTAAACACCAGGTTCAGAATAAAATTCCAGAAATTCCCTTATAGAAGTATCAAAGGGAATAAAAGGATATATGATTATAATTCCCTTCTACATTATCTAATTTGAAGAATGTGGAAGAAGTGAGTGCTTAAAAAAAGACCCCTAATACCATATAGAAGAATGAAATTAATATCCCATTATTGGATGTGATCAGAAAAATCCAAAAGTGTGTATATTTTTTTAATGTACCATGAACTAAGAGAATACGACTAGATGAAAAGGATATAATCTTATAAAGGGAAAATCATATCAGGAATTATCACACCACTAAAACAACTAAAATTTACTGACGTATGGATATTAATAATTCCCTGCAATATTGGATTATTCTATTTACTGATGATTTATGTTATCTAGGGGCTTTGATAAATATTAACCCCCAATCAATGTTATATTAATTACATATTGAAGAAATAAATCCAAAATTATTATTGGTGCAATGAACAAATAGATCCACCATATTCCATGATATATATTTAGAATATGTCATCATAGGTTTAAGGGGACTGGATTTTATAGTAGATTTATATATCCTTTCCATGGAAGAGGATTTGGAACCCGACCACTCTCCCACCATTTTTGGGAGTCCATTATAGAAAAAATATGAAACCATCATCAATGTACATGAAGGATCACATGGAATAGTACACAATTATCGTACATTACACTTCACCATTCTTGACATAATGAAACATCTGTGAAGTATTCAGTCACTCAATGTGATCCATCATGAATAATATACATAAAAAAGTGAATACTCTAGTATGAATCAAGAATTTTTAGAATTTGGGTAGAATATTACATTTTTAGATCACCAATACCCAAAAACCAAAAAACATATATTTCAATTTTGAAGAAGTTGTTACTTATACATTTTTCAAGTATTTATTAAAATACCATGACATGATAGTGGCGATCCAATCATTTTAAATAGGTTACCTAAACTCCATATCATCCTTCTAAAAACTCAATGTATTGATTTAATGCCATTACAATGTGACTTGAGGTATCATTTACTTATTGAGGGAGAGAAACCTCCAGATATTGTTTCCAATAATCTATCTATGACCCAAAAAAACTATTGATTACCATTTCAAATTAATTTTCAAATTTATTGGATGGATTTTATGATATATCATAGGGATTAACACCAAAGTCTTCTCTCATATAATAATTATATAATTTTATTCCCAACAAGTTAGATGTCCATAAATATGAATTAATCATAGTATCATGGATGCTAATAAGAAATAGAAACAAACATTCAAGTATATAACATCATTTACCCATTATATGATTCCCAATGGGTTATCCCAATCCATATAGTACCTATTAAAATTGGATTGGCCATTTTTAAGATTGTGAAAATATAATAGATCCACATGAATATAAAAATAAGTGGAGGGTCTGTATAGATTAAAGAATATTTAATAAAGATACATGAAAAGACTACATTCTTATCGCATTAATTGATTATATGTAATAATTTTTTGTCATTACAACTCATTATTTTTTTTAGATGGGATTTCAGGATACTTACAAGTTCAAATTATACCAAATGATCAGAATAAGATTCCATTGACCTATCATTTTTTCACTTTTACCTACAATAGGATTCCTTTTAGTCTATGAAACACCACATTCACATTTAGATGGTGTATGATGACTATTTTATCAGAACATATTGAGGAATTTTTAGAGATATTTCTCTATGATTTCATTATTTATAGAAATTAATTCATGAATTACATAGTAAATTTGGATTTTTGTACAAAAATTATTAAGGAAAATATTGTTTTGAACATTGAGAAATGAATTTCACTGCTGAAAAGTTAATAGTGTTTTGTATATAATTTTAAAAAGATGAATTTATGTAGATAAATAAATGGTTGGATTAATAAATTCACTTAAATATAAACCATGTTTCAAATATGTTAGATCACTTTTAGGACCTGGAATATTTTTCAATATATTTAATAAATATTTTTTTAATATATCTCTATATATTGAGATTATAGTAAATAGTAGATTAGTATAATATTAATGATGAGTGTATATAATAATTCAATGAGCTAAAATGGTTTTTTATTAAACCACAAATAATGTAACCACCCAACTAAGACTATCCATTTTTGTGTCTCTATGAGACATCAAATCCCACTATGGGAGATTCACTCTCACAATGAATTTATAGAAAACCTCATGTGATATCCTACACGTCAAGGACATTAAATGGCACAGAGATCAACTACATGACAATATAAATGGTGTTCCTTGGTGTTGTATTGTGACATGATAATCTTATATCAAATTTGATTTGATCTAATGGTTTGGATTTTATAATCATGCATCTCTTAGATATATAATAATGGATGGAGATTCTAAGAAATATCTTGTTATGTGGATTCTACGCTTACCAGATTTCAATTAGAAATTTAAGATAATAAGGGAATAAAATATAAAATATTGAACTATCTTATTCGGCCACCCCACACAACTAAATTTTAAATCCATATTAGAACAAAATCAATGATCATCTTCCTAGAGAAAAATATTCCATCATGATGGTGATATACCATGGTATGCTGATAAGGTCAATTATTAGGTGACTTCACAAGTACCAACCCTTATAAAATCTCATCAAAAACATAATATTAAATCTATATCAATATTTTTTATTTTATAAAATCCATTACATGGAAAGATATTCACTAATTAGGTAAATATGTGATGTTTATCTAAAAGTGAAATTGGTTTTGTTTTTTAATTTTTTTACAAATTTTCTTATAGCGGATATTTTGGGACGTAATGGATATCCTTAAATATTATAAATTGTAGAAATATTTTTCCCACCTTCTTCAAATATGATCTTCAATTTTTTAAAGGATCAGAAGAATTACTATTTTCTAGTAATATATCCAAATGGTAGGAAATACCTCAAATACAAGTTAGTGTTGGTGAAAATTTTGAATAATATGGTATATACATCAGGAGACCAATTTTAATATCATTTATTAATTGTTATATTTTGTTATCTATACATTTATTTTCGAAATCAACGGATAAAAAATCCATTGTGACTGATAATGATATGATTTTATTAGATTTTGTCTTGTCTAACATATTATATAGGATTTGTGTTCCATGAGAAATCATCAACCAGAAATGATCTCATTTTTGCTACTAGAAGACAGAGTCATAGCTAAACAAGTATGGTGGTATATCATAAAGAATCAAAACTATACCATCCACAAAAAGGGTCGATCATAATTCATTAAAATGAAAATAAAAGGAATTCTCAAAAAGGAAGTCAAACCCATTATGAAAGACAGGGGACAATGGGTGGAAGATTGATTATGGGATTATAGGATCCCCTACAATACACCAATATGAATGTTATTTTATTTACTGATTTATGGAAGTATATTCCACCTCTCCATGGCATTGGAATAGAAATCCTTTTTAGATTTTAGAGATATGAATATGAACATTTAAAGAGATGAAAAAGTGAAAATATTACAATCATTTCAGTAACAGGAAATAAGGAATGAATTTTTTTAAAATTATAATAATTACAATGAATGAAAAAGGATATACAATAAAAAGATAATTTCACCAAGAAACATCAATCCTACTGATCCAGTTCTATTATAAAAATCTAGAAATAAACTGGTTCTAGGTAAACAATATTGTAACGCCCCGACCCTAGTTACCCAGAGTTGGTGCATTATTACATAACATTGGAATGAAAACAAGAGAGATCAAATCTCGAAAGACCGATTGGTTTAGTAGCCTTGGAAACACTAGATATATTCATAAGTCTTACATTACATCATAAAATGAAAAACTACTACAACAACATATTGTCTCCATAAACCACACTCATATCCCCACATAATATCCCTGAAGGTCATTCATAATTTACTTATTCACTTCCTGGGAAAAATAAAACATAGAAAAGGGCTGAGCTCAAATGCCCAGTAAGGATAACAATATACCGGAAACTTTCATAAATAAGAATAAACATTTAAGGCTATGTATAACTAAAAAAACCTTTTAAACTTGCACATCAACATGGTATGGAAAAAGTAAAATGAAATAATTCCATTTACGTGTTCACATGGATATTCTACTAATCGAATAATCACATGCAATATCAATAACCACTTTTATAATGTTGGAATGCATAATGCCAGACTATCATAACCACATAGCCAAGGCCTCGTGCCTAGACTACAAATAAGATTTTTTCAAGGCCTTGTGCCAAGACACTAGTTTGTCTCATGAGACCTACCGATGCATCGAGGAGCTATAGCGGGCTCCACCCGTCACATATTAAGTCCAATGCATTCCCATATGAAAAGGTTTAAACATAACATAAACATTCATATCATAACTAGCATACGAAATGTCAATAATTCACCATAAATTATGAATGGTATAAAAATAGAAAATCCAGAGTCAAACATATCACAAAACCTTCAATACAATATAGAAGTTTTCTATCATAATAAATCAACTTCAAATAAGCGTAAAATCCATCCAAGGATGTTGACATAGATGAAATCAAAACACTTTTTAGAGAAATATCTCTTTCTATTTTTGAAATCATTTAAGAGACATATAAAATAAAAACATTTTCTTTGAAAATATTCTTATATGCTTGTAAGGAAATCTTTGAATATTTTATAACGGTGGAAAATAACCACATCCACCGTATAAGTTAAAAAAAACATTCTTACCTTAATTCTGTCGAAAAGGTTAAAAAGGAACTTGTTTTGAAAACGACGGAATGATTCCTCTTATAAAAAGTAAAACAAGGGTATAAATCACTTTAACCCATATTCTTTTAAATAATAAAAAAATTTTGAAATACATTTTTAAGAAAACATGGATTTGGATGGTAAAAAGATCCCAGTAGATTATTACATATAAACAACCTCGGATAATGAAGAGATTGTGAAATAACCCTTACCTTGTACTTTTCCTTGGTTGGGGTAGGTTAACCTCCTGTATAATGGTGAAATAATTATTATTAAATTATACAAGAATCATATTCATAATTATGATATCATATATTATCTTTTAATATTGATTTTATAATAATATCTTAGTATTATCATTGATTCGGGTGTTAACTTACTTGTTTTCTTTTATATGTTTTGTTATGTAAGCCATGTTTGTAATGGATAGGTGGTATATTATTCATATCCATAATGATATAAAGTCCTTAAAAATCATTTTTAAATCATCAAATGATAATTATACTTGAATGGATACGATGGAGAATGAATCTCATCACGTTCGTGGAGACGGTAGTCCGTACGTACGCACGAGGGACAATATCATTATTTTGATATTAAAACAATATATAAATGGTTGTTATATCATATATACAGAATCATTAACATGATTTATTTATTATTTACATGAGTTACACATCATTATTATACCCATCCAAATAATATTATATTGAATAACAATTACACCACGACGTGGAGACGGTAAGTCGTACGTACGCACGTATGGTGACATGTTATTCAAAGGGTGGATAGAATACTGAATATGGTTGTACCATATTTATAATAACATCAAAGTATATATATGATACTGGAGTGATTATTTTAGAATGGTAACAAAAAAAGGAAGAAGAAGTGGAAGAAGAAATGAACTTGGAAAAAGGGTGGTGAAATCATTACCTCTTCTTCGGGTTCTTCCTTTTGATTTGATCAAAAAGGCTGCTTAGGTTGGCTTTCTGATCAAACTAAGGCCTTTAGGTTGTATTGAGGGAAGTTGGGAGAGTATTTGGGCATAGTTTGGCCGAACCAAAAGGCTTGGAAGGTGTGAAGAAATGAGAATGAGGAGTGCCGTTTTATAAGATGGGTGAGGGGCACCTTTGGAAAAGCTAGAAATATTAATTTATAATAAATTCATATTCGGTTTCTAATGGATCCAAAGTTTATTATTTAAATTTTAAGGTGGGTATAGGTAGAAAAAAACTCAACCAATAGAATTTAGACAGGTTTGGGTACTTATATTAACCTTATCATTAAGTATTAACTCTAAGTTAATTAGTTTCACTTTTAAAATGTCTCTTTGTATTTTTATATAATATGGTTAATAAACTTACTATATACATCCATGAGACCCCCATGTGGGCCATTAATGATGAACCTATCATGATATAAGTCTCTTGGCCGAACCTTAGATTTTTAGGAATTTAATATCAATTAATAATATAATATTTTTTTAATAACTCTTTTATTCAATTTTGACACTATTCAATAGTTGATTTTTTTGAAACTCATAACAGATTGATTACTTCGAACAAAGTTAATTAAATCAATCCTAATATATCATATTATCCTAGAAAATGAGTATAATTCATTAAAAGTTTCATATTATATTTATTTGGGTATTTATAATATCAATTAATTTAATTTTTCACTGTTTTAGTAATTACTGCATCATCATTGTGTCATAAATAAAATATATTATTTAATGTCTAAAAATTATAAATAAAACACCATTATGTAGGAAATCTTTTTATATTTCTAATTAATATTTATAATCTAAAATCAAACATATATAACCCTATGTAATAATTGTTTTCCTAAAAGATATATGCTTGTGTCATTTTTGTATTCATTTTAACTTAATTAAAAAAAAGTGTCTCTATCACCTACAAGTGGCACCATGGGGTCCCCAAATCGACCCAAAGATGCCTATGGTCGAAAATGTATCAACCAATAAGGCTAGGACACGTTTTAGGGTAATTTAGTATTATTATAATATTATTTTTTAACCCTTATTTACCAGATTTACCCTTAACCATGGTAAATAAAATATTTACCACAGTAATTATTCAAAATGTATAAAAATAAAATTTACCTATTTACACAATTTGGAAATCCTGATTCCAAATATGGAATCCATTTTTCTAAATTAATAACACATAAGTGGCCGAAATTAATTTAAAATTAATTCCCGCTGTCAAAACAAAAAGCGTGTTTTTAAGAGATAATAACTATCAAAAGATTGACACTTGTTTATGTTCGGTTTAATTGTAAAATTATGTCCAATGACCAACATTATATTAAATGGTAAAAATTTATTCTAAATATAATTTAAAACCACTCAAATTCATAATTTATCACTATTAATTATTTTAATTAAAAAATTTGTTTTTAATTAAAATTTAGTAATTTTCACTATTCATCAAAATATGAAAGTTATCCGAAAAGTACCAAAATTTCACCTTAGGCTAAATTCGATATTCCGAATCCATAAATGAAGTCCATTTTAAAATATAATATATACATAATTTCAAAACGTAGGTATTACTATTCATAATGGCTAGTTTAATTAGTTATGGTGTGTTAGAACTCGGTGTTGCGCACAACACATGCTATCACATTATTCAAAGAGAAGCGTACCGTAGAAGCTTGGGGTGTTACATTATCCCCTCTTTCAAATAATTTTGTCCTCGAAATTTCTAGAATACTTATCACGTGAAAAGACTCGGGTGATTCTTCATCATAAGTTCCTCGGGTTCCCACGTTGCATCTTCCATCTTATGGATTCTCCACAAAACATTTACCAAACGCGTCGTCCGGTTTCTCAGTACTTGTTCTCTTGTTTCAAAAATCCTGACATGCTCTTCACAATAAGACAGATCGGGTTCCAGTTCTAATTCCTCATAGGTGAGTACTTGCGTTGGGTCAGGCATGTATTTTCTCAACAGAGATACGTGGAACACATCGTGAACTTTGGATAGACTTGGCGGCATTGCCAATCGGTAAGCCACAGCCCCAATTTGTTCTAGAATTTCGAAAGATCCAATGTACCTGGGACTCAATTTACCTTTCTTACCAAAACGTATGACTCCCTTCCATGGAGATACCTTCAGGAAAACATGATCACTGACTTGAAATTCCAAATCCTTCCTTCGATTATCGGCATAGCTCTTCTTCCTACTTTGAGCTGCTTTGATGTAATTTTGGATTACCTTCACCTTTTCCACTGTTTCCTCCACCAGTTCTGGGCCTAAAAGTTTTCTTTCACCAACGTCATCCCAACAGGTTGGTGTACGACATCTCTTTCCGTATAATGCTTCATATGGTGCCATCTGAATACTCGAATGGAAGCTATTGTTATAGGAAAATTCTACCAGTGGTAAATATTGATCCCACATACCCTGAAAGTCAAGTGAGAAAGATCTCAACATGTCTTCTAAGGTCTGAATAGTCCATTCTGATTATCCATCTGTCTGAGGGTGGTAAGCAGTGCTCAAATGAAGTTCAGTATCCATGGATTTCTGAATACTTTTCCAAAATCTTGAAGTAAAACGGGGATAACGATCAGAAACAATCGATAGGGGTACTCCATGAAGTCTCACAACTTCATTAATATATAGTCTTTCTAGACGTTCCAGGGGTAGATCTTCTATTATAGCAAGAAAATGTGCTAACTTGGTAAGATGATCAACAATAACCCATATTGCATCATTCCTTCTAGGAGTCTTTGGTAGCCCCATGACAAAGTCCATCGTAATATTGTCCCATTTCCACTCCGGTATGGGAAGAGGTTGCATGACTCCAGGCTATTTCCTTCCAGCTTTCACTTGTTGACAAACCATACATCTTGACACAAAATTAGCAATCTCCCACTTCATGTTGTCCCACCAAAAATGTTCCTTCATATCTCTATACATTTTCGTGCTCCCAGTGTGTATAGAGAAATTTGAACTATGAGCATCATCCAACAATTCCGTTTTTAGATCAGGTAAATCGGGAACACAAAGTCTCTTCCCGAATTTCAAAATTCCATCTTCATATACAAATTCTCTCAATCTCCCATCATTCACAACTTTAATCTTCTTTTTAAATTCTTCAACATCGGTCTAAGAACTCTTAATCCTTTCTAGTAAAGATGGTTTGGAGACCATTTGAAAAATAATTGATGTTCCACCTTCCCTGGTTATTCCGATGTCCATCTTCACTAGATCCATGAAAATTGGATCCCTTTCAATTCTCATATTGTTCAAAACTCCATGGTCTTTTCTACTCAAAGCATCTGCCACCTTGTTTGCATTCCTCGGGTGGTAGTGTATCGTGAAATCATAATCCTTGAGTAATTCAAGCCAGCTCCTTTGCCTCAAGTTGAGTTCTTTTTGTGGGAAAATATACTTCAAACTCTTGTGATCAGTATAAATCTCACATTTTCACCATAGAGGTAGTGCCTCCAAATCTTCAAAGCAAAGATCACAGCTGCTAACTCGAGATCATGATTAGGATAGTTTTGTTCATGAATTTTCAACTGTCGTGATGCATAGGTAATAACTCTATCATTCTGCATAAGGACACAACCAAGTCCTTTCTTTGATGCATAACTATAAATAACGAACCAATCATTCCCCGATGGTAGAGTCAATATTGGAGCATTGACTAATTTTCTCTTCAGTTCTTAAAAACATTCTTCATACTCTTTTTTCCAAACAAATTTAACCCCTTTACGTGTGAGCTTCGTTAATGGGTTAGCCAATCGGGCAAAATTCTGGACGAAACGTCGATAATAACCTGCCAAACCAATAAAACTACGTACCTCAGTTATACTCGTAGGTGCTGGCCATTCTTGGATTGCCTTGGTCTTAGAAGTATCAACAGAGATTCCATCTTTAGAGAAAATATGGCCAAGAAAAGAAATCTCCTGAAGCCAGAATTCACACTTGCTAAACATCCCATATAATTCATGCCTCCTCAGAGTCTTCAAGATAATGCGCAAGTGATTTTCATGATCTTCATAGGTTTTGTAGTATACAATAATATCATCAATAAATACCACCACAAATTCATCGAGATACTCCTTGAAAACTCTATTCATCAGATCCTTGAATACAGAGGGTGCATTAGTCAATCCAAACGGCATTACGGTAAACTCGTAATGACCGTACCTGATTCGAAATGCTGTCTTTGGAATGACTTCCTTCTTCCCACACAACTGATGGTATCCAGATCGATGGTCAATCTTTGAAAAGTATTGAGCTCCATGTAGTTGGTCAAATAAATCATCAATACAAGGTAGGGGATACTTGTTCTTTATCGTTATAGCATTGATCTCCCTGTAGTCGATACATAACCTCATAGATCCATCTTTCTTTTTAACAAAAAGAACAGGGGATCCCCATGGAGAAACACTAGGGAGAATAAATCCCTTATTACTCAATTCCTCTAGTTGTTTCTTTAGTTCAACTAATTCTACAGTGGCCATTCTATAAGGGATCTTCGATATAGGCCTTGATCCAGGAATCAAATCAATGGAAAACTCAACTTCTCGTTCTGGAGGATGTTCAGGTAAATCTTCCGGAAATACATCTACAAATTCTTTCACAACAGGTACATCTTCTATTTGAACATTCCTTTCCTCACCGACAGTTATTTCATTCTCTTCCTCCCCAATAATTGAATTAAGTTGAGCTACTGGGGGTGGATCTAAATAAGAATTAGGTGGTGACGATTCTGCTCTAAAGATAAGGTGTTCCTTATCATTGTCATCAAGAATCGTAACCTCTTTCTTCTTACAATAAATCTTCACATCATAGTCCAAAAGCCAGTCCATACCGAGTATTATATCAAACTCAATCATAGGTATGACGACGAGATCAGTAGATAAAGAACATTTATGTGCTCTGATGGGGACTGATTCACAAAACATTGTTGCAATGATACTTCCCTTAGGAGTTTTAACATACAACTCCCTTATTAAATCAAATTTTAAATATCTAATTTTCTTAGCAAACTGGGAAGATATGAAACAATGCGATGATCCAGAGTCAAATAATGCATTTTTAAAACTTGAGGAAACCATTAAATTACCTGCCACCACGTCTTTCGGAGCTTCTACCTCAGCAGTAGTGATAGCATAATCCTGGCCTTGATCCCTTGGCATATTCTGAGGTAAGTTCTCCTGAAGATTAGGACATGCATTTTCATAATTCCCCATGTCCCTGCAATTGTAGCACTGAACGTTGGTATCTTCCTTCTTCCCCTTGCAATCACAAGCTTGGTGGCCTTTTTCACCACACTTGTAACAGACTCCCATTCCCTTCAAGCAAGTACCAGGATGTTTCTTCCCGCATTTACCACAAGATTAATATTTAACCTTTCCCTTCATCCCCTTATTTTCATTCCCAGATTGATCAGCAGGTCTCTTCTTCTCTTGCTTTGCTTTAACGTCATAAGACATAGATAATTCCTTTTCCGTCTTGATAGCACATGAGACAATGTCTTCGTACGACGAAAAGGATTGTGAGACTAATGCTCGAAGGAGAAATGGTTTTAACCCATCAAAGAAACGATCAATCTTACTTCTTGGGTTATGTATATAATCTCCAGCAAACCTTTCTAACCTTGTAAAGTTAGCCTCATACTTTGTGACATTCTCATCCTCCTTTTGTCTCAGACTCAGAAATTGCCTTTCCCTATCTGGTCGATGGTCGCAAGGAAAGTATTTTTCTAAAAATAGATCTTTGAACTCCCTCCATTCCATATTTGATACTTCATCATCTTCCTTTATGTTTTCAATCAATGACCAACATTGATCAGCATCTCTAGTGAGGCGGTAAACTGCCATGATATCTTTTTCCCTTTCACTGCTCCCCAAAGCCTGAAATATTTTCTCTAGGGAATTTATCCATTGCTCAGCTACTAAGGGATTTGTACTCCCATTGAACGTTGGTGGTTGTTTCCTCATGAATCGATCTAACATTGATCCTCCACACTGTGGATCAGGGTGCTCCATACGGGTAAGGTTATTATTCATAACCTGACTAAGTTGTCCCAGTATGGAGATTAGCTGATCGGCACCAGTTGCATCACCAGCTCCACTATAATTAACTTGAGCAGAAGGTAAATCCCTACATGGAGTGCGTGCATTGATACGGTTTCCATTTCTTCCACTAGGCTCCATTTCTAAACAATGCCATAAACTAGATCCGTTTATGAATCAAAATACATAATCTCATACTTATAAAACACTTAACATAAATTGAACTATTTATGGATAAAATCCATAATCATAAAAATGTTTTCTTTGAGGAAGTATATGCTCATAAACCCTTCATAATGATTTTTAAAGAAAATGAGAGTTATCCTAAGCATATCCCTCGGGAGTTTCGTAACCAAGAGTGCAGCAAGGCCCGTTGTCGTGCACCAGTTCCCGTTCGAGCCTAGCTCAAAGTGGTGTTTTCGGGTTTTACCCCTAGGTACATCTGTGCCAGAGCCACCTCTACCTGATCGTATCCAGACAGGGATGTATTGCTTGGAAAACACACAAAATCTCTACAATACCAAAATTCTAGGAAGTTATTCTATACTAATCCTCAAAGTTCATCTTAGGTCTACGTGCTCTAATCAGAGTTTATCTAAATCTAGCTTCCAAGGTTTGTACTAAACTTCCTCTGATACCAACTGTAATGCCCCGACCCTAGTTACCCAGAGTCGGTGCATTATTACATAACATTGGCATGATCACAAGAGAGATCAAATCTCGAAATACCGATTGGTTTAATAGACTTGGAAACACTAGATATATTCATAAGTCTTACATTTATCATAAAATGAAAAACTACAACAACAACATATTGTCTCCATAAACCACACTCATATCCCCACATAATATCCCTGCATGTCATTCATAATTTACTTCTTCACTTCCTGGAAAAAATAAAACATAGAAAAGGGGTGAGCTCAAATGCTCAGTAAGGATAACAATATACCAGAAACTTTCATAAATAAGAATAAACATTTAAGGCTTTGTATAACTAAAACAAAATCCTTTTAAACTTGAACTTCAACATAGTATAGAAAAAATAAAATGAAATAATGCCATTTACTTGTTCACATGGATATTCTACTAATCGAATAATCACATGCAATATCAATAACCACTTTCATAATGTTGGAATGCATAATGCCAGACTATCATAACCACATAGCCAAGGCCTCGTTCCAAGACTACAAATAATTGTCAAGGCGTTGTGCCAAGACAATAGTTTGTCTCATGAGACCTACCGATGCATCGAGGAGCTATAGCGGGCTCCACCCGTCACATATTAAGTCCAATGCATTCCCATATGAAAAGGTTTAAACATAACATAAACATTCGTATCATAACTAGCATACGAAATGTCAATAATTCACCATAAATTATGATTGGTATAAAAATACCACATCCACAGTCAAACATATAACAAAACCTTCAATACAATATAGAAGTTTTGTATCATAATAAATCAACTTCAAATAAGCGTAAAATCTATCAAAGGATGTTGACATAGATGAAATCAAAACAATTTTTAGAGAAATATCTCTTTCTATTTTTGAAATCATTTAAGAGACATATAAAATAAAACATTTTCTTTGAAAATATTCTTTTAATCTTGTAAGGAAAGCTTTGAAGATTTTATAACGGTGGAAAATAACCACATCCGCCGTATAAGTTAAAAAAATCATTCTTACCTTAATTCTGTCGAAAAGGTTAAAAATGAACTTGTTTTGAAAACGACGGAAAGATTCCTCTTATAAAAATTAAAACAAGGGTATAAATCACTTTAACCCATATTCTTTTAAATAATAAAAAATTGTTCAAATACATTTTTATGAAAACATGGATGTGGATGGTAAAAAGATCCCAGTAGATTATTACAAATAAACAACCTCGGATAATGAAGAGATTGTGAAAAAACCCTTACCTTGTACTTTTCCTTGGTTGGGGTAGGTTAAACTCCTGTATAATGGTGAAATAATTTCTATTAAATTATACAAGAATCATATAGATAATTTTGATATCATATATGATCTTTTAATATTGACTTGATAATAATATCTTAGTATTATAGTTGTTTCGGGTGTTAACTTACTTGTTTTCTTTTATATGTTTTGTTATGTAATCCATGTTTGTAAGGAATAGGTGGTATATTATTCATATCCAGAATGATATCAAGTCCTTAAACATCATTTTTAAATCATCAAATGATAATTATACTTGAATGGATACGATGGAGAATAAATCTCATCGCGTTCGTGGAGACGATAGTCCGTACGCACGCACGAGCGACAATATCATTCTTTTGATATTAAAATAATATATAAATGGGTGTTATATCATATATACAGAATCATTAACATGTTTTATTTATTATTTACATGAGTTACACATCATTATTATACCCATCCAAATAATATTATATTGAATAACAATTACACCACGACGTGGAGACGGTAAGCCGTACGTACGCACGTATGGTGACATGTTATTCAAAGGGTGGATAGAATACTGAATATGGTTGTACCATATTTATAATAACATCACAGTATATATATGATACTGGAGTAATTATTTTAGAATGGTAACAACAAAGGAAGAAGAAGTGGAAGAAGAAATGAACTTGGAAAAAGGGTGGTGAAATCATTACCTCTTCTTCGGGTTCTTCCTTTTGAATTGATCAAAAGGGATCCTTAGGTTGGATTTCTGATCAAACTAAGGCCTCTAGGTTGTAGTTAGGAATGTTGGGAGAGTATTTGGGCAGAGTTTGGAAGAACCAAAAGGCTTGGAAGTTGTGAAGAAATGAGAAGGAGGAGTGCCCTTTTATAAGAGGGGTGGGGGGCACCTTTGGAAAAGCTAGAAATATTAATTTATAATAAATTCATATTCGGATTATAATGGCTCCAAAGTTGATTATTTAAATTTTAAGGTGGGGAAAGGTCAAAAACAACTCAACCAATAGAATTTAGACAGGTTTGGATACTTATATTAACCTTATCTTTAGGTATTAACTCTAAGTTGATTAGTTTCACTTTTAAAATGTCTCTTTGTATTTTTATATAATATTGTTAATAAAAATACTATATACATCCAAGATACCCCGAAGTGGTCCATTAATGATGAACCTATCATGATATAAGTCTCTTGGCCGAACCTTAGATTTTTTAGGAATTTAATATCAATTAATAATATAATATTTGTTTTAAGAACTCTTTTATGTCAATTTTGACACTATTCAATAGTTGATTTTTTTTGAAACTCATAACAGATTGATGACTTCGAACAAAGTAAATTAAATCAATCAAAATATATAATATTATCCTATAAAATGAGTTTAATTCATTAAAAGTTTAATATTATATTTATTTGGGTATTTATAATATCAATTAATTTAATTTTTCACTATTTTAGTAATTACTGCATCATCATTGTGTCATAAATAAAATAAATTATTGAATGTCTAAAAATTATAAATAAAATATAATTATGTAGGAAATCTTTTTATCTTTCTAATGAATATTTATAATCTAAAATCCAACATATATAACCCTATGTAATAATTGTTTATCTAAAAGATATATGCTTGTGTCATTTTTGTATTCATTTTAACTTAATTAAAATAAAGTGTCCCTATCACCTACAAGTGGCACCATGGGGTTCCCAAATCGACCCAAAGATGCCTATGGTCGAACACGTATCAACAAATAAGGCTAGGACACGTTTTATGGTAATTTAGTATTATTATAATATTATTTTTTAACCCTTATTTACCAGATTTACCCTTAACCATGATAAATAAAATATTTACCACATTAATTATTCAAAATGTCTAAAAATAAAAGTTACCTATTTACACAATTTGGAAATCCTGATTCCAAATATGGAATCCATTTTTCTAAATTCAAAACACAGAAGTGGCAGAAATTAATTTAAAATTAATTCCCGCTGTCAAAACAAAAAGCGTGTTTTTAAGAGATAATAACAATCAAAAGATTGACACTTGTTTGTGTTCGGTTTAATTGTAAAATTATGTCCAATGACCAACATTATCTTAAATGGTAAAAATCTATTCTAAATATACTTTAAATCCACTCAAATTAATAATTTATCACTATTAATTATTTTGATTAAAAAAGTTGTTTTTAATTAAAATTTAGTAATTTTCACTATTCATCAAAATATGAAAGTTATCTGAAAAGTACCAAAATTTCACCTTAGGCTAAATTCGATATTCCGAATCGAGAAATGAATTCAATTTTTAAATATAAAATATATATAATTTCATAAAGTAGGTATTTCTATTCATAACAGCTAGTTTAATTGGTTATGGTGTGTTAGAACTCGGTGTTGCGTACAACACACGCTATCACATTATTCAAAGAGAAGCATACCGTAGAAGCTTGGGGTGTTACAAATATTCTAGATGGGAAGGTACATTTACTAGAATTCATGTGTACCCATTTCTTAAAAGTGAATATTTAAAGATAATAAGGATAAAATAGGTTCTATATAAACGGGAAGAGGCTGATGAGGTACCTTGTCACCATACCATAATAACTAGTATAGGAGATTACACACATACACAATGCTTTCTGTTGAAGTTCCAATAGGTTGAACCTTTCCTTTGGACTGGATTAAATGCATTAATACACTTTTTAATAAACGTTCATAAGAAACCAATTTAAATAAAATTATAAAACATAATCAATTATTTATGGGGGAGGGAATCATTTATTATAGGTTATTTAAAACGAAGCATTTTTTAATAGAGCCAATGATGTTAAACAAATCCACTTTTTGGAGGTAACCCACATTTTTTTCCTTAGTCCACTCTTCCCTCAATCCAATTTGAGAAAAATTTTACATACCAACTCTGTAACTGGTTTTTATTATTATTCCCAAGTTTAAAAACAATGAATAAGGAAATAGAAATCATATTTATAAATTTAATGATATAAAAAGTATCATTTCATTATAAATGGTAATTTATGTCAAAAAATATAAATTTAAACCACAAAAGGGGGACACACATCCTAAAATTAATGCAAAACTGATTTTCTGAAACATAAGTCAAATAATAACAATTGTGTATCATAAATAAAGAATCATTACTAAAGGTATTTTCCTTTTATATTCACTATCAATAAATATCATATATTTTTTGTTTGAAAATATATCTTTGAGCTCAAAAAATAATATTTAATGTTATTATTTTTCGTTATTTCATTACTTAATTGGTCTAAGATGCATGATTTTATTTGGAATCCCATAATTTCATGTTTCAGATTGATAAGATAGTGAAATTTAATGACTATAATTGGTAATTAACTTATTATTGTAAATAATGAATATATAATTTATGGCACATGATTTGATAAAAAAAGTTGATTTATGTAAATTAAATTTCCCAACCATTTTCATACAACTAATTTATGAAAGTTTCATGGATTTAATTTTTATTTCAATTTAAATTCATGAGTCATTATCCCAAATTAAATGTTCCATACCATAGAGTTTATCTATAGATAATATTCTATGTTTTATCTTGAACATATTTCTTGAGTGATATTAAGGCATGCGACCTGTATGAACATGCATTGATACTTGTTGATCTAATGACTGTGCAAAATTATATTTAATATGAATGAGTAATTTTTAACTGTTAATCCCTTATCCTTTGAACCACCATAACATAAATAATTACATATCCCATTGAATCCCTGAATGGCCTCGCAATGAATATGAGATATCACAAGACATTTATATACATTTTAGACCTGCTATGTTTATATTTCTTGATATTTTAAAATTAACATTTGAGGGTACATGATGACATGGAATAAGTGATTTATTATGTTGTATACCAAAATTATGGGGGATATGTGTTGGGTATTGGGAAAGAATCATGTAACATTCATTGTACGTATTGTTTTCCATTCATGAAAAAAATTATGAATATATTTAAACATTGATTGTGTTTTGGGATGTTCAAAATCACAACTATAAAATTGATGATCTTATAGTCACATGATTTTGCGTGGTGGATGTGATATTTTATTCAATCATAAATATATAATACAAATAACAAAACAGTAAACCAAAAAGAGAGAAAATTTGGTAAGGTACATTTTTTTTCATTATACATTTATTTTTCATGATCTTTAATATGTTTTGCTGTGTGGGAGTTGTCTTTTATAATGAGAAATTTTAAATTCAATTAAATTAGATATCATGTCATATGCTTTAGATAAAATCATATTATTTTAGCCTTAATAATTTGAATATCAATCCCTACCAACATTAATCATCATTTAAATAAAAACCATATTTTCAAATCCCTCATGCTTTTCTCAGAATTTCTTATTCCCTTTGTTGAGATAGTCATTCCTTTATAAGATAATGGAAATGGAACATGTACTCATGGTAAGAGATCAACAGTACTATAAATTATACCATGATTAATCAGAGAAAAAAATGGGATAGAAATAATGACATTACATGCTCTATAATAATGACTTTTGATATATTAATCAATAAATGGAAAAGATCAAAAATTAAAAATGGTAAAAATTTATATAAATTTGTTTATTAGTTTCACTATGGAATATGAATATTAATTGATGTTTTAATAAGGTTAATGAAATAAGAACCACCATTGATAATATTTTGATTTTGTTACATTTGAATTATAATATTGGTATCTCTTTTATCTTATTTAAATTATGTAGAGATTATAATCAAGATGATAATATATTACTTTGTTTGGGGGATTTGATATAATTTTTTTGATCATTAGTTTAATATGAGACTCAATGTTCATTAACATTAATTAATTTATCATTCTATGATTTAGTTTTTTTATATTTTATAGTATGATATAAGAAATTTATAAAAAATCATAAAAGTATTGAATTCATGACACAGAAGGTGACATGAGATGTTACATAGAAAGAAAAGAAAAGTATAATTATTGAATCAAAATAATGATTCCAAAACAGATATAAACATGATCGAAGATAGCCATATAAATAATAAATAGTGAATATATGGCATAAAATTTGATGAATGCAAGTCACAAATCAAGAATAAAGATAAAATATATTTCTAATAATGGTATATATGTGTCACACCATGCAATCACCCCCAAATATGTATGGATGTAATTTCACAATTTAATCACGTAGAGGGCTTTTTCCAACCATATTATGACGTAAAAACCCATTCAAGAAATAAATTAAATGGTTGTGGATAGATATATCGGTTTTGATGGAAAATTATTCCAGATACCACCTGATTATGACCCATTGATGAATTGGAATGTTATTGAACTCATTTATAGTAAAATTATTATTTACATGGTACTTGGATGGTATAACAATATAATCCTACATGTAGATACGAAGGGGTCTTCTGGAGGTAGGGATGCTTTAGAAGAGGAAGCCTTGTTTCACTAATACTTTTTTTTTGCTTTCTTTTGTTTTATTTTCATTCCTTCCTGATAAGTATCTCGTATTCTAACTCAACTCAATATCATCATCCATGGTGGGTTAGTTTTTGTGAGTAAATGTGAAATGGTGAGGATAGTCTTATTATGTGATTCCTGAGTGTGTATTCTAAATTGAATAAAAATATGTTCTTTCTTATTCATTATAGTTTCAATTCTTAATTAGAGTATTCATTTACAAATGCGGTAGTGTTAAGTTTTGAATATGACTATTTTTATATCATTATTAAGTGATCCATTTCTACAGCCAATAACTTATATTGTGTGTATGGTGGAAAAAAATAGGGTTCTGTTGAAACTGCTCGACAATCTTCAGCATATGCAGAAGATTGATGTCGAACCATTGGAAATTAGTGAGTCACGATACCCGGTCATGGATTTCCAAAATTAATTTAGTTGAACTATAGAATGACCCTAACACTAATAAGATAGGTTAGACCAACTTAATTTTTTCTAATATGGATATAATAATCATCACCAATGGCCATAGTGGAGATATGAATCAGTAGATAAATCTATCTCTTATCATTAATAATGGATAAAAAATTTGATAAAAGTGTATACTTTTATAGCTATGCACAGATCAAGAAAAACCCTCTCCAGTTACCCTCTTAATATATTATTTTTAATAAAATAAATCATTTAATCATATTTTTTTAAAACTAAATTCCAAAAAAGAAATATAAATCAATTTTTATTAAATCATCAAAAATAGTTAGAAAGAATTATGTGTTGATTCTTTATAGGAGACCCTCTATGGTATACTATAAGACTACAACAATGAAAATTAATTTTTCAGAAATTCTCCATGAACCGTTGTTTGTCAGATACCTTATTCTCCTCACAATGAATAAATATAGAACCATGGTTTTTTTCATTAATTCTTTGAAAATAAATATTATTAGGATAATCAACAATTATCTTATGCCTCGTAATGATGAATTGTTCAAAAATTGTAATGGTGATCAATATTTTTCAAAGACTAACCCACATTCTAGGTATCATCAATTATGTGTAAATAATGATAAAATTATGATGAAAACATTTTCAATAATGTATAGAAATTAAAATTCTATAACAATGCCATTTGTATTGACTAATGAACCCACTATTTTTATAGACATAGTGAATATAGTGTTATTTTAATTACTTAATGATATTTCTGTTGTATTCATTTATAATATCATTGGGTAATCTAAAATCTAACATGACCATGATAACGGGATTCAAAAAAATTTGAATATGAGCCACCAAAAAAATCCTAAATTTCCTTGAATCGATGGTGCAATATCATTGAATAGGTCTTTACCTCCATCAATACTATTGTAGAAATATCAGATAATATCATAGATATGAAACTCTATTATAGATGAGTCAAATATTTGTTTCCACTGTTTGATGAAGAATCCAGAAATGTGGGGTCGAAAATATAAGGATGATCACAAATGTAGGATTGATGTAAAATACGTTTGATTCCTCAAGGGTAGGATTTTTCAAAAATATAGGGTTACTTATTTATACTGTCTAAAAGAGTAGGGTATATAATCCATTTGTGCTATTTAAAATGTTTGGATGTTGAATGACATGTAATTATTATACAAGTATGTTATAAATAGTGTTTCCAAAATATATTTATTCATGCCCAGAGGAAATCAACAAATATTTATTAGGGTTTAGGGACTTAAATATATTACCAAAATAAAATTTCTAAAGAATAATAATTTTTCAAATTAACATAAAATAAAATTTATTTGTTACATAAATTTGGTCTTCTGTGAGTATCAAAACCAAAAATTAGTTTGTAAAACTATTGAATCATCATGTTCTCAAAAATATACCTATTTTGAATACTATAAATCCTATAAATTATTAAATATAGTTAAAAAAATTATAAAAATAAAACAAAATAAATTTATCCCTAATAGATATTTTAATATTTTTTCCATAAAGAAAACATCACCCCTATTCTCCCTTTATATAATTTTTCTTCAGAAAAAATCTTCTCCTCAATTATAAGGATAAAAACTTTTCCCCTATGTCAAAGATAAAAAGGATAATCTAAGGAAAACATTTTCAAAAAATGATAACCTGAAGAAAAAAAATTAAATCTTAATTGAAATATTCAAAAATTGTCCCATTTTTTGTGAAATCCAAAAGAAAATCATAATGATAATTTGAGATAAAATCCCTATAAATTTATGCTTTGATTAATAACAGATAAGAAAATAATGAGTATTTGTTTAATGAATAAATTTTTTTTTCCTAACCCCCCTATGTTATAGAATATATGAAATTAAATGAATTAAAATATTTGTTAAATAAATAAAAGTCTTTTATATATTATTTTCATAAGTAATAAATATAAAAAACTATTAGTATTTTTTTTAATTACAGAATTGATCTTATTTATGAGATAAACACATATTATGTTTTCGATAATGTAATAAATGTGAATAATTAAAAAAGTAATAAATAAAGAACCTATACCACTATATTATCTAAATAATGTATATTGAAAGAAAAATTTATATATAAATCATTTATTTAAAATAAAAATAAAGTAAAATTAAAGATTTATTAATAGTATACGGTTTATTCGAACATTATATACTTATTCATTTTTCTCATAATGAATCTAAAACTTCAACATATCATCTAATCAATTTTAAACATATGTTTTTACATGAATTTGAAAAACACTATTCAAGAAGAAATCCCTTCTTATTAACATGAAAATTTTTTGTAGTAACTTCTCTTATGAGTAACCTTATCTGTCATAACATTTATACAAATATATTTTTTAATGTATTATTTTAGAGATCCAACTATCATTCAAATTTTGATACTTCATTTATAATTATTCAAAAAAATATATGAAGATAAATTATATGGATATTAATATGACTTTTAATATTTCCCGAAAGAATCTTGCAGCTTTAAATATTCTACATCAAAATTGCTAAATTAGAACAGAATATTCTGATAAATCGTTTGAGATGAAGAGAAATCTAGTTCATAATTACCAAGAACATCATAATTTCATTTAGAAGATTTTCCAAATAAATCATTAACATACAAAAAATGACTATATATTTAATAAATTAGAAGGAAGGACTTTTTTGAGAAATATTTTATTCTGAACATGCTGTACATGATCACTTCATCTTTCTACTGCTATTTTTTTGAATCAATTTAACATTATATTTCAAAAAATATGGTTTCATAATTTAAATGTTTAAGAAGAAGGATCAATGATTTTTAGTGATAAAATGTTATATATGTTTCTCACATAATGAATATGATGTTTATCATTATTGAGTTTTGATGTAATAAATAATCATAGTAGATTTTATTTTTTGACTTGACAAATTTCATAATAACTATATTCCTATTTCAAAATCAAATATATATTTGTAAAAAACTAATAAAAAATTTTCAAAATGATTAAATACATAAAATTTAAAATTTTCATAATTGAAACAAATATTAAAATTTCCAAAATAATTAAAACTCAGTTGTAGGTATATGTTAATTTTTTTAACAAACCTATTATATAAAAAAAATATGTTGAGACATGATTTAATGAGTAAATAAACTTCCTTATTAAATTATGAGAAATATATTTCTCTACATAATTTAATGAACTATAATAATATAAATATAAAAATGAAATACTTCATGGATCAATGAGTTTAGTACTAATGTTTTTTTATAACGATCTACTTTAGAGTAGTTTACTAAATTGTTAGAGACTTTCATATATTCATTGATCAAAAAATTATTGATTTAATGATGCATATTAGTGTTCTAAGCCTATAAGACATCAAATGAATTTACATTTTGGTTCCCATATACTTTGGGGTCTTGTAGTGTTAGAAATTAATTTTTTAGGTAGCCATACATATTTATTTATAGTAATTATACTTTTTTTGTTAAATAATTCATTGGAGCAATAAATTTTTCAAACACCATAAAGTTGTGGTTTTTTAATAATAACTAATTAGCATAATGACTATTAATACCAGAATAAAAACATATAAAATTTCTATTTAGACAATGAATGAAATAATCCTTATATATTTTTTTTCATTCACGCTTTTTTCATATTCCATTTCTTCGTTTATTAATTTTATTTTCTCTGTAGATTTAATTTAAATAATTTAATCCTTTTATAACTATACTAATATATATTTTTTAAATTATATACATAATCTAATAATTTTTTAATCATAGTATCATAAAAATCACAGCAGATGATTTAAAAATTATATTTTAAATCCAAATTATGTTTTGACATATATTATTTATCTAATATAACAACATCATATTTTTTTCTAATCTTTCATAGGTATTTATTTACAGATTCATATATATCATGTAGCATAAAGCCATATTTATTAAATTCATCATATTAAAATTTCTGACAACTAGAGTTTTGATTGTAAAAATAGTGTGCCTCCTTAGTATGATCCATATAAGATGCCATTTTTGAAACTCATTCTAACTATATGTAGAATATTAATCATGTAAACCCAATGTATTAAACTAAGTAGCCTTTAAAAATTTATTAACATTTTATCTTGTAATTATATTTTCGTTGAGTTTTGATTAAAGTATTGTTATACTATGTATGATTTTTTTTACATTCACATTATCTATTTTCTCTAGTCCCTTTCTTCTTAATAACGTATTCATTATTAAATTTCACATCATGATCTGATAAGTATTTTTCCAAATATGGATTATTTGATTCCTATTATTCATTGATAGTAATTTTTATTGTTTCTTATTTATGATTTATAAGATTTTCACCTTCATCTTGCATCTCAACTTCATATACCAATAATGATTCAATCAACCCCTTCATAGATAAATTTTTAACTATTGTAGATTAACTTATATCTACAAGTGTATAATATGACTTAGTGGGTTAAACTATGAGTTCTTTTAAAACATAATCTGATTGTTAAATTTTATCACAAAAAGCAACAAAATTATTAACAATATTTATCAACATTCCGTCTTTTTTGAGTGATAGTTTCATCAAAATACATTATGAAACTTTCAATAAATTAATAATATAGTTGTGTACCATAATTATATAATAATATTATTTCCTTTATATGAAATGGTATTGGTTTTCAACAAATGATATGTTGTAGGAAATTAAGATACTCTACTGAATTCCTCAGTTCCTAATCACATATTAATGCCTTCATAGCTTTTGAATTGAGATAATATTCCCCTTCACAACCATTGTTCCAATTATCCAAAAATAATATTGGAATCTCAAATGGAATAACATACTTCAGATGAATCATTCATCCTATATTTTTAAATATATAATCATTCAATAATTCCATCATCCATCATTATCACCATTAAACTAAGGATCATGGAACATCAACATACCTTTTCTAGATTTTGTTATTTCAATATTTCAACATTTGAATCTTTATCATTGTACACGTAGAGCTAGTAAATATTTCATATAGAATTAAAAATCCAATCCATGACATAAAATAAGAAAAAGAATATTCTTGAAAAAAATATACCAATTGATCTCTTCCATTTACACCACTTATTAGGCCAAGATGGATAAAATGAAAACAAAGATGCAATAGAGGGTGCGTTTTGGTCATAAATAGATTTATGGATTCCTAACACGTTTATTTTAATGACTAAAACATTTACACATCTCATAAATATGAGTGAGAAGCATAAATAAATTAAGAAAATAAGAAAATTTAATATAGTATATTAGGGAACAAAGGTCCAATTGTCCATAACAACAATAATAATATCCAAAGGATTGGTGATTTTGACTAGTATTTTTTCTTATCCCAGGACCTCTATGAAAAAACTGAGTATAGGTATTTGGAACCAAACAGTTATTTTATAGGGACATATGGTTCCTTTTTTAATGAACCATAAAGCTACACCTTAATAAATGAAATTGGCACTTCACCCCGACTGAATCCAATGTAAAATTTTCACCAAATCAATGGATATTGATTTTATTTATAACACATTTTACATTTCACAGTTTTATTAATAACTAATATATATTCATATATTCAATAATTCTCAGTAGCAAATTGTTGTAAATCATTGAATAGGATTTCATAAAATAGAGATAGAGAACATACCAGAAGTATATACAAACATTTATGTATCCCATGTGTAACTCAAAAAAATTGTTTGTCATTTTTTAAAGAATAAAATATAACAATAAAAATATATAGGAGTAAAATCAACAGTAGTGAATTGATATATCAAATCACGTACATATTCAAAGGGTATATCTGAATGAAATGACACACAATTTTTTATCAAACATAGCCTTTTATTGTGTGTATATCTTCTATTATATATATATATATATATATATATGACTAAGATATTCTCAACATTCATAATTTAGGTAGAACATGTCCAGGTCGAAGCATCCCCCAAAAATATCTCACAATAAATCATGAATATTTGAATTCAACATAATTTTATATATTTGTAACATCCCGTAAGAATTGAAACAATTTACACCATTGAATAAGATAATTTAAAATAGTCATAATGTTACTTTAAAATATTCTTAAAATAGAATTAAATATATCGTTACTTACATGAAGACCACAAAAAAGTAATGGATAATATCATATTTTTAAAACATTATCATCGAATATTCAAATGTAGGTTTCCTTTATGCATTGAAAAAACTCTAAACATACGGTTCACAATATATGGTTGATCAAAGAAGTATGGCTCATGTAAAATACATTATTATCAAATTAATGATTGTTTATAAATGTAGGGTTACATAACAATACTTTGCTGACATCGTGGCGTAAATAATTCAATAATTTTGTTTGAAAATTTGGGTTGTTTAATGATATGTTATGCTGACATGCATAAGGTATGAACATTGTTTCAAAACTGTCTTTATTTACATTAATAATACTTTATTAAATATTTCCCATGGGCCGATGACCTTAATATATTTCAAAAATAAATATTTGGAGGAATATTAATTTCATGAAATTCACTAAAATGAAATTTCATTAGTAACATGTATTTGGGCATTTGTAAGAATCAGTACAAAAAAGATATATTAATGAAACTATTGAAGCAATATATACTTAATAATATTATCTCCAAGGATAGGATCTCAGTTTCTCTTAAGATGAAATTACCAATCCATGAGTGCCCTACACGAACTAACATGACCAAGGTATGAAGATTTAATGGATTGGAAGGTAATTATCTGTGATTTATTCAAAACATTTAATAAATATTTAATCATTAACATAGGTTACATGTAATGTATGTAAGTTCACATGGAACATGAAATGTGTACAATGTTTTAAATAATCATATAGGATACTATTCAATGATCTGTTTTTGACTCTGACATCATGAAGTTATGGATTTTATGATATATAGTAATGTACAAATGAAGATACATAGTTGTTTATATATACAAAATTATCTAGTTTATTTAAATGCGTCATGGAAGTTGAGGAATCATGAAAAAAACAATATATTCCACTATCTTGATTTGGTATCCATAATCATTACATTTTTGTTACGGATACATTATCTCTATAGTGAATTCTCTAAGATATACATAAATCATCAGAGCCAAAAATACTTCTTTTTGAAACAAAATATCCACATGAACAAAATGATATTTGTCGAGCTACTCAAGGACTATGACTTCTCAATTCACCAAACCTCGATGATTTAAAATAATGCAGTTGATGCTTTGACTTGGAAATATTACTGAATCATAAATAAAATTTTAACTGATATTTATTGTCAATTGATATACCTAGTAAAGTTGTATATTTGTTTTCAAAAGGAAGTAAATACCTCGATGCATTTTATAATTATTATAAAACTGTCTTTATTATAAAATATAAAAATGAAATCAAACTTATGATGTGAACATTGTAATGAGAATTATATAACTGAATGATGTAAAATTAGAATATTTTAATTCTTAAGATGGAATTATGATATTTAGATAGAGAATATGAGCTCTATCTATACCTTAGCTGGATAGGTAATTATGTGGTGACACTCCTAATTTAAATTATCAATACACCTTGGTGGCACCTTGATGAATATGTATATGAAGGAATATTTTTTGTGGGATAACATGATGCGAGAAAGTAGTGATTATGTGTGAAAATATTTTGTTTATCAACAACATAAATTTTAGAGCAAACATACTAGAAAATTCATGAAACATATTTATATTTCTGAGTTGATATGCCATAACATTACAATTTACATTGATACTGAAATACTAAAAAATCCTATAATCAACATTACAATATAGTTTATTATTGATCACTTATCAGATTATATATATATATATATCATTTCTATAAGAGTAGATTTACCTCTTCAGTTACTTGTGTGAATCTATGTTTTCTAATGTTGTATGACATCATGGAACAACTTTTTTAATTATGTCTGATCATGATTCTCAATTTAAATCAAAATTTTGTAAATCTATTGACGAGGATCCTGATACTAAACTGGATTTCAGAAACCAACTCCATTCTCAAACTGATGGATAGTTTGAATAGTCTATTCAAACATTGGAAGACATTCTAAGGTCATTATCACTATAATTTCAAGGAATGTGGGATAATTATTTTCCTTTGGTGGATTTTTCGAATAATAATAATTCCCTTAAAATATTCAAATTAAGGTATATAAGTAATTTTATGGAATCATATTTCCTAAAAAATATTTTTTGGATTAATTTGATTCATATAAAATTGTATGAATTTTTTTTTATGAGATAAAAACTATTATAAAGACTCTTCATGTTCATATTAAATATAATCCATGAACGAAACGGAGTTATTCCAAAAATTGGTTTATGAATCTGGATTTTCATGTTATATATCATGTTTTATTAAGAGTATCTAAATGGAGGGGTTTTATAGGGTTGATTAAGAAGGGAAAAGTGATCCATTTTTATATCTGACCCTTTTAATATTAATAATACATAGGAGTTTTTGATTATCAAAAAGAAACGACATCAAGCCTCTTTAAAATACATGACATGTTCTATATATCATTGATGTGGAAGTACACGATAGAACCAATTATTGTTTTCATCTCTAAATAGATATAATTGGAACCCGCTCTATCTTACAATAAAGAGGTCATCGAAAATCAAGATACTATAGAGCACGTACTGAGGAATCAGACAAATCAACTATAAAAAATATACTTTGGATAAATCATAAAATTGTGGAAGATACCTGGGAACTATAGAATATTATGAATAATAACTTGCATAATTTGTAGAAGGTAATATACTAGAAATTTTAAGGTTATGATTTTAATAGGAGGAAATAATGAAACTTATTATGATTATGAAATATTATCTTTTAAATAAATTCAATCTCTTCGATAGCCTTCGATACTGGAAACCCCAAGGATTAATTATGGTAAGTGAACAATATGTTTTAATAAAATAATAATGAAATTAATATTTTTATATTTAATGAAAAAACTAATCGTTTTTTATGATGAACAACAATTATTAACATACCTGGTCAACATAATCATTGAATGTGTTTTTGAAATTTACCCTCAGATATAATCATTTACGATTAATAAAAAAATTATAATTTAACAATTTTAGATTATTTTATAATATTATACTGTAATACTTTTAATAAAAAAATTACTAACAAAAATATTTATATATTTAAGGATAATAACATTTATAAGTAAAATTGATAATTTTCAAACAAAAAATGATTATTTTATTGAAAACTGTTGTAAGGAATAAATTCTACCAATTTTGATGAATTAAAATATTATTTAATGATAAATTATACAAATTAAATGAATAAATTATATGTATATAAATACTATTTTAAATCTATATCATTATTATTAATACTAATGTTGTTAATATAAGTTCATGTTATACCTCAAATTTATATTTAATGAATAACAATATTTCAACACGTTTTATGGGTTTAATTTTTTAAAAAAAAATATAATTTATTGAGTTGAATTTGATAAATTAGATTCCATATTTGGAATCATAATAATAATTATTAGTTAATAAGTTCATATAATTTTTTTCAGAATAATAAATAAAAATTGAAAAAAATTGACACGATTTAGGTTAAAATGACGTTTTTCACATCACATGCGCTTTTGTTAAAATTAATTTTCAACTCTGATAAAATTTAAATTTTATATTTAATAATTAATAATTATAATTATTGGGTCTAAATATTATACTAATTATTATTTTATTTTATTCTAAATAGAAAAATTACCACGGTTAAAATACTAGTTTTCCTGGTAAAAACTAAAATGGTAAATGTAAGTAAACATAGAGGCGAAGGGAAAAAAAGTTAAAAATGTGTTTTTTATGTGATAGATGTTATTCATGATGATAAAATCAATCAACTAAATTATTTATCAATTTTTCAGTATCTTTGGGTGAGGGTGACCTCCCATTGTTGGATTATTTTTTGTATTTACAAAAATTCCACTCCTTGTACATTTTAAATGTGCACTCCCTCCCCTCACATATTCACACCTCTAAAGAAATTTTTAATTAACATCCCATGAAATAATATATCCCTAAAATAAGTATACAAGTTTTATTTGATCATTTCCTTGAAAAATTAAAATCCTCAGGTCATTTTGATGAGATCAAAAGAAGGTTTCTCTAAGAGAAGGCATTCGTCTTAGCGATACTCTTTTGTTTTCTTTCATAATTTACGATTTTAAATTATTTGTTAACTAAAAATTATTATGAAAAACTATTTTTAATATAAATTTATATTATTATGTTAATTTAATAACATATATTCATCTCCTCTTCCATCAAATGGGAAACAAAATCATTGATCATGTGTACGACGGATTACTGCTTTATGAACTGATGTGACTCGGTTTCCATATACAAATCTAATGATTTTATATAATGATGGATTTAATGTTTCTATATAATATTTATTAAATTTTTATAATTTTCTAATTATAATATCACATATAAAATTTCACATTCCTTTCTATTTAAAATATGATATTGTTGCATGTTTGTACTGCATACAACCGTATCATTAAGTGATGTGACTTGATTTTCACATACACATTATGTGGATGGTAAAAAGGATAAAAATAATGAATATATTTGATATATATAAAATTCTATTTATTTTTAAAAAATTTATAAATTATCCACTACTTTATAGTTCCATCAATTATGGAAATGATAATGTTGTTCGTGTGTTCATACAGCCTACTGTCTCTATTAAGCGATTTGATTTATTCCCCAAGTTAAAATTACAATAATGACTATGAAAATTAATAAAAAATAAATATGTTATTTATATCATTAATATAATTATGAATATAATGTATCAATATTCAATTAATAATAATATGACCTTTAATGACAAAACATGCACAAGGAAACCGGTCAGTTAACAACCAAAACAATAGAAAAAACAGACTATTGCTAACAAAAAGATGATAAAATATTATAAAATGATTATATATTATATTGAACATATTAATATAGTTATTAAATATGTTTCAAAAATGATTATAACCACAATTGTTTAGGTTTATTAATGTTGGACTAATATTAATCTTGAGGTAAGAGATTTTGTCTCAATCTCTACTTCATTAGGACTTATTTGTAGTTATACACCGATTTAATTTTATGTGGTATATATAATACACATTCAGGATAAAATATCACTAGAAATTATATCTTTATTAAATATAAATATTACTTTACATATGGATATGATTATTTATAAACCACACATCATTTCAACATATGATGTTTACTTTGGATGGTATTTGATAAACTGATGTAATATTGATAAATCCATATTCATTACATGTTAAATATATTTGATGATAATGAATATAATTCAAGAATTAAATATATTGTTCGTTATATTAGGAATTATTTTGACATGAATTTATGGGCGGTTCCCAGAATTTTATAGCCCGATGATGCATCAATAGGCCACCTGAGGTTATTTAGTTATCCAAAATAAATTTGTTTTTACCTGTAGTTGTAAAAAACCTTGGGAATGATAATTATGGAAGAGGTATCATGATGTATGAGATCATAATGTAGAAAATTAATCATTTACTTAATTTAAAATTCCATTATTATTAATATCTATGAGATTTTTTATTTATATAATATCTAGAAAATCTACATTCTCATTTTACTTATTAAATTGAATGTGTGTTAAGTTATTTACATACCCATATTGATTATGCCTTAATTCCTCATCATGTTCATGATTAAACGGTATTTTTTATTAATTATTTAACATTCCAAAATAATTATTCATTATTTTATCATGATATCTTCCACTGTATGTGACCCTTACTAATCATTTGATCACACCAATATTTTTATACTTCCCCATGATATGGTGAAGATTTCATTGAATGAGTTTCAAGGATGCTTAAAATTTTATTTTTTTATGTTAAATGTTTCCTTCCCATTTTATTATGGGTATTCTTTGTGGATATATTTCATAAATAGTACTAAACAATTCAATCCTTTTTTATGTTATCACTTTTATCAAGTGATATGGAAATAAAGTATATACAAGACCTAGGATACTATAGTTGGGGTTATTACATTGTAGACTCTTATGGTGAAGGCATTAGATTTAATGTATTAATGTTTGGGTCCTCACATTATATAGCTCATTTATTCATTGATAGGTCACATGATATAGAATATGATGGGTATTGGTGTAAAATTCTTTCCAAAAAAGTATAGTGTCTTTGTACAAGCCCCTGACAACATGACATATCTACTACAGTCTCAGCAACCAGAATAGTGTCTGGGCACAAAGCCTTTATTGATGGTTTTTAACGTATGAAAATTTGAGTTCCATCAGTATAAGAACCATATTAATAATATCAATGTTTTCATTTACATTAATAGATATATCATTAAAATTTTCATGTTGATTATGGATTCATAATTTTTACTTATTTATGCCAAAATAATTATTCCATGTATATTCCATGATTATTTCATTTATATTTTTCCTTACTAATAATTTTATTTCAACCCATATTATGTTAAAATTCCATTATGTTGTTGACAAAATTAATACATGTGACATGTTTACATGGATAACACAAGTAATATATTATTATGATACATTGATGATTTCTCATGGATTATGTAGTTCTGTATGTAATTTTAAAATTGTCAAACTAATACAAGGAAAATGGGATTTATCTCGTTATATAGTGTCCCAGTACTCTAAATCACTAAATTTAAAAAGATTCTCTGAATGAATGATATGAAATAATTAATAATTATTTTGAAATTATGGATGGTAAAATAGTGGCTTTTATATATTGTATCAATATAGGCATGAAATGTGTGTGTTTTTGTCCTCGGTTTTGAGACTTTGGGTATGGGAAATCACACACTTTTTCATTGATTGCATATATAATATAGTGGTTTCATTATTCAAGGTTTATGTGAATTTATGTTGAGAAACAATTTTTGACTACATAGGATTATTGATTAATTACTCTTATTTCAAATGATTACTTTACAATCTTAGGAATAGATTGATTACATAATATTTATATTATTAATTACATAATTTAATGATTCCATACAACTTAAAAAGATCAAATTAGTGAAATGTGATCAAGAGATTGGATTTCCCTATAAGAATGAATCAACATTACCATTACCCATAATTCCTCTTATAACACATTGATTGGAATCAATTTCTAATAGGATAATATTTTGTAGATGATTTGTTATCAATAGTGGAGTAAATATAGTATTTTCAAAATGTATTTTTTATCCTTGAGGAATAAGAAAACCTCATTCAAAGGGAGGGAATATTTTAAACTAATTAAAGAGAATATCGAGGGGAATCCTAAATCCCTTTATTTTTACTCTTTCATTTTTAATATTTTTTCAAAAGGGAGAAAAAGAACAAGAATACAAATTTTTTATTGAATACAAATGGAGTTTGTCATATGACCTAGATAAAAAGGGTATTTTATTATTTCATGTTAATAATAATGTTTTTTGTACTTTAATGGTGTTTCATGAAGTATATCAGTATTTATGATGATCATTTATATCTATGAAATACAAATGGATAGATTTATGTCCTCATGCATGAAAATTTATTAGAATACTGATTTTTATATATAAAGACACAACTATTTACATTACACAATCTTGAATTAAGTTAATTATTAACATTGAGTATCTTTTTAAGTATAGATCTTTTGATAATTACGTCATAACATATACACAACAATTTAAATATAACATGTAAACACTTATACTTGGTATCCATTTTTTATAAAATAAAAACTCTTGAAAAAAAGAGTCATGTCTAATTCCATATTTTTTACATCGTGACTTTTCTTTAATATCATCCTTACCCCAAATCATCTATTTTTCCTGTGAAAATAAATTTTAAATAAACATGGGATGAGTATAAAAAATCTCAGTAAGGGATACACAAAAAAGTAAAACTATAGTTTTTTTTAATAAAACAAGAAAAACATTAATACTTTATCATAAGTAATAATTTTGACCATTATGAAGTAGTAAAGACTCTACACCGAATAAATGATCATTATATAACATTTTGTAACAAAAATATTACAATAAAACCCATAAAATAACACAAAACATATATAGGTAACATGGAACATAAAAATAAATAATTGGAATAAACATATAGTCGACATCGACACATATCACTAAATAGAATATCCATAAAGTCGATTTCCATACCCAATTCATTGGAGGTTATAATGTAACCACTCATCTTGGTTTATCCCGACACCACCCATCATTTAGTTTATCACATAACCAAATGTCTAATTCCCAAGTACCATTATAAATTCAAAACACATAAAATATTGAATATATAAAAATTTAACTACTAACATTTCATTTTCAATCAAAATAAATCATTTCAAGATATTTAAATAATCAATCCATTTCAAAAACAATTATCAATACCAAAACACCTAAAAACATAATAAGGTATTTATTTTCCTTTTAAAAACATTAAGACTTATAGAGGAATCCAAATATTGATTATAGCGGCGGAGAGGTCATTGTCACCATAAACATTAAAAATATTTCTTTTTTTCCTTTAGTAAAACACTTCGTAGAAAAAAATATTCCCTTTGAATGAAATTAAAATTCAATGGTTTTTATAATATACCATATAAATGTAGAGGGTGTATGTTATCAAAACATGCCCCAATGAATGGAGATTGAGACAAAGTCCCACACCTCGTGTCTGACTTGACCCGTTCGTTAATTAATTTCCGGAATAATAAACTTATGTTAATTTTCCCTTTAATAAGAATCTATATAAAATTTATTATTCTTTTTATATCACTTATTTCCTTTTTATAACAATAAGTTTATTATTTGAGTTCATATTGGACATATTTTTATTTTTGGAACTTGAGTTAAAAATGAAATCGTTATAATTATAAATTGTCCATGTGGTCGAAAATCCATTATCTAAAGAATTATATTCATGATTTATATATTATATCTATCATATATATCCTATTTATAAATATTTCTAATAGACCATATCATTTGGATATATGAAAATATGATGCACCTCTCATGGAGACGGTAAGTCGTACATATGCATGAACGCTACTTCCATTTCATTTTTCTCATACTAAAAGGAATGAAAACCAAATGATACATGGATATATTATTATTATAATATGATATCATATTTTATATAAGTTACATAATTTAATTAACACCATCATTTATACGATCCTTGTATGGTATGAACGAGTCAAACCACTTTGAGGGTGCAGTAGTCCACACTTCTTCAACTGAAATTATCGTATTAACCATTATAATAACCATAAAGGTATGATATAAATTAAAAATACTGAATCATATATAAAATATAATTATAATATATATAACTTATAAATATTGTCCTATTATAATGTCCACAATGAGATGTGGTTGAAGATTATTGATCAATCATCGTTTCGTGAGGCAGATTCTCACCATACAAAGAAACAATACCGTTGTATCCATTAGATGGAGGTTTCTGTAAGATTATTTTGAATAATTATCATACAGAAAACATATTATATTGGAGATAATGGTTTTTTTAGGTTAAAAATCATAATAAGATCATATGGAGCGATGAAGTAAAATAAAAAAGAGAACTTGAGGTAGATGTTGCCTTTTAATCGGGTAACTCCCATTAGATTGAACCAAAATCCAATTTTGATGTTATTTATGACTATGTTAAGGATTATAATAGGAATAGAGGGATGATGATGGATTCATGGAGCATAGATTGGGAAAACCAAGGGGATTTATTGGTTTCATTAATGAGTTAGAGGTTTTGGATTTTTATAAAGGGGAGGAGGGGCTCTTTAGGAATGATTGAAAATACTAATTTATTACATTATTATTTTCGGTTCCAAAGGCCCAAAAAACATTAAATTCTCTTATAATATGACTCCTATTCGAAATAAAATCATCCAATAATAAATTTATAGGTTTTAGATGGGTTTTTAAATTTTATAATCTCATTCATTTAACTCGTTTATTAATAATGGAATCACTCCATCATCATTTCATCATAAATAAATTTATTTTTATGATTACTAAATAATATAAATAAAATAACATGGTTTAGAAAAAAAATTATATTTATACAGAATATTTATAGTGAAACATGTAACTTATATTACCACATGTAAAAATTGATTTACTGAAATATACAGGTTTATGTCATTTTTGCCTTTAATTTAATTTAATTAATATAATGTGTCATTATCACTCCCAAATGGATCCATGGAGTCCCAAAATAAAACCAAGGATGACCATGGTCGGAAATATATAAACCAATAGGAATATAACACATGTTTGGGTAATTTATTATTATTATAAAAATACCATTTTACCTTTATTTACCATATTTACTGTTTATCCTCGGTAATTATAATGTTTAATAAAATATATATTAATAATATCTAAAAATAAAAGTTACATATATACAAAATGTGGACCTTATTACTAAAAATATAGAATAAATTTTTCCAAATTGAAAGCATAGATGTTTGAAATTTAATATAAAATTAATTCCCATGGTCAAAACAAAAAAACTTGTTTTTTAAGAAATAATAACTATTAAAATATTGTCACTTGTTTATGTCCAATTTCAATGTGAAATTATTTCTATTGAATTAAATTTTATTAAATGGTAAAAATATAATCTAATTAAACTGTAATAACAGTTAAAAAATTAATCTACCCATATAAATAAATTATATTAAAATGATGTTTGGAATTAAAAAATAGTATTTTTCACTATTTATAAAAAATAAAAATTATTAGAACAATACAAAAATTTCATCCAATGTTAATATTTATGTCTTGATTCTAAAGAAGAATATTATTTGTTCATATATAACATACAAAAGTGGAAAAACAAGAATTAAAATTGGTGTTCCATTAAGAGGTGGTAAATTGACCTTTTAAATATTATTATAGAATCTATGGATAAAAATTGGATTCTTTCTTAGTTTAAGGATATAAAATTTATTGGATAAATGTAAAAACATTTAACAAACATGTATAATCATATTGTAGTTACTTTTATTCATTCCTTCCATTACAATGGCTAGGTGTTAACTACCATTTTAAATAAAAATATTATATTATTATTTTTCAATTTAACTCAATGTTGTATGAAATGTATGATTTCAATGAAAATTGTTGTTGTGTGTCAGGTATGCCTTAGAACATAGCATTTCCTTTATAGTATAATTTATATTGAATTAAAAAGTATTTATAAATATGAAAATGTCTTACTCTTTATTTACCAGGGATGTTACATCATTGTCCCCTTTTGGAAATTGTGTTCTTGCAATTTTATTCACATATCAAATAAATAGGGTTATTTATCCCTCATAGAATTTTCAGATTCCCACATTACATATTCAACCATGTTGTCTTTTCACAAAACATTTACCTGATGTATTTCCTTATTCTGCAATAATTTCTCTCATTAGTCATGAAAATGTACTAGTTGATCTTCATAGGAAAGATTGTTTTCTTACTGAACATCTTCTGGAATCAAAACATGAGATGAATCTGGCATATAATTAATTAAAATTGAAACATGAAAAAAATTAGTTACATAAGATAAAATTAGAGGTAATGAAATTCAGTATTAAACTGATCCAACTTTTTCCAGAGTTTCATAGGTTCCAATGAACTTCAGGCTCATCTTTCCAATCATACCAAAACACATCAAACTTTTCCTTGGAGAAACATCAAGAAATACATGATCACTAACCTCACATAAAATATGATTCTGCCGGTTATCGGTATAACATTTCTACCTACTTTATGTTGTTCTTATGTGCTTCTAAATAAACTAAACATTATCTGTCATCTCTCCTACCAATTCTAGTCCCATTAGCTTCTTTTCACATACTTCATCCAAAAATGCTGGAGTTCGACATTGATTTCCATACAATGCCTCAAAAAGTGATATCTGTATAATATAATAAAAATAGTTTTATAATAAAATTCAACTAAAGTAAGATGTTGGCCCCAACATCCCAGGTAATCAATTAAAGAATAATGTAGAATATTTTCCAATGTCAAAATGTTTTTTTACTTCCCATATGATTGTGGATGAAAGTCTGTAATAAAATTTAATTTTGTACCCAATGAATTCTGAAGGCCTTTCCCAATGTTATAAGTAAACCAAGGATCACGATCAGATACAATGGAGAAGGGAATTCCATGTAACCTAACTATCAATTTAACATACAACTGATAATGATGTTATAGAGTCAATGTATCTTGAATAAGATTAAAATGAGAATTTTTAGTCAATAGATCAACAATAACCCATATTCCATTGTTTCCTCGATATGTCTTTTGTAATCCCACAATGAATTCCAAGTATATAATTTCCCATTTCCACTCTGGAACTGGTAAAGTATGAAGCATCCCTTTTCGGTAACTGCCTCTCTACTTTAACATGTTGACATGTCAAACACTTCAATGTAAATTCATAAATATCTCATTTCATTACATCCCACTAGTAATACTCCTGAAGATCATTGTATATCTTAGTACTTCCTCGATGAACTGAATATTGAGAACTATGAGCTTCATAAAACAACTCATTCATCAACTGTGAATCACAAGGTAGACGTAATTTCTTTCCAATGTGAAAAACCCAGTCTCTATAAATATTTAACTCTGGTATCATACCCTTATAAACAAATTTACCTGTTTTTACAACTCTCTATCGTCATTATGCACTTTCATAATTCTGTCTGCTAGAAATGATTGTACTAAAAACCAAAACAAAACAAATGAATTATCAACACCAAAAACTACCAATCCAAAATTCATGAAATAAAAAACCAAAGGATCTCCTTCCATATGTATCATGGTTATGGTGGCATTACTCTTTAGACTCAATCTGTCATCCAATTTATTTTCCTTTATCATATGGTAATGGGTCATGAAATCATAATCCTTGACTAATTTTTACCATCTCATGTGTCTCATGTTTAATTACTTCAGACAAAATATATTCTTCATAATTTTGTGTTCAGAATATATTTAAAATGTTACTCCATACAGATGATGCATCCTAATTTTTAAAGCAAAAATAGTAGCAGCTAATTCAAAATCAAGTGTAGGGTAATTTAACTCATGAGGTTTCCACAGACATGATTAATAAGAAATTACCTGACCATTCCACATGAGGACAAAAAAATTTATCTCAACAAAGCATCCCATTGATAACGAACACACCATTTCTAGATGGTTGTGCCAAAAAAGGAGCTTTCACCAATCTTCTTCTCAATTCATGAAAAAATCATTACATTTTTTCAAATGAACTTAAAACATTTTTTATTTAACATAGTAATTAGGCTAGATAACCATGAAAAAATTTCAACAATCCTCCGGTAATAACAATCTAAACCAAAAATACTACATAGCACGATTAAATTATTGAGTCTTTGTCATTCTTCAACTACTTTTGTTTATGCGGGATCAACAAATTTTCTATATTATTAAACAATGTGAACAAGGAACGAAATTTTTCATAACCAAAACTCACACTTTCTTCATTTCCCATACAGTCTCACTTCTTTTACGGTTTTCATGATAACCCTTAAAAGACCTTTTTATTCTTATTTAATATTATATTAAACCAAAATATCATCAATAAACACCACCACAAAATTATCCAAGAACTCATGGAAAATCTTATTTATAATATCAGTGAATACAACAGGTGCAATGGTTAACTCGAAAGTCATAACTACAATTTCATAATGGAAATATCTAGTATGAAATATTGTCTTCGAAATATCTACTTCTTATACATTCAACTTAAGATACCCCCACATCAAAACAAACGATGAAAAAGACTGAGCTCCCAAGATATGATCAAATTAATCATCGATTTGAGGCATATGATACTTGTTATTAATATTGATATTATTAAATGATCTATAATCTATGTAAATTCTAATTTAACCACATTTAACAAACATGATATGAACACCCCATGGTGATGTGCAACGTTGAATGAAACATTTATATATTAACTCCTGCAATTTCTTATTTAACTCTAAAATTTCAATTCTAGCCATTCGATGCGGGGGTTTTGGAATTTTCTTATGATTAAAAACTAATTAAACAATAAATTAATCTTATCGATCATGTATTATACCAGTAAAATCATCATGAAAAACATCAATATACTCATCTACCATTGGCACATCATTAATATAAATAGTTATTTTGTTTTCAAAAATATGTTTTTGGAAAAATTCATTTCTACCTTTTACTAGTTTCTCAGTTTCCTACTATGCTTTCAAAATTAATGGTTCTTTCTTGTACACAATATAAAATTATATCTAAAAAGAAACCACATTATCTTGGAAGTAAATTTTAGCATGATAATCGGAAAGCCAATCCATTCTCAATATAACATCAAACTCTAATAGAGGAAAAACATTAAGGATAGTAGGTAGATTCTTTCCTGACACAATAATAGGATGTTTCTTATAATTTCTGTTTTAATCAACATTTCTTCTTGGTGTTTATAAAATATGTTCAAGATTCAAATCTTGAGATTGAATTCCCAATTTAATAGAAAATTTCTCAAAAATGAAAGAGTGTGTAGACCCTAAATCAAACAACACATTAGAATAATCTGAATAAACAAATAGTGTACCTAATTCTACATTATTGGATGGCCTAACATCTGCTGAAGTAGTTGAAAAGTATTTCACCACCCATTTCTAGTTTTGTTTTGGTTATTTTCCCTTAGCTGATTTCATCATTAGACACCCATTTTCATACTGTCCCATTTAATTGCACATAAAACATATTACCTATGGATTTTCATTGCCTACTTGATCATCTTCCTTAAACTTACGAGAAATATGACCAGAATTCCCCACCAGTACCACATTCAAGACATTGATAAACATTCTCCATGATGCTTTTTACCACATTTCTCAAAAGATGGATATTTAATTTTCTTACCTTCAATATTAGTTGATTAAATATTTCCTTTTTCCATCCATCTGGACCTCTACTTTTGATTGATTTCTTGGAACACCTGATCATCAAAGAACTCAATTTCTACCTTCTCTCGACATCTGAAAATTTTCTCATTTATTTTTAATTCACAAGAGGCTAATTCTCTTTGATATCATGGTTTTAGTCCTAAGTAAAATCGATTTATCTTACTATCAATATCTCGAATGAAATTTGGAGCAAACCTTGTCAGTCAAGTGAACTTTTCATCGTATGTAGCCAGTTATTCCTACTCCTACATCAATTCCATGAATTTGTTTCCTTGCAATGTTGAAACATGTAATAAAAATATTTCTCAAGAAACATACCTTTGAATTCGTCCCAAACATGAGCATCAATATCTTCACTATCACTAATATTTTTCACCATCGACCACCACTGATCGACTTCACCTTCAAAATAGTTATTAGAAATACTAACCTATTGATGTTCTAAACACCCCATGACATCAAAAATATTCTCTAGTTCTTAAATCCATCCTTCATCTAGCATAGTGTTAGATGATCCTTTGAATTTTGGGGGACGTTGCCTTATGAAAGGCTCTATTACTGACATGTTCCTACATCGTTGAGCTGTATGATCTCGTGCATTGATACCAACACCATTTATATCTTGAGTCAATTGTTCCCTCACTATACAAACTATTCAGTTATGATTCGAACCATCTCACGTTTCAGATTTAGAAGTTTATTCTCCATTATATTCCTTTCCAACAATGCATCCATGTTTCCTCTATGGAAAACAATTCTATACACAAAAATATCTTAGGTGAAGAAACATGGAAATCTGTAAATGCTATATCATTTCAATAATACCATAAATTAATTTTTTGATATTAATTTAATAATACCCTAACTCCTAAAATTGTCAAAACAGACCTCTAATACCAACAATACAGCACCGAACATAAACATTACAAAATATTGAATTAAGTCAATAATTCACATTGAATATATTTCTATGTTTAAGGATTTAGGGATTTAGGTCATATCATATACATAACAATTTGAATATTACATTTAGACACTTCTTCTCAATATCCATTTTTTATAATAAAATATAAACACTTTAAAAAATGAGTCATGTATAGTTCCATACATTATACATCATGATGTTTCCTTGATCACATATTTGAACATATTCATCTTTATGTCCTGTGAAAAACATTTCCAAGAAATCATTGGATTTGTATAAAAAGTTCTATAAGAGATACACAAAGAAGGAAAATTGTTAGTTTCTCAAAAGAACAGCTAAACTAAGAAAAATTTATCATAAGTGATAATATTAACCTTAATCATTTAGTATATACTCTCCACTAAATAAAATATCATTTATTACCCTTTTGTAACCAAAATATTACAATAAAACTCATAGAAAGCACAAATAACATATATAGGTAACTTCTGACATAAATGTACATAATTTGAATTACCATACGGTCGACTTACACACATATCACTAAATGGAATAGTCATATGGCCAACATCCATATCCAATGAATTGGGGGTTATAACATAAACACCTATCATGGTTTATCACAGCACCACCTGTCATTTGGTTTACCACATAACCATCCGTCAAATGTCCAATAACCATTATAAAATCATAACACATAAAATATTGCAAATATAAACATTTCACTAATAAAATTTCATTTTCAATCACAAGAAATAATTTCTATATATTTAAATAATAAATCCATTTAAAAAACCATTTTCAAGACAAGATAATACAAAAATAGAATAAGGTATTTCATTTCCTTTTAAGACCATTAATGCTTATAGAGGATTCCAAATAACAATTATGGAATTGGAGAGGTCATTGTCACCGCAAACATCAAAAATTTTCCTTTTTCTATTAAGTAAAAGTTTTCCTGGAAAAAGATTCACAATTAATGAAATTAAATATAAGAAGTTTTTATTATATGCTATATAAAATAAGGAGGTGTAAATTATCAAAACATGCCTTTATGAAAGAATATTGAGACGAAGTCCCTTACCTCATGTCTAACATGACCCATTAGTTATTTAATTTCTTGAATAATAAAGGTTACTTAATACTTGATTAAAAACTATTTTATATTTTTTTATTTCCCTTATATCACTTATTACCTTTTTATAACAATTATTTACTAATTTGAGATCAAATATGACATTTTGTCGATGTTCGGAACATGTGTTGAAAATGAACTTGTTATAATTAAAAATTGTCCATGTGGTCGAAATTAAATTATCTCTAGAATGATATTCATGATTTATATATCATATATTTCATATGAATCCAGTATATATGTATTATGAATAGTCTATACCATTTGAATATATGAAAATGAAATGCACCGTTCATGAAGATGGTATGTCGTACGTACGCATGAATTCTAATTCAATTTCATATTTTCATTTTAAAAGGATTCAAACCAAATGATACATAGTTATATTATTATTACATTATAATACCATAATTAATATATGTTACATTATTTTTTAACACCATATATTATACGTTCCATGCATGTATGAATGAGTCATGTCACCTTGAGTGGGCGGTAGTCCGCACTTCCTTAAATGAAATTATCGTATTCACCCATTATAGAAACTATAAAGATATGCTATAAAATGAAATATACTGAAGCATATAGACAATAAAAATATTATATATATCACATATAAATATAGTTCCATCATAATGTCCACCACGAGAGGCTGTAGAAGATAATCTAACAATAATCATTTCGTGAGGCAGCAGTTCATCGTACACAGAAACAATATAATCATATCAATTAAATGGAGGTGTGTTTTGTGTGTAGTTTGAATACATATCATTACAAAAACCAACAATATTGAGGATACCAGTGTTGTTATGTAAAAAAGAATAAGAAGAACATAGGGAGTGATGAATTAAAATAAAAATAGAACTTGAGGGAATATGTTACCTTTAAATCAGGTAACACCCTTTGGATTGAACCCAAAGACATTCTTGAAGGGATTTATGCCTAAGTAAAGGATTTTTGGAGGAAAATAGGGATGTTGAGGGCTTCATGGAGCAGATTTCGGTTGATCTAAGGTGATTGAGAGGTGTTTGTAATGGGTTAGAGGTGGGGGATTTTTATAAGGGGGAGGAGGAGCTCATTAGGAATGTTTGAAAATATTAATTTATTATATAATTATTTTCGGTTTTTAAAAGTCCAAACATCATTTTATTAAAAATATAAGTTGACTATTTTTTGAAATAAAAAAATCCAAAAATAATTGGATACGTTTTTGATAGTTTGTTAATTTGTACAATTTTATTTATTTAAATAACTGATTAATAAGGTAATTACTGAATCATCATTTTTTCATAAATAATTTAATTTATTAGATTTATAAATAGTATAAATAAATTACCATAATGTAGGAAATAATTTTAGATTTCTAATGAATATTAATTGTCAAATAAATAACTTAAATAACCCCATGTAAAAAATTCATTTACTAAAAGATATATGTTTATGTCATTTTTGTCTTAACTTTAAATTAATTAATATAAAGTATCTTTATCACTGCCAAATGACTTCATGGAGTCCCGAAATCAACACATGGATTCATATGGTTGGACATGTGTCAACCAATAGAAACAGGAACCGTTTTATGGTAATTTAATATTATTTTTATAATATGTTTTTACCCTTTAACCATGGTGAATAAAATATATACTAAAATAAATATTCATAATGTCTAAAAATAAAAGTTACATATTTATAAAATTTGAACCTAATTATTCCAAACATGGAATCCATGTTTTATAATTCAAAACATAGATGTGGAAAAAATTAAATTAAAAATAATTCTTGTTGTCAAAACAAAAAAAACATGTTTTTAAGAAATATTAACTATCAAAAGATTAACACTTTTTTATCTCCAATTTCAAAGAGAAGTTACTTCCAATGAGAATAATTGGATTAAATGGAAAGATTATAATCTAATTACACATTAATACTAATTAAAAATATAATATAACCATATAAATAGTTTAGATTAAAAGTTAGTTTTGAATTAAAATACATTATTTTTCACTATTCATAAAAAATAAAGATTATCAGAAAAATACCGAAATTTCATCCAAATTAAATATTGATATCTCAATTCTAAAAAAGTATAATATTTTTTCTAATAAAACATATAAAAGTGAAAAAATAGATTTAAAATGGTTTTTACCTCAAAAGGCAGTAAAGCGACCTTTTAAAGAATATTATGGTATTTATGCTTAAAAATTGGATTCATTCTTATTTTTGGTCTCTAAATTTTTTTGTATAAATGTAAAAACATTTAACAAACATGTATAATCATATTATAGATTTTTTTAATTCATTTCTTCCATTACAATGGCTAGGCGTTAACTACCATTTGAAATAATATTAATATATTATTTTTTTTCAGTATAACTAAATGTGGTGTGAAAAATAAGATTTCAGATAAACACGTTCTTTCATGTTCGGTATGCCGTCGAACATAAAATCCCCATTAAAGTAAAATTAATATTTTATTCAAAATTATTAAAAAATTTGAAAATTTCATGCTCTTTATTTACCTGTGGTGTTACATGATATGTATATTATTCATTCTGGATTCAATTTATAATTACAAAAATGATTTATGAACCCATATTTTTTATTTTCCTCAATAAATGTAAAATTGTATAGTAGACATATTGATTGAAACATTTAATAGATACTATGTCATTACACAATAATCGATGAGCCATGAACCTAGATATATGAACCCATGGTTCTCTTATAATACATTGGATTCCCTCCTAAAAACCCATAGTCTATTACCCATCATGTTCACTTATCTAACTAATGATTATTCCCACAAGACAACACATGTATGATCAGTATCATATTTACTCAATCACAGAAACCCTGAGTAACTTCCCCAGAGGTCCCAAATCTTGACCACTACTCCAGGTGAAGCACTCACAATCAGGGAATTAAAATTTCATAGTCTCTAGAAGACAAAGGTCCACCCTGTTAACATGGGTAGTATAATTTAGTTTTTAAATTCTCACCATTATAGTGGTGTTACACACTCCATACCATTAATGAACAATTCCATTATTATGGATCTCCAACATAAAACATAAATTGGGCCTATTTACTTCAGGATGGGTATTTGTTGTTATACTATTTTTTGTTCACTGATATTAAACGAGCTATGAACAAGGATATTTGATTCCATGGATATCCTGTAGTACCTTATTTACTTTAAAATCATGTCACATGATGTTAACCACTGAGGGAAGGTACCTAAATAATCATTTTCCGCAAATGCTAAAATAGATATTTAAGTTTTCTTCGTCCTCAAACATACACCTCAAGAAACTTCATATTAGGGCACCCATCCTAACCAATTCTCCAATCCATGACTTTTTAATTTTTGTTTTATAATATAGTAGTATCATGAAAAAAATGGTGCTACTTTTTTATATGCAGTATCATTTAGTATGTTATGTCTCTTTCTTCAAAGGTTTACACATTCTCTCGAAGTAAAATTCTCAATAGTGATATTACAAGGAACCATCATAATCCATGAATAAGATAATATATGAGAATATGGGATTTGGTTGAAATCCATGGACGATGTAGATTCAAATTTGATATGGTATTAATAATATTTTCCATGTTGTCTTTTTAGATCTACAATGATATTATATATAATCATATTCATTTTTTCATGGATAAGAATAGATTATTTATTAGTGTATATGGATATTCACTAAGATAATGAAATAAATTAGAACTTTATAACTCATTATGACAATTAAAGAAAAATTTCTTCCTCATATTTTGAAAGATATTCTACACAAACACACTCGTAACAGACGGTGTGGTGATATCAATACATTATTGGATTTAGATATACATTTTTAAAATAATGAAAATATTATAAAACCCTAATGTTTATAAAATAAAAATAAATTATTGTTGTGTTTTCTATGTACCCATTGTAAAATATAATAGTGGATTGACAGAAAAAGTTTTCCATAATATATATGTTATACATTGATGATGATGACTCAGAGATGATGGAGGATACACCAAATAAAAAATTGAGTTTAGGATAATAAAAACATACTTACCAGAATATTTAAATATCTTATAGATACATAAATGTTATTTAAAATATGTGAAAACATATACAAGAAACAAAATATGATTCACTACTAGATTGAACCTTTTAAAATTGAAAAACTAACTATTTTTTGAATCTTATCTAAAAGAATATTTCACATATTCAAAATTATATAAAATTGGTATATCACATATAGTATTACTAATTCATTGTGCATTTAAAATCATTCATTTGGACTCCAAATCATATTATTAAAAAAAATATTTAGTTCATCAATATAGATTAATTAATTAATGATAATCACTCATAGGTTGATATAAGGATGAAAATAGTGAGGTTCTCTTATAAACCATTGAGTTGTTTTTTAAAAAATATCATGGACACTCCTTAGATTTTAAATGGAAAAAATATATTACACAATATAGGTAGCTAAAATATTTCATTGTTTTTTATTCCACATAATAGTATAGAGAAATAGGTTTTAGTACATAAGTTTGGTTTGGTGGAATAATGATAACCTCTTTTTTATTATAGGAATAATAATAACATGGTAAAATCTTATAAACTAGGTTCTGGTTTATTTAAAATGGTAATTGTCACATTAAACGGGTTGGATGAAATTTTTTGATAGTCAATTGAGATGAATGTTAAAAAATATTAATTTTTTATATTAATTACAATATTATGGATTAAATGAAAATTATTCATGTTGAGAGTAATGGTTACTAATGATTAGATAAAAAATCACTTCTTGTTACATAAAAAATCACATTATGTTTCTAGATTATACATAATTTTATGTTGAGAAAATATTCTTGGATATGTGATCATGATTCAAAAAGAAGATTTTATAATACTAAAGAAGAAACAATGAAATGGTAGATGAAAAAATAGAAAACTATGTTTTTAGTGAAATCTATAATTTACGAAATTGAAATATATATAAAAATTTGAGGAGGACAAGATTAAACTATATATTTTATAAATTGGTTTGACTAATAAATCCAATCCAGTGTTAAATCCACTCTATTGTTATATTTATAAATAAAAAAATTATGTTCATTTTTTCTTAATATTTTATAAAATGTTCATATATTTCAAAGGGATTTTTTATCAATAAATTAAATTATATTTGACCTGGTATTTTAACGAAATAAAAAATAAAAAATAGGACTCTATTTATGATTCAAGGATAACTATCAATTTATTAAGAAGGCATTAAGATATTAAATATCATTGTATATGGATACATATGTTATTAAAATGTGGCCTTCTCTAGAATGCTCATTCAAATTGGGTTTTCAAGATATTTATTGGGATTTCCCTATTTGATTCTGTTTTATTACCAATATCTTTCTCTACCATTGATGTCATTTGTCCCTATTGATGTCAATGAATCACTTTTTTGGAAACAAGGATATTGATGGATACTACTTAGAAGATCACGACATCATTTTTTTGAATGTTTTATATTCTTTTGTGATGCAATTTAATGGTTTTTAAGATGATTCATTGATGAGTAAATGTTGTGATCATGTAATGTTACCTATGGAACTTTTATGAATTCATATACTAACTTGTATGTTTTATAAAATTCTTACATTATTTAAATGATATTAATGATGGTGATAAATTCATGTACATTTAATAATAATTTAAAAATATTAAAATATCTAATTGATAGAGTTAAATACTTCAACCATATATTAAAGAAACGTGAAAATGATTGAGAAAATATTATACATATTTGATCAAGCTCATTTTTTTATACTCTCCAATTATATAAAATAAATTTATTCTTTTATATAGTTGAGAACTATATTCCAAATATATACATTATTATTTATTTATAATAAGATATATAGGTATGACATGTCAAAATTACTACTATTCACTAATAACTATACAATATAAAACTTTCTAGAAGCATCTAAGATTAAATTCTATATTTGTACTATTCTTTCTTTATCACTATTTTTTATCATTAATTTTTCTCATCATTTGATGATCCAAGAAAAAATTGTGAACGATTAAATTACATTGAACATCTATTTTATTTCAGTAAACTCTCAATAAAAGATACAACTTTTAATAATATAGTAGATATTTTTAAGTTTATTTTGTAGGAAAAAGGAACAAAATAATTTAAAAATAAACATTATGCATGCTTCTAATACACTTGATTGAATATTTCATCATATTTTCCTAAGTTACTTTTACATTATCTCATTTCCTGATGTTATATATTAATGAAAGGGGTGAGATTAGATCCTCGAAATGAATTTACTAAGGATATACATATCATGTGACCAAGAGGCATATCAAAAAAGAAAATATCATATAAAAAAGGTTAATATAAAAATAGAATTAACATGAATTATAACTTGAAATTTTTAAAACAATATAAAATGTATACATTCATAGTCATATAACCAAGGTTTATCACCAGGTACTCAGAAATGATTTTTATTTTATCAAAATAATTCTCTATATTTGAGAATTTAATATTTATAATTTATATTCTTATTTACTGTAAGTTATCAATTTCATCAAAACTAAAAATTCTGACCATTATAAAAATTAAATAGGTATTCACATTGTTTAATTTAAATATAAAAAGTACATTTTATTATTATTACATACAAATAAAATTTATTTAAAACATAAACATGTGTCGTAAAATAAGTTTTACAAGAATTTGTTTATACTCCAAAAAAAATGTCACAATTTTGATTATATCATTTAATAATCAGGTCAATTACTTAAATTTGTCAATGTAACCAAAAGAAATTATAATCATATTTTCAATTTACGAATTTTCATAACATAAATTATAATTATTTTCTGACAAACATAATGTTCGAGTATCATAATTCCCTAAAATATACCATCATTCTTATACTTCCTCATTTTCATCGACTCTATAATGGATCAATATAATTTTCCAAATTAATGTGATATTAATAAAACAATATATCTATAATATAGTATTTTCATGGGATAAATGATTCTATTTGATCAAATAGAAAAAATATTTTATAGATTACATTATTTAACATCAATTAATCTTTAAATATTAATATTCATTATTATATGGGATATTTTTGTCGACTGAATGGAATTTTCTTTATAATAGATTTCATTATCTAGTTTTACCATTTTATAGATCCACACATAATAGGGATTGAGTATGTAATTCATTAGGAGTGATACATTTTGAAAATTATGAACTAGATCCTTGTTTATTGGTAGGCCAATCTAATAGGAAACTAATCCTATGTGATTAAGGGTTTCAAGGGGGATAATGTACATAAGGATAAGCTTTACTTGTTTTTTAATCAACATGAACCTCTTACAAAGAGATATTAGAAGGAGATATTTATAAAAACATCAACCTACATGTTCATTAAATGTTTGAAAGCACAAATACTCAATTGAATATTAGTAGCCTTTCTATTTTATTGGATGGCTTGAACCCTTTCTATCATCTCCTGCATAAGATTGGTTCTAATTAGCATATAATCACTAACCTTACACAAAAAATAAATCTTCTAAATGTATTCGAATAAAATGTTTCATTTGGATACATTTGAATACTTTGGAGAATGTATTTATTTTATAAAAAATCAACTAATGATAGATATTTACCTCACTAATCATTAATTTCCATTTTGTACTATCTTAGTATGACGTTAAGTGATTGAATGGTCCTTTTGTATTGGGAATAGGATTGGGGGTGATAATCCATTCAAAAATTCAATTATGTTTTCTGATTATGTCGAATAATTCTTTCTAATATAGAATTGAACCTCAGATCATTATAAAAAAATGTTGAACGTGGTGCCCCATATAGCAAAACCACTTCCTTTATGTGTATCATTGAATGTATTTAAGGGTATAAATAATCCCAAATAGAAATGAAGTAGAATTTCTTGCTGAGTCTATCCACCATAACCCATGTCTCATTAATTCTTTTTGATGTCTCTAGGATACTAGTGATGATGTCCTTGGTGTTTGTCACCCGTTTACATGTGGGTTGTCACGAATGGTCCCCTGGGGCCCGTATCGTGACTACCCCAAGCCCACCTTCCATAGGCCAAGGGCTATGAACTAGAACTAATGGAGTATTTCCCTAAAAAAAACTTGGAAGGCATTGCCTTTATAAAACATAACACACACAACAGAGTATAAGCGGATGAAAAATCAAAGTAAACACTATATAACAAAAGATGTGCTAGAAATTAAAAGGGGTCGGAAATACAAGCCCAACAGTAATGTACAAGAAAAAGACAAAACAACAGGAAGGTGCCAGGCTGCTCCTAGATCTTCCTCCAGGTTCCTACCTGAAAGGTAGGTACATATGTCCTCTTCAGCACTCCACGTCTATCGGTCTGTGTGCCGTCACACAGAGTGTCCACCTCGAGGTACCGTCCAGCTCTACAGGCCTCAACCACGATCAATGTAGTCCATCGTATTCAACCAACAAAATGATGTGTGGACATAGCCCATGCAGGGGTGAGTATAACGATACTCATTAGTTACCCAGAGACCCTCAAAGTTTCATGAAAATATAACAAGGATAAACCAAAAATAAATATCTCAACAGATAACCTTTAAATAGATAAATTCCCATAAATATACCTAAGTTATCATGTAACCCACCACAATAATGTGGAAAACACAAAGGTAATTGACTCAGCTCAAAAAATGATTTTTTTCACGATATCGAAAACACGGATGCTGGAGAACTCCTCTGTCGAGCACAGTAGTACTCTCACAACTCTGAGGTGTTACTCACAAACCATAGACTTCTAAAGTACTCCTACTGTCGAGTATCTCGTGTCTACCTCCCCAACCCAGTTTTGCATCCCTCCATGGTTTTGTCGCCCCAACATAGTAGCGCTCCCCCGAATTGCACAAAGAGGTACTCCTTCTGTCGAGTACTGAGGGTCTGCCACCCCAACACAGTAGCGCTCATCTACCATGGGTATGCGCCCCAACACAGTAGCGCTCTCCACTGGGCTAGTAATGTCTCTCCAAAATGAATCAGATAAGAAGTCATCAGGTCTCAGCCAGCTATTAAGTCTCCATACTCGGAATTCTCATCTCTGGGAGGATCCTCTCCACGAGATACTGGTCAATACTTCTAAGCATGGTGAGTAGCACCTTGGAGTCGTGATAGGACTATTGTGCTAGACAGAGGAGTAGTTATCTAGCAGCCGTGTTTTCAACATCATGAATAAAAATCTTGGTTTGAGCTGAGTCAATGAAATTTTTGTTTTCCTCATGATTGAGATGGGTTACTTGATAACATAGGTATATATATGAACATATACCTAAGTAAAGGTTATTTGTTGAGATCTTTCTTTTTTGGTTTATCCTTGTTAGATTTTCATGAGACCATGAGGGTCTAGGGGTCCCTACTATGTATCATTATACTCACCCCAGCACGGGCTACGCCCACACCTCATTTTGTTTTTTGTAGACGACAGACATCACGGATCACGGTTGAGTCTTGTAGGTCTGGACGGTACCCGGATGTGGACACTCAACGTGATGGCACACGGAGCAGACCGATAGAATCGGGGTGTTGAGGGGGACATCTTTACCTACCCTTCATGTAGGAACCTGGAGGACGATCTAGGAGCATCTTGACACCTTCCTGTTGTTTTGTCATTTTCTTGTACTTTACTGTTGGGCTTGTATTTCCATCCCCTTTTACTTTACATCACATCTTCTGTTATATAGTGTTTCCTTAATGTTTGCTTCTACTTGTACTCTGTTGTGTTTGTTATGTTTTATTAAGGTAATGTCTTCCCAGTTTTTTTAGGGAAATAAGCCTTCGGTGCTAGTCGCCAGCCCCTGGCCTATGGATGGCATGCTTGGGGTAGTCACGATACGGGCCCCGGGGGACAGGTTGTGCCATGGGTTTGGTCAGTGGTTGCATCAACCCCTTGAGATTATATCACATTGATATAATCTAATGATATACCAATCAATTTGATGTATAATGAGATATATGCCAATTGATGTTTTCACATCAAAAGTTCACTTTAATATCATGATACATCTTAGTACATCAGGTATGGATGGATAATGATGGAATATATCTGTATCCTAATAGTTCATTCTTTATCATTTTTGTTTAAGGAATGAAAAATTATAGATCCAAACTATAATACATCATCATAATTTATAAGAAAAAAAATATTATTCACCTACATAAATAAATTCACCTTCTCTTTAATTATCACACCATAACTTTGTTCATCCAAGATCATCTCTTTGATAAATGGTAGGGAAATAATTTGGGCCATGTAAAATGTATTTTGTGATGTTATTATTTTATGATAAATCCCTTTAAAATAAATGAATATATTATATTTTTCAATATACATAAAGTATAGAGTAGTAGCTTATTTTTTTATAATATCATCGTCCACCTTGTTTGCCTTTTGAGGATGGTAGTGAATAGGTAAATCATAGTCCTTGTTATGCTCTAATAATAATCATTGTATTATATTGATCTCATTCTGTGGGAATGTATTCTTTAATCATCGGTGTTCCTTTAATATATCACATTTCTGCATCAAGATAATTTCTTAAAATGGTAAATTACAAAATAACAACTTCTAACTCCATATCATTTGTGAGAGATTATATTCAAAAGGGATTAGAAATCATTATGAATAATTGATAACAATTCCAATTTTCTTGATTAAATATCCATTACCATTGAATAAATCGTCCCTATAAATGAATATCCTTCCCCATTAGAGGGTAAATTTACCAAACATGCACTTACCAAACACTTCTTTCATTGAATAGATCACTCCTCAGATTCCTTTGTCCGGATAAAATTAACTCTCTTATAAGTAAACAAAGTTAGTGGATTAGAATTCTATGAAAGGTTTTCATAAAATTTCTATAATATCATACTAGACCCAAGAAAATAAAAAAATTATTTATAGATTTATGTAATTTCTACTCATAATTGACATCTATCTATGTATAATCCACTAAACATTATTCATTACACATGATAAGATAATAGAATATGAAATTCTGTAACTAGATCTCGAATTTTGGTAATTTTCCAGACAACTTATCTGTCCTTAGAGTTCATGATATCTTCATCAGAATATTTTAATCACCCTTATGACTCTTGTAATATATTATTATGTAATAAATTAAAAACCACCAATAAATTATAAAGGTTTTCTTTTAAAATCAATTCAACAAATCAATAATATGTTAAGATAATTGGTAAATAAATAATGTATATAAAAAAACTCATAATGCTCCTATCATTTTCAGAATATTGTCTTATGAAATCTTCTTTATCCACTCTCAATTGATGATACACAAACCTAAGATTAATCAAAGAAAATAATTGAGCTCTATAAAGTTGGTCGAAAAATCATCAATCCATGGAAGATGACACACTTGGTTGACTAAGACCCCATTCCAAAATTTATTTATGATTCTTATTTTATTACTATACAACAATGTATTCTTTTCTATATATTTTTTTATCCAATTGGATCCTCATAAGAATTATGTAGATAAATATATGACTCTTTATAGGGGATATAATAATAATTGTATAGAAAGTACGTCAATGGATTCCCTAACAGTTGGAACATTTCTTATATTTAGGCTATATATTTCTTCTTATTCTTCACTAATCATTTATATAAATAACTCAATGGTATCTGGTCATTAGAAAGAATCAGTATGATAAATCTATCCTTTGAATTTGAAATGTGTCACTCCCTTTAAGACATCAGAAACCTCCATGAATCTATTGTTGACCCTGTCATTCTAAATTGACAACCTATTTATCCCATGAATTATGTTAAATTCCACCATTATAATGATAAATTGGATTTTCCTAGATATTTCACCCACCAAATTTAATAGGGTAATCTCTATATATCATTAATGCTTGAATAATTCCTCCCAAAGTTTTTAACATCCAAATTTACCACTAGTAGTTTAAGGTTTCACCGGATTAACTTTGTAGACTTGAATGAAATTACTGTGTGTATAAAACCCAAATCAAACAATTGAATTTTTAGCTTTGAGTGTATGATGAATTTACATTCAAAAAATTCAACTAAATCAATAACGTCATCTGACATAATTGTGAATGAAAAAACATTATTCATTGTCCTTAGTTTGTGTTTATGGTGGTTTTTATATATTATCTTCTAATATGAACATTGGTTATAAAAATTAACTTTTTTCCTAAACTTATAGCATTTCAGAGAAAGTTATGATTTCATCATCATCCCATTATAATTCATATTTATATTTTGAGTATTTACATCACTATGAAATTGTTGAGATTTATTTCCATATCTACACACTTATATAACATTCCACTTCTTTTCAAACAAAATAATCAAATTACTATTCTGATATTTTTTTCACGTTGGATGTTATACTTTCTCCTCATTCAAATAAGTCCCAAAACATTATTACATCTCTCTCTTATGTTTAGTTTCTACATTAGTCCACTGAGAATCATTAAACTCCATTTCAACATTGTAATAATATCTCACTATCTATTCATAATATCCAAATACTGTGATTTAAAAATCATTCCATAATCTGGGTCTTAGACCCTCAAAAAATAATCAATCTACCAATCAAAATTGATGATAAACCATGATGTGTAATGAACAAGAATTGTAAATATAATCACATAATTCCACACTAATTCATTTCTATTTGTTTGAAATAGAGTAATTCCATCTCCATGTTAATTTAATGGATATTAGGAAAATAAATGATGAAAATATTTTTTTTCATGTAATCCAATGTCAAGGGATCCACCTCATGCATTGCGTTATTGTTATTAATTAGTGTACACCACTGATCAAAAATTCATTATTAGTATACTTCCAATGTAACATTAACTTATTCAGAATACTGTCTTGTAGAAAATATATTTTCTATATTATTTTTCCATTTTTCCTTGATTAGGGGACAAAAGGTTCAACTAATATAGGTGTTCATTATAGAGTAAAGGATTCAACTACTAGTTGTTCCTTGGTGAAACCAGATGATCCTCTTGGTTTCGGTAGCTGTTTATGGCATGATTTTACTAATTCATCAATACATTGAAGTTCTCAACTCTAGATTCCTTCATATTGGGATGGACATCATCAAATTTTTTGATACATATGATTCTTTTAATAGACCTTATATTTTACTCAACTTTTTTCTAGTAGTATAAATACATTCTAAGAAATTTTACAATATTTTGAATATTTTTATAAAAATTATAAAGGAAATATTAATACTGAATTTTTTTAATACCATGCCTCTATAGCGATATATATAAATCGGGACATAATTTTATATTATCATTATATCATACATAAATGTTTGTAGAAGAATTTAATTAAGAAAACAATATCCCCCAAGAGTGGTAAACCAAGTATGAAATAAGGACCATTTTCAAGAAATCGGTGACAATCGTGTCTACATAAATGAACCCCTTTTAGGATTATTACATAAATGTAAAATTTTAGCAGAGTTATATGAACATATAGTATCCATACATGGATTCATTTTAATGGAACCATTTACATAATACTAAATTAAAATACCATGAGGTTTTTCTATATTTTGACATATATATCTAGCCCATACTCAAAATATTATTTTCATAATTTACACAATTATCTAAATTATTTTTTGATGCCAACTATGGTGAACCACCTTTTATTTCATAAATAATTTATCACAAGGTTCGACATATAATAATATAGATGATATTTTGAGGTCTAGTATCTTGGGATATATAAAATAATACATTAAAAAACTAAACATTACAACACTTCTCATTTACTTAATAGAATTATTCATTGTTTATTGTTAATTTTCTTCTATTGCATATCATAACCCAGGGACCTACATAAATGAAATGGGTGATCATATATCCTGAAAAGTGAATATAAAAAAGATATACTAAGCGTGTGAGAAAGATTAATACCAATATAGCATGATTATATGAACATGAGGTATATCATTATAGAAATAACAAGACTAATAAAATATAAATGTGTCTACAAATGAAAATTTAAACATACATAGGCATATCACAATGTTTATAATGAAGGTTTAATAAATTTTAATTTCTTAGGTCATTTCCCATAGTATCATTAAATATATAATATATAGAGAATAATTAAATACCTAATGCATTTTAGTTTTATAATACTTCACTCCTAATATGTATTAATTCATGTGATCCTCATAAATTATAATATATCATTTCATCAATAACCTAGGGAGAATAAATAATTGGTTTCATATGAAAATATTGAATGCATAAGTGTTTAGTGACATGATGATTGTACATATTTTAGACCAAAAAATGCAATTCAGTTTTAATAACTGTAAAAAACCCAATAGATAAATTATATGGACATACAAATGAATTAAAATGGGTATGGAAGTGGATCAGTATTCAAAATATAATGAGATATCAAGAATAGAGAAAATGTCATCAAAAAATATTAGAATCACCACAGTATAAAGCCTGAATTATGGAAAATGAATAATGGGATTGAATGGAGATCACACATTGAGATTTTCTTTAAATAATGGGGAGTTAAAATTCTAATTAAAAGAATGAATCTTTTAACATTAATAAGACATAAAAAGGGGAGGTAGTATAATGAAAAGGAAGGTGAGGAGAATTCCAATACCTTGAATATTTTATTCCCCAAACATGAGGGTAGAACCTGACACAATTAATGAAACATTGAGGGGGACTTTTATAGGTAAAATGAAAAAATCATTTTTAATTAGTAATTTTCATTATAGAGTATTGGGTTATTAGTGGTATTTAAACATGAGGAATGGTGGATTTTAGGGGATTGAATATTGGTTATTTAGTTATATAAGCTGGCCACATGGGGGTGAAATATATTGAAACCCTTTTTCATGACTATTAAAGATCATGGGAGTGTTTATTAGAACTAAATTCCATCTAAAACTAAAAAATTCCATCCATCCACCCCAATTAATGTGCAAAAAATATAAATTTAATTTAAAAGATTCTAATTTTTTTTAAAACATGTTTATACTTATAAAAAAATTAATATATATGAATTAATTTTTAAACATATAAAATTAAATATCTATTGAATAAAATGTTTTATTTATTTTTTAATCATGAAAATATTATAATGATTTCATAGTCTCACAGTTCTTTGTAATGTGACGATTTTCACTTCCTCACCAAAAAATCCACTTTTTCATAAAATTCCCAATTATATCACCCTAAGATAATTTTGATGTGATGATTAAAAATATTTTGTTTTTTATATAAATAAGCATATAAAAATAAGAATTATGACTTCTAAATAAATTTCCATATTTATATAAATTTATAAATATCACAAAAAAAACATTTTGACCCTTAAAATAATTAGTTAAGACTTCATTTTAATAAAAAAAATCAATGTTCTTTTATGATTATTTAATGAAAATAATTTTTTTGGAACATATAAATTTATCATAATACATATTTTTAATATATTATTTTTATATTCAATAAAAATAGTAAAATTTTTATTATATAATTAAAAAATCTCAATGATTACATAAATGTGTCTACTTTAACAATAGTAATAAATACCAATAGTGTTATTGAATAATGGTTATAATAGAGAAAAAATAAATTTTCCATCATACATAATACTATATGATCAGAATTCCCTATAAAAACACCATCAATAATATACTTCATCATTCACATGGATTGCATCAATGATCGATATTGTTTCCAAAATGAATATAGTATTACTAACTCTTTATTTCTCTATTATAGTATTGTTTGTGAGAGCAATGATTATAGGGGATTCAGGTGAACCTTATTTTAATATTTAACTTTATTTCACATTATTTATTCTTACCATTTTAATATTCGGCATTATTTTGGGAATTTATATATATAGAATGTATCAATATTTATTAATGAAATAATGTGTTATTTGTTTCTAGTAGGTATTCTCTCCCTATTATTTATTCCTCATTGGACTAGTTCATATTCACACATGATTTTAAAATTTATCATGATAATTAAAATTACATGAATTGATTATATTTTAAAATATAATAACAATGTTCTTGTTGGGAAATACACCCATTATTCAAAGAATAATGTGTTTCGAGTTATCACAATGGCACTGTTTAAAATTAGATTATTTTTAGGTTGAATATTGAAAACTAATTCACCCCCTCTCAGTGTTTTGTGCAATACTCAATATTGTATTTCACCCTCAACATTACATGTGTCAATTTAAATTGTTTTACTTTAGAGATGATAAAGACTTGAGTACCCATGGTATTTGGGGAACACGAACCTTGACCTCTTTAATTTTTCAAAACTCAAAAACATTTATTAATTAATTACTTTTTAAAATAATTATAATATAATAACCCGTTAACCATGATGCATCACTAAAAAAATGTAATACCTTCCCTTTACCTGCATCCCAATATAAAATATCTCGAAAATCAACGAAGTGCCAGTGTATGGGTGAGTAATGAAACATATTAGGCTATCCCGAAATTAATTTCCTACTCACTCCACAAGGATAGAATATGTTAGCAAAATTATATAACAAATTTATATAAAACAATACCAAATAATTTATAATAAAATAAAAACTATTTCTATGAAAAATAGTTTTCCCAAAAAATACATTATAAATGGAAATAAAAACAAGTCATTTAAACATTTATCCAATCCCATGTTGTAACAAACCATTCCATTACACATAACCGCGCATACAAACTTCCGTCCACAAAAAATTGTTGTTACAATTGGTGGTGGGTCGTTACCTCCACAACACAACACTTTTATTGTGGTACTTCATAACAAATATCCATCCCATTTAACTATCACTTAATCATTTAACCCAACCGCAATAAAAACATATTTTCCTACCCATTTCAATTAAATTGTCCTTTTATTGAAAATATTTTTCCCGAAATCAAATCTAATCAATCATTTTAAAACAATAATTTAATCCTCTTGATTCCAAATTCCCTTTATATCAAAACACCAAATTTGAATAATTATCTAAAACTTCACTAATTATGGTTTTCATATATATAATCTTTAAATAATTCAAAATAAATTTCATTTGAAAAATAAATTTGAATGTACATCTTCAAGTTCTCATTAGAGGAGTGAGAGTGATGTCACCTAACTTATGATTTATGGTGTAAATGATGAACAAAACGAAACCACCTATAAAACCGAGTTAAACCACCAAAAACTAGAAATAAATATCTTCTTATAACAAAACAAAGGATAGATATAACTATGAATTGAACAAAAAGACCGAAGATCTATCTATATTAGGTTATATATAAGTAACCAAGATTGTTAAGATGGTAGATCTATGAAAAACCAAAAAAACTACCATGAAAGGAGACCTACCATGGGAATCCAGCTTCACTGCACCAGAAATAACCTTCAAATTTCCTCTAAATGATTAATGAAATCTTCTAAAAACCATTTTGGGGAAGAAATATAGACTTCAGTTCCATTTAGATAAAAAAAACATAGGTTTATTGTTTATAGCAACCCATATCCACCATTTAGGATCGTGTTTTTTATTCGTATACTATTAGACACATAGTTAGAAAATATCATGCACTAACCATGTTATTGTATCTAACTCATGGAAGACCTAAAAAGTTTTACCCGCACATTTATACAAGATGTGTACCAACCGTTCAAAATACCAATGTCCAAATTTTCACCGTTTTTCATAGCCAGCTACAACGTTTGGAAAAACCGTGTGCAACATTGTGCCTTCCGCATAGCTCCAATATTATTGTGAACTGTTTCTTGTAGGATTTCCATGGTTTTCACTAATTGTGATCCAACCTTACACCATTTGAAAATTTCCATAAAAAATACAGTGATGTTCCAAACCCTCCCAAACATCACCCATACATTCTACATACTTACAAAGATTAAATAATTGGTTACATACATGAAACTAGGGTACTAAAATCTCTCTAAAATTGGTATTTTCTTTTATGTATAGTATAAAAACACTTCTTTCTCGAAAGGGTTTGGGAAATTTCTCAAAAAAAATATTTCTCGGGTTCCCTACTCTCTTCTAGGATCTGACAATGATTCCACAAAAAACACACTATAATAATATTTTTACCTATAAATACATTATCTTAAGAATCCATGATCTGCACAGGCAGATGAACAAATGTAGAATCAAGATCTAGGTCTATGTGATCCCAATGATCCCAGGGTTGAGATAAAACTGATACTTTTCAATCTAAGATGAATGAAACCCATTATTCCACTCACTAGACTATGGTGAAAATTCCAACTAATATGACACCTCAGTAACCCATTCATGTACATCAAAAGGCCTTAGGTATCAACAAGATAACATGTTAGGCTTCCCATAATGATAATGTATAAAACATATAGAGATCATAAAAAAATAACGATATCTCATCTCGAACGAAAACATCCTTAAACAATGATCCACATATGATTTCTAACGAATTCGAGTTGTCTCTATTTATTTTCCATTCAAATAAATATTGTCTATTGTTTCATGGGAAATTATTAATAAAATCAGTAAGTCTCACCCATATCAACTCAAAAAAAGGGGGAACAAAATGGGATACTACAAAATGTATCAAATGAATAAATATGTATTGAGGCATGATAACTATTGTAATAAGAGAACTCTACTAATGGTTTTTTCACTCCCTATAATACACCGAAATCTATTACAAAAGACTTCCACATGTATCCTAGTATTTGTATCATCCTTTCAGATTTCCCATATTTCTAAGGATGATACACCATTTTCATTTCCAATTGATTTCCATGTTCCTTCCATGCGGATTAATAAAAATGAGATGTATATCGCGGCTCTCTATTCAACACTATCAAAACTAGTTCTCCAGGCCTCTTTAATACATACTGGATATATATTTTTGATATATCTTCCACCTTATGATATTTAATAATTAGGATGAAATAATTCCACTTTGAGATACGATCCAATATCAAATAAATAAAATATGTTTTTCGAACCATATTTTGGAGACATATCACAAAATCATGGATGTTTTATCTGATTTCCAAATAAGAATATTTAAAGAACAGAACATAAATACAAGGCGTTGAAGTTATTTTTTATCCTAGTGACAATTTAATCTTATGAAAATAAAATCACCCAACATTATTTTCATAATGACCCATAAAAATTATTCATTTAAAAACTTATAAATCATTTCCATACATATATTAATATCCCATCTCGAATAATGGTAAGACTGGAGAAGATGTTCTTGAAAATATATAGGTAATACCATAGGATTTTGAGACCACATCATTTAATTCTCATCCAGATTCCATCCCTCAATGGTCTCCCCACTATTTAGTATTGACCTTATAAAAACACATTTTGAACCAGATGTACATGACACTTTAACTATCTCAACCAAATTTGGAATGAGGGAAACAAAAATGAAACTGGAATCTTCACCTCTTTCATCACATTCCATGTGCATGAAAGCTATGACCTACATCAACTACCACTCATTTTATGCTTCTTTTAAAAAATGAGTAGAGGAATTTATGCATAATTTATCTCCCATAAAAATTAATTTACTCATTGATTACATCAAGTAAAAGTCAAATATTTTCATACACTCTATCCATATTCCTTGTCATAGGTTCAAATACCATTGTGAGATAATTTGTTTTATTTTCTTACGATCCCTACAAATGGTAATATCTCACCAATGAGGTAATTAAAACATGTCATAAAAGCATGTTTTATGAAATATAACTCCAAATAACATATTGGTTAATTATCATAATCAAACAGTAAATATCATGGGCCATAAGCAACCTCATAATCTCTCTACTGATGAACCAATCCCATTTCAGATCAAAAAATGTCATAATAAACCACATACCCTTGTCATGATTCTGTAAAAATCATGATCTGTGTTGATTTCAAGATAAAATTTATCTCTTGAAAAGACCCCTAACATTTCTAATCCAATTTGAATGGAAAATTTTTTCTTCTAAAATATGTAATTGGTATTTTTGTAGTGGAAAATCAAAAATAGATGGTAATAAATAAAAATTACATCAAGAAAACTACATATCTTGAAGACATTCTATGGTGTATTTTTATAGATAACAACCTCAATCTTTAATGAAACTACAAAACACCTCTTTCCTAGATTACATGTATAAAAAATCATAATTCTTATATCCAGAAAAACAATTATAATTTGTCCTATATATGATGATACCTCAAGATTTCCAATTCTGTCACCAAGTGGTCACATGCACAACCCATGTCTATTAATACAGTAATATGTTATCAACAAATACCACCAAAAAAGAATTCAAATACCTTTGAAATATCTGATTCATCAAATCCATAAATTTTTCTGGTGAATTCATAAGAACAAATGGAATTACCACATATTCATAATGTCCATTTTTTCATCAGAAATATGACTTTATAATATCCTACTTTCGAACCCTCAATTGGTGATACCCTGAGTTAATGTAAATTTTATAGAACTATTATGATACCCTCAATTTTTTAAATAGGTCACCATTAAATAGAACTCGATATATATTCTCTATCATACGTTTGTTATTCTTACGATAATCTGCACGCATACTTATACATCAATCCTTCTTTTTAATAAACAAGACTAGTGCTACGCACAGAGACTTGCTAGGATAAATAAACCTCATTCTTTAGAGCTCATCCAACTGTGCATTCAATTATATATTTATGATTATTATATCTATAAATAAGTAATTTAAATCATAATATTCCCTAGAAGAAGATCAACCAAAAACTCCACTTCTCTTGAGGGTGGAAAACATTATAAATTTTCAGAAAAACATCTGGAATTTGATCCACAACCACTAGAAAACTACTTTTCTAGATCTATTATATATTGTAAAGAAAACGCTAGCATCTATTATAAGATATTTTCAACTACTAGTACTAATAATATCATTTTACTTACCTTTACATTACATTCCCCTCAAAATATATGCTCGATTCCATCTTTAGTCATAAAACACACCCTTCGAGTAAATAGTCGATGTGTGCCATATATGGTGTTAAACAATACATACCTAGATTTAAATCATTGAAATTTATATCATAAATAGGTTAGTCACATATATTCTCTGATTCTTCAACAATTATTGAACATGCACTAGAACTAAATGATTGACAATCATTTTGACAATGTGCGGTTTGCAGTTTTAACATAGAAGGCATCATCACTACATTTAAACTCATTAAATCAATATCATAAGAAATAAAAATGGAATGGGATTCACCCATATCAAAAAATGCATGCATAAGGGTACAATTAAAAATAACCATACATATCATTGTTGATAGTAAAAACTTATCATCCACAATAACTTTCATTACTACTTATAGCTACTTTTTCATTGATCTTTGTTCTTTATTACCTTGTTTAGATTTCCCATATTAAAGAGGCATTATATTTCAATAATCAGCATGGGTAGATCTATTCTACGGATTAGTGTTGTTCTATTTTCATTGTGTTATCAAATAATATGACATCTATGATACCTGAGAAGAGTCCAGAACACCCTAACACAGAGTTGTGAGATAACAATGCTGAAGATTCCCCATCCGGATATAATTGTGATATGATATAGGTGGTTCCATACACTGTTTCATAATGAGGGTCAAATAGAAACATTGAATACAAATAGTAATTATAATAGGTCTTGGATGAGGTTTCCCTAATCCAAAAAATTGATTATGCATCATCCCTATACCTTTGAAAAAGTTTTACCTCTTTTTCGTGCATATATAATTTGAGTTCCCACTATTTCTTATAGGTATTAACTTGCATCCTCTACTCATATCTCCTAATATTTATCTTTCTGAAACCATCAATCTATTGACTATCTCTATATAATAGATTACACAGAGCATAGAAATAATTTGATATAATATCCTACCTTATCCCAGATTCAATGATATGGGCCTTTAAGGAAGCACTAGCGTCAACATCAACTAAATATTAGACTAAATTCATAAATTTATCCATTAAATATGTCACTGTGAAGCTCTCATATTTCTAGCTAATGAAATATTTACTTCTTGTGATATTTAAAGAGTGATGATAGAATTACTTGTTGAATAATTCATCATAATCCACCAATGTAAGGCCTTGGTCTAGTTTATCCTGAACATCAAAATCCCACTTCACGAAGGCAATATCCTCTAGAATCTATGTAACTTGATTAACATTTTTCTATTATGGTGTGCCATGGTAATCGAATATATGATTAATCATATTCAGCCACACCTCATTATACCCTAGTTTCAAATCACCCAAAAATATTTGGGGATTCTTCTTTAGGAACTTGAAAAAATGATCCACCTTCCTGGGATAATCCCATCAGTTCTTTCTACCCATATCCAAAAGTCATATATGATAATTCGAACCAGCTATTGGTTCACCTATGGATCAGTTACAACCACATTCCTAGTAGCTACCCCTTCTAGTTCCTATGAAGCCTACCGGGATCCATTTTCTAAAAACACAAAAATCACCATTAGTATCACTCTTTATCTAGTAAAATCTTAACAATTTCAAATTATAACAACATCACATTTATCATAAAACTCCATTCCATAATTTTACATTTCCCATATTCAACAATTTTTGGAATAATTCATCCATGATTTTAAAAATAAAACAGTTTTCAACATATCACAACAATTATCTTTTCAAATTTTCTCATTTGAAAAAAAATCAACAATTCTTAAAAATAAACTCACTTTCATGAAATCCAAAATCATTACAAGAAATAATGTATGCACTCTTTTGAAAATTAAATTCTGTAATTCATGTCATGCCCATCTCAATTTTAGAACACATGAAAATGAGATTCGGATTCATATAAGTGTCTCCAAAACTCTTTTTAACCCATATCCCTGGTAACATGATGTTAAATATAAAATGGTTAGCTAAATCTGTTTTATGCTCTAAATTTTATGTCCCGAAAATCTTACTCCTTTATACTATCCCAAAACCAGAAATGTAACATAATGAATATGATCTCTAAGATTAAAAAAACTGATTATAACATGTTATTCAATTATCAAACAAGATAATACCACTTGTAACATCCCACATATTTTCATTGGATTGAATCATTGTGGAGTTTCTACAAGGCATTATGTGACTTCCCCAAGGTTCCAAAGACATTCAATAACTTCCATGTGATTTAATGCAAGTAGGGGATGATTTTACCTTTGATAAATTTAAACAAACCTACCAAAAAATTATAACAAGATACTAGTACATGATTTATGATAACAAAGTAAATCAATTCAAATAAATAACATTGACATCAAACCTAACATTAATATGTACCACAGCAAAAGACTACAATATCAATGTACAAAGTGGAATAATAAACCGATTGAATCATAGACTCCATGATATGAATCCACATATTCCAAAATCCTCCATTGTCCTACACTACACATATAACCCATGTATCACAATACACCACTAATGAATTGTGATACACTTCCATTACCTTTATCGTGATAGACATTATCTATAAAAGAACAAAATTTCCAAAGAATTGGTAACTAATGAAACTCTATGGTCTTTCCCCCAAATGATATCGCTAGTCTAGCCTATGGTATTTGACATGTTGTTATAATTATATAAACCAATTAATAATAGTTTATCACAAAACCAAAAATTAATTATTAATAGAACAGTTTTCCCAACCAAAACTATTATCAATTAAAAGTAAAATACAATTCATTTAACCATTTCCTGAATAGAATTTTGGCATAACCCATTACATTATGTATTACTACACACACATCATACCACATAGTCATTTTGTTTCCATTAATTGTGGAACATCATGTCTATAGCTCATCTATTTGATGGTGGTACTTCATGACCAATATCTATCTCATTTTGCTCATGCTTAATCATTAAATCCAACAACATTTAAACCCATATTTCAAAAAAAAATTCAATAAAACTACACCTTTATTGAAATAATTTTTTCATCAATCAAAACCAATATACAATTTTAAAATAATCATTTTAAAATAATTTTTTTAAATTAACATTATACCAAAATATAAAATATAAATCATTTTATAAATTATTACCAAATATGTTTTCCAACAATCAATTTCACAAAAAATGACTGTTAATTTATAGTAAAATTATAAATTTTAAACCCATCCTTTATTTTATAATACTATGAGTTAATGTGTAATCCATATACATCAAGAAATATGGAAACAACAAAGAACATCATTAAAATTCCCAAAATATGAGGATTATTCTACAAAAACCAACCTTAGATTTGTTCCCCTAATATAAAAAATGCTAAAGATAACCATTATTGACATAAATAAATAAATATATATATATATAATACAGTAATTTATAATAATATAGTGGGAATAAGTTATATTTATGAAAAAACACCAACAACTAACACAGAAGTAGACTTACCATGGGAATCGCAATTCGACCAATAAAAAAATTCCTTTGGATTACCTCTAGATCAATGGGGAAAAGATACACGTGTATTGAGAGGGAGATATATCTATTTAAGTTTTATTTTTAGAATAAAAAGTATCTTTAATGTAAATACTAACCCAGATCCACTTTTTTGGAATGTTATTTTTAAATTGTGCACGGTAAGTCACACAGTTAGGCAAAACCATGTACTAACCATGTGTCAGGCTCTTCCCAAAAGGGGACCGTGCATGGTTATCCCACATGGTCATAAAAGACATGAAACAACCATGTAAAATCATGAAATCCCATTTATCATGGTTTCTCATAGGTGTCCACACGATTTAGCTAAACAGTGTGCCAAACATTGTGCCTTCCCATAAGCTCATGTCTCATTGTTCACATTTTCTTATAGGAGTTCCCTAATTTCTAGTAATTGTGAAAAAATGTAAACATTTTAAAAATCCCAAAAATAATATAAATATTATCCTAACTATCCCAAAATTCATCGATAAACATTAGTTACATAAAAATCATAAAAATGGGTTCTTTCATGTAATAGAGTTTGCTATATTATAGTAGGCATTAAATATACCATGATTTGGGTAGAGATGAATCTAATAAAAAACTATTTAATATTGATATTCTGTGTTTTATATTACTCTATAAAATTTGTGCATTGTTTTATTGATAAAAAACATTATATTAAGGGCTTAATTGTACGAATATAGTTATTTGTGTAGATCTTAAATCAAATAGTAATGAAAATATTAAACTGTAATAGTTTTATATTAGGAACATGTTTTGTTGTACATAATTATATATTAATTTGGCTTCTTAATTATTTAATTATGTTTTTGTAGATTTATTTATAATATTTAATAATGTTTTTGGGTTATTTTGTTTTCATGAATGAAGTATGTGGATGATCATTATGGTATATGGGCACATGCCATACTCTGATTCCATAATCTTTAATGTAGAAATGTATTATTGTGTAGTTATTTTTTTATTTTAATATTTTTTATATATGATTTTTTAATTAACAATATATACTTTATTGTATTATTTATCTATCCTTCCTTGACATTCAATGGATCAGTTATTTTTATGACGTTGCACCATAAACACGCTATTTGATCGCAATACAGTATGTTCAGAATAATTCATACGATTTAAAATCCTTTAAAATTTAATGTTTCATGTTGATATTGGAATATATTATATTTATTATTATGTGTATTTGAATATATATTAATGTTATAAAGTAAAAATGTTGTTACTTCATCAAAATAATAGACACTTTGAAATACATATCCATAACATGCACCATGATCATGAAGGCTAAGAGAAATGTAAAGAGATAATAATCATTGATCATTTATCATGATGTGGATAAATCATATATTGAGATATATAAAATACTTAAAGGAATACAATAGATAGTTTATTCGAGAGAGAGATATATTTTGAAAACCATAAGAGTGTTAGTACTCAATAATATATATTACTAGTGATGGAGGATGAGTTCATTAAAATTATAAGATAAGTATTATTACCACACCAATAGAAGTGTAATTTTATTATTTATATTTTTGAGGATGAATTTTATCACATAATTGAAGTGGATTCAGGATACTGATAGAGATTAGTGATTTTTCAAATTGACATTTTTTAAAACAAGGGGGGACTATGTATAATCTAAAAATTTTATAAGAAGTTTTCATATTGTATTTGGATACATTGAAAAACTCTTATTGTGTAATACATCTATATATCATAGTATGAGTGATCTATTTATAATTTTTTATATCTTTTTCTTTTACTAATTTCATATCAAGTGATGATAAGGGATGTATTGATTACAATTTTTAAAAAATTATATTACTAGTTTTAATTTTTTTTAGATATACCTTATCAAATCCCCTATATCTAGGTATCATACCATAGTAGGCAGATTAGTTGTATTATTATTAAGGATATATTCTAAATTATTTTTAAAAATTTTGTGATCTTTTTTTGGAAATAAATCATAGGGTAATTTTCATCTCTCATGGGAAAAACATTTAATATTAGAAGATTTTGATGATGATGTATTTATAATCAATACGTCTATATGTGTAATTGGTTTTAGTCATTTAAATATTAAATGTTTAGAACTCATACAACGATATAGGTAAGATTACAATGCAGATGTAAATTAATTAATTAGCATGGGGAACTCTATAAAACCAAATTTATCGGAATGTGATTTCTTGCAATTTTCAAATTTTGTGAAGGAAAAGTTACTGAAAATCAATAAAGGTGACCAAAAAAAGATTGAAGATGAAATGAATGTACATAAAAACAAGTATAAGTGGTTGAGGAAGTACCCAACATAATTTTTTATCATATTCTATTATTAGTTGAATGTAATTATGGAGGATATATATGGGATTGGAAAAATACATTAATTTTTCAATTTTGTACAGTGAATATTGTGAATATTTAATGCTCACTTAAATATTACTGTTTTTTTAATTTATGAAAAAGAACCTTATTATGATATCACTAGATTACATGAAAATTATTATCCATGCATTTGATATGTGAAAAATATAGATGACATTATTACAAATGATAGGTCTAATTAAGTGTTATACAACATATGGAAAATTTTCACAATTGGATATGATTTGAAAAAAAAATAGGATGTAATATCATTCCTTTACTAAAACTGAAAAAAGTTGGAAAAGAATGTTTATTGGTAATATGACACTCATGTGGTTTTTATTTAGATGTTTTGAGAACCAAACTACTAAATACACCCAGGATGTTTTGGCATGCATAATTTTATGATACACCATTGAATAAATACACTATGTCTTTAAAAGGAAAGAGGATAATCAATAAGAATTTATTAAAAAGAAAAAAAATTCATAAGAAAATGTTACCTAAAAGTAATCATTGATATATGATATTTGAGGTTTTACTGATCTTGGTAAAGAATGTTTTATAGATTTTGTTGAAAAAATGAAATATATGAATTATGAGAAGGTGACGAATCCAAATTTGAGGGAGGTTTGTGTCTCAAATGTGATTTTTGGGTGATACATATAGAGATATATATTTAAAGATTTTATGTAAATTAATATAATGTGGGTTCATGGAACTGTATACCTATATTCATTTCCAATTTGAAGAATTTGACAATCTGAAATATTTAATCAAAATGCATAAAATTTAGAAGGATGGAATATAGAATAATATTTTTATCTTATATTAAATGTAGAAGAAAAAACCTGAAGGATATATAATTTAACAAATATTGTGAAATATTGTGTTAAATTAATAAAAATTATAATTACCAATGATTTTTTACACATACCATTACATGATTTTAAACCTAATAAAACAACATATTACAATCCAAGGATCGTGAAGTATGGTCTCTTCAAAGACAATGTATATAAAAATGAAAACATGGGAATAAATAAAAAATTTCATTATTTAATCTTTATAAGGATCTTATATCTTCCATTTTGATCATACATCCACATTGGATAACCTGGGAATAAATGTATGAGCTAAAATCCTAGAAAGGGATAAAGCATAGTAATAATGCTTTAGCATAACTATTTGAAGGAATGTCGTAATGATTTAAAAATTTATTGAGCATGTGAAATCATAACATATAAAGAAGGGGTCATATAAAAATAGTTTCAAACAAATTTGGAAGAAAAATAAAACATGGCATTAGAACGATTCAAGGATCATTGCACATAGAGGAGCACAATTCAAGGTTAACAACCGTGACAATTTCACATGGTAGCCCCATTCAAGGTGAAACGCCAACACTGTTGCATATAACACAGCGTCATAATCAATATTACAAAATTAATTGGAGTGCTATTTAGGAACACCCATCTTAAAATTTTCAATAATATCCTTTCCACATAAATAATCATACACAATCAATTATACATAAACAAAAGGGTACCAATAGAATGAAATGGGTATCATAATCATTTCATAAAGAATAATGAATTGGTGTATCATTCAAGTGTCCATGAAAAAAAATCAATTGGAGAAAGCATGAAAAATCATATGGTATAAAAATAATATATAATAATAAGTGATTCCTAATTGAATTGATAACATGCAAAAGTGTTTTTATGAAACCTTAAAATCAAAAAACAAATTATTTCAATTTAATGAAGATATCAAATATAATTTAAAAAATAAAATGTAATAATTTATTATATAAAACCAGAAGTGAGACAATAAGTTATTCATGATAAAAATAGTTGTTTTATAAATAATTTTTTTTCTTAAAAATAGATTGTATAGTGTTCTTGAAATTGGGAATGAAATAGGGATGTTTCTTTAAAACGAGTTTGCTTATCAGGAAGTATATTTATGTGAATCATTTAAAATCATGTATATCCATAAAATATTATTTTTAATGTATCATAATACATGTTTTTTTACATATAAACTTCCATTATATGATTTTAATATACATAATATAGGATTATATTTGGTTAAAAAGTGAGTAAGAATAACCCGAAGGAATAATGAAGGTTCGTGTTGAATCCATTAACATAAGACCAAAGGTGTTCCCCTATTGAATTTAATGACCACATTAATCAAATTAGTTTCATTAATTAATAATTACCTGACTATTATTTACTTTTAATAATTTTATTACAACCATTTCGAGTTCATTCTTATCATTTTTAATTTTTTATGAGGTTTAATTTTATTTTTTGGTTCCCATTGTTTCTTGATCGGTTTACTTATATACATTCATGGTAACTATGTAAAATGAAGATTTCCCTCCAGAATTGGAGTTATATTTTTTTTTTCAAAACATCCATATTGTTAAATGTTTTTAAATTTAATTTGGTTACTTGGAGTGATTTTTAGGAATTCTATAAAGCCTTAATGATAACCTTTTTAGTTAATTGGGGGTTTTTTTATCACAACAAACACAGTTTGATTTATAAATCCAAACAATGTGTAAAAAAAGATTCCATATACATATATGATACATAATACATATATTATAGTCTTGGTCAATCATAATAATGGTTTCATGACCAATATATAATTCTATAAATGTAATTGAAATCTCATTGTCCTTGAATGTGGTAAATTAACAAATCATAGATTGTGTTTTTACTACTGTTATGAAATAAGGGTAAATGATAGATGGTAATAACATATTTCATTATCATAAAAACAATATAGTATATATAAGGTAGTATATTTGTTTTATTAAATTTGAATAAAGGGAGGTAATAATTGAAAATAAATCAAAGGAACATGAAAATAATGTAATAGAATTGAAAATATGAATCTACCGCTTCAATTAATCATCATTGAGAGGCCTTAAAGGGGAGAGTATTTTGTATTTAAAGGATACCAAGGGATTATGGATGTGGTGGAGGATCATGGGGATATATTAGAGAAAAATTTAGGCCAGGAAAAAGACCTGAGAAAAGTGAAGAGTAGAGGGAATTGTGGGTGGTTTTTATGGTGGAAGGGGGGTTCACAATTTTTTAATCAATAGTTCATTAATTTTTCATAAGAATGGAAATATTAAGGATTTTTGTGAGAAAAAATAGAAATATGGGCATTTTAATTCAAACCAAAGGCCATTTACATCATCCATAACTCAAGCATGATGCCAAAATTCAGGTTTCTCATTTATCATATGTTATATTATTTTACTATTCACCAAAAATTCTTGTAATTTATAAAAATCCAAATAAATTCACCCCAACCATATTTCAATGTGTAGAATCCAATAATGAACTCCATTTTTTAAAATATTTTTCTAAATATGGGAATTTTAATTTTTAAATAATATAATTTTTTATTTGAAAATACATATTTTATAATAATAAAAGATTATATTATACATTGAAAAATTAGATAAGGACTCATTAAATTATCTTATAATTTCAAGACATCTAAAAAGTAATTTATGAGTAAATTTTATGAAAATAAATTTTCTTTTTTTTTGTTATTAAATTATTCCTAAATTTTTAATTGTATATTTGTAACATATAAAAATACCAACACTATCATATTTTCAATTATACGATCGATAAATTTTATTAATACTTTAATTGGTAATGTTAATATCTAATTCACCAATTTTGGTGTTCATAAGGATTATAATACAATTCATAAGGTGGAAAATACTGTTAATATGTATAAGTTACCACTCACCAAAAATTATGTTTTTCTTATAGAATGCCAATATATCTTACTTATCGAAACCATGTATATAATATTGATAAAATTAAAATCACATAAGTGATATTATTATGTTTAAATATCACGTAGTAAATATTAGTTCATTGAATTATGATTTCATGTTATTTTATGACATAATTATAAGAATGGTATTTTCATTGACAAAACATCGGGTAATTATATTCTTCTCCCATGATGAAATTTCTCCATTGAATTTTTATTTTACATTCTATGACATAAATATGTTTTGGTACTTTTCCTTCATTTATTCCTCCAGTTCCCATGTTTCCACTTTGTACTTATGGTTCTACCATAATACATTGACCAAGTGAGTTGTGTTGTGGTGTAGTAATTTATCTATACAATCCAAGACCTTCACTGGATGATCCTCATGAGAAAGGTAATTCTCCTAATGTATCATCAATGAAGAGAGTACAAGTGAATGTTTTGGTATATACTTATTTAAGATGGACACGTGGAAGAAATCGTGTACTTTAGACATGGTAAGTAGAAGTGCTAGACGATAGGCCACATCCTTGACTCGATCAAGAATATCGAAGGGGCTGATGTACCTATGACATAGTTTTCCTTTCTTCCCAAACCACACGACCTTTTAAATAGAGATATGGGGAGGAATAACATGTCTCCTAAATTAAACTTAAGGTCTTAACAATTATTTTATGAGTAACTCTTTTGTCAACTTTGGGCTGCCATGATGTGCTGCAGAATTATTTTCACCTTCTCCACTATTTCGTGGACCATTTCAGGTCATAGCATCTTACGCTCAACGACTTCATCCTTACGCACCATTGTTTTATACCTATTCCCATAAAGTGATTTATATGGTGTCATTCAGATATTGCTGTAGAAACTATATCTTTAGTGGAATTAAACTGGAGGAAGATTTTGGTCCCATCAATTTGTAAAATCTATAGAACAAACTCCCAATAGGTATACTAATTTCTAAATAGTACACTTAGATTGGCCATCAGTTTGAAGATGATAGGACATACTGATGTTCAGTTCGGTGCTTAGAGAATTTTGGAGGCTTTTCTAGAACATTGACGTGAATATCAGATCTCTATCAGATACAATACATAGTGGGATTCCATGCATCCTTACCACCTCTTTAATATATATCCATTAATGTTGATCTAATGAGAATTCTTGTTGAATTGAGATAAAGTGAGATGTCTTCATATGATGATCCACAAAAACCCAAATATCATTATTTCATATGGATGTCTTTGGAAATCTAGGGATAATGTCCATGGTAAGGTTCTCACAATTTCACGTTGGTAAGGGTAGTGGTTGCAAAATATCCTTAGACATATGTCTTATAGCCTTCACTTGTTGACATACTAGGCACATGGATATATACTCATCAATCTCCTTTTTCATATTGTCCCAAAAAAAGTTATCTCGGAGATCTCGATACATCTTTCGGCTCCTTGGGTGAATAGACAGGGTTGAGATATATGCGTGGTTTCAAATATCCTTCTTTATTTGTGGATCAGATGATACACTTAATGGTGACCCAAATCATACAACTCCATCATCATTAATCCGGAACTCAGAGGATTTCCAATGTCTAATAGCTACCACCCTTCTCTGAATTTCCAAAAATTTTATTGAGCATCCTTTATTTTCTCCATAAGGGATGGTTAGGAAATCATTTGAGAAAGGATTGATGATTCTCCTCCCTTAATGATTCCAATGCCCATCCTCTGCAAATCTATTAATATTGGATTCTTTTCAATTCTCATCATTGATAAATATGTAGGATCCTTTCAACATAGAGAATATGCCACCTTATTTTCCTTATAGGGATGGTAGTGGATTGAGCAATATTAATCCTTGATGAGATCTAACTATCATTAATGGTTCATATTAAGATCATTTTTTGTGAATATACATTTGAAATTATTTTGATCAGTATATATCTCACACTTCTCCCCTTAGAGATAACGCCTCTATATTTTCAGTGTAAAGATCATAGCCGCCAACTCCAGATAATGCGTAGGATAGTTTTGCTCATGGATTTTCTATTTCCTTTAGGTTTAGTATATCACTTTATCATTTTTAATCATCTCAAAACTTACACCCATCTTTTAATCACCATTGTATGCCACAAAGAGTTCTCCACTCAATGGGAGTGTGAGTATTGGAACACTGAAAAGCCACTTTTTCAACTCCTTAAAGCGTAATTGACATTCATGAGTCCAAACAAACTTCACTGCCTTCCTTGTCATCATGGTCCATGGGATTTCGGATCTTAATAAGTTCATAAAAATTGTTTGATTATACTTGGTTAGACCTAGAAATCAACAAATATCTGTTATAGATGTTTGCCTAGACCACTCTTCAATTTCCTTTTTCTTTGAAGGATCCATATATGTACCATTTTTGGAGATAACATGACATAATAATAAAACATCCTTCATTCAAAACAGACATTTATATTAAATTTCTTATAGTTCCTCCCTTTGTAAATTATTTTGCACAGTATTCAAACAATCCTCGGGTTCCTCCTTGCTCTTGGAGTATATCATAATATCCTCGATAAAGAGTACCAAAATTGTTTGAGATAATTTCTAAAGACCATATTCATTAAATACAAGAACGTTTATGTATAATTAGTGACTAAAAAGAAATAAATCTGAATTCATGGTGTCAATAACTTATTTCTAATGGAATCCTTGGAAATATCTTCCTTCCTAACCAATAATTGGTGATATCCCACCTGAACGTCCACCATAGATAAATTAATGGCCCCGCGAAGCTGATTGAAGAATTCATCTATTCATGTTATGGGATACTTGTTACTTATTTTGATTTTATTGAGATCACAATAATTAATATAGAATCTAATCGAATCATATTTCTTCTTGATGAGTAGGAATGGTGCAGCCTACGGTGGATCACTCGGGCATATAAAACCCGTCTCTAGTTTCTCATGTAACTTCTTAATAAACTCTTCTAGATATATAGAGGTATTTCTATAATGTGACATTGATATATTTATGGACCATGAATAAGATCAATTGAGAACTCAACATCTCGATCAAGAATATGTCTTTGAAATTATATAGGGAATACATTTGTGCAATCCCTCACAATGGACATATCTCTGAGAAGTACCATATTTTTTGTGTTAATCAATTGAGCTATACATGATTGATCATAAGGTAGTAATATCCACACATGAGAAAATTATTATAAAGGTGATTCATACTCGTATTTACCCATGTAATGAATTGGAGGATTCTTCAGAATGTGAAGAGTGATCTCCCATTCATAGTCATTGATGATGGTTTTGTATAAAGAGAGTCATTCCATGCCCAAGATAACATCAGAATCCACTCAAGGAACTATGAAAATATTTTCTAGGAGGATCCATCCACAATGATTTATTGTTATTCAGTTATAATCCTTGGATTCAACTATTACCCCATTCCTTGTTCTCATATATAACTTATCCTCAAAATTTTGAGGTGATTTTTGAATAGTTCAACTAATCTTGAAAGATATGAAAGAGTTCATAGAAAGAGAATAAAAAAGTATGATCACTATTCATGAATTAATTACTTGATTACCAATCACCATTTAACTTTTTGGATCCTCCGTAGTAGTAGTGATAACATAATACCTTCTTGTTTCCTTGGACGTTGTCATTGATTGCCCCCAAAAATCCGTGGCTCAGGTAAATTGTTCACACAATTCCCACTCTCCTTGTAGTTTTATCACTGAATTATGGGCTGATAATTGATCTGAACCTTCCTTTATTCTTCCACCATAGAGTAATTCTCTATATTTATTTAGTATTACTTTTATATATATCCAATATTTCCACATTTGAAACAATTCATGCTTTCTTTTATACAGTTTCTGGGATGATTCTTCCCATAATTTTAACATTTGGTATGTTTAAGCTTCTTTCCATCATGGGATTTATTTTTCAAACCACCCATTATAGACTTCATTTCCACTTTTTGTTTTCTGGCCCATGAGACCACTGGGAGTCTCTGATCTAAATTTCATCATTATGGGCACAACGAAAAATTTCCACATAACTGTCAAAGTCTTGAATTGCCAACCCTTTTCACAGACTCAGCATTAGTCTTCTAAATATACAATCCACCTGGCATTCGGTGTTCCTGACAATTTCGGAGGCATGTATTACATGCCTTGTCATGTTTTCTTAATAAACCCTTATACACACATCCTCATTCTACTTGTTTCTATGAAACTCTCTTTCCATCTTGAAATGGATGGTTTGGGTAAAAAATATTTATAGAAAAACATTTTCTTGAGTTTTTCCCAATTCATAGAATAAATTCCATCATTGGCCATTGTATTCTTGATCAGTGTCCACCACCGATCATCTTCCCAATCAAAATAGTAGACAACTAGTACAAATTTATCTTCTTTTGTGCAATAGAGGGAAGAGAATATTGTTTCAATGGAGTTAATTCACCATTCCATGAGGAGGGGATCAGAATATCCACTAAACATGGAAGTTCATCGCCTAATAAGGGATTTAACTACAACATGATCGTTCCATGTGGGAGGAGGTTGTTCCATGTTATTAAATTATTATTATTAACATGAACTAGCTGAGAAGGTATTTCCATGATGTTTTTACCTCCTGCTACAATCATATTTTTCATATCATTAGAGAAATATTCTCATTCCCGTAAAATTTATTTAGGACATGTGTTATTCTATTTCCCTCTATTCACTACGAAACTAAAATTATACTTTTAGTTCCTGAATACATAGTTATTAATCATATGAAGGAGGATTTGAACATAAAAGGATAACATTTTAGTAAAGAATTATATTCTAACTTGTGATTCCCTATTATTAATTCTAGGATATACTTGATCTATTTATTAAATTATATTCTTACGGGCTCTTTTAATTCCCTTAAAAATTGTTCTTACTGATCTCATGCATTTTCTAAAGCATATCCCCCAAGAGAGTCAAACCAAGAGTGAATCAAGGGCCATTTTCATACATCAGTTACCATTCATGTATAGATCAAAGTGGTGTTTTTGGGTTTTACTCCTAGATACATCTATTCTAAAGCCAACTCTGCCTAATTTTATCCAAACATGGAAGCATTTTCTTGATATACCATGTCCTCTATACTTACACAAATTTAGGGATGTTTTCATATACATAGTATCATCCTTTATGTTCTTACAAATGTTCTCTATTCCTAATCTCCAAAAAAGAACTAGAACATCCTCTGATTCCCACTATAGAAGACCTATCCTTTTACACATATCATTACATGATTTTAAGCATAATAAAAAAATCATATTATAATCCAGGGATCGTGAGGTTTACTATCATAGAAGACTAGGTACATAAAAATCAAACCATGGGACTAAATAAAACATTTTTTTATTTAATCTTAATATGGAGATCCTAACTTCCATTGTGCTCATACATCCTCATAGGATGACATGGGGATAAAATGAACAAATGAATGAGATAAGAGACCAATACGGGAAGAATAATATTAATTATGCCTTAACACATGGGTTAGTAGGGATGACATATTTATATAATAATGCATGGTGCCTGAGAAATCCTAACATATAAACCTTGTTTCATATAAACCTAGATTTATAATAATTTCTAAGAAAAATAAAACTTTACTTTAGCATGGTTTAATGCTCATTGCACATAGAGGAGCATAAGTCAAGGTTAACCACCAAGAGGGTTGAACTTGAGAGCGCAAATCAAGGATAGCTTCCACGACCGTTTCACATAATTTCTCATGGGACTCAAAATTACCCAATGCATTGGATATATATATAGGTTCAACCATATTAACATGTTCATTAATATGATATCCACATAATTATTCATACATAATAAGTCATACATAAACATAAGTGTACTCATAGTGTTAAATGGGTATTATAATAATGTCATAAAGCATAATGAATGGATGTATCATACAAGTATTCATGAAAAAAATGAATTTTATAAATAATGAAAATTCATAAGGTATAATTTTAATATATCTTAATAATTGATGTAAATTATAATTTATAACATGTAAATGATTTTTTACGAAACATTAAAATTAAAACAAATTGTTGTAGTTTAATGAAAATATCAAATATCAATTAAAACACAAAAGGGGAAAATAGATTGAATAAAACCATAAATGAACAAAGATTTTTTAAAAGATAAAAATATTGGTTTTATAAAAACAACTCTTTCTTAAAAACTGATGGTATAGTGTACTTGAAATTGGATAACAAATCGAGAAATTCCCTTAAATTGGGTTTTCTTATCGGGAAGTACTGAGGAGGGAATCCCATAGAAGCATGTACATGCCGAAATGATAATTATTAAGGGATAATGATAAATATTTTTAGACATATAAACAATATTATAATATTTATATAAACATTTAATAGGATTTCATTTGGGTAATAAGAGAGTACGAATAACCAAAAGAATAATAGAGGTTCAGGTAGAATCCCTTACCATAAGTCTGAAGGTGTTCCCCTATTGATATTAATGACATGAATAATAAAATTAGGTTCATTAATTAATAATTAAAAAACCTAATTTTCAATTATTTTATTTATTATAACCTTTTGAGTTCAGTCATAATAATTTTTATAGGTTATGAGGTTCACATTTATTGTTCGGGTCCGTTTATTTCATGATTGGTTTAATTATAAACATGAATGGATAATCATGTTAAATCAGAATGGTTTCCTATAATTTTAGTTATACTTTATTATTTATAATTAATAAGTTCAAATGGTTGTAAATTTAATTTGGTTACTTGATTGATGTTGAATCCTTATATAAAACATTAGTGATAACTATTTGGGTTTATTGGTCTTTTTTATCACAACAAAAACATTTTGATTTATAAATAAAATCCATTTAAAAAAAATGAATTTAGAAAAATATATAAAGAATAATACATATATTAGAGTCATTTTTGACAATTAGTATGGTTTTATTTCTGGAACTGAAGATAGTAATGGAAATTGAAAACCCATCGTCCATGAATGTGGTAAATTAACACATCTTAGTTGGTGTCTTTACTTCTTGTATGAAATAATTGTAAAGGAAAGATGATAATAACTTATTACATTATAATAAAAACATTCTAGTACATATATGGCACACTATTTTTCATAATATTTTGATTTTTTGAGTTATAGATATAAAACAAGAAAATGGATCATGAAAAGAAATAAAATAATTGAAAAGAGGAATTTACATCTTGAATTAATCTTCTGTGAGACACTATGAGGGGTAATGGATTTGTTATTATAAGGATTTAATGGGTTGATGGATGTGGGGGAGGATATTTTAGTGATAATTGAGTAGAATTTTGTAAATAGACAAGGATTTATTGGAGAGAAGATAATAGGGGAGTGTTCGTGGTTTTTACAGTGGATGGGAGGAGGGTTTTCATAATATTTTTATCATTAGTTTATTATTTTCCCATTAAAAAATTAATATAAATGATTATTGTAAAAAAACAGTAATATTAGCATGTGAGTTAGATCTAAATGCCATTTACATCATCCATGACTCATGCATGATGCAATAATTCATGTTTTAGATTTTATCGTAAATTAAAATATATTACTATTCACTAAAATTCTAGTATTTTAGTAAAATTCATAATGTTATCCCTAACAATTTGTGGATGTGTAGAATATAAATATTAACTAATTTTTTTTCATTATTTATTTTCATATTTGGTAAATTTAATTTTTAAATAATGTCATCATATAATTGAAAAATACATATTTTAACATTATAAATGAAATTATAATATATATAAAACTAACTAAGGTCTCATAAAGTTATCCTATAATCGTAAAACCTAAAGACAATAATTTATGAATACATTTTATGAAAATAAATTTTCATTTCAAATTAATAAATTATTCATAAATTTTTAATTTAATTTTATGAATAATAAAAATACCAACACTATCATAATGTCACATATATGATGGATAACTTTTATTTATACTTTCATTGGTATGGTTACTATTTACATGGACAATAAACTATTCATAAGGGTCATATTACTATTTATAAGGGTGAAATTACTAATTTTTAGGGTCAATTATTATTCAATAAAATTATGTTTTTTTATCGGACTCTAGACAACTTACTTATCACAACCATGTATGGTATATTTTCGATATTCAAAACCCTAAAGTTATAATATTATGTTTTATGGTAACATGGTACTTAGCAGTTCATTTAGTTTTAATTTAGAGTGATTGTAACGCCCGAGACTTTTATGAGAAATATTTTGATTTTATCAAAGGAATCTTTCACAACACACAACACTAGCTTGGCTTGCTTTACACACAACCACAGCCTTCCTCAATATATTGTGTCGTACGCAATACCGAGTTTCACTAAACAACGACATGCTATTAAAATATTATTAAAACTAGCTGTTATGAATAGTAATAACAACTTTTTGAAATTTTATAAATTTTATTTTTCAAAATGGACATCATTTTTGGATTCGGAATATCGAAATTAGCCTAGGGTTAAATTTTGGTATTTTTCTGAAAACATTCAATTTTTGATGAATAGTGAAACCACTAAGTGGTAGTTAAAAAAACTGAATTTTTCATAAAACTTAATTTTACCGCTTCTGTGAGTGAAATTTCGAAAATCTGAGATACACGGATAATATCAAGGACTAAAATGTGGTTCAATGAGATGAAAATATTTTTTGGTGAATAGTAACTTTTTCCTTTTTTTACCACGGTTAAAACTAAATAGGGTGATTAAGGGTAAAAGTGTTTTTAATATTACCCTAACACATATCCTAATTCTATTGGATATGTGTAATTCGACCAAAATCAACCTTAGGAATAAAATATAACCATTTAGGCCCACTTGGATTAGATTAGGAAATTTATTATCAATTTATTTAAAAAAGGGTTAAAATAGTTAAAATCAATGTTTAATAAATAAATAATTTTCAATATGGAGTTATACATAAGATAAATTCGACTATAAATATTCAATAGAAATCTGAAATGATTTCCAACATAATGGTATTTTATTTATAATTTTTAGACATTAAATAATTTAATTTATTTATGACACAACGATGATGCAATAATGATCTTATTAATGAAATATTGACATAATTGATGTTATAAATACCCAAATAAATGTAATTTGAGTCTTTTTATGATTTACACTAAATTTCTAGGTTAATATGACAAGTTATTAGTGATTTAATTAACTTTTTTTGAACTAATCATTCTCTTATTATTTTCACAAAAATTAATTACTAAATAGTTTCAAAATTGACATAAAATAGTTTTTAAAACAAATATTATATTATTAATTGTTATTTTATTCCTAAAAATCTAGGGTTCGGCCAAATTACTTATATAAAGTTTTATATATTAATAATAAACATCTTGGGGTTTGTTTGGCTTGATATAGTATGTTTATTAACCTTATAGTGTAAGAAAACAAGAAGACACTGTAAAAGATAAATTATCTAACTTAAAGTTAAATCTAAATGATAAGGTTAAAATTGATACCTAAACTTGTCTAAATTCTATTGGATGAGAGGATTTCGACCCATACCCACCTTTTCTTCGAAATATATCAATTTTGATCTATTAAAACCCGAATTTGACTTTATAATAAAATAATATTTTTTGTTATTCCAAAGGTGCCCCTCTCCTCCCTTAAAAAGGGGCACCTCCTCCCACTCTTCATCACACCAATTTGAGCCTTCAATCTCAGCCAACCCCTGCCGATTTCCACTCTCCACTTCCCTAGAGACATCCTATAGGTCCTGGTATTCTTCAAAGACAAATTTTAGTGCCCTAAAAGGAGGTCTCAAAGAATCGCTTCAAAGAAGAGGTAATGTCCGTTACCGATTCTTTCATCTTTGTTTCTTCTTCCACTTCTTCTTATTTAGTTGTTTAATTATGAAGTAATAACATCAGTATCAATAATATAATGATATGTTATTATAATTATAAAAACAACCCTATTCCACCTTCTATCCATCCTACAGAAAACGAAATCGCCGCGCGTGCGTACGTACAGAATATCGTCTCCACGTCATGGTGTAATCTATTTTCCACCACCACCTTACTTGGATGGGTATAATGGTGTAAATAATGACTATATATGATTATTTTCAAGTGATATTGATTCTGAAATATTATATATACACTCCAATACAATTCCACAATCATGGAAATGATATCATCGCTCGTGCGTACGTATGGAATACCGTCTCCACTATGTGATGCGACTCGTTATACATGATCTTCATTGCATAATGATTATATAAAGAATTGAATGAATGAATATGATATATATTACGATAGTAAAATTCTTTAAATGAGGTATCTATAACCTAAAAAGAAAAATAAGAATTTATTCGACAAAACACGCATAAGAACAAAAAGTAATAAACACCCGAATAACAAGTATCAATGAAATATTACTAATAATAAGCTAAGAATATGACCGTATATGATATCATAAAAATAAGTATGATTCTAGAATAAGTCAATAACATTATTTAAATAATTATACTGGAGGTTCGGACACTTACGAAGCAAATCAGACCTAAGGTAAGGGAAATATCACAATCTCATTTTTATCCGATATTGTTTATACCTTGAAATTTACTGGGGTGTATTTTATCAGCCACATCCATGTTTCCTGGATATGTAATATTGTTTCCATCCACCTACAATTGTTTAAATCCAATTATACCCTTCGGTGAGTTTTTAGTAAATGATTTGAAAGGAATCTTTTGTCGTTTTTCGTACGAGGTACTTTTTGTCTTTTCCGAAAAAAGTACAAGAAGGATGTTTTTTTAACTTATACGGCATGAATGGATTTTTAAAACATTATTTTCAAGAAGCTTCCTTTAATATTTTTCATGTTTATTTTTAATCAACTTCTTTTAGTTTAAAATTTTATGACATGTTAAGAAAGGAAAATGTTTTTGAAGTAGAAAGGATATTTTCCTCGAGATTGGAGTTCAATTGTTTTATCAAAATTATTTTCCATCTAAGATTATATAGGTTTCTGTTTCTATACCTATTATTACATTTATTTTATTATGTTGTGATGGAATTATTTTTATGAATTCATTTATCTTATATGAATTGTTTTATGGTGTCACGATGTTTAATATTCCCATTTTTATTACATGGGTTATGCTATGATGTATGGTTTATGATTTTGTGGCACACATAAGAATAGTGTCATTATGAGATGGGTGGGACCTATATCTCCCTCCAATCCATTGGGTAAAGATTTTATATCCATGAGATTGACATGGTTGGAACGGCAGGTTAAACCGGTTCAGTAAAATAGGACTGAAACGAGGATTGAACTCGGTTCAGAAATGGACTTTGTCCACTAAGATAGTCTTGTCCATGAGTCTTGACAAACAAGAAATGATTCTCTATGAGTATGTGTGTATTCTACAAAGTTTCATGTTTTATGTTATGATTAATGGGATTACATTTCACTACTATGATTTATCCCATGTTATGAAATTATGATCTCTTTTGGAGGTTAAGATTTCCAAAAGATATGTTCTTATGAATATGATGTGATTGATATTTCTTTTTTTACCCTTACTGAGCATTTGAGATCACCCTTTTTTATGTTTTCTTTCCTGATGTCAGGAAGAAGGTTATTAAGTAATATATGCCAAAAGGGACTATAGATATGATGAAATAAATGGGAGATATTGTAGACTCTTTATGAACCAGTTGTTTTTGTTTCCCATTTTCTAAAGACACTATACCTATATGGTCCTTTCCTGGTTTTATTAGATGTTGTAATAAGTGTGCTTCAATTTTGAAGTAATAAAAATTTATGTAAAGTATGAGTCGTTATTGTTGGTATCAGTGGAAAGGTATAGTCAACCTTTGGAAACTAGGTTGTGAAAGCCTTAGTAAGAACCCTAAGGATAAGTCTAAGCATTGAACACAATCATAGTGTTTTAGAAATGGCCATTAAGAACCTAGGATAAGACCTTATGTGTGAAATTTTATTCTTGATTATGTGGTTTTCCTATTATAATTAGTGTTTCTCACAATATTCTTCATGGTTTTAGTCAATGGCTGGAACCCGAAGGAACCGTGTTAATGCGGAATGCGACGGGCAATGCAATGATTGTCCCCCTGAGAAACCAAAGGTTATGGGAGCTGGAATGCAAAATCTTGTAGCCATGATCACGCAACATTCTCAAGCTATGAATCATGCAGGACTTCCAAACGAGCAAAGGAAGTAGCAACATTCTGTTGAATCCTTCATGAGGCAGCGTCCGCCTTCATTCAGCAGGTCTACTGATCCATTAGTTGCTGAACAATGGATTAGTACTACTGAAAAGATATTTTCAGTTCTTCAACGTTCTGAACATGATAAAGTCATCTTTGTAACACCCCAAGCTTCTACGGTACGCTTCTCTTTGAATAATGTGATAGCGTGTGTTGTACGCAACACCGAGTTCTAACACACCATAACCAATTAAACTAGCTGTTATGAATAGTAATTCCTACTTTTTGAAATTATATATATTTTATATTTTAAAATGGGCTTCATTTCTGGATTCGGAATATCGAATTTAGCCTAAGGTGAAATTTTGGTACTTTTCGGATAACATTCATATTTTGATGAATAGTGAAAATTACTAAATTTTAATTAAAAACAACTTTTTTAATCAAAATAATTAATAGTGATAAATTATGAATTTGAGTGGTTTTAAAGTATATTTAGAATATATTTTTACCATTTAATATAATGTTGGTCATTGTACATAATTGTACAATTAAACCGAACATAAACAAGTGTCAATCTTTTGATAGTTATTATCTCTTAAAAACACGCTTTTTGTTTTGACAGCGGGAATTAATTTTAAATTAATTTCTTCCACTTCTGTGTTTTGAATTTAGAAAAATGGATTCCATATTTGGAATCAGGATGTCCAAATTGTGTAAATAGGTAACTTTTATTTTTAGACATTTTGAATAATTACTGTGGTAAATATTTTATTTACCATTGTTAAGGGTAAATCTGGTAAATAAGGGTTAAAAAATAATATTATAATAATACTAAATTACCCTAAAACGTGTCCTAGCCTTATTGGATGATAAATGTTCGACCATATGCATCTTTGGGTCGATTTGGGGACCCCATGGTGCCACTTGTAGGTGATAGGGACACTTTATTTTAATTAAGTTAAAATGAATACAATGATGATGCAGTAATTACTAAAATAGTGAAAAATTAAATTAATTGATATTATAAATACGCAAATAAATATAATATGAAACTTTTAATGAATTAAACTCATTTTCTAGGATGATATTATATATTAGTATTGACTTAATTTACTTTTTTCGAAGTAATCAATCTATTATGAGTTTCAAAAAAATCAACTATTGAATAGTGTCAAAATTGACATAAAAGAGTTCTTAAAACAAATATTATATTATTAATTGATATTAAATTCCTAAAAATCTAAGGTTCGGCCAAAAGCCTTATATCATGATAGGTTCATCATTAATTTACCACTTGGGGGTCTCTTGGATGTATATAGTAAGTTTATTAACCATATTATATAAAAATACAAAGATACATTTTAAAAGTGAAACTAATTAACTTAGAGTTAATACATAAAGATAAGGTTAATATAAATATCCAAACATGTCTAAATTCTATTGGTTGAGTTTTTTTAGACCTATCCCCACCTTAATATTTAAATAATCAACTTTGGAGCCATTAGAAACCGAATATGAATTTATTATAAATTAATATTTCTAGCTTTTCCAAAGGTGCCCCTCATCCCTCTTATAAAAGGGCAGTCCTCCTCATTTTTTCACACCATCCAAGCCATTTGGTTCGGCCAAACTCTGCCCAAATACTCTCCCAACTTCCCTCACTACAACCTAGAGGCCTTATTTTGATCAGAAATCCAACCTAAGGAGCCCTTTTGATCAAATCAAAAGGAAGAACCCGAAGAAGAGGTAATGATTTCACCACCCTTTTTCCAAGTTCATTTCTTCTTCCACTTCTTCTTCCTTTGTTCTTACCATTCTAAAATAATAACTCCAGTATCATATATATATTGTGATGTTATTATAAATATGGTACAACCATATTCAGTATTCTATCCATCCTTTGAATAACATGTCACCATACGTTCGTACGTACAGCTTACTGTCTCCACGTCGTGGTGTAATTGTTATTCAATATACTATTATTTGGATGGGTATAATAATGATGTCTAACTCATGTAAATAATAAATAAAACATGTTAATGATTCTTTATATATGATATAACAACCATTTATATATTATTTTAATATCAAAAGAATGATATTGTCGCTCGTGCGTACGTACGGACTACCGTCTCCACGAACGCGATGAGATTCATTCTCCATCGTATCCATTCAAGTATAATTATCATTTGATGATTTAAAAATTATGTTTAAGGACTTGATATCATTCTGGATGTGAATAATATACCACCTATCCATTACAAATATGGCTTACACAACAAAACATATAAAAGAAAACAAGTATGTTAACACCCTAAACAACGATAATACTAAGATATTATTATCAAATAAATATTAAAAGATCATATATGATATCATAATTATGTATATGATTCTTGTATAATTTAATAAAAATTATTTCACCATTATACTGGAGGTTAACCTACCCCAACCAAGGAAAAGTACAAGGTAAGGGTTATTTCACAACCTCTTCATTATCCAAGGTTGTTTATATGTAATAATCTACTGGGATCTTTTTACCATCCACATCCATGTTTTCTTAAAAATGTATTTCAAAACATTTTTATTATTTAAAATAATATGGGTTAAAGTGATTTATACCCTTGTTTGACTTTTTATAAGAGGAATCTTTTCGTCGTTTTGAAAACAAGGTCCTTTTTAACCTTTTCGACAGAAATAAGGTAAGAATGTTTTTTTAACTTATACAGAGGATGTGGTTATTTTCCACCATTATAAAATCTACAAAGCTTTACTTACAAGCTTATAAGAATATTTTCAAAGAAAATGTTTTATTTTATATGGATCTTAAATGATTTCAAAATAGAAAGAGATATTTCTCTAAAAAGAGTTTTGATTTCATCTATGTCAACATCCTTTGATGGATTTTATGATTATTTGAAGTTGATTTATTATGATACAAAACTTCTATTTTGTATTGAAGGTTTTGTGATATGTTTGACTGTAGATGTGCTATTTTTATACCATTCATAATTTATGGTGAATTATTGACATTTCGTATGGTAGTTATGATACGAATGTTTATGTTATGTTTAAACCTTTTCATATGGGAATTCATTGGACTTAATATGTGACGGGTGGAGCCCGCTATAGCTCCTAGATGCATCGGTAGGTCTCATGAGACAAACTAGTGTCTTGGCACAAGGCCTTGACAAAATCTTATTTGTAGTCTTGGCATGAGGCCTTGGCTATGTGGTCATGATAGTCTGGCATTATGCATTCCAACATTATTAAAGTGGTTATTAATATTGCATGTGATTATTCTATTAGTAGAATATCCATGTGAACAAGTAAATGGAATTATTTCATTTTACTTTTTCCATACTATGTTTAAGTTCAAGTTTAAAATGCTTTTGTTTTAGTTATACATAGCCTTAAATGTTTATTCTTATTTATGAAAGTTTCTGGTATATTGTTATCCTTACTGGGCATTTGAGCTCACCCCTTTTCTATGTTTTATTTTTCCCAAGAAGTGAAGAAGTAAATTATGAATGACCTGTAGGGATATTATGTGGGGATATGAGTGTGGTTTATGGAGACAATATGTTGTTGTAGTAGTTTTTCATTTTATGATGTAATGTAAGACTTATGAATATATCTAGTGTTTCCAAGGCTACTAAACCAATCGGTCTTTCGAGATTTGATCTCTCTTGTGATCATGCCAATGTTATGTAATAATGCACCGACTCTGGGTAACTAGGGTCGGCGCTTTACAATCTTAGAAGTGTATCATTTGGAAGGTGATGATGATAAATGGTGGAATCTTATCAAGAATACGAGGAAAAGAGATTAAATTGAGTCCATGGAATGGGACGAGTTCAAGAACTTATTTTTCAATAAGTACATCCCTCATATTCTACGAACAATGATGGAGAAGGAGTTTCTTGAACTAAAGAAAAAGGATGATGAATCTATTGGTACCTATGAAGCAAATTTTACAAGACATGCAAGGTACGCTTCTGGAATTATTATCCAACCTGAGAGTAAGATCGATTGATTCTTTAGTGGCTTAAAACCAAGTCTTCGAAGGGCATTAGCCATAACAGACTTCAATAGCTACGAGGAAATCTTTCGATGTGCTCTCAAAGTTGCGATGGAGATTGGAGTAACCCATCAGTCACATGGGTTTGATAAGAAGAGAGAAATGGAATTCAATGGAAAATCAAAAGTGCACACTGAAAAGAAGATGAGATTTCCCTTATGCTCAAAGTGTGGAATGAAACATGGAGGTAGATGTCTTAAAGGGACAAGTAAATGTTTAAAATGTGGAAAGGAAGGTCATCGGGCATTTAAATGCCGCAATGATGGAAAGAAGATGTCTAATGATGCAAACAAAAGAAGGGACACACAGAATGAACCTACTACACTTCAATGTTTCAAGTGCAAGGAGATGGGGCATTATGCCAATAAATGCCCTAATCCAAGGGTTGTTGATGATGATCGACATCAACAAAATCTTAATTCTAAAGACAAAGGAAAGTCACATGAAATTTCTATCAGCGATGTGGAGTACGATAACGATTTGGTGAAAGGTACACTTACCATCCACTCTAAAGTAGAAAATGTTTTATTTGATTCTAGATCCACCCACTCTTTTATTTGTGAAGATTTTTATAAGGGTATCATCGTATTACCTCAACAATTAGATGTTGAATTAGCTGTGACAACACCTAATGGCACAACAGTCGCATCAAAAGTTTATAATTCTTCCCCGATTGAAGTTTGTGGGAAAGTGCTTCCTGAAAATCTTGTGATCCTTCCTATAGTGGAATTTGATGTGATTCTTGGCATGGATTGGATTTCTTTATATGGATATCATATCAATTTCCAAATAAGGGAAGTCACATTCCATATTCCAGATCAATCTATGATCATCTATCAATGCAAGGATGAACATAACCATCCAGTGGAAATTTATTCCATCTTATGGGTCTTGATTCCTCTAAAAGAATGTTATTTATCTCAAATGGTTGGTGAGAAACTCATGATTAATAATATTCCCATTGTACGGGAGTTTGATGAGGTCTTTCCGGAGGAATTGTCGGGTCTTCCACCATATCGTGAAGTTGTGTTTTGAATAGAACTCGTACCCGGTGCTTTGCTTATTTCAAAGACACCTTATAGAATGGCCCCAATTAAGTTGCAGGAATTGAAGAAGCAACTCCAAGAGAATCTTGATAAGGGATTCATACGCCCCAGTGCGTCCCCTTGGGGAGCACCTTTTCTGTTTGTTAAGAAGAAATATGGATCAACGAGACTCTGAATTGATTATTGAGAACTTAACAAGATCAATATCAAGAACAAATATCCTCTCCCGTGCATTGATGACTTATTTGAACAACTACGAGGAGCTCAATAATTTTCAAAGATTGATCTTCGTTCTGGGTATCATCAATTAAGGGTCAAAAGACAGGATATACCAAAGATGGATTTCCATACAAGGTAAGGACACTATGAATTTATAGTGATTCCGTTTGGTCTTACTAGTGCCCCTGATATCTTCATGGACATGATTAATAGAGTCATTAGAGACTATATTGATTAGTTTGTGGTAGTCTTTATAGATGATATTCTTGTATATTCAAAGAGGAGGGAAAAACATGAAGATCACTTGAGAATTATATTAAAGACCCTGATAAAGGAGATGCTTTATGCCAAATTTAACAAGTGTGAATTTTGGCTTCAAAAAATTTCATTTTTGGGTCACATAATATCAAAAGAGGGGATATTTGTGGATCTAGAAAAAATAGAGGTTATCAAAAGATGGTCGAGACCAAAATCAGTAACCGAGATCCGAAGTTTTCTTGGTTTGGTTAGATATTTTCGACGTTTTGTGAATGATTTTTCATGATTATCTAATCCACTCACTAGGTTGACTCGAAAAGGAGTTAAGTTTGTTTGGACGGAGGAATGTGGAGAGAATTTCAAGGAGTTGAAAAGAAGGTTATCCAGTGCACCTGTGGTCACACTGCCTTGTAGTGGAGAAAGGTTTGTGATCTACAGTGATGCATCCAAGAAGGGGATGGGGTGTGTTCTTATGGAAAATGATATGGTGACAGCTTATGCCTCACGACAGTTGAAAATCCATGAGCAAGATTACACAACACATGATTTGGAGTTAGCTGTGGTAATCTTTGCATTAATGATTTGGAAGAATTATCTATATGGAGAAAGGTGTGACATTTATACTAATCATAAAAGTATAAAGTATATTTTCCACAAAAGGAGCTGAATATGCGCCAAAGAAGATAGTTAGATCTGATTAAGGATTACGACTGCTCAATTCATTACCATCCTAGGAAAGAAAACAAGGTGGCAGATGCATTAATTCGACAAGACCATGCCATTTTATCCAGGATGAGGATCACAAAAGATCCAATATTTATGGATTTACAAAGGATGGATCTTGGAATTATAATGGAAGGGGGAAATCGTATCTTTCTCAAATTAATGTTCAACCATCTATACATGTGATGATTAAAGAGGCGCAGAAAGAAGATGTAGAGTTACAAAATAAGGTGAGAAATATTCTTGAATTCAACCTTGATTGTGATGGGATAATAAAGTTCAGGAATCGGGTTTGTGTTCCTACCATCCCCGAATTAAATAAGGATCTGCTGGATGAGGCTCATAGTTCATCATTCTCTATTCATCCTGTAAGCACGAAGATGTATAGGGAACTGAAATAGTACTTCTGGTTGGATGGCATGAAAAGAGATGTTGCTGAATATGTCTCTCGATGCTTGGTTTGTCAGCAAGTTAAAGCTGAGAGACAGAAGTCTAAGGGGATGTTACAACCATTACCCATACCAAAATGGAAATGGGATAACATCACTATGGACATTTTCACAGTACTTCCTAAAACATCCAAAGGCAATAATGCTATCTGGGTCATAGTTGACCGTCTTACAAAGTCTGCACACTTCATTGCTATTAGAGAAGATTTCTCTCTGGATCAGCTTTCTAGGATATATGTAAAGGAAGTGGTAAGATTTCATGGAGTACCACATTCTATTATATCTGATCGGGATCCGAGATTTACCTAAAAGTTCTGGGGAAGTCTTCAGCATACTCGGGATACATAGTTGAGTTTCAGCACTTCTTATCATCCTCAGACAGACGGTCAGTCTGAGAGAACAATTAAAACTCTAGAAGATATGTAGAGAGATTGCTCTATGGATTTAAAAGGTGGTTGGGATCAACACCTAACTTTGGTAGAATTTTCTTATAATAAAATCTTTCACTCCAGTATTCAGATGGCTCCTTATGAAGCTCTCCATGGAATGAAAAGCAGGACTTCAACATGATGGGATGAAGTTGTGGAAAGAAATCTATTAGGAGCTGATCTTGTTGATGAGATGGCAGAAAAGGTCTGATCTATTCAACAACACATAAGAGCATCTCAGAGTCAACAGAAAAGTTATGCCGACAACCGAAGAAAAGACCTAGAGTTTGAAGTGGGTGATAAAGTGTTCTTACAAATATCTCCCTGGAAGAGGGTCATGAGATTTGGAAAGAAGGGGAAGTTGAGCCCTAGATATATCGGTCCTTTCGAAATACTGGATCGTGCTGGAAAGGGAGCATACTGATTGGTGCTTCCACTGAATCTCTCTCAAGTTCATGATGTGTTCCATGTATCTCTCCTGAGAAAGTAAATACCTAATCCTTCACATGTACTCAGCTCAGAAGTTGTACCGCTGGAGAAAGATCTTTCTTATGAAGAACAACCGATAGAGATTCTGGATCATAGAGGAAAAGTCATACGAAACAAGACCACTCGCTTGGTGAATGTTTTATGGAGGAACCACCAATTAGAAGAAGCTACATTGGAGCTTGAGGATATTATGAGGGAGAGGTATCCTCATCCTTTTGATACAAAGTGAGGAATTTCGAAGGCGAAATTCATTTTAAGGGGGGTAGAATGTAACGCCCGATACTTTTATGAGAAATATTTTTTTTTATCAAAGGAATCTTTCACTACACACAACACTATCTTGGCTTTCTTTACACGCAACCGCGGCCTTCCCCAATAGATTGTGTCGTATGCAATACCGAGTTTCACTAAACTACAATATTCTATTAAAATATTACTAAAACTAGCTGTTATGAACAGTAATAACCACTTTTTGAAATTTTATAAATTTTATTTTTCAAAATGGACTTCATTTTTGGATTCTGAATATCGAAATTAGCCTAGGGGGAAATTTTGGTATTTTTCTGAAAACATTCAATTTTTGATGAATAGTGAAACCACTATGTGGTAGTTAAAAAAACTGAATTTTTCATAAAACTTAATTTTACCACTTCTGTGAGTGGAATTTAGAATATCCAAGAGACATGGTTAATATCAACGAATAAAATGTGGTTCAATGAGATGAAAATATTTTTTTGGTGAATAGTTACTTTTTACTTTTTTTAACCACGGATAAAAGTAAATAGGGTAATTAAGGGTAAAAGTGTTATTAATATTACCCTAAAACATGTCCTAATTCTATTGTATAAGTTTAATTCGACCAAAAACAACCTTAGGAATAAAATATGACCATTTAGGCCCACTGGGATTAGATTAGGACATTTATTATCAATTTATTTAAAGAAGGGTTAAAATAGTTAAATCAATGTTTAATAAATAAATAATTTTTAATATAGAGTTATACATAAGATAAATTCGACAATAAATATTAATTAGAAATCTGAAAATATTTCCAACATAATTGTATTTTATTTATAATTTTTAGACATTAAATAATTTAATTTATTTATGACACAACGATGATGCAATAATTATCTTATTAATGAAATATTGACATAATTGATGTTATAAATACCCAAATAAATGTAATTTGAGACTTTTTATGAATTACAATAATTTTCTAGGTCAATATGACATGTTATTATTTATTTAAATAACTTTTTTCGAACTGATCATTTTGTTATGATTTTCACAAAAATCAATTACTAAATAGTGTCAAAATTGACATAAAATAGTTTTTAAAACAAATATTATATTATTAAAAGTTATTGTATTCCTAAAAATCTAAGTTTCGGCCAAATGACTTAAGTTAGGGTTATATATATTAATAATAAACAACTTGGGGTTCTTTTGGCTTGATATAGTATGTTTATTAACCATATAGTGTAAGAAAACAAGAAGACATGGTAAAAGTTAAATTATCTAACTTAATGTTAAATCAAAATGATAAGGTTAAAATTGATACCTAAACTTTTCTAAATTCTATTTGACGAAATTATTTCGACCCATACCCACCTTTTTTCTAAATATATCAATTTTGAGCTATTAAAAACCGAATTTGACTTTATAATAAAATAATATTTTTATTTATTCCAAAGGTGCCCCTCCCCTCCCTTATAAAAGGGAACCTCCTCCCTCTCTTCCTCACACCACTTTGATCCTTCAAGCTCGGCCAACCCCTACCAATTTCGTCTCTCCACTTCCCTAGAGACATCCTAGAGGTCATTTTCTTCTTTAAAGACCAATTTTAGTGTCCTAAAAGGAGGTCTCAAAGAAGCGCTTCAAAGAACTGGTAATGTCCGTTACCGATTCTTTCATCTTTATTTCTTCTTCCACTTCTTCTTCATTAGTTGTTTCATTATGAAGTAATAACATCAGTATCACTAATATAGTTATATGTAATTATAAGTATGAAACAACCATATTTCACCATCTATCCATCCTACAGAAAACGAAATCACCACGCGTGCGTACGTACAGAATATTGTCTCCACGCCGTGGTGTAATCTATTTTCCACCACCACCTTACTTAGATGAGTATAATGGTGTAAATAATCACTATATATGATTATTGTAAAGTGATATTTATTATGAAGTATTATATATACACTCTAATACAATTCCTCAATCATGGGAATGATATCATCGCTCGTGCGTACGTACGGAATATCGTCTCCACGATGTGATGCGACTCATTATACATGATCTTCATTGAATAATTATTATGTAAATTAATTGAATGAATTAATTATATATATTACACTAATAAAATTCTGAATGTTAGGTATCTATAACCTAAAAAGAAAAATAACAATTTATTCAACAAAACATGCATAAGAACAAAAAGTAATAAAAACCTGAATAACAAGTCGCAATGAAATATTACTAATAATAAGCTAAGAATATGACCATATATGATATCATAAAAATATGTATGATTCTGGAATAAGTCAATAATATTATTTAAATCATTATACAAGAGGTTCGGAAAATTATGAAGAAAATCAGACATATGGTAAGGGAAACATCACAATCTCATTTTTATCTGAGATTGTTTATACTTTGAAATTTACTGGGGTGTATTTTATCATCCACATCCTTGTTTCCTAGATATTTAATATTGTTTCCATACAACTACAATTGTTTAAATCCAATTTTACCCTTCGGTGAGTTTTTTGTAAAAGATATGAAAGGAATATTTTGTCGTTTTTCGTGCGAGGTACTTTTTGACTTTTCCGAAAAAAGTACGAGAAGAATGTTTTTTTAACTTATACGGCATGAATGGATTTTTAAAACATTATTTCCAAGAAAACTCTTTTAAAAGGTTTCATGTTTATTTTTAATCAACTTCTTTTAGTTAAAAATTTTATGACATGTTAAGAAAGGAAAATTTTTTTGAAGTAGAAAGGATATTTTCCTCAAGAATGGAGTTCAATTGTTTTATCAAAATTATTTTCCATCTAAGATAATATAGGTTTCATGTTTCTATCCCTATTATTACATTTATTTGATTATGTTGTGATGGAATTATTTTTATGAATTCCTTTATTGTATATGAATTGTTTTATGATGTCATGTTGTTTAAGAATCCCATTTTTATTACATGGGTTATGCAATGATGTATGATTTATGATTTTGTGGAACACATATGAATGGTATCATTATGAGATAGGTGGGAACTATATCTCCCTCCAATGCATTGGGTAAAGATTTTATATCTCATGAGATAGACATGGCTGGAACGGCAGTTTAAACCGGTTCAATAAAACAGGACTAAAACGATGAGTGAACTCAGTTCAGAAATGGACTTTGTCCACTAAGATAGTCTTGGACATGAGTCTTGACTAATAAGAAATGATTATCTATTATTATGTGTGTATGCCACAAAGTTTTAGGTTTTAAGTTATTATTATATGGATTACATTTCACTACTATGATTTAACCCATGTTATGAAATTATGATCTCTTTTGTAGGTTAAGATTTCCAAAAGATATGATCTTATTAATATGATGTGATTGATATTTCTTTTGTTTACCCTTACTGAGCATTTGAGCTCACCCTTTTGTATGTTTTATTTCCCCAGGTCAGGAACAAGGTTATTAAGTAAGATATGCCAAAAGGGACTATAGATATTATGAAATAAATGGGAGATAGTGTAGGCGCTTTATGAACCAGTTGTTTATGTTTCCCAGTTTCTAAAGACACTATACCTATACAGTCTTTTCCTGGTTTTGTTATAATTTGTAATAAGTGTGCTTCAATTTCAAAGTAATAACAATGTATGTAAAGTATGGGTCGTTATAGTGATTGTATGAAATAATTATAATAGGGGAATTTACATTGATTAAATATGCAGTTTATATAAAAAAATACTTGATGTTGAAGTAATTAAAAAGAGATAAACTCTAAAATAGAAATGAATATTTATAAATCAAATAATTACAAGGGGTAGTTAACCCACATGGAAAATTTTGAAATTTAAGGAGGGATATCAAGATCCCTTAAAGGATCTTGAGGAATGAATTTAATAATAATAAAATTATCATGATGGGAAGGTATTATTGGTACTTGATATAAAATATAATAATGTCATGTTTCATGCAAGGAAACAAGTTTCCATTCTAAGGAAGAATATTGAATTGTTTGTGAATAGAAGGATCACCAGAATACCAAACAAGGAACATAAGAATACACATTAAATTATGTTTTTATTATTTTATTAAGATGGAATACTAAAATAGAATTTTTTAATTGTAAGGTTGAATATTTAAGCATAAGATGAAAAATATATATGAGAAGTAATTAATACTTTTGGTATATTTTTTAATGGATAAAATTTATTTATAAATATTTTATAATAAAATAGAAGTATTTCTCAAAACATATATAAAGTAATGTTTTTAGTGATAAACAATGTTGTGAAATCATGATACTAAAGAATTAAATTATCATGATAAAAATATAAAATAGTCTTGTAATAATGAAATATTAGGATGATACGACATATCCAGGGGAACTTCATGATTATTAAAAACAAAATTATTAGAAGAAAAAAAATTGGTATGAATAATAGTGTTAAAAATTTTAAGAGTGGTGATATTTTTATAATGTAAATGGATTGATCCCATGTTTTTATTATTAGTAGAGATATAATCCCCACATTATGATAAATAATAATATCATTATGGATATTTAAAAAATTACGAGTTATAATTTTCTGAAATAATGATGTTATGAAGAAATTTATTCCTCAGTAATCCTAAATCTGAGGAAATAATATATTCATGAAGGATATACTATGTGTTGAAGGTCTTGGTCATGGTATCTTAAGTGTAAATAAATTATGTGATAGACAAAAATTTGTTATAATTTCCAAAATGACATGGGAATGTATTATTAATGGTAAAATACTAAATCATTATATATGCTTTATATATGAAAGGAAATATCTATATATTTAGTGGCATAGAGTATATGTGACTTTTTACCAAGGAAGATGAAAAAAAATTGAACAAAAAACATGGAAAATTAATCTAAAAATGCTTGGAATACTTTTTGAAAAATGATGGTTCATATAATATTAATATCTTAACAAGAAATCACACTCTAATATTCAATTTATTCTTCATGGGAATGCTTATTTTAAATAAATACATGATGAAGAACAATAATTAATCATGTTTATCATAATAGGTGAATATATATGTTTGCGGGTTGATTACTCAAACACCCATTCATGAAAAGGACACTATATATTCATTATTGCTGAAAATATAAGGATAGTTTGATTGATAGTGATAACTCATAAACGCAGGGTGTTTAATTTCATTACAATATATAATAGGAATGATGAGAAAATTATATGGAGGAAAATTATAAAATTTTTAATTGATAATTGTTTAAAATTTCTTAAGATCCAATTATAATATTTTCTAAAATATATAAGCTATGGAAACATGTTTTCTCTGTGATAATACATCATTAGAATTAAGTATTTTGATGGATAAGCAATATGATAATTATTTCATAGGAAATGGTTATAGATAAAAAATTACCATAGTGATTATTCAGGGAATTGGTATTTTCATAAGTCTATATAAAAAATCATTATTTATGTCTAAGGGGAGATAAATCTATATAATAGATGTGGCATGGGAAGAAAAAAAATCGAAATATTTTTTAATCATATAATGTAAATTTTTTGTTATAAATAAATATTATATCAATTAAATTTATCAATATATAAGGTATGTGGAAATTTTTCATTTATTTTTATCAATGTTCAATTTCTCTAACTTTTTAAATAAATTTCAAATAAAAATAATTGAATACATGATGTATTTTTGGTAATTAATGAGAATATTTTTCATCTATGTAGAGAAAAAATTTAAAACAATAGGTTTGAATTTTCTCAATTAATGGGTAGAAAAATATATTTGTGATAAATTAAATGAATTATTTGATGATGATAATATAACATTATGATCCCCAATGTTATGAAAATTGATTAGTTGAGCTTAAATTCTTAAAAAAAAATTTGGTGATAATATAGATTCACTGAAAACTACTAGGATGGGACCCCTAAATTAAATAATAATTTTTTCTCAATTTTCTCTTGATTTTATTCATAATACCAACAAATATAATTTTTTATTAATGTAAATGAATTAAAATATATATTTTTCTGAGAAAAACCATATGTGCGGGATTTTTTGGTGCAATAGAATCAGTATGCTGTAAAACCCAAATTATTATTTTCTATAATATTTTGATTAAATATGGCATGATAATTTAAAACAAAACATGACATATGTGAAAAGTATCATCACAAAATATAAAAGTTTACATATATAAAAAATTATTCTATAGAATTATTAGTCCTGATTCAATTTATCTTGGAAATTATTGTTCAAAGGATGTTCATTGTATTAATTGTGGATTTCAAGTCACATAGTTCTAAGAGAGTCATTAATGAATATTTCTACATTTCTATGTTTTTTCAATTTGTCCCAAAAAATGTTTAGAAAAAGGTCATATGATTAAAAGAATAATGAGATAAGTAATGATCCAAGACTATGGTATTACAAAAATATTCAATTTCTAATTTATCATAGATTTCAATGTCAAAGATAAGATCATATTTATTATATTAATAAATATTATTATTAATGGATAATGGTTATCACACCTTTTATGGAATAATATTTAATGTTTGAAATAAAATATAATCTACGTGCAATAACCTATGTATTTATGGAAAATTCGTTATAAAGGAAGTTTGAAATTTGTATCTAAGTGTAGGTACATTTTATGAAATTGGATTTCAATAGGAATTATGAGAGTTCCATAACCTATTAGAGGTGTTTATGAATTTTTTATTACATTTAAATTAAATATAAATATATTCATCTTATTTGTGAATGTATGGGGTTGTTGTAAAATTTGTGAATTTTTTCATGTACCATCTAGTATCTGACATCTCCGGTAGAGAGTTTGTAAACCATGGAGCACATCCATTTTCTCAATAGAACATCATTAGGTGGTTGGTTCCTCACCAGGTACTCGGTAGTGGCTTCCATGTAACTGATATATTTTGGGGTGGGTTTTTAACGGGGAAAATGGAAATTTGAAGAACATTATTTTAGACCAAAAGTCAATGGATTTTTCCCCCATTTCATTAACCAACAAGCGGGTCCTCCCCCGTTCCTCTCATTCCCACCCCCTTATACACCATTGATTATTGGGTATAAGAGATATTTTATTATCAGTTTCATTTTGGTAATAACTCAGACTCCTAACTCATTACATATTCATTCCTAGGATGCTACAAATTGTTAGTATTTTTTAAAAAGTGATTATGTGGTGATTTCACTATATCATGGTAGATCCATATCAATCTCTGGGGATTTAGGGTCTAGGTTCCTGAAGGTTTTGTGTGATGATGAATTTGTGTTACTGATTATTAATGATTAATATGATTATCACCTATTATTTTTCAAATGTTTATCCCCCAATTTCCATATAAATTAAGAATAAATTATATGATAATTCTTGGGGGCTTTCTCACAAAGGCAATGTGGGTGTGTCGTGGACCTATTCATTTCATTAATTACAGTTTTTATCTAGTTTAACTAAATTATTTATTCAAACTTATTTCCCATTGAGATAAATGGTTTGATTAATCATTATTTTCAAATTTAATTAATTCATTTTTTTTAATGATTAATGTTTTTGTCATTGTAGTTTAGATAGGGGATTTGAACATTTTCATGGATTTGGGTAGGATAGGATATATATTTGTGAGTTTGTATTGGGGATTTAATCTCCAATATGGATGCAGGTGGTTCATATAATACCTAACCTCATTTATATTGATTCATAACCACATATACAAGCTTGGGTATTCTGTTTTATATACAATGGATAGATACCATGAGTGGACTACGTGGAGAATTATATTTCATAATGCCTCCCATAATCAATTGATTTACATCATTATGTGTTGATGTAATGGGATTCTCTGAAATAACCACGAGGGAATGAATTTCATATTCAGTTATGAGAGGCTTGGGGTATGTCTCATGGCTATAATGAGTCAGATTTATCCTAGGATAGACCACCTAGGGAGGTTCTAATAGGCATGATTATTTTAGGTATGTGGTCTATGAGTCGGATGTCCATATGTGTAGCTTATGGTTGAGAGTACCCCCTTGAGGGTTGGTTCAAGCCTTTATACATATGTTTTTTGTGAAATTTCCTTTAGGGTTTTTTTAGTGTGACATGGAGGGTTTCCACCAACTGACATGATTTATAGATCTTATTTGGGAGAAGTTTGATAGTAACCAAGAATAGTTGCGAGAATTATATTGTTGATAAAGAAATGAGTTTCCAAAAGGCCTAAATGGTGTGGGTTTTGAATGGTCCAATGGGAATGTGGCCAATACCTTGACATGGGAATTAGACGAGGGTTGGGCCAAGATTCATGAGATGAGATTGAGGCAAGGCATCCATTTGGTGGGATTTTTTTAATATAGTATGTATAATATTATCTATTATAATACACTTGGGTTGTGATACTAGATTATATTGGATTAATTTTGAGTATTTTTTGGCATCCAATTGAGTTTTGGTATTGGATATTGTTTCCAACGCTTTTTTCGGGGCACACACATCCGTCATGTAGGGGGTGCACTGTTGTTACCCTGCATTCCCAGTTTCCAATGGTTTGAGACATCCTCTAATTATTTAGGGATGCCAGCTCATTGATCGAAATAGGATGATGGGATGTCGGTTCTCCATTCCGTGGATTCCACCTCGGAGTTCGTCAAATATTCAGTTTCTCCCTTATACATTTAAGACACAGTTTTTGAATACCTTTCTGGCACCGTATCTTCATGCACACGAGTTAATTATGCCACTTCTCTTAGGAGCTTCCAAGGGGATCGTTCCGGGCAGCAACCTTCGGTTAGGAGATTACTCACTTTGGGGCATCACTGGTGTGTCATGATGTTGGGGATTGTCATGTTTGTCTTCTTTCCTTTATTGTAGGGATTCTCGAGAGTGCGGAAGCCCGATGAATTCAACATCAATTGCTAGAAATTGTATGCCACAGGCATGCATCTGAGGTTTTCCTCAACATCCAATGTTTAACAATGGGTATGCCGGAATTCTAACGTCCAACGTGATGTGGTGAACCAGGTAAGAATCAGGATGGATGATGGATTTTCGCGTGATCCTCGAAGAGACTTCCTATGTATCCCTATTGTAGGGAATCAATGTTCATGTAGTTAGATGATATGGTGGGACACCTGAGGAGGAAGCCAGTGAGAATGGACGCATGGATGGGACCAGAAAAAATTTGAACCTCCATGTTTGGGAATGAGCTTCCTGATACACATAGGATTGAGGGAAAGGTCAGTTTGAGACATGAGTGATGGTCTTGAACCTTGTGGAGGCCTCCTATGTATCCTCGTGGTAGGGAATCAAAGTCTTCGTAGTTCAGGTGGTGACTATTGTTTAACGTCATGTGGTAGAGGCCAGGGGCTTACACTGTGAGGTGGCCCAAGGTGATGGCGAAACGACGTGAATGGGGTCGGAATGACCAGGTGCTAAGTATGAACCTCGTGGATTCTTCCTACGTACCATGCCATAGCATGGATCAATGTCCCCATAGTTCGGGTGGATTTCAATTTAACATCATGCGGGATGAGGGAATTTGGGGCTTACGTTCTGAAGAAGCCCACGAATATGGGATCGGTGAACCGACGTGAAGATAGACAAGGGGTCCAGATGGATTGGATCTTACACACTGAGACAGTCCAAGTGGGAAATGGGTATTGGAACACCAACACGGAGACGGTCAGGGCCAATGGTTTTTTGGGCTTAAACCTCATGGAGGATTCCTATGTACCATGCCTTAGCACAGATCAAAGTATCCGTAGTTTGGGTTGGATGGGGATTACACTCTGAGACAGCCCATGGTGGTGGGGCTTGAACTGATGTGAAGACGGACCTGGGGTCCAGATGGATTGGAGGTTATGCTCTGAGACGGACCATGGTTGTGAAGCTTTAACCTCGTGGAGGCTTCCTACGTACCATGCCTTAGCACGGATCAAAGTCCTTGTGGTTCAGGTGTACAGTTTAACCTCTTGCAGTATGAGGGTATTTGTGGCATACACTCTGAGGAAGCCCATGGTGGTCATGGTCAATTCGTTCTCTATGCCCACGTGAGTCATGCTCTGAGTGAGAAAAAAGAGATAGTAGAGACCTAATGATCACGTCATGAAGGGTGTGTCTATGGGAAACAAAGAGGGGCTTATGCGTTGAGCATCCCATGGTTCTGGGAATTACTCCAGGATGGAGGCTTGAGGGAGAAAAAGTGTAGCAGGAGAGGGATCTTGCAGCCAGGAAGAGAGGAGGAGTCCCATTCCATATCATGCCCTCCACAAGCTCTAACACTGAAGAAGTGAAGAGGATCAGGGGTGATGTCTCCAAAATGGAAAGTTAGGGGCCTACACCAAGGTGGCTTCTCTTCCCCACAGACAAACGACACTCCAATAAATCACCACCTTGGAGGGATGACCCCATCAACCCCATGGAGACGAGTGGGCGTGGAGAATGTCCAAGGTGGGGGGACCCTGCGTGCGAGGCACGAGTTTAGGTCACAGTTTAACGTCACGTGTTGAGGACGAGTTACATGGCAGTTTAACATCCTGCCGCTCAGACAAGATGGGTTGGATCTGCACCCCTAGGACTTAAATAAGCGGTACCCTCTACCCCTTTTGGAAGGGAAGGAATCGGCAAGGAAGTAAAGAGGAGGTGTCGCGGAGTGGCATTGCTGAATGGGGATTACGCTAAGAAGCTGCCCAAGTGCCACTAAGGAGTGGCAACGATGGATGGGGCTTACGCGTGGAAGCAACCCATAATGTCTTCCTCATGTCTGGACATGAGGGAATCCCAACTCACTAGTGGGTTGAGGTATATTATTGAGGCCTACAACTATGCACTAGTGTACAAGAGGGATAATTCCATGGGTGTTGGAATCGACCCGAACAAAGTGAGATAAAAAGTGTGAATCACATGCCTAGCATTCATAATGTAATGAGAGTGTCATGGAGATAGAGGATAACTGTTGACCACGTTGAAACACAGTATCCATATCATGTTAGCCAAAAATAGGGATAAACAAATGAGGTTCGACTGCTGACCGTGTTCTAAACACAAGACCCGACTCAATGTGTCACCCATAGTCATCCGGGGCATTGGCCCAGGACGTTAGGTGAGCCAATGCGGCATGGGACCAGGCCATTATGGGGTCCCTTCAGACATGGAATTGGATGCAGGCCCGAATGAAGGACACGCAAAGCATGAGGTAGAGTGAAGGAATTTTGGAACGGATTCCATCTCTCTTGATATAATGTCACTATAATCATGGAATTAGGAAGCTTATGCTTGTCACATAAGGCATCTCTTGTTTGGATAAAGAGGTATCCTATGTTTTGAACATTGGGATTACTACAATTTAAAGTAATGTAGATATGACTAATGGCATCTCATGCTTGGAGCATAAGGAATCTCGTGTTAGAAGCAAGAGTCATCCATTGGGAGTACGTCAACACACGACATAGGAAACGAACCAAGAGGAATACGTCATCTCAAGGTGTTTCATGGTGTACGGAGGAGTATCCCAAATCATGGTATTCCATAGGTGGAAGGTTGGTGCGCATTAGGGTGGAATGGAAAATCTTGACGTCCCGGCCCAAAATATTAGCGTTGAGACTCTCCATTTTTCATGGTTGTCAATGACGGTAGCGAAGGGACCAGCCCGGAGGGCTAGGACCGAAGCCCTGTAGGGACACCTAGCGGGGGTGAGGGGGCACAGGACCGTCGGTATGGACCAGCGGGCACAATCCTATATACCGTTGTCCGTAATAGGAGTGACATGCATGATAGGCTGCATGAAATAAGGAAGGCATGCATGCAATAGGGTAGGCATGCACACAATAAGGGAGGCATGCAAGCAATAGGTCAGTCATGCATGAAATTGAGGCTGTTGCGCGGAAAATAATGGGTCAACATGAAATCAGTGTTGCATGTGTGAAATAGGGGGCTGAGGTTTTGCGTGCGACTTGAATGGATTGCGTGCAAAGGAAGGTATTACGCGCAAAGGAAGGGATTGCATGAAAATTACGGGATTTCACTTAAGGGGTGGACCACAAAGGGGTTCAATTTTAGTCTAATCCATGGGCATCTCGCACAAAGGCGGACCCCGGGGCGACATGGCGTGAAAAATAACCATACCTGATGGCCTTAATGTGCACACGCGAAAGGCGATTTTCACGCACGAGAGGCAGTTCGAATTTTTTGGCCCTGAAAAGGAAGGGGGTTGACTTGTAATTATAGGAATCTGGTGGTGCATAATCCTGGGCTGCATGTAATCATTACGCGACAGAGGCTGCAGCATGAAAGATCAACCGCGCGGGGCGGGGGCGCGAAATTATTTCTCACCGGCTTCGGGACTCTTCGTGAATCTAGATCCTTTCCAAGTGGGAAAACATTTTTCGCGTGCCTAAACCTTTTATTCATGCAACACTTCTGAGCCCTTCGGACCGGTCCTCCGGGTCCAAAATATGATTTCTCTTTGTCATTTCGGATCATTCTCCAGCACTTATGCACTTTTTATCATCTACATATATTATTCATTGATATTTTTTATTGGATGATTTTTTTGATAATTAGATAGTTTTAATATTGTTATAGGATTTATAATGCATAGATAATTACTTATGGAGTATAGATATCACTAAAAAATTTAATGGGACCTCTGTAAAAATAATTTGGGATAAAGAAAAAGTGGTCAAACTTCAAGTTAGACAACTAGATTAAGCAAAGTTTTAGGTTATAAAAATATAAATGGTTCATTTGATAATGGAGGGAATACATGTTTAATATATAAAAAAATTTGTTTCTATGTTTTTAGAACATATCTAGTGATGGGTGATCAGTTAGGATAAGTGCTTATACTATAGGGTGGAACCACAAGTTAACAACAAGCAGAAAATGCCATGTCCAAGCATATTATGTGGTGGTTAAATAATGAATTTTTTTTTCAGGATTTCATGAGTGGTGGAATATTCAAATATTTTATCCACATAATGATTTGCATTGATGTCTTCTTTAATAAAATTTTGTCAAAATTACACAACATTTGGAACCCTCATGACATTGAAAAAACTAAACGATAAAACGTGGATAGTCTAACATTTTGATCTTGTGAAAGAGATGCCAGGGTTTAATGTGTTTGTTCTTTGTTACCCATTTTGTGTTTCATCATAAAAGATACATTTGAGGTAAATTAGGTTTGGAATGATAGTTTATTGTTTGGGTTCAATGTCTTGTAATATAATTTACATCAGGTTCACCCTTATTGTTCTTAATAGAAGCTCCCATTGGTTCCCACATCCAAAACATGGTATAGAACAACTTTTCCATAGAAGGTGGCTTGATGTAGTTTTAGGCCCAATGACACTTAAGAACACATATTAGTAAATATTATTAGAGGTCATTATCATCAAACCCTTTTGGGAGGAATGTTTTCCTACTTCGGGGCACTCTTATAATTATAAGAAATGTTCATTAATGTATGCATAATCCCGATATGTAACTGGTTACCCTAAAAATAAACATTGATTAAATTATCTTATATGTGAAGGAAACTCATTTAGTGAGTACATATGTACATATTTGAGGTTATTCATCAATTTACCCTAATGTTTAGTTACTTTTATATCCATATCCTATTACCAAGATCTCTATAGATTATATTCATACAGGGAGTCAATTAATATGACAAGGATGAGATTGAACCTCTATGAGGTGTCCTGCATATCCTTCTTATAATTTAAATAATTACCCACATAGTTCATTAAACCCGTGCAAATTAATGTCATGAGAAAATGAATTATACGAGGCAACATAGGGACTCGGTACATGAGGCCAAAGCAGAATTTGTAGTCAAATATATATTGGTTATAGTAGAAATAAATGTCATCATATTTCAATAATTCCATTGAGACTATTCAGAATATAGATTCCCAAATATGGTAGTAGTTGTATCATTCCACTAATAATGGTATACACACTAATGTATCCTAGTATTGTGGAGATTCATGATGTGAATGATATGATCATTACGATTCCCTAAGACCACGTGATCTATAATCGGTGTCAGAAATAAGGGGTGGAAATTAATCAGTCCCACTTAAAATAGATGAAGTATTTATGTACTTGAAAAAACATTAAATTTTTCAAATGGATCTTAGACCATAAATAAGGTATCCTATATATCATAGTTATTGCATGAATCTAATTTCTCATTATTCGGTTTACTCACTAGTCTAATGATGGATGTGGTAGAATGATCATACCATTTGAATGATTGGGTCCCAATGGATGATATGTCTGAGATATAGGGGAATTGCACTGATTTTTATTCCTATTTGAGATAGGTCCTTATGATGGTATACTACATATACTGATAGTTATAAGAATCCGAGTCATTGTTGTTCAGCTAATGAGGGATTACACACTGAGGTAGCACTGTTTTGTAGGACATATATATTTTTTATTTGTTTGGGGATTACACAATATGTCATCCCTGGTAAGTGGTATATATAATGTTATAACATTTTTCGGGTATTAAACTGTGAGGTTTCACTAGTATGTTCTATGGATAGGTTTATGATGTCTAACAACACTTGTTTAATCAAGCATGGTTGTCTTCCTGACCTTCTAGATAGTCATCTTGGCATGACATTATTTTCTGAATGACATGTATAAGGATTCATGGAAATGTCCGGTTATATTGAAGTAATAAAAAAATAAAATCACATGACCTCATTAACAGGTATGAATGATGTCTAATAATCAGACTTCTATGTATAAAGGTCATCGAATGATCAAGAATTACTTGTCTAGTTTATATCGTATGACCTAGCTGACTTCACCAAGAGGATATTGCATGATCTAACTCACATTTAATAGTGGAATTGTGAAATCTTCCTAAAATGTTTGGTTGGTATTACAAGACAAGGTCTATAAGTCATGTGGAATTCATGGGTGTCATATCTGTGGAGAATGCCAGATTTTGATGGAGATCTTAGAGGGCATTGATAGAGTATAGTGTCAAGTCAGATGAGATCAATGTGACTTTCTCTAACATTAACATGTGTCATGAGATGAAATATATATTTTGTCAATGGATATTCATATTATTTGATAGTCAGGTCCTAATGTTGTTTCTTGATCTAGATAATTTATCAAAAGTGAATGAGGGTAAACCTATTTGTCTTCCACGTGATTCTTCCATTTATTAGTCTTTTATTTCAATTTTTTCTGATATGGATTTTATTTTTTTAGTTTTTTTTATCTTTTTATGTTTTTATGTTTCATGTGACCCTCCCAAAATTCAAGGTTTCCGTCCCCTAATCAGGTCGATATAATCAAATTTCTTCACATGATCTTAAGTGATCTTGTGAAGTGCATATGAATTCTTCATGATCACTTATTTGTTTTTCTAAATTTTACCTAGTAAAAAACCATTATTATTACAATAATGGTTTATCTGATATGTCCTCTAAAATGCATGGGTGTGATGTTGTGTGCAATCAAATGTTTTTTTAGATAACGGTGAGAGATTTATTGGCCTCTCCACCAATTTTGTATATAAACTTTTTCAGTATGTGTACTATAAATTAGTGATGTAGTTGGTTGAGGGTTTTAATGTGCTTCCTAGGATCTAGTAATGGGATATTCGGGGGGCATCACATGATTTTAATGGATAATAAGGCCATCCTGTTAGCACCCCATTTATTGGATTTTCCAATAAAATGGGTATTTAATAATCATTTAGTCATGAAAAGGGTCTTTTACATGTTCATTCCTACATTTACAAGGGTCTTCATGAGATCAAGATGCCCATCGAAAGGCTCTCACTTGATCTAATATTCATTGTTTGGGACCTTTCGTGAAATAATGGTGAATTTTTCAAGGTCGTTGCAAGATCAAGATATCATTAAAAGGGGTCTTACAGGATCATGATAGTCTATCTACTGGGGATTCACATGATCAATAATTATATTCTAGTGCATAAAACTCATTTCATAAAAAATAAACGAAACATTCCCTTTCTATAAGATCTCACCATTTCACTTTTCTAATTTCCATTCTTATTTAACAGGGACTGGTGTAGAGACCCTAATCTTGACGTACATATACATTACACTACTTTTGCGAAATACTTAGTACATTACAAAAACACACACATAAGGACCGTAATAGTTTAGTGTCTTTGGAAACTCGGAATATAATATTCTAATCATGGTGAAGGATCTTCAACATCTCCCATAATTATCTTCCTTTTTTTTTCTTACCTACAAACTTTCTTTATATCCTAGGGGAAAAAAACATAAAACGGTGAGCTCAAATGCTCTGTAAGGGTAAAAAAATGAAATATCAATCACATGATATTCATAAGAACATAACATTTTGGAAATCTTACCCTGCAAAAGTGATCATAATTTCATAACATGGGATAAATCATGGTAGAGAAATGTAATCACAATAATCATAACTTAAAACATGAAACTTTGTGGGATACACACATAATCATAAAGAATCATTTCTTATTATTCAAGACTCATTTCCAAGACTATCTTAGTGGACAAAGTCCATTTCTGAACCGAGTTCACTCCTCGTTTCAGTCCTGTTTCACTGAACCGGTTTAACCTGCCATTCCATCCATGTCTATCTCATGAGATATAAAATCTTTACCCAATGCATTGGAGGGAGATATAGGTCCCACCCATCTCAAAATGATACCATTCATATGTGTTCCACAAAATCATAAATCATACATCATTCCATAACCCATGTAATAAAAATAGAATTCTTAAACAACCTGACATCATAAAACAATTCATATAAGATAAAGGAATTCATAAAAATAACTCCATCACAACATAATCAAGTCAATGTAATAATTGGGATAGAAACAGAACCCTATATTAGCTTAGATGGAAAATAATTTTGATAAAACACTTGAACTCCATTCTTGAGGAAAATATCCTTTCTACTTCAAAAACATTTTCCTTTCTTAACATGTCATACAATTTTAAACTAAAAGAAGTTGATTAAAAATAAACTTGAAAACTTGTAAAGTAAGATTCTTGGAAATAATTTTTTTAAAAATCCATTCATGTCGTATAAGTTAAAAAAACATTCTTCGTACTTTTGTCAGAAAAGTCAAACAGTACCTCGTACGAAAAACGACAAAAGATTCCTTTCATATTCCTTTCTAAAAACAGACTGAAGGGTAAAATTGGATTTAAACAATTGTTGGTGTATGGAAACAATATTACATATTGAGGGAACATGGACATGGATCACAAAATACATCCCAGTAAATTCCAAAGTACAAAAAATCTCGGATAAAAATGAGATTGTGATAGTTTCCCTTACCTTAGGTCCGATTTGCTTCGTAAGTGTCCGAACCTCCTGTATAATGATTTAAATAATGTTATTGACTAATTATAGAATCATACTTATTGTTATGATATTATATATGGGCATATTCTTAGCTTCTTATTCGTAATATTTCATTACTACTTGTTATTCAGGTGTTTATTACTTTTTGTTCTTATGCATGTTTTGTCGAATAAATTATTATTCTTCTATTTAGGATATCGATACCTAATTTCCAGAATGGTATAAGTGTAATATATATCATATTCATTCATTCAATTCATTTGTATAAGCATTATGTAATGAAGATCGTGTAGAACGAATCACATCACATCGTGGAGACGGTATTCCGTACGTACGCATGAGCGATGATATCGTTCCCATGATCGTGGAATTGTATTGGAGTGTATGTTTACTATTTGAGAATAAATATAACTTTACAATAACCATATATATTTATTATTTACACCATTATACCCATCCAAGTAAGGTGGTTGGGGAAATAGATTACGCCACAGCGTGGAGATGGTGTTCCTTACGTACGTACACGCGATGATTTCATTTTCCGTGGGATGGATAGATGGTGAAATAGGGTTGTTTCATACTTATAATAATATATCAGTATATTAGGGACATTGATTTTATTACTTCATAATGAAACAACCTAAGAAGAAGAAGTGGAAGAATAAATAAAGTTGAAAGAATCGGTAACAGACATTACCTCTTCTTTGAAGCACCTCTTTGAGACCTCCTTTTAGGGCACTAAAATTGGTCTCTGAAGAAGACCAGGAAGTCTAGGATGTTTCTAGGGAACTGGAGAAGATAATTTGGCAGGGGTTGTCCAGGATTGAAGGCTCAAAGTGGTGTGAGGAAGAGAGGGAGGAGGTTCCCTTTAATAAGGGAGGAGAGGGGAACCTTTGGAAAAACTAAAAATATTATTTTATTATAAAGCCATATTCTGTTTAAAATAGCTCCAAATTGATTACTATCAAAGATAAGGTGGGGATTGGTCGAAATACTCTCATCCAATAGAATTTGGACACGTTTAGGTTCCTATTTTAACCTTATCATTTAGATTTAACTTTAAGTTAAATAATTTTACTTTTACCGTGTCTTCTTGTGTTCTTACACTATAAGGTTAATAAAATTACTATAACAAGAAAAAAGAACCCCAAGTTGTTTATTTTTAATATATATAACCTTAGGTAAGTCATTTTTCCGAACCTTAGATGTTTAAGAATAAAATAACAATTAATAATATAATATTTGTTTTAAAAACTATTCTGTTAATTTTGACACTATTTCGTAATTGATTTTTGGGAAAATCATAACAGAATTATTAGTTCGACAAAAGTTACTTAAATCAATACTAACATTTCATGTTAACCTATAAAATTAGTGGAATTAATAAAAAGTCTCAAATTACATTTATTTGGGTATTTATAACATCAATTATGTCAATATTTCATTTATAAGATAATTACTGCATCATCTTTCTGTCATAAATAAATTAAATTATTAAATTTCTAAAAATTAAAAATAGAATATTATTATGTAGGATATCTTTTTATCTTTCTAATGAATATTTATAGTCTAATTTATATTATATATAATCCTATATTAAAAATTATTTACTTATTAAACTTTGATTTTAATTATTTTAACCCTTCTTTAAATAAATTAATAATAAATGTCCTAATCTAATCCAAGTGGGCCTAAATGGTCATATTTTATTCCTAAGGTTGTTTTTGGTCGAATTAAACTTATCCAATAGAATTAGTACATGTGTTAGGATAATAATAATATCATTTTTACCCTTATTTACCCTATTTACTTTAAACCATGGTAAATAAAAGTAAAAAGTACCTATTCATCAAAAATTATTTTCATCTCATTGAACCACATTTTCATCCTTGATATTAACCGTGTCTCTCGTATTTTCAAAATTCTACTCACAAGAGCGGTAAAATCATGTTTTATGAAAAAATCAGTTTTTTTAACTACCACTTAGTGGTTTCACTATTCATCAAAAAATTAAAGTTTCTAGAAAAAATACCAAAAATTAGGCCTAAGCTATATTTGATATTATGAATTAAAAAATGATGTTTATTTTACCAAATTAAATACATATCATTTACATTATATAATTTAAAAATTAATTCTCGTTGTCAAAACAAATATCGTGTTTTTAAAAGATAATAATTATCAAAAGATTGACACTTGTTTATGTCTGGTTTAAATGTGAAATTACATACAATGAACAACATTGTATTAAATTGTAAAAATATATTATAAATATACTTTAAAACCACTAAAATTAATAATTTATAACTATTAATTATTTCGATTAAAAAAGTTGTTTTTAATTAAAATTTAATAATTTTCATTATTCATCAGAATATGAAAGTTATCCGAAAAGTACCAAAATCTCACCCTAAGCTAATTTCAATATTCCGAATCAAAAAATGTAGTCCATTTTGAAAAATAAAATTTTTAACATTTCAAAAAGTTGTGATTACTATTCATAACGGCTAGTTTTAATAATATTTGAATAGCATATCATTGTTTAGTAAAACTCGGTATTGCATACAATGCAAGCTATCGAGGAAGGCCGTGGTTGCGTGTAATGCAAGGAAATTCAAGGATGTGTGTTGTGCAAGCTCCTATTGGTGTAGCGTACAATAAAAGACATTAATGAAATTAAAAAGAATGGTTTTTATAAAATCTCGGGGTGTTACATTCTACCACCCTTAAAATGAATTTTTCCCTCGAAATTCGTCGGGGTTATAAACGGTTTACTACTCGAAAGTTTATTTAATAGAAAACAAAATCATAAAAAGGAATAAAAAAACCAATCATTAAAAACAAAATTATAAAATGTAATGGTTACCCAAATAAACAAATCACTAGGTTTCCACATAGGTGAAAATATGGATATGGATGGGAAATCTAACCACCATGTTCTGATGGAGAGTGGTAGAGAACATGGCTATGGAAAAGCCCGCAATCACAAAGCCATAAATTTGTGACTATCTAAGGTAATGTCTAATTCATCAGATATAAGAGCACTAGGAAAACATTTTTGGTTTTCAAGATCATTTCCCAAAAGTTGATGAAACTGGAATTAGAAGAAATACATTCATGATTTTGGTATAGTCTCATCGTTGGTCATTCATTGGACAATTTCAACTTCATCTCTTAAAGAATTGAAGTTGAACTTGTCATTCATGATGTGTTAGCAGATCATGTGATAGAATGATGGGTCATTCTATCTGTCTCAAACAAATGGTTTGAAAAGTTATCAAAAAAATACATAAGTCCATCTATAGTGAGATTAATCATATATGGTTCCTAAAATGGACTTATACATCATATATAATACATCTTAATATAATAAAACTTGTTTATACTAAACAGGGACTTCCAGTAGGCCAGTGTTAGGCGATAAAGGCCAGTTACACTTCGGTTGTGGGTTCGATTCCCACAGCCTTGTTCAACGCGATGGGATGTCGCCCGTCCAACAGGTTGTCCTTTTTCTAAAACTACATTACTATAACATCCCATCAATAATATCGAAAAAATTTCTATCCTTAAACAATACTATCTTATGTCCAACATAATCCATTCCAATCTTTAGGATTATCTAAAATACTTCAATCCAAGCTCATAGTATAAAGAAAACGATTACTTGAAATGTCATCAACCAAGCATGTGAATACCATCATTTATCCCCCATATATCTTGTTGGTCACATTCCAATCCTATAAATACCTTAATCATGTATTCTCTTGAAAAATGTATACCCATTAAACATTAGTGAAAATATGAATGCTGTCAAAAGTTAACTCTTTCCTCATACCAAAATTCAAAAATTCTATATACTCAAACCATGATATAACCTTTTCCTTATATCAGTCATGAGATCATTAATACTATAAAACATTTAATTTTCTCCTTATCCCTTCATTATGCGCATATCATCTACATCCCAAAAATATATGAATAACCTTTCATGGATACTGGTACGATTAATAATACACTTTCGAAACTGAAGGAAAGACAACAGTGTAACAATATTTAGATGTCTCTTTTTCCATAGTACCACGATATTACTTATACAACATTACACTTGATAAACATGTAATCTTTCCACTACCTTCTTAAACTATTGACAGAGCTTCAACAATTCTTTCATCTCACATATCATTTGTAGTCTCTTCATCATCCTCAACATAAATACTACCCATACGACCGTACTGATTCTATTCATGAGACTTTCCATTAGGGAATTGGTTTGCATAATGCCCATACATTCCACATTTAAAACATTTAACCATTTTTGATGTCCTAGCAATATCATTATCCACATCCATGGTGTTAACTGAACCATTTCCTTTTCACTTACTGAATTTGTGTCCTTCTTTTCCACACCCAAAGCATCTTCCAGTTCCCTTGAAACAATCTCCCCGATTCCTCTTCCCACATGATTTACATGAGGGAAATTGAACTTTCTTTCCTCTATGATCATCATGAAACTCCATCTTTCTCTTATTATCTAAGTCGGGAAACTTACCAAAGTTGAGATTATTGATCATATTATAAGATTGCTGATTAGGCATAGTAACGATGTTTAGACTTCCAAATCCCATTTCCTTTGGATTCTCAATAAGAATATCATTCCATTGTCCGTCATATCCTCCATTATCTTGAATATTCCTGTTTCCAGCAATTTTCTAAAATCCAAGAAGAATAGTTTGGGAGGTAAAATTTATTCTGGGGAAAAAACATAATAAAGGGGTAGTACCTTCAATATCTAACATAGTAGTTTTAATTCTATGATTTTTAGTGTAATTCTAGGACTATAACCTATATGTATACTTAACTTTAGGGACATCCCTAGACATACCTTAGAAATATCTCTAGGGATCTCACTAAAGTTATCGCATCCTAGTTTCCAAAGGTTGACTAAACATTTCCTCTGATACCAACTGTAGAGTCCCTAAGCTTGACATACATGGACATTAAATTACTTTTGAGGAATACTTAGTACATTACAAAAACACACACACAAGGACTGTAATAGATTAGTGTCTTTGGAAACTCAGAATATAATCTTATAATCGTGGTGAATGATATTCAACATCTCCCATAAAGATCTTCCCTTTTTTTCATACCTAAATCCTTTATTTATATCCTGGGTAAAAGAAAACCTAGAACGGTGAGCTCAAATTCTCAGTAAGGGTGAACAAAGGAAATATCAATCACATGATATTCATCAGAACATAACATTTTGGAAATATTACCCTGCAAAAGAGATCATAATTTCATAAAATGGGATAAATCATGGTGGTGAAATGTAATCACAATAATCATAACTTAAAACATGAAACATTTTGTCATACACACATAATCATAGAGAATCATTTCTTATTAGTCAAGACTCATTTCCAAGACTATCTTAGTGGACAAAGTCCATTTCTGAACCGAGTTCACTCCTCGTTTCAGTCATGTTTCACTGAACCGGTTTAACCTGTCGTTCCAGCCATGTCTATCTCATGAGTTATAAAATCTTTACCCAATGCATTGGAGGGATATATAGGTCCCACACATCTCATAATGATATCATTCATATATGTGCCACAGAATCATAAATCATACATCATTGCATAACCCATGTAATAAAAATAGGATTCTTAAACAACATGACATCATAAAACAATTCATATAAGATAAAGGAATTCATAAAAATAATTCCATCACAACATAATCAAATCAATGTAACAATAGGGATAGAAACAGAACCCTATATTATCTTAGATGGAAAATTATTTTGATGAAACACTTGAACTCCATTTTTGAGGAAAATATCCTATCTACATCAAAAACATTTTCCTTTCTTAACATGTCATACAATTTTAAACTAAAAGAAGTTGATTAAAAATAAAAATGAAAACTTGTAAATTAATATTCTTGGAAATAATGTTTTTAAAATCCATTCATTTCGTATAAGTTAAAAAAAACATTCTTCATACTTTTGTCGGAAAAGCCAAAAAGTACCTCGTACGAAAAACAACAAAATATTCCTTTCATATTCTTTACTAAAAACTAACCAAAGGGTAAAATTGGATTTAAAAAATTGTAGGTGGATGGAAACAATATTATATATTGAGAGAACATGGATGTGGATGATAAAATACATCCCAGTAAATTTCAAAGTACAAACAATCTCGGATAAAAATGAGATTGTGATCTTTTCCCTTACCTTAGATCCGATTTGCTTCATAAGTGTCCAAACCTCCTGTATAATGATTTAAATAATGTTATTGAATTATTAAAGATACATAAATATTGTTATGATATCATATATTGTCGTATTCTTAGCTTCATATTAGTAATATTTCATTACTACTTGTTATTCAGGTGTTTATTACTTTTTGTTCGTATGCATGTTTTGTCGAATAAATTATTATTCTTCACTTTAGGTTATAGATAACTAATTTCCAGAATGGTATTAGTGTAATATATATCACATTAATTCATTAAATTCATTTATATAATCATTATGTAATGATGATCGTGTATAAGGAATCGCATCACATCGTGGAGACGGTATTCCGTATGTACGCACGAGCGATGATTTCGTTCCCATGAACGTGGAATTGTATTAGATTGTATGTTTACTATTTCAGAATCAATATAACATTAAAATAATCATATATATTCATTATTTACACCATTATACCAATCCAAGTAAGGTTGTGGTGGAAAATAGATTACACCACGGCGTGGAGACCGTATTCCGTACGTACGCACGCGCGGTGATTTCATTTTCCGTAGGATGGATATATGGTGAAATAGGGTTGTTTCATATCTATAATAACATATCAGTATATGATTGATACTTATGTTATTACTTCATAAGGAAACATCCTAATAAGAATAAGTGGAAGAAGAAATAAAGTTGAATGAATCCGTATAAGACATTACCTCTTCTCTGAAGCACCTCTTTCATACCTCCTTTTATGGCACTAAAATTGGTCTTTAAAGAAGACCAGGACCTCTAGGATGTTTCTAGGGAAGTGTAGAAGAGAATTTGGAAGGTTTTGTCCGAGCATTAAGGTTAAAAGTGGTGTGAGGAAGATAGGGAGGAGGTGCCCTTTTATAAGCGATGAGAGGGGAACCTTTGGAAAAACTAACAATATTATTGTATTATAAAGCCATATTCGGTTTTAAATAGATCCAAATTAATTTATTTCGAAGCTAAGGTGGGGATGGGTCTAAATACTCTCATCCAATAGAATTTGGACAAGTTTAGGTTCCTATTTTAACCTTATCGTTTAGATTTAACTTTAAGTTAAATAATATTACTTTTACCGTGTCTTCTTGTGTTCTTACACTATAAGGTTAATAAACATACAATAACAATCCAAACGAACCCCAAGTTTTTTATTATTAATATATATAACCTTATATAAGTCATTTTTCCGATCCTTAGATTTTTAGTAATAAAATAACAATTAATAATATAATATTTGTTTTAAAAACTATTTTATGTCAATTTTGACACTATTTAGTAATTGATTTTTTTGAAAATCATAACAGAATTATTAGTTCGAAAACACTTAATTAAATCGATAATAAATTGCTATATTAACCTAGAAAATTATTGGAATTCATAAAAAGTCTCAAATTTCATTTATTTGGGTATTTATATCATCAATTATGTCAATATTTCATTAATAAGATAATTATTGCATCATCTGTGTGTCATAAATAAATTAAATTATTAAATTTCTAAAAATATAAAATATAATACTATTATTTAGGAAATATTTTTTTCTTTATAATGAATATTTATAGTCGAATTTATCTTATGTATAACCCTATATAAAAAATGATTTACTTATTAAACTTTGATTTTAACTATTTTAACCCTTCTTTAAATAAAATAATAATAAATATCCTAATATAATCCAAGTGGGCCTAAATGGTCATATTTTATTCCTAAGGTTGTTTTTGGTCGAATTACACTTATCTAATAGAATTAGTACATGTGTTAGGGTAATAATAATATCATTTTTACCCTTAATTTCCCTATTTACTTTTAACTGTGGTAAATAAAAGTAAAAAGTTACTATTCACCAAAAATTATTTTCATCTCATTGAACCACATTTTAGTAATTTATTTTAATCGTGTCTCTCGGATTTTTGAAGTTATACTCACAGAAGCGGTAAAATTAAGTTTTATGAAAAATTCAGTTTTTTTAACTACCACTTAGTGGTTTCACTATTCATCAAAAAAAGAAAGTTTCCAAAAAAATACCAATAATTAGGCCTAAGCTATATTTGATATTATGAGTTAAAAGTTGATGTTTATTCTACCAAATTCAATACATATCAGTTACATTAACTAATTTAAAAATTAATTCTCGTCGTCAAAACAAATAGCGTGTTTTTAAAAGATAATAACTATCAAAAGATTGACACTTGTTTATGTCTGGTTTAAATGTGAAATTACATCCAATGAACAACATTGTATTAAATTGTAAAAATATATTCTAAATATACTTTAAAACCACTCAAATTAGTAATTTATCACAATTAATTATTTCGATTAAAAAAGTTGATTTTAATTAAAATTTACTAATTTTCACTATTCATCAGAATATGAAAGTTATCCGAAAAGGACCAAAATTTCACCATAAGTTAATTTCGATATTCCGAATCCAAAAATAAAGTCCATTTTGAAAAATAAAATTTATAAAATTTCAAAAAGTTTTTATTACTATTCATAATGGCTTGTTTTAATAATATTTTAATATCATATCATTGTTTAGTGAAACTCAGTATTGCGTACAACGCAAGCTATCGAGTAAGGCCGCAATTGTGGGTAATGCAAGGCAATTCAAGGATTAATGTTGTGCAAGATTATTTTGGTGTAGCGTACAACACAAGACATTAATGAAATTAAAAAGAATATTTTTCATAAAATCTCGGGGTGTTACAACTGGGGTGTCATAAACCTATATGAGTGTTGTCAAATAATATCACTCTCTCAATCTGTGATGCATTGCGTGACAAATAACAGGTCTTGCGGTGATGTGTGAGAATTATAATGGAAGACCCTTCCATTTTTCTTTGGTGCTAGATGGATAGCATAGTACCTCCTAGACTTTTATGAAGACCTTCATGTTATCATGTTGACATTCCAAAGGGCCCTTGTTCTACTAGGAGAACATATCGTTGTGTCTTCTGTTGGGTATTTAAAAATTCATCGGCGATTCACCTGAATATTTATCACCATGAATGTGTTTCAACTTCTTTATATTTTCTCTTTGTTTTATAATGATTTTGGGATAGTTTTTCAAGTGATGATCAACTGACATGTCATGTGACATAGATTAACTCTTTTAGAAGCCACTACATAATCAGTTGATATCTCAAACACCTTCATGTGAATATAAGGTATTGTAGAAAACATTTGTTGTGATCTATCATAGGTCATGCACTCTGAATTACCCACATGTTCTTTTGAGGTTCATGTCGTCTGTGAGTGTTGGCCACAGTATTCAACCTCTTCTTGTGGATAATAATAATACCCATGATTCATGTATTTCATCCCAGATAGATTTTATAATTATTATTTGGAGAGAATAAAAAACTATGTTGTAGATAAATTCATATAAACTATAAGAGAAATATATAACATGTTGGGAGTATAACTGTTATGATACAATAGACCCCAATTGAATAAGACCACTAAGTGAGATAGAGACCATTCCATGAATGATTTTCAAATTAATATTAATGGTTCTATAAGTTTTAATACCTCCACAATGATGTGGAGAGACCACATTTTAATTAGTGTATGGATAAAGGTTGACATGAATATCTCTTAATGATATTTCATTGAATTTTATAAAACATATTTAATAGATTTTGGTGATATGGTTATTGACCAGTCACCATGCTCCTAGATGTAGACAACACTACAAGAGACATAAGATATTGTTGGTGTTTGTTTAAAATTGAAGTGGACCACACCATTAGAGATTTTAAACACCATGGAGCTTATGAATCACGTACTTTAAATTATGAATGAACTGAAGTTCACTTTATGATAATGAACCTTATTCCATGTAGATATCCAAACAAGAAACTCATAGATTTATATAACTTATATTTTATATGTAATTAAAAGTAATTAAAAGTAATATATTGACCCAAATAAAAAGTATATACCTGGATATTTTTTACATAGTTTTTAAATGTGATTGAAGATAAAATTCATCCATTATACTATAAGAGACTTGAGTATCTTTATAATGTGAATCAAATGGAAAATCACTTAAATTAGATAGAAGTATTACTTGAATGTTGATAAATATGAAGATATTTTTTTTCATAAATATTGATGACCTCAATTATGAAGTGATATAGAATGAGATTATAATATGATATAATTTATATTGATATAGAATTTATAGAAGTTATTAAAAAGGGAATTTTTGATAACATGTGGAAAATAATACCCAACTAAGAAGTGGGAGAGAATGGGAATCTCTATTGTGCAAAAATGGATATTACATTCATGTTTGGATTAATTGGATGTAAGTTGATTTTAATTGAATCTTAATTATGAAAATTACAATACATAAAGAATATGGGGTTTGCATAATATATCATAGATATTTGATGTTGTCTTTGTGATGTTTACAATTGAATTTTGATGAAAAAGGAAGAGAAGATCAATGAAACATACATACATCTTGGGAATCTATAATAGTGGTGAGGCTATTCAATTTTTTATTGTGTACATACTTATTTTTCCATTTGTAGTATTTTTAAAATAAGAAGTGAGGGTAATGATCTTATAGGGTCCCCAAAAATAACATGCAGCCACTAACAACTAGTGAGGTTAGTGACTTTTTGTGTATCGAATCATTTTTTATTACATGATCTATAGTGTGACAGTGTGAGTGGACACTATAAATCCTTATGTCCTAAATGATTTAATTATTTAATATTTTCCATAATACAACTTGTTAAAAGTGGGAAATACTAATCAAATAAACCATTAAATGATATGGGATGTATGGTTAACAATAAGATCAATATCGAAAACCAGAGAAAAATTGTGATCCTAATAACGATTAGGTGATGATCAGGTTATGGTATTGTGATTTTAAGGAAAATTGATTATTTATATTATTATTTCAAACAAAGACTAACGCCACCTATTAACGTATCTCCCACTTATTACCCTTGTGAGGCATATAGTGTCAATTTATAGAGACCAGGTTTGGGATACGAAACATAGGGGTTTATTTCCACAAGCTAGATGGGTTGGATGATGGGTTTGACATGAAAGGACTTATGTGTTGGGCCTAAATTGGAATGGTTAGACAATGAGGATATATAATAGTGTGTTTTGTGTTATGGTTATTATTTTTTATGCTCCATTTTATTTTCTTCTAAATACTATATATGTATAGACATATCATTTACTAGGGAATTTCGAAATGTTATACCCTATTCCATTCATGTATTTATATCATGTGGATCCTCCAAAATTTTTGAGTTTTGTTATATATACATTAGTGTTTAGTCACATTACTATACCTTGAGATTGTTTATATACTACATGTAATGGTTGATGGTTTTGGGTATGGGGCCTTACCCTTTGGGAGAAGGAAGCAACCCAGATTTTAAACGAACATACCTCAAGTGGGAGGGAAGATGAATAGGTGTGGTATGTGGAAATACCATACATGATAGGTCAACAATTGTGTATTTAGATATGTTATTTACCATGTGTGTGATAGAGGAGGTCATGGTTAAGTGTGTGTTCTTATGCTTAGTGAGAGGGTTTAGGTCGAGGTTGTAATTTGATACCATGCCTTGAGTGATAGGGTAGAGCTACAAGACATGGTATATGATATTTGATTATTCCTCAATATGAATGGGAGTATCATGGAATGTGACATAGTATGAGATGTGGTATGAGAAATCACCTAGAGTAAGAGGGTGGTGGTATAATGAATGTGATGTGATGTGGTATGAGACCACACCATAATTGAGATAGTGTCATTGTGTGGTGTTATATGAGACTGCGGTTAGGTTTGAGACCCACCTTGAGGGAGAGTGTAGTGTTCGTGACATACTTATAGGTCTATAACTAGTGATATGGTGATTTTTATAGGTTATATTACGAGATGATGACTTCTTTATCTGTCTTAAGATAAGGTATGTTTAGTTAGATTTCATGGTTCCTAGTTATCACAAGATGACGCAAAACACAAATCTGTATGCCAATTATTCTATTCAATTATTTGACATGTTAATATTTATGTATATAATGGAATAAATTAAGGGATCTTTGTGATAATATACATATATACATATTTCACACACACAACATGGTATTCATATTTTATGTGAAAATATTTTGCCTATTGTCTAGGTTTTTCACAAGTTGTATAATGGATAAGGATACACTAGATCAATGGAGAATGGAATATAAGATTTATTCTTGTATATTAGTTATAAGGGAGTCCCTAGTGTATTTATTACTTATATTTGTTTTGTATTTTTAATTAGTCTATTAGGAGATTATATGGGATTTATGACTATATGAATTCACTATTCTTGTATTCTAGAATTTATGTGTATTTATTTAGTTAATGTATTTTTTTTGGTTTAAAATCTATAATTGTTCAATTTCATATGTGGGTTTTGGATAATGTTTTTTATTTTATTTTTTTTGACGACATTATTATTGAAATTATAGTATCTGAATTGTTTGTAATAGATTCTAGTCTCTACTTAACATCATCAGTGTTTTTAGGAGGCACACATGAGGTATGGTGGTTCTATAGCTATTGTACCATTCAACCAATTTTAGTGATGGGGTAATAGATGGTAAATAACTAAATTTATGAATATAAAATTTTACATTTCCATGAATTGGAATTTAATGTTCATTATTATTTAATAGGATATATATGGAAGACATTGAAAATTCCATTCAAAATAAAAATTCAAAAATTAATTATTGAATGTATTGGAAAGTAATAATAAATATATGAGGAAAAAATGGTTTCAAAAAAGATGAAATTTCTTATTTATGATGATTGATAGATGGGAAAAATAATATAGTATAATAAAATAATTGGGATATTATTATAAAAAAATATGACTACCTAAAAAAATTTCTGATGTGTTAAATATTTAATTTCTGCATAATTGATTTCTAGGAATTAAACTATTAAATGAACTAAAAAAATATTTTTCTTGTTTTTTCATGGATTTTATGTAAAATATGAAATTTTAATTAAAATAGAGAAATTAAAAGTTATTTTGAAATTTAAATAAACATGTTTCAATTAAATTATTTACTCTATAATAATTTTGGTAGAATAAATATGAATTTAATTGATATTATTAAAATTTCTGGATTAATTATTTGAAAAAATTCCCATCTATGAGTGAATTTTTAATAGTCGATAAAGAATCCATTTCATTCTAAAAAAATGATGATTTCATCATTAATTTTAGTTATCATTGAACATAATTCAGGAAGGGGGTTAATCATGACATAATACATAATGGAGAATTAATGGTTCCACCATAAGAAAAAATGCATCAATTATAAATCCATTATTCCCTAATAGTGGATAATGAATAAAAATAAAATTTAATGGTAGATTGATAAAATATATTTATTTTTACCTTTTTTTATCAGACCTTGAATATCAAACATACTCGTATTCCAGATTAATTACTATGAACAATCAGTAAGAACTCAAATTTATTTCAAATAAATATGATTAACTATTTTTTTATGTGAGTCAATTAACAAATTATAATTATATAAATTGAATATTAGTGATGTCCACAGATGAATACCTAATGAAAATAAAAGGATGAAGGACAGAATTCCTCAAACATAATGGAAATACTTGGTATATTACTTAATCTTTTATGTATTTTATGATATTCATTATAGATGATACCGAAATAGAATAATCTATAATCAAGAAGATATGTAGGTGGTTAAGTGATTTTTTGAAGATATATGACATAAAGATGATGGGATAGAATAAATATCGATCGATGAATTGAAATTTAAAAATCATCCTCGTCCTAATGAATGTGATGAATGTACAAAAGGATGTCGAATAATTTAATGACACTTATTAAATGTAGTGAAAAGAGAAGTAACCCATGAAACTTGTAAATCCCTCCTTGAAACCTAAAATCTCAATATGATATAAATTAATGAAATTTTGTATCAAATACAGAGAGACGTTGTAGATATATCTATTGTAACCGTTTGTTATTGATCAAGACTAGGCAATGGTATAGATCAGTCTCCCCACTCTTTGAAATATCCAAGTGTTGTGCTGAATTTCCCTACTCCCAAGTACGATCCACTTAGTCACCATGGAATTCTAGTGCCCCGTCATAGAAATGTTGAATAAGAATATAGATATTAGAGAGAGAAAGGTTTATGTACATATTATTAAGGCTTTCATATACACCACCAAATGGTGAATAATATTTAATATTAATTTGGATTCTCCCAATTCCTTGATGTATTTAGTCCAACATTATGTAATGTTCGGGTAAATAATAATAGTTTACAATTTTTTTATAAACCATTGAATAAAAATCACATGAATTTTATTTATAAAAACATTCATATATAAATATATATATTTGGATGAATCACAATCATTAAAATTTTATGTTTGAGTTCAATGAATATTGTTCGAAATGGAATGGTATTATATATATTCGCATATGATATAATAACTATGAATATATTGTGAATCTGGAACCATAAATGTCATAATATATAATATATAACTTGATTACAAAAAAATATAGACTATTGAATGTTTTTTAGAAAATAAAACTATTAATAATCCACTTATAATAAATCTCCATACTAGTTCCCGTTTTATCTTATAATGTATCAGTTATAATAAAATTTGAAACCAGTTAAAAAATAATTTATATTTATATAGTAAAACACATTTATAAATATGTCATTAACATCACCTTAGATAACATCACATATAATACATTTTTAATACCCATATAAAACTGCATTAGATAAATTCTAAAATATTTTTGGAAAATATCTTCATGTTATAAATAAATCTTTGTTCAATGAACCACAAATTGTGAACCCACAAGCCATTATAGCATTGAAAAGATACACATATAACTACACCCAAAATGTGTGAAATGAATAGACTCTATAAATGAATTTAACATACTATATCTACACTTTTAATAAGGATGATCTCTATCAAAAAATGTATTATTACACCTATGTCCACAAACTACATCATACGAAATAATTAATTTTAATGGGTGTACCTTTTCTAAGATGTATAGTGTTTATAAGACATGAACTATTTCCATAATATATATATATATCAAAAATTATCAATTCTATAATAATATAATATCGAAATATATGAATAAATAACATGTAATTCATAATTATATTCGAAAAAAACTTGCAACCAATTAGATAGTAACATCATTTGTGCTACCTATGTAAGGTCATACATCTTACACCACACCCCAAGTCCCCAAAATAGTCCTAGAGTGAGGACGTCACAAGACCTTAATTTTTCCTTCATAATTCATAGAGGATTCAAACTATAATTAAAGCCCTATAATTTTCAAAGGGGTACTATTTCCTATAAAATATTAAAGGTAATTCCAATTCAAATAGAAAATTTAGAATGGGATATTCTGATATTGGGAAACACAATAACCTATTGAAAAAAATTTAGATTTCCCCCATATGATAGAATAGATAGTTGTAAATCAACCTATATAATACATAAACACCTTAAATAATACGAAAAAATAGACATGGAATCAATATATAATATAACATTGAAACACTTGATAACATGCTTAATATAAAATTATAGGTAAACATAATTACCTATGACTCTAAATGAAGAATTCTACACATTGAGTCTACAACTTGCAAGAATTATCCATGAATATAGCTCCCAATAAAATCTATTATTGAGAGGAAAGATGAAGGTATACACAATAAAATTGAATCCCATGACATGTATTAGGAATAATAGATTTTGAGGTGTTTCGAAGAACCTGAAATTTATTATCAAGAGTTTGGTTAGTCTTGAAATTTTTTTCCCATAGTGTTTATCTTTATTGTCAAATATAAATAGAATTAAATTCATGTTAAATACTGAAAAAATATTCATATTGAAACAGTCAACATTGGTACATTGGAAGGGTCCCATCAAATTATGTATATTAAATCGATCCATTAATATCGTATGCTCGTCGGGACTATGGAAATTTATTTTTATCTAATTATTCTAAAAAATCTATATGATATAATAACTAATAAAGAAATTATGGTGGTGATATTTTTCATAAATAACTAAATATTATTGTTTTTAAAATTTTTTACAATCCAGGCTTATGTACAAAGTTGGGTTTTGTTTAAATTTGGATGAATTGAAAATTAGTGGTCTCAAATAAGTATCATCAATATATACCTATTATATAACCATATAGCATGTTTTTATATTGAATGATATTTTATTATGTACCATGTATATTATATAGTATTTTATGAAGTTAAAAGGTTATATTTTTCATGATTATCAGAAAAATTTTATGATCCATTAGACTGAACATTGTGGTCATCAGACAGATAATTTTTTAATATAAAGTTATTGTTTTATACATTTAAATTATGAAATCTTATGTATTTCATCATTTATAGTTCTATAAGAAAATTAAATTCTCTAATTATTCTATGTAAATTCATCAATAGAAAAATATTCTTGAAAAATAAATTTGAGATGTTCCTATGATATATTGAACCATAACCATTTATAGTGACATCTACTGGAAGAATGTTATAAAGGTGTATTTGATAGAATATTATCTGGTTTGATAGAAATGAAAATGATTTTTAAATTTATCAATTTTGATGATGTTGATCTAGTCATTCAATATTTCTAAAATTATGTAAGATTATTTTGATTCTCACCAATTATTAAAGAATCCTGAATAATAATTCTATAATCATGTCTTAAGAAGAGTTCCAATATTTTATAAGTCTTTAATTTGATCAAAGGATGGGTTTTTATAAGATTAATTATCAAATTATTTTAGGGAAATGGTTGATAATAATATCACACATTCCATTAAAATATCATAGGTTATATACTAATATAAATTGGTTTCTGCACCAATGTTATTGTGTGAAATTTGTATAATTGAGGTGAAGAACTAAAGGGGTATAGATATTATAAGATGAATAAGATGATGAAGAAACTATCAAAAAGATATTAGATAGAGTTTCTTATTAGTTGGTACCAAATTAATGGTGTGAAACTGTTTATTCTTTTAACAATTTTCTAAGGTGACCATAAAAATAGTGCATTAGAATTTATATAAGTTTATAAATCCCAATAAATAGATAATATTTGATAGAAATTAGATAGAATATACCATATGATCCAATAAAATGTTCTTACATTAGACTAAAGAAGCTCTATGGCCACATCCATTTAATAATGAGTATAATAATTTTTTCTTCCAATAAAATAATTTGTAATGAATGTTCAATTAGCGTAGTGAAAATATACTAAATATTATTAGTGAATATTCATAATGTTGTTGAAAAAAATACTTATATCATTAATTCATCATTATGAGATTATTTATTTGACATTAACTATATAATTGGTTAATTTTAATAAAACTCCCTTATTTCAATATCCACATTAAATGGAATATATTCTAGTGGTTTTTGTCTTCCTTGATTACATCAAGACCATTCCATGGAATCAATAATTTTATTGATTAATTAACCTTGTAAATACCTATGTTCCCATGTTTATGATTATCTACATGTTTTATAGTATATATATTTCTCTCTATCCAATGAAAAATGTTGTTTCTATTTATTAGAATACATAAAAATATAAAATCATGTATTTACCCCCACTACCTATCAGTGATCCAACAGATCATGGTTTTTCCATTCAAGTGGTATTAGAAAAAATGATTGATTCATTGAATAATTAATAATTTTTGATGAAAATGACAGATACTATGGATATAAATAACTCTGCTAAGAGTATTGGTATTCCTATCTTCAATGACAATAACTATCATAAATGGATGGATAAGCAGTTTATATAAATGATGTCCAATGGTTAAAAATTTTATGATGATTATATATATGGTTTCCATACTCATGATAAAGTTTTTCCTTTGAAAACTAATGATACTAATAATATTGATAATATTGAGAGTTCTATTAATTTTATAATTTCCTTGTTATGTGAAAGTGAGTTTCTAATAATTTATGAAATTCAGAAGGTTAAAGGTATCCAAGGAAAGTAACAGAACATGTATGAATGGAATATATTGATGATGGAATCTAAATTAAAAATATAGAGATTTAATTTTTCAGATTATATTATGGGATTATATAAAACTATTTTTGACTTTATTACTATTGTTAATGACATTGTAAAAACAATTATATTTCATCGTTATATAATAATAGGAATCAACCATTATGTAAAAGAACTTATAAATTCTCACTAATAAATTTTATTCCACAATATCATCTTTATTATATAGATATCCTGAAATAGTATATCTAGATGATTTACACTGAATTATCATCTCAAAATAAATGAGAATAGAATCAACTGCTGTTAGTAGGTAAAAATATAATTGTGAAATAAATTTCAATCCTACTATGAAAATAAAATCCAAGAGAGTTGTGGTTGAATAACAAGTCTATGAATATAAAATAACAGATGAGTTTAGTTTAAAAATTTATAACATTATGACCCTTTTTCTAAAATTTTGAATATAGGTACATGGAAGTTTAAAATAAAGTAACTATTGAAGATCATCGACAGATGAGCTATTGAAATCATTTTTAGGAATTGTATAAGTCTAAAGGAAGATATGTATAGTGGTGAATAGGATAAAATGATGAAGATATTTTTTAATAATAAATAATATAAATCGAATTAATTTTATAAATATAATGATAATAATTTCTCTCAATATATTAAGGGGAAATCTTTTAAAAAATTTGATAATGATGATTAAAATGGGATGGAATCAAAAAACTCTCTTTATGATGCTGATGAAAAATAAATTTTGAGAAACTCAATTTTGAATATTTCACCAATGATAAAATTCATATATTTTAAGATGAGGAATAAGAGAATAATATGAATATTTTTCATAAGATATATTTTAAATAATTTCTTGAAAATATCGTTATAATTGAGAAGGGGGGAAATAAGTTTAAGAAAAAAAATTAGTCATCAAACAGTCAATAATAATTTTTTTAAGATAAATACAAGTTTATTGATGTTATTTATGATCAATAGAATAACATTACAAATGTAATAACATCAAAACAAAAGTTAATGAAAGGTATAGGCGAAGGAGAAATAAATAGAACTTGTAAAACAAAATTATCTTCTTCCTTTCATGTTAGGGATAAAAACTATAACGGTTCCAACCCTTCATCTTATAAATCCGTATATCCGGACTCATTGTTAGAGTTCTATGTAGCGACGTGTTACCTTGACCTGACTCTGGTGGCTCCTTTCCATTTATAAAGGACATCAGATGATGACTTTGATTGATTTTTTTGGTAAATGTGACTTGCACGATCTCACAGTCATCATCCTTCAGGATAGTCTCTATTTGATGATATTATTTTAATTGGAAGAAGATATTATATTTTCTGGTCCAGTTCTCCCTGGTGATGCAACGGATGAAAATTATTTCTCATTTGGTTGATGATCTATTTCTGTATTAACTGTTATCTAACTTCTATTCCGATTTGGGTAAGTCTTCCTCATCTAACTTTACCCATTCGAAATCATAGGATTACTCATATGCATGTTAACCTAGTAGGTCCTTTATTGTATTCTGATGTCCGTACATCTACCATGAGTCATCCGATAAACCCACATTTTTTTGAGATGGATATCTCTAGACCTCCGGTGAAATGGAATGGGATTTTGGTGGGTGAAGAATTTAGTTGGAAGCAAGATACGGTTTGAAAATCTTGGATTGACTACTTCTCAAACTGGAAGACATTGGGACTCTAAGGTTTTAGGTATCATACTGGGGCCATAAGCATGAGGTCTCTGTGTCCAAGGATGAGGATATGAGAAAATTGGCCCACTGTGGATCTGACTGGAAATGAAAATAGTCTAGGACCTTGGGAATCATCAGCTAATGAAAACCCTGCAGGTGTTACTTTTAATCCACTGGTTTCTGTTGAGTTGATTCAATAAACATAAAATCTAAATCAGGTGAATGGTGCAACGGAAACTATCACCAAGGGTGATGCTGACAGTGGTGTGTCATGTCCTTACAGTGAAATTGTGGTTTCATGAGATAATCCGAAGGATCCAAAGGCCCGTACTTAGAAGTAACAAGACGTTCTTTCTCCTATTGACATCATCCAAATTGAGGGAGATTATGGTGCTGCAAATCATAAAATGTGGAGTAGAATTTGTGACGTGAGTAAGGGAAGGAAGGAATTTACATTGGATACAGCCAAGGATAACAGGCGGTCCCCTATAGTGAAGGATCTGGAATCTGATGTATGTGATTCTGATATAATTGTGGGGATTCCAGAGGTCTTGTTTTATGGGTTCAATGGATATGCTGATGATGGTGGTCGTGTGATGATCAATGTGCCCATGGGGAATCAATTTTCAAGGGATGGGTCATAAGGATGTGGATGATACTTTTTCAATGCATGACAGTTCCAACATACAGACTGAGCCTCAGGAGGATGTTGTATGTAATGTAATAGAATATGAGATATGTGTAAATCAAGAAGTAGTGGATCACCCACCTTGCCTAGCTATGATTGAAATGAAATTTATGTTTCAAAAAAACCAGTTAGTGACGTATCAAGGGACGCATATCCCTCAAAAATGGGTGGATATTTTAGATAGTGGTAAAGAAAATAATGGTGACTTGGTCAGGCCATCATACAATGACATTGTCCTTGGGGAAAGAAGATGTTTTCTAGGAACCAAGAGTATATGATCGCTTCACCATGATGATGGTCGAGGAATGATTACTCCTATTTTCCATAGCCAATGTCCACCGGATCTTCTGTTATTAAATAAGGCAGGGCAGTCTCTAAACTCAATAAACATATGAAATCAACTAATTAGTTTCTCTCACTAGAGTGGTTGATTATTAGAAAAAAAGTATGATAATAGTTAAACACACTATCAAATTTTGGAGTGGTAATTGGGGACTAAAAATGAATATCTTGACCATGTAGGTGGTGATGGATTTGATTTTGATGATCTTTAATGGATGTTTTGGGTATGTTGTCTTCTTTTCTGAAAATTTATTTTATTTTTATAAATACTCATGGATTTCTCCTCCGGCTATGCTTTATTGGAATATGACTAGGATTCATAAAAAACTATTTTGTAAATCCTAGAATTAATCAATAATTTTATGAACCATACATTTTACAAAAAAAATATTTTTGAGAATGGAAAAATATAATTTTAGTTGAGATGGTAAGAATTTTTTTGATCAAACAAGATACTTCATGGATGATTTGGAGGAAAGCTATTAGTGATGTAGTTTGATTTAAAAATCAATGTTCCTATAAGTTGAACATTGACATGACTCCTTATGAGATGTGTTATAAAAAGACCCCATTATTGTAAAATATAAGGATATTTAGTAGTCCTTTAATTATCAAATTGGATGATGAGAATATTTGTATGTTTAATCATAGATTTTTGCATATAATAATAGATTGATAACCTCTTAATGGTATATGAAACATGTTTCACAATAAATAAATAGTTTATAGTGTTTACACTACATATGAGAAAGATCATGAATAATATTATATGAAATGTTTTCATATAATTGATGATATTGATGAAAAGGAAGATGAGCTGGTTGCAGATCAAAAAAATGATATTGTTCGTGAAAATATTAACAATACTGAAACTATAAGGGCAAAATATTTTATATTGTATATTCTATGTGATGTTGAAAAATCGCATTCATATCATCCAATGAAAAGGAAACATGTGTATGTTCAAAATATAATTAGATATTAAGAGAAAAATGTTCAAAAAATAATAAAATTACACCTTAATTCATATAATACCATAGATTAATAGGATGGGAAAAAATATGTTGAATAAGTTTTTGAGCCTCGTGATTGGATTGATTCTATGAATGAAGATGAGGGTCATAATGAGAATAATGATACATGTGAGCTTTTGCCCAAACCAAACAGTCAGTAAGTTAATGGTAAAAAATGAGATTTTTGCAACAACTTCAATTAATTAGGTTATGTGACAAGAATCTTGGAATAATAGTTTTATTAAAGATACTTAATGATATAAGGAATTTAAATTGATGATACATTTTCATTAGTATCAGGACTATAAACTATCATAATAATTCTTTCTATAACTACACAATGAAGAGATAAAATTTTTCTGATGGATGTCAAGTCAGTTTTTCTTAACGGAGAGTTTAACAAAATTGTATTCATTGAAAATAAATGTAGATAAATTATTGGAAATGATTTTATTTGTCTATACAATTTGAAGAAGAATTTTTACGGGTTAAAGAAGTATATGATAGCTTGTAAATCAAAATTGGTTACTTTATTAACATTCATGGATTTCATGAAAGGATGATTCAGTGGTAACCTATTTATAAATGAAACACTAAATCATTCCATTATAGTGATTAATTATGATGTTTCCATTATATTCATAGTTAATTTTGACAAAAAATGGGAAATAATTGTTTAATATATGAAAAATATTTTGGATATTTCCATGCTAAATAAAATGAAAAACATTCTGGGATTATAATTCTCATAAATTAATAAGTACATATTAGAATCTAAATTGAAGTATTCTAATAAACTTATGAAAATTTTTGTAATCGAAAACTCATAGCCTATTTAAAAACTAATTATTAGTTGGAAAAATGTTTTTAAATTATGGCTAAGGGATGGAGATTGATCCTAAAGTGTTTTGGAGACTGGTAGGATGTTTTTTGTATCTAACAGCTTCATGTCCAAATATAGTGTATACCATTACATTATTTTCAAGGTATCAAATTCAAATAATTGAATATCATCTTAATATAGTGAAATTTATTATCATATATATATAAGGAACATTTTACATAATAATAAAATAATATAGCAAATGAAATATTAATCTTCTTGACTGCTTTGATGATAATTTGGGTGATTATATTGATGATAAAAGAGACACATTTGGTGTGGTATTATTCTTGGGAAAAATATATTTGAGTTATTAAAAATTGAATAATTTTTTTGAAACACTCTACAAGGATTAAGATAATTATGTTTCTTCCCATAAAAATGTTATATAGTTAACATGGATGAAGACTGAATGGGATGAATTGTTGCTTGGTGTGAAGTTTCTCATTCTATTAGGTTGTGATAATTAGAGTTATTTAAATCTAACAAAGAATATAGATAATAATTAACAATCCAATAAAAATTTTATAAAATATAAATTCATAATTGACCATTTTGTTAATAATTAACTTATTTTAGCATTTTTCTATAATAAAACATGTGTTAGGAATCATCATGAAACAATTATTGACAGAATAATTTTTTAAAGACATGGTTAATTATGCGGAAATTACCTCTCCCTCTTCATGTTTAAGGTATGTGAAAGTCATAACCACTTCCTATTTTATATCAATAGTATCATGAAATGTAGAGATAATAATGGAAGATAAATATTTCTATTTGAATGTGTTTTACTTTTTAATCCATAGAATATATTTAGGGGAGTTTTTAAAATGTGTAAGTAGGATTTCAATGTGTGCAAACACTTTTAACAGTTATTGAAGTAGATAAAAGGAAATAAATCCTTTTAGGATGATGTTTTATTTGATGATAAATGTTTCAAGTGGATGAAGAAGTCTGAAAATTTTCTAGGAAATGTTTCTAAAGAGGTGTACAAAAATTTTAAAAAATTACTATTTATAGAAAACATGGAATTGTTTTTTAGTGATTATTGATTTTTATATTGAGTTCACCAAAATAGGATTATAAGTTTTTGATAGGTGTTCCATTTCAAAAATTAAAAATTCATGGTGATTTATTTTCCATGCATGATGAAACATCTAAAGTAGTATATTGTTGGGACCAAGCGGTATTAAGGTGTTTCAATAAAGTTGAATGATGTTAATAAGAATCTTGTTTAGATCGAAGAAGTATTTACCAATGTTTTTTCTTTATTTTATTAAATAAATCAATTTAAATTGGTAATATATTCCATTAAAATGATCAGATGTGGTTTATTGAACCAATTATGTTGGACAGAGCCCACATGATCAATTAAAATTAATGGATCCATTAGTGTAATGTGATTGGAATGACTATGTTACGAATTATTTATCTACTTTTCTTACATGTCCAATCATAAAAAAAATTATCCATGGTTCATTATCAAGGATTTTTTTTGTTCATAAATAAAAAATCTTTATTATTGCTAAATGTTTTCATAATTCATGATTTTACACAAAGAATTAGTTTTTTCGATGTCTGATGAATAATTATACAGTGATCTAGAAAAAATGGCATTGATCGAATCCCATCATATGAACTATATTCAAGTTATCATATTAATGTATATTTTTGTACAATTTATCCCAGATTGGATTGAACAAAGTGGTGACGTGAATAAGTTATTGGATGAATGGATGGATTTATTTATGTTATTTAGTAGAAGGTTGTGGTCTACGTCATCCGACCTAAGGATGTCTGATAAATGGTTATTGTGGATTTCATAACATTGATGTAATCATATGAAGTGTACTGATTAGATATTTATTGATTAATTAAATGGTTGACATGTTTTTAACCATGTCATTAGGGGGAAAAAGATTCTTCTGAAATACTTCTGAGTTGTTCTAAAAATGATTTTAAGGAACATAACTTAATGTTTCATTGGTATGAAGAAGGTTGTAAAGGTGTATTAGATGGAATATTATATGTTTAAAAGGAAATTTGGATGTTTTCATAAACATATTAAATGTTACAATAAATATTTGTTTATTCAGCATAACTATAATAAATGAGTATGATTATGTTTCTCACTGAGTCTTATAGATGTTTAAAGGATAATGTTATCAACAAGGCATATGGGGAGATACTATCTTTTAAGATACATGAATGTGGGTGTAGGTAAGTTATTTACTACATAAATAGTCACAAATTTTCATTTGGAGTATTGAAATAGGTATCACATGTTTATCAAAATAATTTTAGGTGATATACATATATTAAGTGTTTTTATGCTATGGTTAGTGTGTTGAATTTTTTTAAGTGAGAGAAAGCACTTTATAAGTGGATGCTTGATCCAAATTTTTTTTTAAAAAGATATATGTTGAATATTACTATTTGGAATTATAAATAGAATGATGTAAATCCGGGTATATGAAAAATAGTGCATCCCAGTTATCATACGGATAATTTATTAGAATTTGTATTTGTCTTTAAAATACACTAGATGGTGTATACTTGGGAAAAATAGATGGGGAATACAAGTTGAACCAATCATAATAATTTCCATCTGACGGAAGTGGGTTGTTTCATATTACTATGATATAATGTTATGAAAAAATTAGAACATGAAATAAAATCCTGCTTGAATAGATTTCAACAAGCACATTGAAATCATATTGAATCCTATTGGTGAACGTTCTCACAGTTGTTACAAAAACATTGGTGTATCATGTAATCTGAATAATGATCACCTGAATTGTTGATTGAATACAGTGTTATGAAATATTAAGGATAAATTCTACATACTATATCTGAATTCAAATGAATTCTATGGTCCTTTGTGTTTCTTAGATTCATTCCAACCCATACAAAGGACTATCTAGTCTTTTTTATTTTTAACCATTGTAAATATTGATCATTATATGGTTATTATTGTTTTATAAATTTATATTAGTTAAATCTCTCTCTAATAGGCAGTAAATTTGGATTCAATCATAATAAATAATAATAATATAATATCACTTATTGACCCCTCCCCTTATTTGTTATCGCAGATATATATTTTTTTCCTTTTCACTCTGTACATGGGTAGGGTGAGTCTATCAAACCTGTAAGAATTTCTATTTCATTGAAATTACTGAATACTATTCTGCTCTAGTGGATGTTCTTGAAATAAAAATAATAAAAGAAATAATTCCATCCAACCACAGACACTCATACAAATAACTTAAAAAATCACACATAAAAATACATTAAAGTTATCATGTTCCCACCAAGACACCAAAACACATGTACTACTTGATTCTTATATTCATTGTGAATGATTAATTTAATGCCATATATCCTAATGCATACATAATGATATCAGGCTGGGTTTCTTACGAATCAAAAAATACTACCCAAATTATCTTGTTAGGTTACACATAAAGTACCCATGACATGCCCTCTCACCCATGGTAGGAAACACATCATGTCTCAAACCACCACTTATCTCTCATGTGTGGTCAAACATCATGCCTTAATCCCTCCGTTATCAATCTAGTGAGGTTTAACACCAATTTAAGACCATGAATACGTGCTAAATTGTAGTCAAATATCATATGCCAATCCACTTCCTTTTATTCAAGGCTATCAAAGACATCACAACCATGACCATGCCTTCTCAATCTTGTTTGAACACACATCACATCTTAACCCATACCATATCACTCAATATTGTACCATACATCAAATTTCAGACCAAAACCTCTGACTTGAGGCTGGTCACACTTCAGATATCAATTCACACAAACTCAACCAATTTTATCTCATAAGTCACATATTATTAAGAAGGAATAATCAATCATGTAGTATAAATAAGGCACACAATTATAATTACATATTCCCAATAAAAAAAATTCTAGGGATAACTATATGATTATCCATTTATAACTCATCAAGGATACTAAGATAGAATATATCAACATATCCATCACCTTTAAAACTAATGGTTTAAGCAACATGAATTTTATATTAGACCTCTTGGATACCTAACCATCAACTAGGACCATCCAACTCACCGTAGGACCAATCTAACCATGAGGACAGACATCCTCACTTTATTAAACTAGGCATTGTTCTATCCAACCAATGTTAATTTACCAATATTTCCCAATGAAGGGGGAACATGTCAATCCTTACTACCCCAACACATTAATACTAAAAATCAACATGTCAATGGGCCACAACAAAATAAGGCATCAAAAGAAAAAAATATAGTTCCCAAAACAAACACAATCAAGGAACAATTCAAAGAATTCACTATTTTAAAAGAATTAGGCCTCCCACATTAATTCAAAATGTATATAACCAAATAATTTTAATCTTTTATTTATTCTATTTAATATCAATTTCACATTAATATTAAAAATAATTTAGAAAAGGCATCAGTTTTCATATTTACTCAAACATGGACCTCAATCAAAATCTCATCGAGAGTATATTTAAAATAACCCATGCTTGTTTTGAAATTCCAACACAATCCCAATTCATTAATCCACCAATTTTCACTTGATTAATCTACTTTTTAAATCCATTTTTAAATAGGGAATACCATTTGGAAATTTAAAATCATACATACTATTCAAATAATACCATGGATCAATCAAAACCCATTTAGAAATCTATGAAATCCATGATAACTATTATTAAAATATGATCCCACTCAAATTCATTGAAAATTTTACACATCTCCTAAGGTAGGATAAAAATAGTAATAGTAATCATTATATCATAAAATCACTATTAAATAGAGAGACAAATAATTTCAAGCCCACATATCTCAACTAGTGGTCTATGCATCGACACAAGTCCATAAATTACAAAATAGAATCAAAATATTCAATATCATCAATTAACACTATTAAACTAATTAATATAAATTTTAGTTTACAAAGAACCCAAATTATGTCATTTGAGAATAAACATACCAGGAAAAAAATTCTATTGAAACTATTTTAAATGAGGTGATTTCCACTCCTAATATTAACCTATACTTTAAGGAATACAAAATACACCGTTTTAATACTTGAATTCATGTAAAATTGATCCAAATTCCTCCAAAAATCAATAAATAATCTCTTCGGATAACATACTACGAGAAAAATGATGAATAATAAAATTAGTAACTCATCCAATGACTTATTTTATAAGTCACGTAAAAAATACAAATGAATTAGGATGAATTCACCGTGATATGGAAAAATATTCTCCCTCAAACACTTGTCAAGAGAGTTGAAATAATAGAAAAATGGAGATTGGTGGAAAGGCTTTACCTTTAATAAAAAATAAAAACCTCTCCGTAATAAAATATATTTAAGGGAGGCCAATGGGTGAGAGGTGGATAGACAAAGAGAGATATCCTTACTTTTTCAATCAACCAAGACCAATGGAGGTTATGGGGGTTTAAAAAATGATCTTCTATCAAATCTTCAAATTCCAATTTTAAAAAACACCCATGATATAGACCAAACATGCAAGGTACACTGGGTTATAAATGATATTGGGCCACATGGATCTTGATTCACAGAAGAGACCAAGAAGCAACTCTAGAAAGACACAAAAGAGTAGGCCCAAATAATGATTTAGAGGAAAAATAGCAACCACCGGAATAAAGCTAACCTGATTCGAAGAATTAAATGGTATCAAAAATTCAATATGGACTAGGAACCATAAAATTCTAAATTTGGAAATTCTATCAGATTAGGCATGCATGGTGGAGATCTATGAGCCTTTATGATTCAAATTCTAAGGAGGCCCTTTTTCAAGTGTGTTAGTTCTTGGGCTTTTAAGGTCATGTGTTGGTTTGTTTATGGGCCTTGTGACATGGACCTATGGGTCATTTAATAGTTAACCTTAAACCCTTAAAAGGTATATTATCAAAAAATAAATAAATAACAATTCCTTTGGTCCATTTTGGGTAAAAACAATCCAGACATCTGTTGCGTCAGGAACCTCAAAGTTGTGCCACAACATTCTGTCATTCATACAAGTTGTGGTAGAGACACATTGGATATCTTTGAAACCCCCACAATACGAAGGCAACAATATCATGATTAAAATTTTTCTATTGTTACATATCTTTGTTATAGTGTGACTACATTCAGGAAAGAACCGTCATGGTGTGGCCTTTTTGGGCCATGTTGTAACTTCCCCTAGGAAAAATTCATGATTCCGTGACCAAGATATTTACAATATGACCCTCCCTTAGGCTAGGGTTGAGTTATTCCAACAAGAAAATTTCATCCATAAATTTGAAAAAATATTATTTAGTCATTCTTGTAAAAAAATAACCTTTCTTAAGCAATCCATAACTCATTTAATCAAAAATCAAAACTCTCACTCCTCATACTAAATACAAACATTCAAATTCACCCAGATAGTCAAAAAATCATATTGATGTGGTTCAGTAAATTAGATATCAATAATCTACCTCAAATGATTTCCCAAATATCATAATCATCTTATTTGAATATTAATCACATATTTTTCAAAGATCCTTTAAGGATATGATCAAAAACATACCAAATCACCCCTGAATATCTAAACCTTAAGGCTTGCATTAGAAAGTTATCCAGGTATGATGGTTTCATGATATGTTTCTCACCAATATTAAGTAGTGGGGAATCTAAATATAAACCATTAATACCCATTATACCATTTAATTAATGTATAACACTAAAGGTGTTACAAATTTTGGTTCATCTAAAGAAAAAAACCATTTTTAAGCCTAATCATCATATTACATATCCAAATACACGAATCAAACTCTTGTTAGTATTAACATATCATACATACCTATAATAAAATATGATGAATATCAATTAAGGATAACTAAAATTCATAATTTTAGTGTTCAATTATCATTACACATCATGAATGGTATATTAATATGTGCATATATATTGGAATCAAGAACAAATTATAATGTGCATATTTTCATTTTCTCAACTTGATGTATTTTATATTATTTAAATTATTCTAGAAGACATAACAAAATTATTATTTTCTTTTGGAATAAAATATTATATATAATGGAACTCCATATTTGACTTTTCATTCCTACACATTATGTAATTTCTCTATACTCAATAGGTATCTATGTTATTATTACCACAACTCTTTATGAACGTCCATTAAAAGCCAAAAACTATACTTATTATTCAGTATCATCTATGAAGAAATATAGATTAAAATATTTTGAGAAATAGAATCTTATTTCAAATGATAAAATCTTTGAACATATTCATACTTCATAACTTCATAAAGTATAATGTTATGATATTGATAAATTCTATTTTCTACATAGAATCTAGTAGGCGTTCATCATCTTCCAGATCCTTTAGATCCAATTATATCAAATAATTCCCTTCAAATATAATTTAACAACAAAAATTATATTCTAGACACCTTTATGATTCAGTGACATTCACTTTTTTATTTTGTTAAGTGGAATTTTTTATTTTTTTAAATTAAAACATCTGGAAATTCGATCATACCCTCACTGGCCTCTTAAATTCTATATTATTCATTATATCATTCTATGTTACAAAAACTTCTTCGTATATAGGAAATAACTTTTATTTATAATATTTGGAATATTTATCAAGAAAACTATTATTTCTATATCACAAATTGTATTCTATGGGTTTTGAGTAATTTAATGAAAATATTTTTATTATTTAAAATAAGGAAATTATGGGGGTGGAATCTTAGATCCATATATTTTTACAAATTTCTTGGATAATATTAATTATCATAGATTGTAAAATTTATACATTTGTTATTAAAAAATACATTATAGAATCGGATGAATCATAAACCATTCATATTGAATCCATTATCTCATGTTGTACGTAACAATTATTTTTTAACAAACAACATATCTTATAATATAAAGGAAATAATATTAAAATAAAAAAAATTACTAAAATCCATCTTTGATTGATATGTAACACACACATAATTTAGATCAATATTCTTAATGGATTTTTTAACAAGAAATAACGAGCGTTGAGAAAAATAAAATATACTATAAAAATAACACTATTTTAATGTGACTAATAAAACATAAACATTAGATTTTATGTTTTTAAAATTAATAAACTCATTTTTAAAAATATTAATAATGTTTCTACGTAAAATTTACTAATTCATGGATAATAAACAAGTATATATTTTTCAAACAAGTAATTTGATGCTACAGAAATATGGTTTCTTAAAAAATATTTTTTATTCTAGTTTTTGAATGAAAATTATAATTAATTTTTAAAATATATATAAAATTTATATCATTAAATGTAAATAATTTTTCAAATTAACATATTATTATTATCATAGGTTAATATTTTATATTTTTTAAAAAAGATTCAATTTTCAGTGAATTGATAAAAATAGCTGTTTTTTTGTCAGATACTATCATTTATTATTATGTAAAAGTCACATTATGTATTTAGGTTGATCTAAATGTAACATATTTATCATTTAATTATAAATAATCAAAATAATTAAATATTAATCATTATTACAATTGATTTTGGTATAAGATAATTTATTTTCCTAAAAACATTTGTTTATGAAACAAATTATGGCCACAATGTTATTTTATTTTACCATATGAAATTAATATCTATTTATTTATATTTTAATAATGTTTAAATATTATTTATTGAATAAAATATATCAAAAATTATTTTATGGTTTTTATAAGTACTATAATTTAATAAAATAAGGGTTTATGCAAAAAAAAATAATTTTTTGTAACATAATTTCATTAAGGCTTGAGCGCTGATTTAGAATTTAATTCTTCCAGTTATTGAAAATTAAAATAGTAATATTTATTAAATTTTTTTAATAATCATATTTAACATAATTTTATATTCCCAAAAAAATGTTTTTTGAAGGTGATTATTAAAAGTAGTAAAATTATATTATAGTGATTTCAGATAAAACATGTTTACAAGGGGGTTAAACAAAATGATAAGGGTATTATTGAAACCCTAACATTCATAAATATTGTTTGTTGAATATATTTCAACATTATATTATAATAAATTTAAATAACTTTCCATTTGGAGGAACGTTTCTTGGAAAATGACATTATATCTTCGAATCTTTTATGGAATTCCACGTGTGTCCCTCCTCTCACTTATAAAAGAGAACCTATATTACTTTAATATTAACTCCAATAAATCCTTATATATAATAAAATCATAGCTAAAAAATAATTATAGATTCATTACCTTCATCCCATAGCTTTCATAATTCTTCTTAGACCGATCGTTTAAGGATTAAGTTGAGAGCAAAAGGAGGTATATCAAATTAGTGGTATAATAATTAAATAGGATCTTTATATTTAATTTTATATTATATATCTTCTAATAATGTTGAATAAATAATAAAATGATTAATATTTTATAATATATATACTAATATGTTATTACTTTTTTTAAAAAACATTTACCACCTATTCTCCATCAAATGTAAGACGAATGTATACCTAATGTGTATGTGTGGGCTACCTCCACCACATAATAATCTGATTTATATTTTATCACAATCATTTATGTTTGGATATAATGATGGATTTAATTTTTTTACATATTTTATTTATAAAATATATATTTTTCTGAATTATAATTTATTATCTACATTTTTATCTTATGATCCATTGGGAATGATAACATCTCTCTAGTGTTTGTGTGGCCTACCACTTCCAAAAAGCAATGTGATTTTCTTAAAATTTACAATTTTCATAGATTATAATAATTTTAGATTTCATTATTATACATGATATATATGATATAATAATGATTCTGGGAATTTGAATGATCGTTTACCATTCATTTTTTTCATCCCTTGAAAATGGAAACATCACTGTTTTGTACGTATGAATTATTGTCTCAATGAACTGATGTTAATCATTTTCTACCGGCACTTTACATGAATATATTTATAATTATATAAAATGATTAAATATTATAGATATTTCATTATTATTATTATTTTTTATATTATAGAACCATGATCAATGTGCAAGGACTAAAACTACCAAAACAAAACATATATGAGAAATTATGTAGTTAATACCATAAATATCAACCATAAAGGTGAATTGTTAATAAATGGGTATTAAAATGATATAATTTGATCATATATGTTTTTATATGTATGAATTTTTTTTATTTTTTAGAATTTAAATAAATCCAAATTCATTATACATGAGGTTCAAGAACATACCCATAGAGTTGGATATAATGAAATGGATCTTCATCTGAATTTTAATTCACTGGTACATGTTAGATATTATGTGCCTATTTATTTTTACGAAGTGTATATATCATTACTTTGATAGGGTATAAAATGGATAATTATTAATTGTTTTAATGTAACTTTTCCATTAAAAATATTTCATCTAATGGGTTTTAATTCAATAGAAGAAAATAAGAAGGGTTTACCATCTCAAATTATCTTATTTTGGGAATAAGTTATGTTATAAAGTTATATTATTTTATACAGTTTGTATGAAAATCCTTTTATATGTTTTATCATGGATATAATTATGTTTATTTTATTTATAATTTCATTTTATGTTATTTCATTCATTAGGTTTAGAAATCAAAATTTTCAAAATCAGTATGGGTATTATGTTACAACCTTTTTTTGCAGGAATTATTTATTCATAAATTTTATGTTGATCAAATTATATGATATATATCTTGAAAATTTTATTTAAATTGTTATCTGATGGTTAATTCTGTAAAATAAATTTTTCGTTTCATTTTACATTATTTAAGTACTCATGTGTTTGAAATAATATATGTAAGGATTATCGACTTTATTACTCTCTTCAACCTGTAATATTTTCCTTCCATGCCCATATTTTATTTAAAATGTCTTCACTAATATTTTTAACATTCCTTTATTAATTCATAATTATAATTTTTACCAATTTTTACTTCATATAAAATATTTAATGGTAATATTCTTGATTTTTTCTGAATTTGGTACCTTTTAGTTATTTTTGAAAATGAAAAACAAATATTTATTTTAATTTACATTACATGAAATGATTCTCATACCATCATTAATTATACTTAACTAAAAGAATTAATTTCATGTTTCTATGGTCTTTATCAAATAAAATTTTTTCTTGAATATTATTTAAATTCATCAATTTCAAATAATTTAGTTCAAAATAAAAATGTATTTTTTACTAGAAATTTTCAAATAATATTTTAGTGTTAATATTATCTATAACCACATACATATATATTTATTTTTAATTAATTGTTATATGATACAGTTTCCATATTTATTCTTTCTCTTGATGTTTTTTGAACATGATGATGAAATATTTATGAAACACATACTCTTCCCCTATGTTATGAAATGATGATATTCTAAATTTTTGATGGTCTTGTGTAACATGTGTATATGGATTTCATTATGTGATTTGTGGGTCCCATATTATATATACATTAAATTAATTAAGAAATTATGGATATCTCTTGATATTATATTATCTGTAATGGTTATTGAACCCTATTAATTTAGGCGCTTTGTCCAATATTATATTCCTGGGAGTAAACCGTGAAGAAATAAATGATGGAATTGAGAGTAAAACCAAACTTGTATAATAGTCATTGTAGTGATCCTTGAATATGGAATTGATTAAACATTCTTTTTAGTATTAAAAAAAGTCTTATACTTAAGATATTTTTTCCTGATTAATGATTTATTATTAACTAATTATGGAACTTATGTATTTTTTCTGTTGATTGGATAATATTTATACCATGATTCATGTTTATTATCTGTAAATTTTTTGCTATTATTTTCTAATTTATATCACATCATCCTATAAGCTTATTATTTCCTTATGATCACTTATTATCATTAATTACTCTCTTTCTTTTTCACCCTCAATTATAATCTGTCCTCACCCTTCATTATATTTAAATTTCCCAAGGATATAGAGAATGATTTTTGTATTCTCTATCTATAAAGGGTTATAGATATGAATAAATAAGTGGGAGATTATGTAAATATTTTATGTACTTTTTTTATGTATCCATGATTCCAATGACAATAAACCTATATGGTTATAGTATGTATCATAATGATTTGCAATCAATATTCATATAATAAGATGTAATATCAATGTATGTGAGGTTCAATTTGGTACAGTTGGTATCATTGCAATATTTAGTTACATTAAGAAACTAATATGATAAAAGATAATGAGTTCCCTTAGGATAATCCTATGTATAGAATAACATACAAATTATTTGGGATGGTTGAGATTATGTGGTTTCCTAGAAACACATCATTGTCAAGATACCACAAGTTTATGGAGTTTTATCATAGATGCATCTATGGGTAATAACCTTAAAAGGGGTTGATAGAGAATATCATAGACATCATTCTGGTTCATGGTGATTGGGCCCTTATTATAATACTCATTTGAATCTCTTGAGGGATACTAATGGGTTAAATCACATTCTCATTACAAACCATTGAATAGATAATAAACTTGGATGATCAAGGTCATTAGTTTATTACAATATACTCTTTGTTTTAGAAAAGGGATAGATGCAGGATGAATTGCATTAATGTTGAATATGATGGATGACATAATTATTTTCCAAATGAGAAACCAAAATGAAGTTGTTTATGGAAAGTAAAATCATGTGATTATTCTAATCCATCTAACATGATAAAATATTAAGAAACTAAACAAAGTTGACATTATAAATGAATTAAATATGGTAAAAGTGTAAATTATTAAATCCCATGGGGAAATGAGGATTCATATACTTTCATGTTCTGAATGTGGGAATAATTACATAGGTAAATCTCTCAAAAGTATGATAAGATGTTTTTTGTTTATATATAATAGATATAAGTGAAGTAAATATAGGGGAATAGATGAGTTCAATGGATGGAAATGATATATATGCCAAGAAAAAAAATTAAAATTTATTGTATTACATATTATGGACTTGGAAATTTTATGATTTAATGATTAATCCAACAACATATTCAATAGACAATGATGATCATATGTTATGCCAATCATTGAAGTGAAATTATCGAACTGTTTATGTGATTATATTTAAGAATTTTGTCATATAAGTGTTTTCTCTATAACATCCAAGTTATACGGATCATGAAACAAATAAGGTTTATTCCTTAGTATTTTAATGGATTTTAAAGAATATATTCAATACTACTGATAACCAAGAAAACTAAATTTGAAGAAAGGGGATTTTTTTTAAAACACATAATTGAGGGATAAATAACCCATGATTTATACTTTATTTTATGGTAATGTATTTTAATTAGAACAATTATACGATTGATTTCAATATATTAAATTAGATTGTATAGGTGACTATAAAAATGATTAATGATTTGATTAAAATGGGTTTTTGTTATATTAGATAATGTTTATTGGATTGTTATTTTTTTTAATATATTGGATTCTCTATGATTTTATTTAAGGTAAATAGATAGAGTTATATATTTAATAAAAATATTTTTTTCATTGATGTTTTGTATTGATTTGTATTATTTTTTTGTTTTAGAAGAATATATGATCTAGGATTTCATATGTTTCATATGTGACAATAAGAGAAACATTATTTTCTTTGGGTATTTAATTTGAGTTTATTTTTTGAAATTTTTTTACCTTCTTATTATGTTTTGGTTTTTTTATATAGGTTAAGAATGATTTGAGGAGTATTATAATTTAACTAATTATTGAAGTAATAAATTATATCATTGAGTATTATTATTCAATTTCCTAATTGTTAATCATTCAAAAGAATTCATATTTATATTAGTCATCTTAAAAAATACTATCAATTTTTTGTTTCGATAACTTAATTGATAAAGTATTTTTTTCATTATTTTATTGATATAATTATATATTAGATGTTTATTTCTATACATCATGCCCTAAATATTCATATTGTTAATTGATCATTGAAATATTTGATAAAAGATTATCAGAATTATTATAATCATACAAACAAATGATTAAAATTATTTATGGGATTTTTGGAAATAAGTTAACTATATTTTATTATATTCTATTGAAAAATATTTCCTCAAATATGAATAATTTGTACTTATGAATGACATTTTTTCTATTAAGTGGTTATTTTTGAAGATTTGATGCTCATTTTCCCCTACTAATTTATGGTGTTGTGTTCATTAACTATACCCTGACTGTGTTATGTATCACAATTTATTATTATTTGGATATTATATTTCTCCTCCATGTCCAAATTTTCACTTATAGTTAATTCTTACCTTATCAATGAGCTGAATTAAATGATATTTTATCTAACCTTTATGTGTCACACCTCCCCTTTCTAAAGGTAGTTTCATTACCCCTTTGTATGATGTGGGTTTTCACTGAATGTGTTTTTAAATATTGAAATATCAATTATTAAGATAATAATTATGATGACATAATTTTTTTAAATGGAGAAAAATGTAACACCCTGATTATTTAGAATATTATCCATTATATATCACATAACACACAATACCTAGAATTAAGAGAACTATGAAATAATATAATAAAATTTATTTAAAATTGAACATTATAACCTAGAAACGATGTTGGAATATCATAAAAGTAATAACTATATTATGAATAAAATGTATAAAGGTTTTATGTAGTAAAAATATTTGTAATAATTAATAATAAATAGTCAAAAAAAATCTTAAATCCATTTTCGGCTTCAAAAATATGTTTCATCATAAAATTATTTTAATTTAATATTTTTAATGAAATTTATGATTAGTTTAAACAATTTTTTTAAATATTATTGGAATTAATTAATTACATTTTGGAAATAATAATTTAAATGTAACACCCATAGAATTTAAATTGTTTTCCCTTTAGAGTAAATTAAATTTTTTTCCTAGATATCATTATATAAAACAACAATATAAACTAATAAATTTTATCTTTCTCTAAAACGTGTAGAGAAATTCTCTAATGTTAAACCCAAGATCGTGTTTTAACAAACAATAATATATTTTTAGAAATGTTACTATTTTATATAATAAGTTATAATATAAACATTAAATTTAAGAGTATTGGATTTTCTAACATAAGAGAATATATAGTTTAATTTATTGGATACAATTTAATACAAAATTAATATAATCACCAATGGTATATAAAGGGGTTGTTTTATAAAAAACAATTTTAACGCTCACAAATCTATTTTATAGTAATAAAATAATTTAATTAAAATTTGTGAGTGAAATTAATGTAATATATATAAATATTATTTATATTAAAAAATAATTCAAATATACATCCAATATATTTTATATGAATAATATAAGAACAAACCCAATACGTCACATAAAAATCAATATTTTTTTCTAAAGGAATTTCTAACACCTATTAATGGAGAACCTATTTTAAAACCAAATTTTAGAACATTTATAAATATTTTACATCAAAAGAATATTATATTTTGAAATAGAAACATAACGTTTAGGTTAGGGTTATTTTTTTGGGAAATTTCATTTTTTTAATCAATAATGAAACATAAAGAATTTGAATTCAAAATGGCCTTTTCTACCGCATTGTCTTCCCGTTAGTGATATTAAATTTAAATTATTTTCTAACATTTATATAATTTGAATTTTCATAAATGGATTAAATTTTTTGAATAAGAATAATTTATAATTTATAATAAGGTCAACATATTTTTCCAATAATTTTTTTGTGTGAATGTAATTAAAATTAATTACATCGATGAATGAAAAATTAAGCATTACAATGTACTAAACATTAATATTAAGAATAATAATGACCTATTAACTATAACATATTATAGTTTATCACAATATTTCGTCCAATAAACCTATATGTTTTTTCATAGGTCTATTTGAACTCTTGGGAAACAATTAATTCTTAGGGAACAAAACTTTCTTTTCAAAAAATAACAAATGTGTCATTTCCCTCCGTTATAAAAAGGCACCCACCCCTAAAAATTTTTTACACCTCTCAAGACACTTTGGATAGGACAATATATACCCATATATCACCTAAATATTATTCCCCTAAACTTAAAATACTAACCATTGGATGAAATCCTTCTAAGTAATCCCTTAATTGAAAAACAAAAGGAGTCACCCAAATCAGACGTAACATTCTTCCACAAGATCTTTTATTTTATTATCCACTCCGCATGAATATTCTTAATCCAAGATTATATAATTACATCAATATTCAAAATATATTGAGATATTTTTTTATAATTTTTATAACTTCACTTATACACACTTCCATCTAATTCGTAACAAACATTCAATTTAATTTTACGGCGAACTAGAGCCTCACAAAACATTGTGATTCACTATTACTTTATCATATATCATGGTTGGGAGATATGATGGACACACTATTAATATATTATTTATAATATATTAAATATATCATTATGATTCAACAATTATTTTATAACCATGACATTTATTCACTCCAATTTGTGTAAATATGATAACATTGTTTGTGATTTTGTGGAATATTTCCCCTCAAAGTGATGTGATTTGTTCACATTGTACGTGGAGATTAAAATGGTTTTTAATTTAAAATATGTAAAAACCAATTACACATAAATGATACTAATTAAATATTTATATTTATTGAGACATAATATATCATTTTCATGGTTTTCCTTTTTTCATGCTAAAAATTGATTACCTCGGTCGTGGACATGTGGACTACCACCTCCCTGGCATGATGTGATTCCTTTTACATCATAATAATTATATGTATACGTATATATGGATACTTACCATGGTTTTTATGATATTATTATAATTCATTAAATATATAGTTTTTCTTACATTCTTCTCACAACTATCAATTGAAAATGGGAACATTACTCATGTGTATGTACGTTATACCCATCTCCGTGATTGTAACGTTCATTCATTTTTCATAACCATCATTCATGACTGGTTTTAAAATTATAATTGATATAAAAATTTGGTAACTATTTCAAGATTATTATTCTTGAAAGGTTTATATAATTACCCCTTTGACCATAGTCAGCCTACCAAATGAATTTTTGACACATAAACAAAATATGGTAAAAACAACCAAAGTAAAATTAAATTTTTATATAGTTTTTTACAAAAATTATATAAGTGAAATAAAATTAATGAAAAAAATTAAAAAGGATTTAAATCAAGTAAATAAATAACATATTTTTTTACTCAATAATAAAAACAGACACCTAACAAGTCAGACTCCATGTAAGGGATTTCACCTCAATTTTCATTCCATTGAGACATTTATTATTATGGACCAATTCAATTTTATATGGTATATATAATACCCTTTTATGTGTTATATCATGATCCTCCATATTATAATGATATTATATTCTTTATTTAGGTCATGTGGAATTATGTCTCAAATGTTTCAAATTTGTTTATAACAAAATGGAATATTAAAATATTATCATCCTTAAGAATGTTATCAATGATAATATTTTCAATCTCACTTAATTTTATTATAGTTAACATTGTCAGTAAACAATCACATTATTGTAATCATTATTCATATTAAATTTTATTGAATAGCCATATTCTAATAGATTTTATATTATGATTTCCTAAACATTATATAATTTTACATTCGGTGTTTCTAACGATAGTTATTTTAATATCTTGGGAAATATTGATAACTTTTTATTCTTTATTCAGTATAGATATTTGATAAGGCATATATTTTATTATTTAAACTAATTATTCGACATAAGTAATGATATTTATAGTAAATGGATGATGGGACTTGAAAATTATATATCCCCTTGATGCATTGACCGGTTCTCATGACAAAAATAAGTTGAACAAATCAGAATAGTTTAAAATATCATATGAAAGGCCTAGTTGTTATAGGTTTTCAGGTGCCTCAATAATGAAATAAAAAATTTAATAATTTAGCTCATTAATATTCATTTATTATTTATCCATGATATTTTTTATTTGACGTATCCATGGATGATTTATATTCTCATTTTCATGATTAAATGGCATCATTTTTAGTTTCTTACCAATCCATATTGATATTTCCTTATCTATTTATTTGAATGGAACATGTTATCTGTTATTTACCTTTCCATTTTTATTAATCTCATCAAATAATAAATTATTCTACCTTATATACCCTTTCTGAGCATTTGACATCTCCCTTATTATGTTTCATTTCCTGAGATTTTAAAGAAGATTCCTTTGAAGGGGTTGTCATGATGCATTATATTTAATTTTATTATTTATCATGTTTTTATGGGGATCATTTATGTAGTTTTTTTCAAAATTACTACAATTTTTGGGCCCTTGGGATTTAAATATTATATTTACTTCAATGAAAACAATAATGCATCATGTCTAGGATTATATGGTTGAGGCATTATTATTGGTATCAAAGTAGGTATAAGTGCCACCATGAAAACTATATTTTGAAAAAAGATGATTACAGAACATAACCCTCAGATGTTAATTGAGGTAAATTAAAGAGTAATATCCTATATTTTTAGTAAGTTAGTGTTTTTGAGGATCATTATAGAAATATATCCATGAATAGATATTAGAAGTGGGCATGGTTCTGGAATAGATGCACCAAGGGGTAACCACTATAAAAAGGGGTGTCATTCCATACTTGTCCCAACCCACTACACCAAAATATGAATTACTATGAACCTATTATGACACTCCTTTGGGATAAAAAATGATAATCACATCTTCTATATATTTCAATTTGAATGATTTGAAATTAAATATATATTTTTTTTAAACATATTTATTATTATAATATTGTATATGAATAAATTTTTAAAATTATGTTAACTCTTATTCTATATTAAGAGATATAAAAATATCATAATTTTTGAACTAATCCAGTATGTTCTATAGTATAGAAAACGTGTCTAGAATTAAGAATAGTATCAATTCACATTGACAATGTAGAGGATTCACTATTAAGAAATATTATATACATGGTATTGGAACTGAGAATATAATGGATATATTATGGAATATTAATTAATTTATGTCACATAACCTTCCCCAGATAGAGAAACTGAATCCACACCAAGATATTGTGATGTTTGATTTCATTATGTGAAAAAAGTCCCCATTATTTAGTGGTACTACTTACTCATTGGTGTATGAGCAATGGTTTATGTATTTGGAGAACAAATATGTAGCCATAGGATGTAGTGAGAAGGAAAATGATACACCTTTAGTGTATTGTATCAATGGTGATATAGATCAATGGTGGTCATTGATCTATAATTCTATGGAGGAATAATGAATATAACTAATGGATTTGAAAACATTAAAGGATACTTTATTTGATAAATACATTCCTCATGAGAAAATAATAGAAACGATTAAAATGTTACCTAGTTTAATGAAAAAGGTGGATGAAATTATTTCATAGTATGAATCTATCATTAACTAGTTATAAATAAATTCTATGGATTTCATATGCAACACGGAATGGAAGATTGGTCATTTTTTGAAGAAATTATTAAATGTATCAAAATGGTGTTGGTGTCTCAAACTTTTTCATTATAAAATTAAATAGTTTTATGTTCTATCAAGATAGATAAATAAATCAATGTGTCTTATGGCTTCAAAGGGAAGTAAGTGAAGAAGGGAATGTATGAGAAAGTGACAGATAAAGGGAATAAAGGAATGAAATATTTTTCCCAAATGTGAAAACTGGAGAATGAATCCCCCTGGTAAATTCTTTAAATGATTGAGTGTTTATTTAAACTACGGGAAAATGGGTCACAAGGAAAAAAAATGCAAAGGTAATATAAAAAAATGCTGATATTCAGTGTTGAAAATTCAAGGATATGGGGAACTATGAAAAAAATTATCTATTTATAAGGAGAATGTACCCTAGATGATTTTAAGGGGTCAAGGTCAAGTATAAATTATTGTCACCACTGAAGTGGAATTATTAATATACATCAAAAATTTGATCCATTAAATGCCTTGAAAAATAATTTTACATGTGATTTTAACATCATATGATTTATGAAATATTTATGTATTGTATTTTTTCTCCTTCTTGTTATAAATTTGAGATCAACAATTGAAAGGATCGATGAAAATAGATTCGGTAGAAGTTTATTTTTTGAAACACATGGTTAAGGGAATGATAACCCTTAATATGTCTTTTATACTAATATAATGACTTTGGAATAAACATGTGATTAATTTTGATAAATTAAATTTGATATTCTAACTGCCTTATAATTTATTGATTATATTTTGAAAAAATGGCTTATTCTATCATTGATGGATTTTAAACAATTTCATATTTATGAAATATATCAAATTACATGTGTTTTAATTAATGAATAATGAAAAATACAGGTTCCCAATAAAGTGTTATACTAATTACTGTTTTTAATATGTTTCAAGAGAATACATGAACATGGTGTTCATGTATTTATTATTTTAATATTAAAGAGATTATTTTAATTGATTGATGGCTAATGATATGTTTATTTTGAAAATTTATTGACCTTAATTCCAAAATTTGGATCATAATATTTTGGAAATTTTAACTATGTCTAAAATTGTTTATGTTGATCATTGGATGATATTTTTAAGTTTAATATATATTTTTCACTATATGATCCATCATGTTCTAAGAGATCAAGTATAAATTCTTAAATTAATAGATAAAGGATTTTATTTTGATTGTGCAATATAAAGAAATAATTTAATTCTAATTTTGTACTTTATTATTGAGTGAAATAATTCCTCAGCTATTGGAAAAGGGATTTGGAACATGAAAATTATCGTTTTATAATCATTGTTTTGGGATATCAATGAACTTTATTCACTCATCTGGTGTATGGTTTTTTAGTCAAAAACATTCATCTAGATATGTCCTTTATCACTCTCTATTAGAACATGATTGTACGATTTATCTTCCTTGTAAATGTCTTCACATACATTCTATTATGAGAAAGTCTAGTTTTGAGGTTATAATCACATTTTAATTTTCTTATTATTAAAATGAAATGTTTTTAACCTTATTTAGGATGTGTGGTTTTCAATAATATTTTATTTTCAAATATTAATCACTTGATTACTGAGATCAAGTTTAAATTGCAAGGATGAAATTAATATAATGTGGGGAGAATGTAACACCCCATGATTTAAAATTTTTTCAGTTGAGAATAAATTTAATTTTCCCCATATTTCATTATATAAAACACTATTATAAGATTATTAATTTTTTCTTCCTCTACAAATAACACCAAGGTTAGCTTTTCTTACATGCAAAATGTAGTTTTACTAAATAATAATATATTATTATAAATATTCTTATTTAATATAGTAAGATATAAAATATACATTAAATTTTATATCATATTATTATCTAAATTATAAAAATATATATACAAATGTGTTAGTTATAATTTAATTAATAATGTATATAAAACCCAATTTAATTTAAAGGGGGTTTTTTTAATATAAACTATTTTATGCTCAAAAAGATATTTTATCTTAATGAATTAATTATATTATAATTATAGAGAAAAATTAAGATAGTATATATATAATAAATTCATTTTAATAGTTTTTATATTAATCCGATATATTTTACATTCACAAGATAAGAGACAACCAAATATTTTACAAAAAAATCAATATTTTTCTAAAATCACTTTCAACGCCTTTTAATACCTAACCTATTATAAATACAATTTTTGGAAATTTTATAAATATTATATGTCAAAATAAACTTCATTTTTTAAAAATATACATAAAATATAGGTTATCCTATTTTTTTATTTTTCAATTATGTTTCCTTTTTTAATAAATAGTGAAAAAAATGAATGTTATTTCAAAAATGATTTTTACAAATTTCATGATAATGATAATTTATATTTTTAAATATTTTTAAAGTGAAATAAGATTAATTTATTATTAATAAAAAAATTATGTTATTGGATTTAATTTCAATTTTAATTTTAATATAAACACATGGAAATCTTTTGAACGTTTTTACTTTAAAAACCTACAACTTCGTCCAATCTGTTGGATTGAATTTAAATAAATGTCTATAAACTTTGTGATATTAATTTGATAAAATGGGATTACATATTCATAAAATAATAATTTATAATATATAATAAATTCAACATAGCTTTTTACTAAAATAATTAGTTAAAGTAATTGAAATTACATACATTGATTAATGTAATATCAATCTTCACTAGGAACTATTCATTAATCTTAAGGGAAAAAAGTACATATATAATTTTTGAAAAACATTTGTACAGATATATTTATGATAATACATCTCTAATTTTCTAAATTATTCTATTTAGAAACTTTGGGAAAAAATAATACATGGAGAAAAACAATTCGTTTCCAAATTTCCAAGTGAGCCCTTTCCCTCCACTATAAAAAGGAACACTCCCCCCCCCCACTTCCTCACAAAAGTAATGAAACATTACCTCTACCAATATCTTCCAAATATGTCCTCAAAATAACTCCTATATTCCTAGAAGCCTCCACTTGATCCTAAATCCATCAATGGAATCCCTTCATGGAAACCAAAAGGAGTTACCCGAATTCGTGGGGAAATTCTTACCCGGTAATTTTTTATTGTATTATCCTCCAATTAATATATTATTATTAAATTATAAATTTATTATTTTTTATACTAAATATATTTAATTCTTCATTATAATTTTTCATCATGCACATATATACAATTTCTTATAATGGGTGATGTACATGCACTTTACGTGTACGATGAACTATTTCCTCACAAAATGATGTCCTTCGTTTTTTACTTTACCGCCTATCATTGGTTGGAATTATGACAAAAATTATATGAAAATGTTAAACACTTGATTATTATTATTACATTGTGAATTTTTAATTATTTTTTAAAATGTTACTTTATTCATTCAGTTTTTTGTTAATATGATAAAATCTTTCGTGGACATGTGGACTACTAGCCCCACAAAGCAATGCGACTCGTTCACACTATAAATGGAACACATAAAAGATGATTTTAATTAATTACATGTAAGATAAATGAAAAATATATTATATTTATGAAATAATTATCTTTCTGTAATCATAATATATCATTTTATATATTACCCTTTTTCACACAGTAAAAAGTTATAACATCGATCATGGACTTGTGGACTACCACCTCCCCAGCCTGATGTGATTCCTTTTAAATAACAACTATTATATGTATAAGTATATACAATTAAATAACATGGTGTTTAATTTATAATTATCACTATGTGAATATGTATTTTCACATAGCTCCTTTCTATATTGATAACTTGAAAATGGGATAGTTACTCATGCGTACGTATCGTCTACCATCTCCATGATTGTAACATTGGATTATATTTCATGAACATTTTTCAAGATTGGTTTTACTAGTATAATTTATTTATAAATATGATAAATATTTAATAATTTTTATTATTATTTATATTCTTGTATAATGATCACATTGACCGTAATTGACAACCAAATTCATTTTTGTCACATAAACTAAATTTGGTCGAAACACCCAATGTAAACATAATTGTTTATGTATTTGTTTACATCATTAAATTATGTGAATGAAAATTAATTATAAACGTGAAAATAGATATGAAGAAATAAATTAATTTACATAAGTTTTTTAATTAAAAAAATCTAGACTAGTGAATTTGGACTCATGATAAGGGATTTCGTCTCAACATACATTTTATTGAGACTTATTTATCATTATGCACCAGTTCACTTGTATATGGTGTATATATATCCCTATAACTTGTTATATCATTAACCTTTATATTATAATGATATTATAAGTTTCATTTAATTCATTTGGAATTATGATTCAAATGATTCAATGTGGTATGAGACACTTTGAAATGTTTATGGATTATCTTCATCAAGAATGTTCTCAATTATTATATTTGAAATATCACATACTTGTGTGATTATTCATATTATCTTTGAAACAATCACATTATTTTAATCATTATTTATTGTAAAGTTACATGAATATCCCTATTCTCATATAATGTATATTATTAGTTATTTTACCATATATCATTTTACATACATTATTTCCTTTTTTATTTTTTTACTATCTGGGAAATATTGATAAATCTATATTCTTTATTCAACAAGGATATTTTATAATCCATATTGTCAATTAATTATATCAATTTCATGATATGAAGAATAATTTTTATAGGAAATTATAGGTGTGGACTAGAAATATTTTATCCCCTCAATGAACTGATTTGTTCTCATGAGACAAATAAGTTGTAAAAATAAAAATAGTTTAAATTGTCCTATGAAAGGTCTTGATAGTATAAGTTTTCATGTTATTTGGAAATGATGTCCAAGAAAATAATAATTTCCCTCATTTATATTCAGTTATTATTTATCTATATGATTTTTGGTTTGTATATATATAGATTAATTTTACGCTCACTTTATTGAATAAATGAAATGTGTTTCAATTTCTTACCATCCCATATTGATATCGCACTATCTAGTTATTTTAATTGAATGTTTTATCAGTTATTTACCTTGCCTCATTGATTCCATACATCAATTAACTATTTATTACAATTTAAATACCCATAATACGAATTTGATCTCAACCATATTATTTTACCTTTCCCCAGATTATGAATATGATTATATTTAATGAGTTTCAAAGATGATGTTTATTTTATTATATTATGTATCATGTTATCTATGGGAATAATTTATGCAAATGAATTTCCCAAAAAACTAAATTGTTTATTAAGTTGGTGTTTAGTAATATTTTCATGTTAAATGTAATTAATAATGCACTAGATCTAGGATTCCAGTATTGGGGTATTCAATTAAATTTTATTATTGGGTGAAGTTTTAGTATTCATCAAAATATATATTTTCTGTGAATAATGAAACATACCGATTTTTCTAAAACTAATAATTTATTTTTTGTAAAATTTTCATTATGTTTTTTATTTGATATTATATTAACATAAATTTCCTTAATATATAGGAAATATAATTAATTTCTTAGTGAAAATCCTTATACATGAATTTTTAATATGTTAATTTATTTTCTTAAGTGCACTTTTTTCTAAAAAAATATTTTTATGTATCCAATGTATTTTAACCATAATAAATTTGATTAATATTTTTTTATTAATTATTTAAGGAAATTTATAGATTATATATTGGAAAATATATTTCAATGTTAATTTAACTATTATTACATGTAATTTAATCGATGTAAATAATGTTGTTTGGATAAAAATGTATTTATTCTGAAATTGGTTTTCACTATAGTTTGTGTGCTTATTTTAAAATAAAGAATTGCAGTTTTAGAAATTAAATCTATTAAAATGTATTTCATATTTTTTATCATCATAATTAATTAATTTCAATAGGTTAAAGTTATATTTTCTTCATATTAAATATTAAAATTAGAAAAAAAATCTATTATAGTTAAGGTTATAAAAGATTTACCAGGGGTTAGATAAAGTGATAAGGGTTGGATTTCCACCCAAATAAGTATAGTTATTTTTTTTATTATACATCAAACATATATTAGACTTACTTAAAATATATTTATAATTGAGACACTTCACTATGAAGTTGACCATATATCATTGAAATATTTTATTAAATTTCAATTGTGTCCCTCTTCTAAATTATAAAAGGGAACCTCTTATCCTCCTATATTCATTCGATTTTATACATCTATATCACAAAATATCTGCACAAAAACTTTCTATATTCATTTCCTTTATTCTAGATTCATATGTTGTCCCGCCAATACCAATATTTTAAGGCTTACCATGTAAGAAAAAGGAGGTCTCTCAATGAAGAGGAATAAAGCTTAATCCAACCTTTTCAATTTGTTTTCCTCTTATACATACTCTAAAAAATTTTCGGTCCATAATAAAAACGTTAATTCACTATTATAAATATAATAATAATATTTTTATCATTTCACAATCATTTACCTCTTATTCTTCATCAAATGAGAGTTTCAATATTCTCTCGTGCGTATGTGTAGACTAACGCCTCCGCAGAGTGATATGATTTTTTTTCCATCACAATCATTATTTAGAGGTTGTAATGATGGATTTATGGTTTATATATGATATTCATAAAATAAATTTGATTATGAAATTATAATTTCTCATCTTCCATCACAAATTTGGATCCATTGTTAAATGATAACATCGATCGTTTGTTTGTGTGGATTACCACATCCAATAATCAAAGATACATGTTTATTATTTACACTATACTTGAGTGGTAATAAGAATATATTTCATTAATATATATAATATTTATGATATTATAATTAGTTTCTAATTAAGTTTTCTCATTTACATTTTTTTCATATGATCAATTGATATGTCGAAACACCCCTCATTCCTACATACGGATTACTATCACCACGATGTGATGTAATTAATTTTTCTGAACCAATTTTCATGAATGGTTATAAAAGTGTATTTAATGATTTAATTTTATAAATTTTATATTTTTAATATATAATATTTGAATAAAATAAGTTCAATGTTGGTGGTCCTAAACTATCGAATAAAACATTCTTGATAAATGAAGTAGCTAACACCCGAATTGATGACATTAATAAATAATTGTTATTTAATAATATTTAAATGTCATAAGATGATAATATATGATGTTATATTTATTTATATTATTATTTTATATAATTCTAATAAATTTATATTTGTTATATATAATGTTAGAAAACATACAAATCAATATTATTATATGGTAAGGGATCATCGTTTCTATTTTTTTTATTGAGATGTGTTTGATGTTATGAACCGATTAATGTTTAGGAGGTGTATATACTGATACATTTACATGTTATATAAGTAGAAATTTTCAATTCAAAGTACATAGAGTTACTATTTACTAGTTTCATCCAAGGGGGTTTGATTTAAAACTTACCAATGTTTTTAGTGTTGGTCCTCTCAAATTAATTTGTTTGGGAAATAAGTTATGTTATACACCTTTATTATTTTATGAGGTGTGTATACATCTCATTTCATAGGTTTTTTTTATTAATATCATTATTTCCATTTTATTTAAATATTTATTTGATCTTATGTCTATCATGGTGTTCATGAATATAAAGCATCAAAATTTGTATGGGTTTTATGTTACAATATCATTTTTATCCAGATTTTTTATGATTAAATTAAATAATGATCAAATTATATGATCTATATTTTACAAATAATATTTATTTTATTATCCTATATATATTACTAGATATTACATATTTTGATTTTACTTTTTCACTTTATATGTACTCAGACGACAAAAATAATGTTTTTTATGGATGATCTGTTTTATTTATCTATTTGATCGACAATATTTTCATTACATATTTATATTTTAACTAAAATTATTTCAAAAAATTTCTAATGATAACTAATGATTTTAGAAAAAAAAAATTATCCATTTTTTAATTTTTTATCAAAAATTTAATTTATTATAATTATAATTTTCTATAATAGATCCTTTTGTGTTTTTACCCCAAATGTGAAATGTGTCTTCTTAACATATACTTCATGAAGGGATTTTCTCACCACCATTATTTATATTTACATTTATGTATTCATTGAAATTTTCTAGGGATATATTTATGAAAATGGTTTCTATTATATTATGGAAACAATTAAATGTTAAATAAGTTATTTTAAAAGAAAATGGTATTTTCCTTAAGAAATATTCCAGGGATATTTTAATATTATTTTAATGTATCAAAAAATAATTTTATATTTCATTGGATTAATTTAGGATTTTATATGATGATTTTATATTGATACTTTCTCTAGATGGTTTACAACTATGACGGTGAAATTTTTATGAAACGTGTATCCAAATTAAGGGTTATAATATAATGATATAATAAAGATTTTATGGTCTTATCAAAAAAATATGTATGTTTTTTATTTAATGATTTTTTGGATAAGAATTGTATATTTCTCCAATTCATTAGGTAAATATCGATTTCTCAGGATATAATATGGTTGGGAATGGGGAGTGATCAACATTCAATTTGTGATGTTGTCCAACAAGATAGTATTGGGAGTAAATCTGGTCTTAGGGGATTATAAAATTATAGTGAACCCAGTACACTATTATAGTCGTAGTAGTGATCCTTGATTAAGGAATAGATTTTATATTCTTATGTGTATTCCAAAATTTTATTTCTTGTTCTTATAATATGATCTCATGACTCATGATTATTTATTGATAACCTATTATAATTGTTCCTTATGTCTTTTAATTGACAAGGCATTAATGCATGATTCGGGTTTATGATCAATGGATTTTTTGTTATGGTTTTCTAATTTTATGATCTTGTTATCATACCTTTATTCTTATATTATTCTCACTTATGATCATTTAATTATATCTACCTTTTTTACCATTACTATTTATTAGAGTTCACCATTTCTTATGTTTCTTCTCCCTATGATATGAATATTTTATATATATACAACATCTCTAAAAAATGTACTTTTAATGAAGAAAAAAATGTGATATAACATAGATACATTAATTACATGTTAATTATGTATCCATGATTCAAAAGACTCTAAAACCATACGGTTATTTTATATATTATAATGGTATTTAATGAATATTTATAAAAATATATGTTATATAAATTTATTAAAACATATAGGCAGCTACATGAAATATTTCTATACATTAAAATTATTGATGTACCGATAATTTACAAATTCACATGAATAAATTGTAGAATATTTACAAATTATTCCCCAAAATATGAACTATTATACACTGATAAAATTCATAAACTATAAACTTGGAATCATATAACCTTCAAAATTATATGATTTATTTATATGAAACCAATAATTGACATAGATATTCAATGATGTTTATGAAACCCATGCAGGTATTCTACGCATTACCAACCTACAAAATCCTTACCCCATCATGAAAACTCTAGCCTTTCAGGACCTTGATTGGATAAGTGATAAGAATTGAGGGACATTACAACTATGTTTTATTATTCTAGTTTGAGATTCTACCCACTTGAGTTATCTACATTCCACCTGAACTCGAACATCACATGCCCATTTCATTTAGACTAAAATATTCATAAAATATAATGAAAATAATTAAACTCATTCACATCATTGAAACATTTAAACATATAATAAAATAATTCAATTCAAAAATAAAAAAATCCTTAGAGGATATATATAGTCACATCTACTCAGAAGAAAACATAATCACATTGAGTATATTAGTGGATATTAATGTTCCTTTGGAAATTTATTATTTATTTCCTAAAACAATAGTGAATCATTTAATTATTATCATAAGAATTTAGATACACATTTCTATCAATGTCAATAGTTTGTTTATTCAGAAAGGTGTTCCCCTAAAACATGGAATTTATATTACATAATAACTATTATTATGATCCATTCCTAAGAGTTTCATACATTAATTTAACCTTTCAAAAAATTGACCTCGAAGTTAATTTTTATTATGATGATTCTATTTATAAAAAATATTTTATTTGTCCATATGAGTTCCATATCATAGAAACATATATTATGGAATTTTGTTAAATGTTTTCCCACTAAAATGATGACCACTTTTAAAATTTATCTTTTCATTAGTGGGCTAAGTTTAATATATCAATAAGATATGGTTTTCATTATAATTTCTACCAACAGATATTTATTTAGGTAGTGATTCATCACAATTATATCATATAATACCATTGTATGGTTTATTTGATAACCCTTTGTTTAAAAAATATTGTGGATTCAATCAATTTTGTTCCTCTAGTAACATAATCTTATTAGGGTCACCCATCTAAGTGAATCCTAAATAAAATTCTAATAATGGTAACTACATCCAACTAGTGTCACCTATTTCTTACATTATAAAAGATAATATGAATTCACCAATCATTATAAAAATATATGGCTTAATGATAACGGTCCTGAAAGTGATTCATTTAAAGGAATAATAAACATAGCATTTTAAGGGGATTTTTTCATCCAACATTACTTCATGTTTTTCCAATAACATGTATTCATAATTATAATGATTTATTTTGGATTAGTATTTCTTATACCTAATCAAAATGTTAATACTTTACAGATATGAAATTTGTTTAAACTCATATCATGTGTGTTTAACGAAAATTAAAATTTGTCTATATTCATACATATCCAAATCCATCCCAATAATACGGAATATGTACAAATTTCATGTAAATGCTTTGAAACACCATAAATCAGAAATCCCCACATGGGTAAGCATGGAGACACAAATATTTAACCATCAGTTGTCATGATAGTACATACGCATACAGAACAATGTGAAGTCCGACACATAGTCTCATTATCCTGTGATACTTTACTCAAGAGAGATTTAAATTATATCATAATTATATGACCTAATATTTAAAATAATTATAAAAATCATATTCATAACCAAATATAACTCATTGTCAACGTATAATAAAACTCAATGCATTTTCATACATAGTATATAACACCTTAAATTCAGGTATGTTAATTTATAGAAGCATTCTAAATAAATTAAAATAATTCATACACAATAATTTATAATACAAAAATTATATATAATAATAAATCATGAAATTAATTTTAAATAAATTAAAAATTCGCATATTTCAATATGATAGAAATATTTATAAACAATTCACTAATATTTCCAAGAATAACGAAATAATAATTTATCTAACCTTATATAAATCCATAATTATAAATATAAAAACATTAAATCTATTCCAAATAATGAATATTTATTATTATTTATTTTTCAGAATTTACATTAAATATTTAATATTATATTAATTTTAAAACATTTATAATCAAAATATATGATGTAAAGAAATTTATCTAATCTAAATATTATATTGTTATTATTATTTAATCCTTGATAAAATCAATCCAAAAAATCCATTTTGATGCTATTTAAATATTTTCTAAAATAAACACTTAATTTGAATAATTTCAAATTAAATATTATTCCAAAATCATAATTAAATATAATATATTATATTTTTTAAAATGTTATATTATTTATAAATATTTTATGAATTATTCTTATAATTTCTATTTTACCAATTTATAAATACATTATAAACCATACTTTAAAATTTGAAAAAGGTATTTTTCTATATTAATAGCTAATATTATGGAATATGAAATTACTATTTCAAAAAGTTATATAAATTATCAAAAATAATAATATTAATGAGTTTATAATCAACATTAGATATATATATGTCCAATTTTAAATTTTCCATTCATTCATAATGTTTTTATAAATTATTCAATTCAATTCAAAATTGATATTTTTTAATTGATCAATATTCGTAAAATATAATTCTTATCGATATAGATACACAACTACAAAATTTGACTATGACCAAACATTCAATTGCCACGATTTGGAAAACATTGGGAAAAGGTATCATATAGACATGGTTTCGTAAAAATGTGTCTATAGGCCAATATATATCCAGGGTTATATGTAACGCTGGTGATAGGACTCTTTATAAAACCCCAAAAAATGTTTGAAAAACTGGGGAAGGGATATTTCAATGGTTTTCTAAACTATTGAATTTTCTCCCTAAGGCCATGCTTATATGAAACGGTGGTATTGGGTTTTGCAATTAAAGAAAATAATGCCGAAAACAGACAAGAAAGGTCTATTGTCAAAGTTTTCTAAACCGTGGCTATAAACACATATTTACATTGTTTAACCCATGTAAATAACCATTTATTTATATGGTTTAATGTATGTTCATAGAAGCATATATACATAGTATATGCTATGGCCATAACCGCCTATTTCTATGTTTTAATCTATGAGCCTAACCACCTATTATAATAATTTAAACCAAGGCTATAACCACCTAATTCCATGGTTTAATTGTGGCTACAACACATTATATCCATGGTCTAAAATGTGGTTGTAGCCAACTATTTCTATGGATTAAACCATTGTTATATCCTTCTATTCCCATAGTTTGAAAATGTGGATATAGCCTCTTATTTCCACATTTTAAACAATGGAAATATGGTTTTTTATTTTTTTTAAATATTATTAAATATAAATTTTTTTATTTATTTATTTATTTATTTATTTATTTATATAAATATTTTTATATATATTTATTAGTGATTAGTGTGGTGGTAATGTATTAAGTGGTATATATGGGAAGTCAAAGGATTAATCCTTAGTGGATGAGTTTATATTTTCAAGGGAATTTCCAAGGTTTCAAACTCTAGAAATAGCAAACAAAGGTCACAGTTCTAAACCATGTCTATTGCTCCATAAATCCAATATTTTAATAGTGGAAATAGCCACTAATTTACAATGTTTAAACTGTCACTATATACTCCTATTTCCGTAGATTAAACAATCGTCATAGAAACATATTTCCATGGTTTAAATCGTGAATATAGGAACCAATTGACACTATTTAATCTGTGCCAACAGGTCAGACCATATTCTAACGGCCACAATGACCACATTTTAGAAAATAATAGTCTAATAATATGAACAGGGTTTTGGACCCTATATCCATGGCTTTGAATAATGGTATTTGGCTGATTTTCTAGTTGTGATATACTATATAAGAAGAATACAATGTGTTCTATAATGATATTTTAGCACTCACAACCCTATGTGAGATAATTATGTTTCTAGGTTTTGCATATATTTTGTTCTCTAAAACCTGTATTAGAATAACTCACACCATCTCGTGTAGTATTATTCCAAGAGAATTGTTTGATTAATTTAATGTGGAATAGTAAGAAAAGAATTTTCCCATGTGACGTAGGATTAATCCAGGGGAATATGACTATCACATATAAGATTAATAATTTATCACATGACATAAATCCATACAACATTGGACTTCATTAAATTATTATACAAGGAATATGACATAACATGTTTTTTGGCTTAATATATACGGAACATGTGTGTAAATCTATAGATCACTAAGGTAATGCATCATACAGTATGATTTTCACATAATATACTAATAGCTAGTGGTTAGGTCTGCATAAATCAGGAAAAGGATTCCATGAGTTTGGTTTGCATGGAAAATATATCTGATGATGAGTTTGAAGAAAAATTATGAATGGGGTGACTATATGAATGGACGATTGATCCCAGGATGTGAAAATAACATCAAAAATAGTTTCTAATTATGGAGTTCTGCTGCTCAGTGAAGCACCCCCATGAACAAAAAAGATCACAGGGCAAGACATACCGTCGGTTCCCATAGACGAAACCCAAATTGCTTTCTGGGTCAGACGGTCATTTTCCCCCTTGAATTACTCTATACATAGAATGACGTTGTTCATGGAATGGGATAGTACCACCAGACCCTGAAAACTAACCAAAATATTTTACAGGTTATTATGGTGATTTACACCACAGTGGAAATCTTCCCCATGAGTAAAATAATTTTTTGGCTGGGGAATCCTTTTTGGGATCCTGTAAAAGAAGCCTAATGGCCCACCATGGTTGACAAACCATGCAAGTATATTGTACATATATTAATCAATAAATGTACTTTGAGGGTAAAATATAAGTGATTCATGGAACAAGAGTAATTATATACAAAAAAAAGATTACTCAAGTCAATAATTTTACATGAGATCCTAAAAAAGAATCCTTCTATTATAAATAGGTAAAACTCACCATGTGGAATTCTTGTTGAAATAAAAAGTCATATATCGATCTGTAAAGTCAAAACCCCTTTTTGGATACCATTATGTGAGGTGCTAATTGGGGACCCATTGTGGATCAATGATCCACATTGAAAAACGGTAAATGGAATGAACTATTCCCCACATAGACAAATTCAACATGGGTGGAACATGACCCAACATTGTCAAATGATATGTGGGTGCTACATGACTCCATGTGAAAATCACTACTTAATAGAATCATATCCAATCATTGAAACAAGAAACATGGTAACACCCTAGGATCAGAGAGCACCATGCTAGATTAATGATACCCTTACCGTATAACAATATGCTACATGGTGGGAACCACATCCCACTTAAGAACATGCTATGCAGAAAGGGTCCTCTGAGGGTGTTCTTCACTCTAGAAAAAACTATAAGGCCCCAGCCATAAACCTTACTTAATCTTGAGTTATTATAATATTACACATTGATGATCTTTTCAGGTTTAGAGTTTTAGAGAATTAGATCATGAAACTTGCAATAAATTTCACATTTAAACAAAGTGGTTACATAAAAGACAGTATTCATTCTTCCCATCAACAGAAACATATTGAAAATAAAACATGGATTCTTTCTTGACACATTCTTGACACTATCATCACATCATGTACCTTTCCCTTGACCTGTGAAAAACATTTCAAAAACTTGGGATGAGCATAAAAAGATCAGTAAGGGTTATAAAAATATGCAAAGGAAACATGAGTTTATATATACATAATAATGAAATCATACTTTACCGATAAAACATATCCACATTAACATACCTCATCAAACCATGAATAAATCATAGAAAACATAAGACATAAAAGTAACTTGAGTCATTCATAACATTATTACATAGGGAGTAACCCTCTTGGTTACGTTTGGAATACCCATCACAGTATATTCCCTAAATCTCTTCGGAGAAACCTTAATGTTTCACTCCTTCGCGTTACCCAATGCATTGGAGAGCTATATCGGGCTCACCCACCCTTAGTTTATCACGGAACCACCCATTTTCATAACAATGCCAAAGAACCATAACATAAATGTATAACATAAAACATGACTAAATGAAATATAACATTTCCACATTTCAATCACAATATAACATTTTAGGATATTTAAATAATGAATCCATTAAAAAAACATTTTGAAAACTATTTGAACCATTTAATAAAGTTATTTTTGAATCAAAGTGTCCCATACCACCTTGAATCTTTTAAAATTTTAAACCATTAATATCCATATAAATAAATCCTTAAAACCATTTTGAAAACATGGATATTAATAAGAACAAATCATTAAAACATTTAAAGCGATATTTTGGTCAAAGGGTTTTTACCAAAATTAGAGACACTTGAATACAATAATTGAGGAATAAAATTTAACCAGAACATTATAATATCATGAGAATAAATGTATTCATGATATAATATTCCAAAGGACAGTATATACACCATATTAGAGTGAATTGGTGCATAACCACAATGAAGTCTCAATAGAGATGTAAAATGTGATAAAATCCCTTATAAAGAAGGTATCCTTAAATTAAGGATAAATCAATCTCAAAATAATGTTTGACAAATATAAATACACCCAATATAATTGGATATTAAGTGTAAAACAATAAAAGTTCATTCACACATATTCAAAGGATGACATATTCAATAACTACATGTTGAACCCAAAGAAATCAAAATTGGGTGAAAAATTTCCCTTGGTAAAATTCGACAGCCTAACGACATCACTTCAAAATTTCAGAAAATGAGTAGATGAGAGATAAAAATGGAATCTCATCACTTGGACATAAAATTTACATCAATCAGGATATAGAAGAACATATCCCAACATAATAGTATATGAATTAAAATACCAAACAAAAGAAGTCTTTTAAAAAGAGGAGGGTGAAAGGTTCCCTTATCGACACGGGTATCTTTCGAAACATACACCTTGTGAAAGAAAAACAATACAACATTGATGTAAATACTCATAAAAGAAATTATATTACACAATGAGTAAAATAATGGGCAGTACATATACCACTCAAAAGAAAATTGTGTCAAATGTAGCATAAATCTCACGGGAATAAAAGTGAGATGAAAAATCCCTTAAGAAAACACGGCAGCCTAACGACGCCACATAAAACTTCCAAAATGGTTTGATGAGAGGAAATAAGGTCTCTCATCACATCAACATAAATTTTACAGAAAGTGGAATATAAAATAACATCCCCCAACATAACAAATAGGAGCTTAAAAGAAGTGACAAAACGGAGAGTACTTAAAAAGAAAGAGAGAGGTTAGATCTCTTACGAAAATTCGGCAGCCCAACAGCGCCACTCAAAACATCCAAATTGGATTGATGAGAGAGAATAGGGTCTCTCATCATATGTACATAAAATTTAAAGTAAGAGTAATATAAAAGAACATCCCAATCACAAGAAATATGAGCTTTAAAGGAATGACATAAAAGAGGGTACTTAAAAAGAAAGAGAGGAGTAGGATCCCTTACCTTGGGTCCGACTTGACTCGATCGTTCTTTAACATCCTGAATAATAAACATGAGTTAATTTCTACTTTCTTAAGAACCTTTTACAAGTTCATTATTCCTTTTATATCAATTATTTACATGTTATAAACATTATGTAATCATTTATGTTAATAGTGTTTGTTTTGTCGATATTTGGTTCTTAAGTCGAAAGTGGACTTCTTACAATTACATGTTGTTTGTGTGGTCAAAGGTTATTTATATACAGAATGACATTCCTTAGTTTGATATCATATATATCATATATATCTAGAATATACATGTATTTATAATATCACATAATCATTTAGAGGTAAGAAATGAAATGCACCGTTTATAGAGACGGTAAGCCGTACGTACGCATGAACACTACTTTCATTTCATTCTCATACATTAATAGAAAGAATGAATTAATAATGATATAGAGGTATATAATAATTCCATTATAACATCATATATAATAACATTAAATCCATCCTTTATACTTCCCACGTATGGCATTAACGAATCACATCACTTTGAGGGGGCGGTAGTCCGCACCTCCTAAAATGAAGATATCGCGTATACCCATAATGGAAGCCATAAAGGTAACACAAAAATGAAAAATACAGAAGCTTAAGTAAAACATAAACATATTATATATCATATATAAATATAGTGACATATTAATGGCCATCTTTTAAGGTGTTAAAAGAATGTTGAACAATCATCGTTTCGGGAGGCAGAAATTCGCCATCCACGGAAACAGTATGTTCATTAACCATTAGATGTAGGTGTGTGTAAGTGTAGCTCTAATACTTATTATAACAACATCCTAGTATATTGAGGATACTGTATTTGTTTCAAAATAAAAGAATAAAAAGAGTTTAGGGGGTTGGAGAAGCAAAATAAAACAAAAGGACTCAAAAGAAGACATTACCTTAAAATCGGGTAACTCCCTATGGTTTGAGCTCAAAGGCTTTTTAGGGAAGACTTATGCCCAAATTGAGGAATCCATGAGTAATAGAGTGAAGTGGAGAGACAAAATGGGCAGGGGTTGGCCGAGCCAAAGGCTTTGGGAGTGTGGGTAAGGAGGTTGAGGTGGGGGCCTTTTATAAGAGGAGAGGAGGGGCACTCTTGGAAAGTGAAGAAAAGTCACTTTATTTCAAAATGGTATTCGGATTTAAGAGGTCCCACATTGATGTGATTCGAGGATAAGGTGATAAGGGTTCTAAATCCACTCATCCAATAGGTTTTGGACATGTTTAGGTCTTAGATATTACAATATCATTCCATTTTATTTAAATCGTTAAATAATGAGGTCATCGCTGCATCATCATGATGTCATAAATAATTTAATTTATTTAATGTCTAAAAATTATAATAAAAAAACAATGATGTAGGAAATATTTGTATCTTTTCAATGAATATTTATAGTCAAAATCTGATTTTTATAACCCCATGTAAAAATCTTTTTAGTAAAACATTTTATGTTTCTCATTTTTACTTTAACTTTAAATAAAAAGATATTAATGTCCTATTCCAAACAAAGTGGCTTCATGGGGTCCCCAAGTTGACCCATTGGTTGTCATGGTCGGACATGACACATACAATGAGGTTATTACATGTGTCAAATTCATTTCATATTATTAAAATATTATTTTTACCGTAAACTACACTAATTACCTCTAGCCGCGATTAAAAACTTAATAAGTTACTATTCACCAAAAAATTATTTTTATCCCATTGAACCACATTTTACTTCTTAATGACAACCATGTATGTCAGATTTTTGAAATTAAAAACACAAAGATGGAAAATTTTCATTTAAATGGAAAAATCAGTTTTTATAAGTACCACTTAGTGGTTTCACTATTCATAAAAAATTGAAGCTTTTCAGAAAAATCCCAAAAATTCACCCTAAGCTATATTTAATATTCCGAAATCAAAAATGAAGTCTATTTTAAAAAATTCAAAACATATAAGTCACATTAATTAATTTAATAATTAATTCCCGCTGTCAGATCAAATAGCGTTTTTATGAAACAATAAGTATCAAAAGATTGACACTAATATAAGTCTGATTTCAAAGTGAAATTAATTCCAACGACCACTATTGGATTTAATGGTAAAAATATATTCTAATTTCACTTTAAAACCAATTCAAAAGATAATCTAATCATATAAATAAATTATATTAAAAAGAGGTTTTGAATTAAAATACAACATTTTACACTATTCATTAAAAAAAAGAACCTTATCGGAAAGATACCAAAAATTTACACAAAGTAAATTTTGATGTCCCGATTCAAAAGAAGAGTTTTATTTGGTACAAATATAATGTATAAGAGTGAACAAAACTATATTTAATGACGTTTCTCCATCAAAAGGCGATAAGTGAACCTTTAGTGAATACTAGGGCATATACGCCTAAAATTGAATTCTTTCCGTATTTTAAGCATTTATCTTTTATTGGATAAATATAAAAACATTTAAAAACATATATAATCATATTTTAGTTATTTATATCCATCCCGCCAATACAACGGCTACATGTTAACTGCCATTTAAAATAATATTATTTTATTATTAGAGTGCACCGTAAGATTCCCAAGAAACTCGTTGTTGCGTGTTGGGTACGCCATCGAGAATTGTGTCCCCTTTAAAGTCATATTAATATTTTATTCACAAATATGGATAAATATGAAAATATAATATTCTTTATTTACCTGGGGTGTTACATCTTTCCCCCCTTTTGGAAATTGCGTCCTCGTAATTTTAAAATTGGGCTTGGAAACATCCTTGAAAGTCCCACATCAGAAAAAGAGTCAGTAAAAAAATCACTTTAAAATAAAGAAAGATAAGTACAAAGGTCACCCGAGTTAACCCATACTAGGATTCCAAGTTTGAAAATATGGACATGGAAGAAAAAACAAAGGGTTATTTTCTGATGGAGAGTGATAGAAAACATGTTTAGGAGAAAGTTAACCACAAGAAAATCACAAACATGTGATGGGTTAAACGGTATTCGATTCCCCAGTAGGAAAAGTTAATAGACAACATTTTTGTTTTAAGTTACTTTTTATTGAGGAATTTATTCATAAGGAAACATAATCACTTATCATGTTGACTTTCAACTTTTATTATATTCCTTACACAAACTCATATTTTCTCCAAAAGACGGGTATTTAAGAAGACTTGTTCACATTTAGAGTACTATAATCAACTTCTAGAGAATCACCTATCCCAAAAATAGAGAACTATATACTTCCCATGTCTTTAGACTTTATCCAAATCCAAAACCCAAAAGGTTAGTACAAGATCAGATAATCCAGAAAAGGATAACACTTTATAAAAATAAATTCAATTCTTAATCTCAAAAATTTGTCCAACAAAACCCAAATTTCAAAGAGGACCATTCGATAAACAATTTGTCCATAAAATTCTTCAAAGTAAACAAAACTAATATTGAAACCCAAATATTTGAAGGATTTAGTCACATATTTTTCCAAGTTAAATCGTAACATTTATCTCTAAACAACATCTGTTTCTCCTAAAGTCTCGTATTGAAAAGTAATTAACCTAATCACATATCCTCCATGATAGGTTAATCATTTTCATAAATAACCCAAAATCAACTTACTCATAATTCATAAAATCATATAACTAGAAAGAATAATTCAAACTAACCAGGGACTTCATGTAGTCCAGTGGTAGGCGATAAATACCAGTCGCACTTTGGTTGTGGGTTCGATTCCCAGAGCTTTGTCTGACGCGACGGGTTGTCAGACGGTCTACGTGTTGTCCTTTTTCCAAAACTATATAATTCTTAAAACATCCCACAAAATGAGATAAAATCTTCAAAAATGATCATAACATATTTTAACCTCAAGTTTATCTCATTACTTTCATTTTCCATCATATCATAGAGTAACCCACAATTACCTAAAAAGTAAGGATCATATAAACCCTAATGGTTACCTTAATAATTATTACCTGAATTTCCACATCGAGTTGTCCATCTCGTACATGATGCATTAGACAACTCACCAAGGTTGAAGCAGTTGATCATGACTCCTTGATAGTTGGTTTAGAACAACAATGAGATTCCTCATTGAATCCCCCATCTCATCCAGTCTCTTAATCAGAGAACCACCACAGTTTCCTTCAAACCCATAGTCACTTTGGTGCCTGCTTGATCCAGCCATTTACTAAAACCATAAAGGTCAGTGTGAGTATATCAACATAACCATCATGTACTAATGAGGAATATAATCACTAAGATATACTTACTCATTCACTTTATCTAAAACTAGGACTCTTTCTGAAATCCTAACCGTTATGGTAATGTCACTTGTGCTTATAGAATACCATAACCTATAAAGTTATCTAAACCGACCTTTGATACCAACTATAAGGCCCCATCCTTAAACCTTACATAATCTTGAGTTATTACAAGATTACACATTTTGGATCTTTTAAGGTTTAGAGTTTTAGAGAATTAGATCATGAAACTTGCATTACATTTCACATTTAAACAAAGTGGTTACATAAAAGACAGTATTCATTCTTCCCATCAACGGAAACATATTGAAAAAAACATGGATTCATTCTTGAAACATCCTTGACACTATCATCACGTCATGTACCATTCCCTTGACCTGTGAAAAACATTTCAAAAACATGGGATGAGCATAAAAAGCTCAGTAAGGGTTATAAAAATATGGAAAGTAAACATGAGTTCATATATACATAAGAATGAAATCATATTTTACCCATAAAACATAGGCACTTTAAGATACCTCATCAAACCATGAATAAATCATAGAAAACATAAGACATAAAAGTAACTTGAGGAATTCATAAAATTCTTACGTAGAGAGTAACCATCTTGGTTACATTTGGAATACCCATCATAGTATATTTCCTAAATCACTTCGGAGAAACCTTAACGTTTCACTCCTTCGTGTTACGCAATGCATTGGAGAGCTATATCGGGCTCACCCGCCCTTAATTTATCACGGAACCACCCGTTTTCATAACAATGAACAATAACCATAACATAAATGTATCACATAAAACATGAATAAATGAAATATAACATTTCCACATTTCAATCACAATATAACATGTTAGGATATTGAAATAATGAATCCATTAAAAAAACATTTTGAAAACCATTTGAAGCATTTAATAAAGAGATTTTTGAATCAAAGTGTCCCATACCACCTTGAAGCTTTTAACATTTTAAACCATTAATATCCATATAAATAAATCCTTAAAACCATTTTGAAAATATGGATATTAATAAGAATAAATCATTAAAACATTTAAAGTGATATTTTGGTTAAAGGGTTTTTACCAAAATTAGAAACACTTGAATACAATAATTGAGGAATAACATTTAATCAGAACATTATAATATCATGAGAATAAATGGATTCATGATATAATATTCCAAAGGACAGTATATACACCATATAAGAGTGAATTTGTTCATAACAACAATGAAGTCTCAATAGAGATGTAAAATGTGATGAAATCCCTTATAAAGAAGGTATCCTTAAATTAAGGATAAATCAATCTCAAAATTATGTGTGACAAATATAAAGACACCCAATATTATTGGATATTAAGTGTAAAAAAATAAAAGTTCATTAACACATATTCAAAGGATGACATATTCAATAACTACATGTTGAACCCAACGAAATCGAAATTGGGTTAAAAAGTTCCCTTGGTAAAATTCGACAGCCTAACGACGTCACTTCAAAAAATCAGAAAATAAGTTGATGAGAGATAAAAAAGGAATATAATCACTTGGACATAAAATTTACATCAATCAGGATATAGAATAACATATCCCAACATAATAGTATATGAATTATAAGACCCAACAAAATAAGTCTTTTAAAAAGAGTAGGGTGAAAGGTTCCCTTACCGACATGGGTATCTTTCGAAACATACAACTTGTGAAAGAAGGACAATAAAACATTGATTTAAATACTCATAAAAGAATTTATATTACACAATGAGTAAAATAATGGGCAGTAAATATACCACTAAAAAGAAAATTGTGGCAAATGTAGCATAAATCTCACGGGAATAAAAGTGAGATGAAAAATCCCTTACGAAAACTCAGCAGCCTAACGACGCCACTTAAAACTTCCAAAATGGTTTGATGAGAGGAAATAGGGTCTATCATCACATAAACATAAAGTTTACAGAAAGAGGAATATAAAATAACATCCCACAACATAACAAAGAGGAGCTTAAATGAAGTGACATAAATGAGATTATTTTTTAAAAAAAGAGAGTGGTTAGATCTCTTACGAACATTCGGCAGCCTAACGGCGCCACTCAAAACATACAAAATGGATTCAGGAGAGAGAATAGGGTCTCTCACCATATGTACATTAAAATTACAGTAATAGTAATATAAAATAACATCCCAATCACAAGAAATATGATATTTAAAGGAATGACATAAAAGAGTGTACTTAAAAAGAAAGAGAGGAGTAGGATCCCTTACCTTGGGTCCGACTTGACTCGATCTTTCTTTAACGTTCTGAATAATAAACTTGAGTTAATTTATACTTGCTTAAGATCATTTTAAAAGTTCATTATTCCTTTTATATCAATTATTGACATGTTATAAACATTATTTAATCATTTAAGTTAATAATGTTTGTTTTGTCGATATTTGGTTCTTCAGTCGAAAGTGGACTTCTTACAATTTCATGTTTTTCGTGTGGTAAAAGGTTCATTATATCCAGAATTACATTCCTGATTTTTATATCATATATATCATATATATCTAGAATATACTTGTATTTATAATATCACATAATCATTTAGTGGTAAGAAATGAAATGCATCGTTCATGGAGACGGTAAGCCGTACGTACGCATGAACGCTACTTTCATTTCTTTCTCATAAATTAATGGAAAGAAAGAAATAATAATGATATATAGGTATATAATATTTCCAGTATAAAATAATATATAATAACATTAAATCCATCATTTATACGTCCCATGTATGGCATTAAAGAATCACATCACTTTTAGGGGGCGATAGTCTGCACTTCCTAAAATAATGATATCGCGTATACCCATAATGGAAGCCATAAAGGTAAGACACAAATGAAAAATAAAGAGGATTAAGTAAAACATAAACATATAATATATCATATATAAATATAGTGACATCTTAGTGTCCACCTTTGAAGGTGTTAAAAGAATGTTAAACAATCATCGTTTCGGGAGGCATAAATTCGCTATCCACGGAAACAGTATGTTCGTTAACCATTAGATGTAGGTGTGTGTAAGTGTAGCTCTAAACATTATTATAACAACAACCTAGTATATTGATGATAATGGAGTTGTTACAAAATAAAAGAATAAAAATATTTTAGGGGGTTGGAGAAGAAAAATAATACAAAAGGACTCAAAAGAAGACATTACCTTAAAATCGGGTAACTCCCTTTGGTTTGAGCTCAAAGGCTTCATTGGGAAGACTTATGCCCAATTTTAGGCCTCAAGGAGTAATAGAGAGAAGTGGAGAGACAAAATGGGCAGGGGTTGGCCGAGAAAAAGGCTTTGGGAGTGTGGGTAAGGAGGTTGAGGTGGGGGCCTTTTATAAGAGGAGAGGAGGGGCACTCTTGGAATGTGAAGAAAAGTCACTTTATTTCAAAATGGTATTCGGATTTAAGAGGTCCCACATTGATTTGTTTCAAGGATAAGGTGATAAGAGTCCAAAATCCACTCATCCAATAGGTTTTGGACATGTTTAGGTCTTAGATATTACATTATCTTTCCATTTTATTTAAATCGTTAAATAATGAGGTCATCGCTGCATCATCATGATGTCATAAATAATTTAATTTATTTAATGTCTAAAAAATATAAAAATATACTATGATGTAGGAAATATTTTTATATTTCCAATGAATATTTATTGTCACAAATCTGATTTGTATAACCCCATGTAAAAATCGTTTTAGTAAAACATTTCATGTTTGTCTCATTTTTTACTTTAACTTTAAAAAAAGATATTAATGTCATTTTCCAAACAAAGTGGCTTCATGGGGTCCCCAAGTTGACCCATGGGTTTTCTTGGACGGCCATGACACATCCAATTAGGTTAGGACATGTGTCAAGTTCATTTCATATTATTAAAACATTATGTTTACCTTAAACTACACTAATTACCTCTAACCGCGATTAAAAACTTAATAAGTTACTATTCACCAAAAAATTATTTTTATCCCATTGAACCACATTTTACTTCTTAATGACAACCATGTATGTCGTATTTTTTAAATTCAAAACACAAAGATGGAAAAATTTCTTTTAAATGGAAAAATCAGTTTTTATAAGTACCACTTAGTGGTTTCACTATTCATCAAAAATTGAAGCTTTTCAGAAAAATCCCAAAAATTCACCCTAAGATATATTTGATATTCCGAATTCAAAAATGAAGTCTATTTTACAAAATTCAAAACATATAAGTCACATTAATTAATTTAATATCTAATTCCCGCTGTCAGATCAAATAGCGTGTTTTTATGAAACAATAAGTATCAAAAGATTGACACTAGTTTAAGTATGATTTTAAAGTGAAATTAATTCCAACAACCACTATTAGATTTAATGGTAAAAATATATTCTAATTTCAATTTAAAACCAAATCAAAAGATAATCTAACCATATAAATAAATTTGATTAAAAAGAGGTTTTGAATTAAAATACAACATTTTACACTATTCATTAAAAAAAGAACTTTATCGGAAAGATACCAAAAATATACACAAAGTAAATTTTGATGTCCCAATTATAAATAAGAGTTTTATTTGGTCCAAATAGAATGTATTAGAGTGAAAAAAACTATATTTAATGATGGTTCTCCATCAAAAGGCGATAAGTGAATCTTTAGTGAAAACTAGGGCATATACGCCTAAAATTGAATTCTTTCCATATTTTAAACATTTATCTTTTATTGGATAAATGTAAAAACATTTAAAAACATATATAATCATATTTTAGTTATTTCTATCCATTCTCACCAATACAACGGAAACATGTTAACTTCCATTTAAAATAATATTATTTTATTATTAGAGTGCAACGTAAGATTCACAAGAAACTCGTTGTTGCGTGTTGGGTAGGCCATCGTGCATAGCGTCCCCTTTAAAGTCATATTAATATTGTATTCACAAATATGGATAAATATGAAAATTTCATATTCTTTATTTACTTGGGGTGTTACAAAAACTATTACCTTATGTCTTATCATCATGCCCTATATTTTCCCCTTAGCGAACCATCCTAATGGTATCAATCCAAAGCCTCTTTCAATGCCACCTAACATGTATGATGAGATAATTGGTCATATCAGATTATCCTTTAATGTTTATATACACATGGAATGAAAAGTCATGATGGTATACTTCGTTAAGAGTAATCCCTTAAAATGCCTTCAAGCCTACATTCCCTTGGTAATGAGGGTTCTGAACTTTGAGGTTCTCACATGAATTCCACTTTCTAGGGATTTAAGAGAACCACTATCCTTTCCCACTGATTAGGGTTGGAGTTTTTAACTCCTCTCATCCATAAGGACTAGTAGTTAATCCATCCTAGGTTAATCCTCTAGTCATTCATGTGAGAAGATACACGCTTGATCCTATTCACCTTCCCATGATACCAAAAAAATTGAAGAGATTGTATCTTCAATTCACATTTTTTTCTCTCTAACTTTTGGCTCATATTTCATCCACTAGAAAAAAAATTGGATCATGTGATTTTTAGATCAAATTCTTCTTATTCTTTATCTTGTCGAGCATGACTTGTGTGGGCTTATAGATTACCAGTGATCATGGCTTCCACACATTCCTGAAACCAAATTCATATCCCTCTGACTGTAATACCCAACCATCTGGGTATCCTCACAAGTGTAAACCCCATCCCAGTATCTTCAAAAAACCATATTTCAGATGAAGCAAACCATATAGACATCCCAATGAGAGAAATCTATGACCATACTGGACTCATCCATATGTATAATCCATAGCATATAAAACTACATGGTATTTCATTACCATCTAACTAGGATATGTATAAAGCCTATCTATGGTCAATACCCAACATCTAAATTCAGTATAATGTTCTCGGTGGCACATTCCAGATTAATTCATATCCACCGAGGTGACCACATTTCTTTGTGGTCCCATAGGCTACCTCGGTAGAAGTTCCACACCAAACATTGACTAAACACCTTCTTCCATGAAGTCCTCACTTCCTGACCTTAAAATGCGTAGTTTGGTCCTCATCACATGATAATAAAATGTGTTTTTCCCTTAATAAAGTAGAAATGAACTACATGATATCTTTTTCATTTAAAGATGTTACTTAAGAATCCCATTATATTGTTTTTATTCTGACATCAGTACAACTTATGTCTACCTATATGATGATAAAAATGACATCAATAAACTGTATAGATTAAAACTAGCATCATAAAAATTAATGACCAAATAATATTTGATCCCCATTCATAAATAGTACCATTTCTGGAAAACCTCATACATATATATTCCTCCGTTAAAGAAGAACCCCAAATACATACAGATGATTTTGAACATATTCATGATTTCAATTTATCGTTACCTCATGTGTCCCTTGTATACATACATATTAATGAATAATGAATTCAATAACATATCATAAATCTCTAATTGAAACACATAATAGGATATAGTTTAAACCAAAAGGGTGTGTTGATCCTGAATTCATATATTATTGTCCAAGGTCAATTCTTATGTTCCATTGAACAAGATCCCAAATGAATTTAAATATTTGTAAAGTTGGTTCTTGATTCATCAACGATAAGAGTGATGTTGGGAATTTCTAGATCTGTAAACAAATCCTAAAAGATAATTTTTGAATATTATGTACCCGACATGACTGATTTCAAATAATACAATACATTTCAATAGATCATTGAGCACCCAAAAAATATACTAAAAAAACAAATAGTGAACCCAACATGAATCCTTAACCAAGGTGGTGGTGTTACCCCGTGCAGGGCTCTTTTTGCATCCAAAATAGAAGAGTTCAAAATGAGACCATAAATTATGCATGTTGTCATGAGATTCCACATTGATGAGGTTTTTTTATTTGTATATGAAACATATATAATAGACACTCTTTCACCAAAACTATCTTCAAACCAATAACATCTCAATAATTCTCACAAACACAAGCATATAACACTGCACATGCTAGATTATATGACAAACAGAGGATTCCATAACCCATCCATCATCATAAATGAGGGGTTTTGAATGAATTGGTATGATCATATCACCACAATAGTACTCTCCAAACACATTATAAAGCTCAATACTTCATCCTGTCCATAAGAACTAGAAGCTGTCTACCCAGTGACGATTAGTGGTCCAAAACCAAATGGAAAAGATAACCATTTCAATCCATTTCAAGATCATGACTCTATAATCAAATAATTAGATTCCCGATTACCTTATAAATGATGATTAAGTCAACTCAAAAAATTTCATCCCAACATCATGGGAGTCCCACTAAAGGGACCCTTTTAGTAATCATCAACTTCAATTTTGTTTCGGTCAGTATCCTCACCATGCTGTGGATAACACCCCACAGGCCCTAGCCAACATCATGTGGACTTGAGTACCCAGGATGACATGAAAATTGTAATAAAAACCCATAATAAACTGTCCATATTCATTATTCCATCTGATGAATCCTAGCATGTTAACATGGATGAAACCAACAACATAATCTATATTCATTCTCACTCCTATGAAGATCACCATTAAAATACTATAGAAAATTATAGGAAGGCACATATCTCTGCTAATGCACATGAATCTTTCTAGTTATATAACGTGGAAAACATTGAGTAGTATAAAATTATATATCATTCATATCATGACCAATAGGTAACAATAGTGGAACCTAAGGAACGTAGATGGAATATCTCAGTTGTGAGACAGGGGAAGACTGATTTAACATCCCCCACATGGGAGGACTATTTAAAATTACAAGAATGAAATAGAGGACTAATGTATTTAAAATTTTGTGATATGTCATTAAAATGGGTATATATACCCATTCCCACCATGTATGTATCTCATCACATCATAGAAATGATGTAGGGTCAAAAATCTATCCCTGGGGATATCTTATATACATTCCAAGATGTAATAATGTCAGTAGAAATAGCATGAAATCAAGACCCAAACCCCACCTCCTCAAGTGGGGTGACTCATCCACACGATGAGGTGGACACTCAAGAGCATAGATGTATCACAGCGCCCTTCCAAGAGGGTCATCAGAAATATTTCATGATAAATGGAAAATATGATTTAGTCAAAATACTCATCCAAACTAGACAACATAGGCCCACATCAATGACCAATCAAGTGAAGGAATATATTATTGTCAAAATATCATAAGCTTACCAACACTTCTCAAAAGCACCACATGAAACAATTGATTATGCACCCTATGGAGGTGTTCACTTATAGAAAGTGGCCCTAATCACCACAAATATGGTCCCTAAAAAGAAATCATGGAAAATTTAACTAGATAATGAAGAGAAGACTCTTAACCTGCCTCTTCTATAAAATCTATTTATTGAGGCCACAAAACATTTATTAGTAAGGGATAGGGATCATGCCGATCCAATACCAAATTACTAACATTGTAGTATCATTTTTATGCTCCTCCCTCTAATAGTGTTAACAACATCGCTGGAGTCCCTCCCCATAATATCTACCATAATGTATACTTTTTTTGAACAAACTAATCGATCATGAGAGCTTATCACTTAATGAGTGTCACAATATCCCTCCTCATGACCTGAAGAAAAAATAGCATGATGGTCCTCCACTTATTGACATCCATCCAGAAGGTACACCCCATAGAATATGATGACTCGTGTTTCCAAGTAATTGTAAATTAATCTGTGATGGTAGTGATATCCATGATAGGAATAACTGTAATGTTCCTCCCCACAGTGACAATTCATAATGCAAGAAATTCCACCCCACGACGAGTTAAATGTGAGGAAGACATCATATTCCGAGTGCTTGGAATGATGGGTCTAGACATACTGGATACCCTATCAATGACTTGAACTATCCTTGATCAACTAGAATATGTCTAGGGGAAACAATCAGCCTCCGAGAAACCCCTAAACCATTCTCATGCGGATGAGACCAACACTGACCCCAGAACTTGTGATAAAACCATCAGGAAGTACTCATGTGTCCATGATAAACAAGGTATGTATTTTATACAAGAACAAAAGGATATGTTACTCAAGAGAATATAATTGTCTAGAGAGGAAATAACCATCATGTTGTTTCCATTAGCCTTTCCTCTTTTTACATTCCAAATGTATTGAAAAAATAATTATTACACAAAATTAGTTAAAATTTCTATACTACAATCCACCATCAGAAATCCAAATTCTTCCCATTAAATCTATGTATAGAACATATCAAAAATATTGGGAGTGGTAAATCATCATATACTATTAGAATCCCATCCATCTTGATGGTGACCACAATTTGAGAGATGGGGGAATGAACTTCAATAAGCATACCACATTATGTTTCACAATTTGCATCAATTAATTATTAATGACACTCGCGGTGTTTATATCTGTGAATGGGGGAATAAGGATATTTTTATTTCACATCACACCCAATTCAAAAGAAACAACTAGGAATTAAACCCTCAAATATCAATATTGTAATATGTCTATTAATAAAACACCATGATAAAAAAAGATGAAACATTCAATAAGAATTGACTTTGAATATGCCTCAAAAGCCTCATCTCAAATGAGATAATTCCATTAAAAACACATAAACCAGCCAACCCAAAACATTCAAATGGAATCCTGACTAAGGGAAGACAATCACCAACCACAACTATTGTCCATAAAATTAGCTGTTTTCATGATGAATTTTAATTTTATCTAGCACATTCTTTGAAATGTATGTGATTGATTTTTAGAGAGACAACCGTAGCAGCAATCACCATAGTAAGGTATCCAAGAAATCCTACTAGGATAGGGGTATTTTTAACACAAAATTCCCCCAAAGGAGTAAAAATTGGTCTAAGGCGCAATAATAATAGAACGGGAGAAACCTCTGCATGCAAGGATGGGGGAATTTTTTCCTCAATCACCCACTCAACAAGAAATCAGTCTTTTACCATTTATGTATGATAAAAAGTGGTAAGGTATCTCAGTCCATCCTATCTTTTGTCCCTTTTCCCCATGAGGGGAGACAAAATTCCAAGATTTATAGAGGTTCCCTCTGAGTAAATCTTAGACATGAATCTCGAAAAGGTTACCAAAAAGGAAGGGAGAGGTCTAATAAAGGTCACAAACACCCCTAATATCATTTAGTATCCAGTATGATGCCCAAAATGCATTATGAACCCGGGAGCATACTGAATAGAAATCCTTTAGATGGAACTAAAAATGAGAAAAATTAATAAGAGTAACATGAGAAAAATTCCATCCTAATTGTGATTCTCACTAAGAATTATGATGTGTGTTCTTGGAACCTAAGAACCACTATAAATTTGGGTTCTCCCTCACCCAATCCATCGCTTCCTCAACCTAGAATGTCTTCCAAATAGAAGAGTAAAATTAACTTTTCCTATAACATGCTTCCTCCTATTCATGAAGGAAAATATCACTATTCATGAATAAAGATTGTCTCTATTTGAGGAAGAAATGAAATGGTTGAGGTGACTAAATTTTTTGTTTTTTTAGGAATCACAAATGTCTAATATTATCCCTATTTAAAACCTCAACATACACATTTAGTAGGTGTTCCTAGACAATAAGGGCTCAAACGAGGGATAGAAGTAGGTCCCAAATATCCTCCGAACTCAGTTCCAGGATCATCAATTTAGTTGGACTTTATTGAAGATCAATTTAATGATTTATGTAAAGTAAGGATACAAATGAAACGGGTTCTATAAAATCCTCAAAAGATATCCCCGGCCGGATATCATCCTCAAATAATGGTAGAACTGGTCTGTTATATCCTTCACATTATTTAAAATATCATATCTCCTATTAAACCGAAAACTGATCAATGATAAAGATATCATTATACCAAGACCCATCATACCCTTATACATTTTTAGTGTGATAAATGGGATCGATGTCAGATTTTTTTTTAAATGGATATTGAGTTTATATCACTCAAATATGAACACTTCACAAGATGGGATGAATTGATAATAACATATAACCTTCTACAATAAAACTCTAGGGGTATGAAAAACTAAGAAAAATCAATGGGGCCAAATCAAGATCAAGGCCTAGTTTGGATCCCTCATAGCTGACTCAGAATCTTTGGTGGTTCAGAAGAACATGCACTTCAATTTCATTCTATGAAGGAATGATTTTCATCGACATGCATAAATCCGCTCATCGTATTGTCAATACTTCCAATAAATTATAAATTGGAAAATCTATATGTTTCACACTGATAAAACTGCATTAAAATCCTATGATGTGCACTATATTGATGAAGGATTATATCAATGTAATGGTAAAATATATAACAACCCTACTCTTTATTACACACATAAACATTATTTATTAAATCAACTCGTCACTTGATACGACATGGATGTTTTAGAGGTTATGTTTGTTTTGGGATTAGGATCATTACAAAACAACTTAAAACATAGAACACCAAATCTTTATTGGAAATTTTTTTTACATGACCACTACATTCCCTCATACTTATCATTTCATGGGATAACTCGAGGACATGCATAAGAAAACAATGATCTATAATGACCTGCAAGGGAATAAACATAAAATATCATGAGGAATACCATACATGTTAGAAAATAGTAATATCAATGTAGCACAAGAGAAACATAATCATAACGGAATGATAAATCATGATAATCATAACATGGAGATGTGGAAACGACACTTAACATGGAATTAGCATGATCTATGGCTCATTGCAGATAGAGCATGAGTAAAACCTCATTGCACATGAAACATGAGTAGAAACTAATTTTACTTGAATTATCATGATTCAACTCCAATTTCCCATCACGTTTCATGATACTATTCTTTACCCAATGCATTGGAGCGCTATTAGGGCGCACCTATCTTAAAATTTTCATTTCATGCATAAGTGTGCCACATGGATCATAAAACATGGATTAATCAAACAACATAATTTATTCCCTAAAAATCGTATGTGGAATTCATACATTAACTATTTAAAATATATGTAAATTTGAATAATGGTGAATACCCTTGATAGAGAAGTGGTAATGGTATTCACTACATAATGACATTGGATTGGAAAATCACGGTGCAAAATTATGCCGTGTAACAGAGTGAGATAAGTACTCATAAAAATGGAAGACTAGAGAGAAAGGGGTGCCTCGTCATATGTATATAAAATAGACATTAATGGGGTTATATAGATAATATATAAACAATTGTAATGTAATTAAGATTCAGGTTACAAAAGAGTTAATTGAATATAAATGAGGAGAGAAAAATTTCTTACAGAATTTCATCTTGGTAACCGGTATACATGGAATGAATTAATGAGAGTGATAGGGGATATTTCATTATTAAAAATTAAAGAGGGAAGTATGGGGTAGGCGATAAATAATACCCCAATATTTATAATTGAAAATAAAAGGGAATAACAAAATAATGAAACTTGGACATAAATAAGGAAAGTGAGAATCCCATACATGGAAGTGAGATCTAAAAAGCATGGGAGAGGCTTGAGAGAGGCATCATGAGAGCTTGGGGAATCATGGGAAGATTTTAGAGAGAAGAGGGAAGGGTTTGGTTGAACTCTAAATGCATTGAGTGAAGAGTATGTGAGATCTTGTATGTGTTTATATATGAAAGGAGAAAGAAGTCTTTATTATTTAGGTTTGGGACACCTCACATTAAACTAATCAAAACCACAAACCAGCCGATGGTTTTTTCTCACGAATTTTTCCAATGGGGAGAAGAAAAACTATTTTATAAGTCCAATGGCCTAAATTATTAAAATAACAGGGTTTCTTATGTGGAGGTGCGTCACACTATCATGGAAAATAATTTAAACAGAGAAAATTGTTTTATAAGTCTTGAAGGGTCCACTAAAACATTGTAAAATAATTAACCAAAACACAAAATCAAATTCTTTTAATGGTAAAATTTATATTTTCCTATCCTAATGTTTACAGTATTTTATTACATCATTATTGGGTCATTATGATGTCATAAAACACATTATATATTTAAAGGATATTTAATTTTACCCAAAAATTTGAATATCTCAGAAAATTAATAAAAAATCCCCATTGGATAATTTCAACATCCTGATTCCCAAAATAATATTCATTTTATCTAAATAATTTCATATATATGTTAATTTAATATTTTAAAATAAATACCTACATTTATAAAAAATTAAGGGTTTTTGAAAAAAAATCATTCAAATCGTAATAAAAATTACAATTGCATTCATAAAATTATACATTAATTTATATTTAGTAACAATTAATTTAATAAAATTAATAATAATTTATTTAATAAATTATTTCATTCAAAAATCCATTAATTTATCATAATATATTTCTTAGTTGAATGTTAACAAAAAATAAAATTTGTGGTTTAAAACCTATTTACAAAGAAACAATAATAAAATGAATTTATAGTATTTTTTCAAAAAAAATGTACATAGTAATAGTGCAATGGTCTTGTTACAAAACCCTATAAAACACCCATATAAGACTTTAGGGTAAGGTGTGTGATCGTGATGGACACTTGGGTTGGCTTAGATAACATTTCGCAACTAGTAATCTCTATCAACTTCCACTTCTCTCATAGGTGGTTCTACTCGAACTTAACGTATTCAAGATTGGCTTGGGATTAGTCATGAATGAATCCCTTTGATGCCACCTCATTTCCAAGCTCCGAAAATGGGAGTCCTATGTTGAAAGTCTATTGGATGAGGTCATCGCTACCTTTTTCTGAGTTAATTGGTTTGGTTAAATCCCTAAATTTATAATAATCATGTGATCACAATTAAACGGATATATTAGTATCAGTCACAATTCTAAATTTAATTTTAAAATCAAAAACAAAGAACTAAAAATGTGTAAATGATTTACATAAAAATAAGAAGACATTTAAATAGACCAGAAGTTATTTTCATTAATAAATTTGGGGGTCATTAAAATATTCCCCTCTTAAAAAATTTCACAATTGATATTTTCATTCCCCATACTAAAACAGATGTCTGTAACTTTGCTTCATCACTTACTTTATTTCCCACATTGCTTATTCAAACCTGTGGTTTCTCCACAATAGCATTACGATGTGCATTCTCTTATTTCATATATATTTTTCTCTATGATATAATATATTCACTTGTTTATCTTGTAAGTAATATCAATTTCTAACTATACTACCTTTGAAGATAGTACATTTGAAGGATATGGTATATACATTCTTAGGAGGAATACATTAAAGAACACATGTACTTTTTCCATAGTAGGTGGATGTACTAGTCAATATGCCACAACATCGATAAGATCAAGAATCTAAAAGGGTCTGATGTAACTAGGACTTAAATTCAATTTCATTCCAAAATTCACGACCTTCTTCCATGTAGATATGAATTGAAACACTATGTCTATAACTTTGAACTAATGGTCTTGTCGATGGTTATATGGATAACCGGTCTTTCGAATTTGGGCTACCTTGATATACTACTGAATGGTTTTCACCTTCTCCTCCATTTCATCAACCATTTCTTTTTCTATAAGATATATCTCACCAACATCATCACATCATGCTGGTGTTATGATCCACTTCATATAAATGGCTTCAATAGGTGTCATTCAATTGCTCGAGTGAAAACTTTTATTAAATGATAATTCAACCAGAGGAAGATTTTGTTCCCAAACTCCTTTAAAGTCCATTTAACATGATCATAATATATCATCTAATGTATAAATAGTTTTCTCATATTTTCCATCAATTTGAGGAATATAGGTCATACTATAGTTTAGTTCAATATCTAGAGCATGTTTAAGATTCTTCCAAAACATAGAGGTTGATATTAGATTTTAATCAGATACAATAAATAGTGGTACTCCATGAATCCATACCACTTCCCTGAGGTATATCCCCGCCATTTTATCCAATTAGAAATTCTCTCGAACTACAATGAAGTGTGTAGACTTTGTAAGATGATCCAGAACAACTTATATTGCATTGTTGCCTTTGGATCCCTTTGGATGTCTGGTGAAAAATTTAATGGTGATGTTCTCCCATTATCATGTTGGTATCGGCAATGGTTTCATCATCCCCTTTGACTTCTTCCTCTCTGCCTTCACTTTCGGACACACTTGTCACATTGATGTATACTCAGCGATCTCCTTTTTTATATTATCCCATGAATAATTCTCTCAGAGATCTCAATACATCTTTGTGTTTCCTATGTGAATAGAAAAATTTGAACTATGTGCATTGTCTAAATGTTCCTTCTTTAGCTACAGATTTGATATAAGAAATAGCCTTTTCCCAAATCTCACAATTCATTCTTCATCAACATTAAACACTGAATATTTACCTTTTTTGATAGCTTCCACTTTCATCAGAATTCTCACATCATCCTTTTTAAAATCGGTTACCCTTCCAAAAGAGACAGCTGAGCAATCATTTGTGAAAGGATTGATGATATTCCCTTTTTTATGATTCCCATGTACATCTTCATCTAATATTAGAAGATTGGATCCCTTTAAATTATCATCAATGATAGAATCATTGGGTCCATTCTACATAGAGAATCTTCCACCATGTTCACATTCTGAGGGTGATAATTGATTGTGTTGTCCTAGTCTTCGATCAGCTCTAACCATCTTCGTTATAACATGCCCAACTCATTCTGTGTGAATATATATGTGATGGTTTTGTGGTCTATATATATTTCACACTTCTCCTCAAAGAGATAATGCCACCAAATTTTTAATGAGAAGTTCACTACAGCCAACTCTATATCAGGTGATGGATAATTATTCTCATGAACATTCAATTTACTTGAAGCATAGGCAACGACTATATCATTTTACATCAACACATAGCCTAGACCCTTCTTCTAAACACCAGTGATTACAAAAAAAATGTTCTCCACTTGTGGGTAATGTGAGCACAGGCGCAACAATAATCCTCCTCTTCAACTTCATGAACGTTTTTTTCATTCATCAATCCAGGAAAACATTACTCCCTTCAAATTAATCTTGGTAAAAGTGTTGGACAGTCATGATAAATTTCCCATAAATCATTGATAATATCTAGCTAACCCTAAGAATTTATGAACCTCTATTACTAATTTACGCCTCCTCCATCACTCTATTGTAGCTCTCATGGAGGGATCCATAGATATCCCATTTCTTGTGATGATATGGCCCAAGAATGAGACCTCCATTGATGAGAACTCACACTTTCTGTACTTTTCATAAAGCTGATTCCTTTTCAAATTCTCTAGTACAGTTCTTAGATGATCCTCATGATCCTCCTTAATTATGAAGTATATTAGAAGAACATTAATAAATACTACACAAATTTGTCGAGGTTATCTCTAAATACTCAATTCATCAAGTCCATGAAGATTTATGGAGCATTAGTGAGTCTGAAAGGCATTACTATGAATTCGTAGTGATCATATCTTGTTTGAAAAGTAGTCTAGGGGATATCCTCTTTCATCATGCATACATGATAATATCGATGAAAATGTGCATTGATCCATCCTTGTTCTTGAAGAAGAATACCCATGCACCCCATGGTGAAGAAGGTGGGTGTGTAAACCCTTTATCCGGATTCTCTTGTACTTATTTATTAATATCCTAATGCTCCAAAACAATCATTATATAAATATTCTTGTATATTGGAATCACCCCATTTATAATATCAACTGGGAATTCAACATCTCTTATAGGAGGAAGACCCGAAAATTTCTTAGGAAACACATCAGTGAGTTCCCTCACAATAGGCATGTGTTCAAGTATAGTTTCCTCCTTTGAGAAAATCATCTGAGCTAGATATGCATGGTCAATGGACAGTAATATCCACTCTTTAGATGATAGAGATAAAGAAGATTCATCTTTTTTACATTCATATTTATAGAATCTAGGGTCTATTCTTTACATGGAGAGTGATTTCACTGTCACGGAAATTTAAGTTGGATCTATATAGGTAAATGAAATACATGCCAATAATTTCATCAAATTCAACCAGAGGGAGTATGATGATGTTCTTCGAAAATTTCAATCCATCAATTGTGACATGGGAGTAGTAATATTATTGGATGAAATGATATCCCTATTTTTCATACTCACCCACAAATTTACTTCCATTATTTTTGGTGGTGTTGGGATTTTTATGCTAAACAATTGGGATATAAAAGAATGAGTAGACCCTAAATCAAAAAGTATGTTTTCTATTCTTGATTGAATAACTAGCGTACATGTGATATCTTTTTTTTAGGGTTCACATTGGTAGTAGTGATGAAAAAATCTCACCCTTTCTGCCTTGGAGGTTGTTGGTGGCCTCCGAAAACCCTAAGCTTAGGGCACAGATTTGAAAGATTCCCTGGTTCGTTTTATTTGAAGCAATGAAAAATAGGTTGAGTGTCGAACAGAGTGTCCCTCTCCTCTATCGTAGCTGTGGGTTACTCTTGTCAGTGGTTAACATCTAGGTGTCCTTCTCTTCCATACCAAATTCATTTCCTCATCCACTTCATGCAATTTACAATTTTCTTATTTCCACACCATTGGCATGTGGGGTGATGGATCTTCTTAGCACCGTTTTATTTATCCACCAGACTTCCAAAATTGTAATCCACATTACACTTCTTATCCCCATGATACCCCTGAGATTCATTGATCTCTATTTCAACCTTTAGGGCACATCAAACAATTTCCACATAGTTGTTGAAGTCACAGATCTCCAGGTCTTTCTACATGCTAGGTTTCAACCCACCAAAGAAGCAGTCAACAATGCATTCAAGGGTAATTAAAATGATAGAGTCATATCGTGCTGGCCTTATGATGTTTTTCTCGTACACTCTGAAAGATTCGCCGTCTTTTTCCTTGAGGGAAAGGATGTTCCTTTCAATCTTAAGTCGAAGGGTGCACGAAAAATATTTATCAATAAACATCTTCTGGAAATCCTTCCATTCAATATCCTTGATCTCCTCCTAAGGCTTCGTATTTTTGATCAACGTACCCCAATGATCCGCATCAACCTCCATATTATAAGTATCCAAGAGAACCTTCTATTTATCAGATCATTGAAGGATGGAGAAGATCTTTTTAGTGAAGTTGATCCATAGTTTGGTGATTGAGGGATCCGATAATCCATTAAATGTAGGTGGCCTTTGTCTCAGGAAGCTCTCGATAGTGACTTGTTCATTCTTGGGGGTGGGGTTGAAAATTCCACTTGACACATGTTACTATTCAATAAATTATTTAACTGAGAGAGTATTGTGAAATTTTTTCCGATTCCCACTCCCATCGGATTGGTCATCTCATTAGCCCAACCATCACATTGATCTTTACATCGGTTGTTAGCCAGAGTCCTCCTACTACCAGCCATTGGTTGTAATAAAAGGAATGTTATGGGTAACACATAAATGGTATTCCAAGGATAAAAACTTATGGCTTATAAATTACTTTTTTTCCTTAACTTATGATTCCATAAGCATCAATCAATGGTATTCATGATCTACTTTATAACATGTATTCTTAGAGGCATTATTTTTAATTCCTTTAATAATTGATCATACTAAGCCTGTTGATTTACCGATACATACCCCATGGGAGTTCCTTAACCAATAGAGAATACATTGTCGTGTACCTGGATACCCTGGGACATGCTTAAGATCATTGTCAGAGTTCTCACTCCCAGGTACATCTGTGCCAGAGCCGCCTCTACGTCCTCGTATCCAGGCACGAATTTATTTTCTTGATAAACCACTTAATAAATACTCACCAAAACATAGGAATGATTTTATACATATATTAGTCTCTATGGATTCACTAGGGTTTTCAAATCCTAATCTAAAAAATAAATTAACCTATCCTCACATATCAACTATAACAACCCTTCTCTTTATTACACACATAAACATGATTTATAAAAAAATCATTACTTGATACAACATCGAAGGTCAAGAGGTATAGTTCTATTGAGGATTGATATCACTACATAAAAACTAAAAACATATAATGAGACATCTTTTTTTGAAAACATCCTTTACATGAACACTACATTCCCTCGTACTTAGCCATGCAGGGGATAACCTGAGGACGTGAATAAGAAAAGGGTGAGACATAAATCCTAGTATGGGAATAAATATAAAATCACATGAAGAATAAAATATATATTAGAAATAGGGATATCAATGGAGTGCAAGAGAAACATAAACATAAAGGCATGATAAAGCATAATAATCCTAACATGGATATGTGTCAAGAACACTTAACATGGAGTTAGCATGAGCCAAGTCTCTTTGAACATAGAGCATGTGTAAACCCTCATTTCACATGAAGAATGAGTAAACCGACATTTAAATTTAATTATCATGAGTAAACACCCATTTCACATAAATTATCAACATACTATACTTTACCCAATGCATTGGAGAGCTATTAGGGAACACCTTTCTTAAACATTTAATTTCATGCATATGTGTGCCACATGGATCCTAAAACATGGATTCATTAAATATTATCATTTATTATATGATAAAATAGGGTGGAATTCAAACATGAAACATTTTAAACAATAAGTAAATGGGAATAATGTTGAATACCCTTAAATGTGAAGTGGTCATGGTATCAACTACACAATGACTTTGGCATGGAAAATCATGGTGCAATTTTTGAAACGTAACGACATGACATAAGAACACATAAACATGGTTGACAAGAGGGAAAGGGGAGAATCATCATATACACATGAAATGGACAGTATGGGGGACATGTAGATACATGTCATATCAATTTTAATTGAATTTATAATCATGAGACAAAAGAATTCCGTGAATGTAACTGAGGATAGAGAGATTTCTTTCGGAATTTCAGCATGGTAATGGGTATACATGGAAAGAATTAATGGGAGAGAAATGTGATAACTCATAATTAAAACATGAAGATACATGAATTGAGGAGGTTGGAAATAAAACCCCAAATTTTATAATTGAAAATAAAATGGCCCAATAATACAAAGAAACATGGACATAAATAAGGATATTGAGAATCCCTTACATGGATGTGTGATACCCAGACATGAGATAGGCTTGAGAGAGGATTATTAGGATCTTGGTAACCTTGGGAGAATTCTAGAGATACTATGTCAGGGGTTGGTCGAACCCTAAAATTTTTGAGTGATGAGAAAGTGGGATCCTTGGTGGGTTTATATAGGAAAGGAGAAGGAATTCTTTACTATTTTGGTTTGGGACACCTATCACAAAGCTAATCAAAACTGCAAACCAGACCATGGTTTTCCCATGGTTTTTTACATAGGGTAGTGTAAAACAATAATTTATAATTCCAATGGCAGAAATTTTTAACATAATAGGTTTTCTTATGTGGAGGTGAGTCACACTCTTACGGAAAACTATTTAAAAAGGCCAAATGTTGTATAAGTCTTGAAGGTTCCCTAATGCCTTGTAAAATAATCCAAACAAACCAAAAATCAAATTATTTTAATCTTAAAACATATAGTGTCTGAAAATAATGTTTATATTATTTTATTACATTGTTATTGTGTCAATATGATGTAATAAAACACATTATTTATTTAAACGGTATTAAATTTTTACCCAAAAATTCGATTGTCTTAGAAAATGATGAAAATTTAAATGCTGGATAATATCTAAGTCCTGATTCCAAAAATAATATTCATTTTATATAAATAATCTTCTATATATTTGAATTTTTACATTTAAAATAAATATTGACATTTGTCAAAAATTTGTGGGTTTTAACAATAACAACATTAAATCCTTAATTAAATTTACAATTTATTTCAAAAAATTATATGGACTTTTATAGTTAACTAAATGTAATTTAATAAAAATATTAAATTTTTTAAAAAATATTATTTAATTCAAAAATCCTTTAATTCAAAAAAATAGATTTATTAGTTGAAATTTTACTAGAAATAATATTTGTTCTTAAAAAACTATTTACAAAGTAACAATAATAAATTGAAAGTATAATCGTTATAAAAAGAATAATGTACATAGTCATAGTGCAAGGGTATTGTTACATAACTCCTTAAAACACCCGCATAAAGCCTTCAGGTAAGGTGGACAATAGTGACAGACTCATGGGGCGTCTAGGATAAACTTTCTGGAGTGGTAATCCTTAACAACATCAATATATCTCATAGGCGATTCCACCTGAGCTTAACATATTCATGATCGACTTGGGCTAGGTCAATAGTGAATCCTAATGACACCACCTACTTTATGAGCTCAAAAAAATTGGCATCATATGGATAAAGTCTACTGGATGAGGTCATCGCTTCCTTTTCCTGAGTAAATTGGATTTCTTAAAGCCCTATATTTATAATAATGTTGTGATCACTGTTCAATTGCTATATTAGAAACGGTCACAATTCTTAAGGGTATTCTAAAAACCAAAATATAGAACCAATGAAGTGAATATGATTTCCATAATGCTAAGAATACATATTAATAGAATAAGATTAGTTTTAATTAATAAATATTTGGGACATTACAAAATACCCTTGGTTGATGGTGTTTCATGGGTCACTACCTCGAATGTTCTAGATCTGATCCTGGTTGACCTCTTCAAAAAGTTAAAAAAATATGTTTCCCATCAATCAGATCAAGCTTATGAGTAAAAAATCATATTCATATTCAGTGGTCCTCATGTTTTTTTCATGACCACCAAACCAATAGTGCTGGAATGTTTTCTGACACCCTATATAGTGGTGAAAGCTCGAATGAAAATGCCTTCATCCCATCACCAGGGTTCCAAGAAATACCTACCTCAGTAATAGAGACAGAAGTGGTTGTCTCATCACCTAGATAATGAGGAAACTCATTATCCATCTCTCACTCAATCATCTCTACATTTTCAAGGATATCTCACTCTATTATTTAAATTAGAGGATGTTTCTTCATCTCCATAATTCCATGATATCGTCCCCTCCCCCCACTATGGGTAACTTGTGACACTACTTCATCCTCCTCTGTAACAAGAGGGTGAAGATAAATTTGAGGAAGAAAATGAGGAGGAGGACCTTAGGGATTCCACTATATCATTTTAGGAGGGAGTATCTTCCACCATTTATAAGATCAGAGTGGTAAACCAGAGTCCATAAGCAGACCTTTGACTCATAATGATTATCACAGACATGTATTCAGAATATAAATATGTATATATTTATTTCCTAAAGATGAGCAGGGATGTATTCACCTAGTACCACACAAATATTATAGGCATCAATACCAAGGTATCCACTTACCACTATTTCCTACCATAAGATCACTAGGTCTATAAACAATAAGATTAAAGGATGCATCAAACACATGCTACCAAAATTGAGACTGATGTTGAGAATCTCTTCATATCCAGTGTCATCAAGGACTTCCAATAACCCAAATTTATGGAAAATATAGTGACATCCATGATTAAAAATGGGAGATTCATTGAATGAATCAATTTTAGAGATCTCAACTGAAAGATCCCAAAGTCTTATTTCCTAGTCCCAATCACAGAAATGTTAATTGATAAAACTGATAGATTTGAGGACATCTTTTTCATGTATGGCTATTTAGTATGTAATCAAATATGAATGACATAAGAAGGAGAATAATCCACTCCATTCTATCATCTCAGTGGGTGTTTTGATATTTGGCAGTTCCCTTTTAATTGGAATAATGTTGGATTTATGTACCATTGTGCCATGTGTAACATCTCCAATCCCTTGTAGGGATATCATTTCGAATGAAATGGTGGAGAAATGTTGTTTATATATAGAAAAAAACTCAAACCAGATGGATGTTATTGAAGTTTTATTCATCATATTGTGAAATTACAACTTAAAATTGATGCCCTTGAATAGTGATTACTATATTACCTCAAACAAATTCCCAGACTTTTCCATTTGCTATTATGGAATCCAAGTAAACCCAATAATGATCAAGTTTGTCCTTAGAATTTCAACTCATCATAACCTCATAGAATTTATAGGACATCAAGGACATAAAGACTATATCTAGAACATTGTAGATAGATTTTGTATGAAATATTTTTCCCTTCACCAGGTTACAAATAAAGGGGTTACAAATCAGTGGACTGATGATTATTGGAAGGCGTTAAGAGATTTAATGAATTATCTCTGAATCCGACTACTGAGGATTATTCCTATTGATTGAATTATACTTATTCTGTGTTTGAACTCCTTATAACAATCAATGGGTCCCTTCCTCACACAAAAGATAACTTCGATAGTGATACTAGCCTTCATTATCATATTCAAACCATTATCAAAGTTGAGACTCATTACTTAGATATCGAGATGTGTTATTTGTTTATTATATTTTTAGTATAGAAAATGAGGTACTACCTAGTGGATCATGAGGATTGTCTTGTCTCTCATAGTTATTACCTTAAATACATTCATTGTAATCAAATTTTTTCCAGATGTCTCTCATAGTGAGAGGTCATCCTAGAACAATTTGACATTAAATCAATTCCTCAGAAAGCTTTAAATGGAAATGAATTAGAATATTTCATGGAAGATCACTACTAGGGAGAAATGATGTAACACCCCAAGCTTCCATGGTACGTTTCCTTTTGAATAATGTAATGGCGTGCATTGTACGGAACTTTGAGATTCTAACACACCACAACCAATCAAACTAGCCATTATGAATAGTTATAACTACTTTTTGAAATTTTATAAATTATATATCTAAAAATGTAATTCATTTTTGCATTTGATATATCGAAATTATCCTAGGGTGAAATTTTGGTACTTTTCGGATAGCATTCAAATTTTGATGAATAGTGTAAATTATTAAATTTTAATTAAAAACAAATTTTTTTAATCAAAATAATTAATAGTGATAAATCATGAATTTGAGTGGTTTTAAAGTATATTTAGAATATATTTTTACCATTTAATACAATTTTGGTCATTGGACATAATTTCACAATTAAACCGAACACAAACAAGTATCAATCTTTTGGTAGTTATTATATCATAAAAACACGCTTTTTTGTTTTGACAGCAGGAATTAATTTTAAATTAATTTCTGCCACTTCTATGTTTTGAATTTGGAAAAATGGATTCCATATTTTGAATCAGGATGATGAAATTGTGTAAATAGGTAACTTTTATTTTTAGACATTTTGAATAATTACTTCGGTAAATATTTTATTTACCATGGTTAAGGGTAAATCCGGTAAATAAGGGATAAAAAATAATATTATAATAATAAAAAAATACCCTAAAACGTGTCCTAACCTTATTGGTGGAAAAAGTTACGACCATGGGCATCTTTGGGATGATTTTTGGACCCCATGGATCCACTTGTAAGTGATAGGGACACTTTATTTTAATTAAGTTAAAATGAATACAAAAATGACACAAGCATATATCTTTTAGAAAATCAATTTTTACATATGGTTATATATGTTTTATTTTAGACTAAATATATTAATTAGAAAGATAAAATAATTTCCTACATAATGGTATTTTATTTATAATTTTTAGACATTAAATAATTTAATTTATTTATGGCATAATGATGATGCAGTAATTACCATAATAGTGAAAAATAAAATAATTGATATTATAACAACCCAAATAAATATAATTTGAGACTTTTAATGAATTACACTTATTTTATAGGTTAATATGACATGTTTTTAATGATTTAATTAACTTTGTTAGAAGTAATAATTCTGTTATGAGTTTTCCAAAAATCAACTATTGAATAGTGTCAAAATTGACATAAAAGAGTTTTTAAAAGAAATATTATATTATTAATTGATATTAAATTCCTAAAAATCTAAATTTCGGAAAAGAGACTTATATCATGATATTTGTTTCATTAATGTACCACTTGGGGGTCTCTTGTATGTATATATTACGTTTATTAACTATATAATATATAAATACAAAGTGACATGGTAAATGTCAAACTAATTAACTAAGAGCTAAAACTAAATGATAAGGTTAATATAATGACAAAAACCTGTCTAACTTCTATTGGATGAATTATTTTCGACCTCTACCAACCTTAACATTTGAATAATAATCTTTGAAGCTATTAGAAACCGAATATGAATCTATTATAAATTAATATTACTAGTTTTTCCAAAGGTGCCCCTCAACCCTCTTATAAAAGGGAACTCCTCCTTCTCATTTCTTCACACCATAAAGGCCTTATTGATCGGCCAAACCCTGCCCAAATACTCTTTCAACTTCCCTCACTACAACCTAGAGGCCTTAGATTGATCATAAAGCCAACCTAAGGAGCCCTTCTTATCAAATCAAAAGGAAGAACCCGAAGAAGAGGTAATGATTTCACCAACCTTTTCCAAGTTCATTTCTTCTTCCACTTATTCTTCCTTTTTTTTACAATTATAAAATAATAAATCCAGTATCATATATTTATTTTGATGTTATTGTAAATATGGTACAACTATATTCAGTATTCTATCCACCCTTTGAATAAAATGTCACCATACGTGCGTACGTACGGCTTATCGTCTCCACGTCGTGGTGTAATTGTTATTCAATATATTATTATTTGGATGGGTATAATAATAATGTGTAACTCATGTAAATAATAAATATAACATTATAATGATTATTTATATATGATATACCATCCATTTATATATTATTTTAATATCAAAATAATTATATTGTCGCTCGTGCGTACGTACGGAGTACCGCCTCCACGAATGCGATGAGATTCATTCTCCATCATATCCATTCAAGTATAATTCTCATTTTATGATTAAAAAAATGTGTAAGGACTTGATATGATTCTGGATATGAATAATATACATCCCATTAATAACAAATATGGCTCAAATAACAAAGAATATAAAGTAAAATAAACCCGTTAACACCCGAAATGACGATAATTCTAAGATATTATTAACAAATCAATGTTAAAAGATCATATATGATATCATATTAATGTAAATGATTCTTGTATAATTCAATAACAATTATTTCACCATTATAAAGGAGGTTAAACTACCATCTACCAAGGAAAATGTACAAAGTAAGGGGTTTCTTATCTCACTCTTAGTTTCGTGATAATTCCATTTTTCACCACTTATTTATTGCATGTGGTGTATGTGTACTGACCATGATTGTATTAATTGTGCAATATACTTTAATTTATGGGTATTTAAATCATCATTTTATGATCCTTCTTTCATGGGTGTATGTTTTGTATGTTACCAAATCAATATGGGAATTTGAAATTTCAATTTCCACTCATTCGGCTTTACGCATACTTCATTGATTATTTTACTCCAAGATTATGTGTAGAATCACTATTCTTTTGATCATGTCATAATTTACACTATACTTTATGTGGATATAATTTTTATACACATAACCACTCCATTGATAAATTCTCAAGTCATCGGAATGAAATTGATAAGAGTAATTTTAACTCAATCTCTATTTGTTGAGTTAAATATCCAATTCATTGGTGTTGTTTTTACAAGAATATGTCTAAATTCCCTTTGATTGTTTTACACAGAATATCCAATCATATTTAGTGTATTTATATTTGTCACACATAATTACGTCGTTTATTTATCCTTAACCTAAGGATAAGGCCTTTATGACAGATTTCATCTCAATTTACATTCCATTGAGACTTCTTTGTTGTTATACACCAAATCACTTTTATGTGGTGTATGTAATGTACTTTGACATAGTATATCATGAATTCCTTTAATCTCATGATATTAAAATGTTTTTATTACCTAAATTATTTGTCTTCAATTTTCTCTCTTTTGGTTAGAAACTCTAACTAAAATACCATTTTTAAATTTTTTAAAGACTTATTCTTCTAAATCTTGCTCATTAATGTCCATGTTTTAAATTTTTTTTAAGGATTTATTTATATGGAAATTAATGTTTTAAAATTTATACTCCTTTTAAAAGTTTCAATGTGGTATGGGACACTTGGATTCAAAAATCTATTTTTAAATGGATTTTTGACAAATAGTGTGACTTTTAAATGATTTCAAGAAAAAGGGGGATATTTCTCTCAAATAGTTTTGATGATTATTTTTATCTATGTCAACATCCTTCATTATTATTGGTTGAGGTTAATGTGATACATTAAAATCTTCCATATTTTATAAAATGAGTTATTTTTGACTGTGGATGTGCTATTTTTATACCATTCATGGTTTGTGGTAAAAGTATTGACATTTTGTATGCTAGTTTTAATACGAATGTTTATGTTATGTTTAAACCTATTCACATGAGGAATGCATTAGACTTAATATGTGAGGGGTGGAGCCCACTATATCTCCTCGATGCATTGGTAGGTCTCATGAGACAAACTAGTGTCTTGGCACAAGGCTTTGGAAAAATCTTATTTGTAGTCTTGGCAGGAGGCCTTGGCTATGTGGTTATGATAGTCTGGCATTATGCATTCCATCATTATGAAAGTGGTTATTGATATTGCATGTGATTGTTCGACTACTAGAATATCCATGTGAATAACTAAATGAAATAATTTCATTTTATCATTTCCATATTATGATGAAGTTCAAGTTTAAAAGTCTTTTCTTTTAGTTATAATTTACTTTAAGTGTTTATGCTTATCTCAGAAAGCTTCTACTATATTGTTATCCTTACTGAGCATCTGAGCTCACCCCTTTCAGTGTTTTATTTTTCCCAGGATGAGAAGAAGTAATTTATGAATGACCTACAAGGATAGTATGATGGGATATGAAGAAAAGATGTTGTTTTAGTTTTTTTACCTTATGATGTAATGTAAGAATTATGAATATATCTAGTGTTTCCAAGACTACTAAAATAATCGGTCTTTCGAGACTTGATCCTTTTTTATCATGCCAATGTTATGTAATAATTCAGCAACTCTGGGTATCTAGGGTTGGGGAATTACAAATGAAATCATTATTTATTTAATTACTCAATTAATATGTCTTATAAATTCTATAGGGCACCTAGATATGTAACATGAATTTTTAAAATGCATCTAGAAGCCTGACATAGAAGAGGATATAAAACCTCATGCTCAAAAATGTTCAGTTGGGTGTTGTAATCATTTTTCTAGCAAAGGAATCCCTACCATACTCTTTCCTAGTATCAAAAGGGTGAATGAATAGTAAATATGAATTTTTGGCTCTCAGAATAGGGATAGTGTCTTGAATTTAGGTATAGGTAAATCACATTAAGATAAAGGGTGATTTTGTACTACTCATTAAGAAGGCTAATAATGATTATGATATCAAAAAAGAAGAGTTAATCCCCTTATTATACTATCTCTAAGGACTGATTGTGGAATTCCATTTAGTGATGTCATTGTCTCACGTCCTATGGTCACCAAATTCCCAAGCTGAGGTACTCGAAGATGTTGTTGGAACTCTATATGATCCGAAGAGGGATAAAATTGTTATCAATATTGAACACTATCAAATGGTCTGACAATTCATTAAATACTATAGGGAATAGATCAATGAAGTTAGTCGTGTCCCTGAAATGTACTATCAAACAACCAGTAGAATGACACCCATTGAGGACTACTTTCCAAATTTATAACAGCCACTATGCGGAGTTGGGAGAGAGAAAATTTGAATATCATCAATTGAAGTTTTTCTATGTGATGGAACAAATCCCTAAAATGTCTTTTACAAGAGGATCCTAGATGGGGACTTTCTTTGGTGAGTTGATGGATAAGATACCACTACTTTAAATAAGGATGTTCCCACAAGATCCTCTATCACTCACCAATCAAGACTCAATATTTTTCAATAAATCCAATTATTTGGTTAGTACTTTCCCACAAAAATGTTAGACCTCACTAAATTCACTAAATAGTTTCATTATTTCTAGGTTCAAAATATCTTCATTAACTAAATCATATATTTTATGCACACATCCAAGTTCACCTTGAAATTTTATATATTGGGAAAGGACATCATGGGGTCACATCCTCCCGTTATGTCCAAGAAGATCAAGTGAATTATTACTGTAATATACTTCATCTCTTTCCAGGTAAGTAATACACATCACAGAATTTAGGGAAATGAAAATCTTCATCTTTGTCTAAGATTGTATCATGAACATATTTTTTTCAATCATTAAATAAAGATGGGTAATGTAATAATTTTTTTTTCGTTGAATTGGATAAGCTATATCAAAAAGTTATAAATCGAGTCCAATTTTTCATCTCACTACCACACAGTGGTTAATACACAAATAGTGTCCTTAAACAAGACTGTATCAAATATAATAGGTATGATTATTGATAGGTATATGATGTACTGGCCGAACATGATCCTACATTCAATGGTGTCTTACCAGAGGACAACCCACACTACCACACAAGAAACCATGTACTCATTAGTATATGGGAGAAAGGTCATCCTCCCCATTGAGGTCAAATTGAACTTGTTCCACATTACCATTTGTTATTAATTATACATGTATGTTTATACCAATAAATGGATGTATGAAATTCATTGATTATATGATATGATATTACATTCCATGTATCATTTAAATGTTACCCAAAACCAAATCACATGACCCCATAAAAAATGGTTTTCCTCTAATATTTTCTTGAAAAAGATATGGTGTTGGTCATTAAAAATGATATGATAGCCAAAAAACATTCAATGTTGTAACCTAAATTGGGGGACCATACATCAAAGATAAGGTACACATCAACGCATCTCATTTTCTAATTTTGATGGACATACATCTCACCACGACTCCCACCAATGTATGGTTCCTGAAAAAAAAATTTCGTAAACACATGAAATCTTCATCCTAATAATATAATGATAAACTATATGATATAATTTCTTAATAACATGACATTATTCTACTTGGTAAATTGTCCAAGGGGAAATACATTAAACAATGTATGCAGACTCTATTAGAATACCTTAAAAATAACGACACATGTACCCACATAGAATGAAAATAAAAAACATGACATCAAAATACTCAATGAATGATGATAAGAAACATATGATTTATCACTTACATCAAATATTCACCACACATGAGCTTGATCTATGAGAGAGAGTGAGAGATAAAATTTCCATATCCCCATGTGAGAGTCAAATAATCATTGGGAGTCTCTTTATCATGAACAATGTGTGGCTTGATCCCTATCATCACATGATATGTAGTGATGACCAGAACACTACTTATAGTCCCATCCTTGAAAAATGAAAAAACAAATCCACCTCTACGTACTGGTTAAACCTATATAGAGGGTTCCAATCCAAAACAATGTGGGGATTGATACTAATAATTATATGAAACAAAGTTATACCAATACCTCTTGCATTAGGCCTAACAATAAGTTTACCTCAATTTAGAAGATGATTTTCTTACCAGAATTTGGATTCGGGTCATGTTTTTATGTCAGTATTATATTTCTAATTGGTCCATAAAATCCCTTATTCCATAACTACATGTCACTTATTTCCTCACTACATTAAATTAAACTACACAGATTCCTAGAACTATGTGGGGATGGATTATCATTCCAAATGGTATGTAGTGATGCATAAACCCTACGTTCTAGTCCCTTTCATCCAAAATATTAAAAACTCCCCTATAGTTAGGCTTAAGACCATCATAGAGTGTTACCATCTAGAACTACATGTGTCTTCAATCCTTCCATTACAAGATACCTATTGATTCCAAGATCCCCAATCATGGGACCAGTAATAAAAATATGAATAGTTAAAACGAAATAGGACCCCTCCTATTGCACGGGTCAAACCTACACATAGATCTAGTTTTATGAATACATAAGTCTTGATTCATACTCTAATTAGATTAGTAGACGCACTTATATCCCAACATCTTTTTTCTAGCCACCTTGAATCAAAATTACCATATCCTTCATTTTTATCACCCCTTGTGTGGCAGAGTAACCCTTTAACACTACTTGTTTCTCACACTTATCATAGCTCAGGTGGGATTAGAGATTTTGCTAAAGGATTCCCCAAATGGTTGAGGTGTATAAATTTGTGTATGGGTTACTATGTTTTTGGACTTAATACCATAAAAGGAACACCATAATTACTTATGGAATAATGATAAATATAATAGTCATGGATAGTTTATGAACTATGTACGGCATGATTCCTACTATCACAAGATACGTAGTGATACCCATGTCATTAATCATGGTTCTACATGTAATACTTTCACTTCACATCCTATGTATTTTCCCCTATAAAATTAAACTAAATAAGGCTTACTGAATTACATATGGACTGATTTTTGTTTTAACTAGATTAGTAGGGATGCCTAAACCAGGTTTCATAGTCTAAACCATGGGGTAAAGGAAAAAAATTCAACATCACCTATATACAAAAAAAGCGATGAAGGAGATATCATATTTTTGTTATTCTTAGAGGGATTTATCAGGGAAATAGAACGTATCACTAAATGATACCCAAATATATGATGGGAACGTCCAAATTAATGGTCATGCTTTGTGTGAATGCTTCTTATGGGCCCTGATGAAATACTTCAGTTCATCACACTGTGTGCCCTTGGAAATTCCATATCTGTAAAATTTTAATCAGGCCATCAGAAATGGGTGGTTAGTTTCTGGGGAACCCCTTTGTTTGACAATGCCTAATATTCTCCCATGGGTACTACATATGATTCCCACACAAAGATCCAATCATCAAAAGGAAAATGAATCCGTATTATAGGAATATTTTAACTTTATATTACACAGTGGAATTTATTCTACAAAAAATTTATTCTAATATGAGAAACCCAACAATCATGGTTTATGCTAACTTTCCCCCTCAATTCAGAGGCATGTTGGAACATATTGGACCAACGAACATCCTATTACTCATCATTTCACTGATATATAGTCTTATCTATCGGACTTAAAACAAAAAGACCCCATTATTTCATAGGTCCAACCAATATGGGGAGCCTTCCTAGAATAAACTGTGGCTTGATTCTCGTCTTGATGAAATACATAGTGATATCCGAACCTTACAACTCAGTTCTAAATATAAAAAACTTGAAGAAGAATGATAGAAAATAATTCCATTCATTGTGTGGGCCAGAACTATATAAGGGAATCATTTCTACTAATTTTTGGAAAATTTGGACACAAATACTACATTCATATTTACATACCTTCCATTCATAGAAAAAAATCTAAAATTGGGTAAGTCTTAATCTCTATAAACCACCATAGACATCAGAAAAGGAGGGACATTGTTATGAAGAATCATCTGTTTCACTATGGAAAATACTACCCAGTTGGCAATGCATACTTTTCCCATATAAAAGGCATTTCTTCAAAAATAAAATTCATCAATATAAACTAATTTTCCCACCTCTATTATCCCCACATATATTTTCATCCCATATCATCCTTAGGATTTCAAAACCATAGGTTACAATATACATTCTATCCCCAACATTCTTTAAAATGATTGAATAATCATGGAACGATTAATATAAAGAGGGAAAATCGTTAATATTTATGTCAAAGCGATGTGACCATAAAAAGTATCCCTCAAATGGACTCTCAATAAGTCATTAGACTATGTGGTCAATGTCCTAGTTGCACAATATTAAACAACACCATTATGCATCCCTCCACTACACATGCCAAATTTGAGTAGGAGTGGTTTCTCATTCCTATCTAATATCGATATAGATTCCCTCATCATTATCGAACTTATTTCACAAATAAATACACCCCTTTTTCTTGAAAATTATGATTTTTCAAAAATTATATAGAAAAACAATATAGTGTATGTGTTCATGGGAAGCCTAGGTTTGAATCATCATAGTATTCCCCATTTAGTTCTACATAACTCTCCCACAAAAAATTCTTCTAAACTAAAGAAAATTTTATCTCAGGGAAACGATTTTCCTATCTCTGTACTCCAAAAAAGCACTATGTTGGAGTCCTTTTTATGGTTACTACTTTCCTAATTTCTCTATATCATGTCTCAGATTTATAAATCACAAAACAAGGGTCCTGGAATCCATAATTACTATAAAGAAAATTTTCGTACCTTCACAGCTAGTAAGCCAGGTTGGTGTCCTCACCCCGTATTTCATGGTCAATGTTTTTTAACATAAACCCTGATAGGATTATTATAACTTCTGAGATAATAAAATTCCAATTAAGAGAGACATTGTGCTCCATATGTTGAAAACACCAAAAGGGAAACCTGGGAAAAATTCATTTACTAACTTTCTAAAACTATGAATTTCATTGTTCAAAAAATAATTGATTGATCAAAATAAAAAATTAAAATATAAAACCCTAAAGAGGGAATCAAAATGAAAATAGAAGTTATTCCAAATAATCCCATACGTTGTTGTCATAGGTAAACATTAGGATTATAATATAAAAGACATAATGTTTATAGGGCTTTCAATGTAACCATAGAAATAGTCAAGACTATGCTCGCTGAGTCACTCATCTTTGGAAAACATTTACAACATTTCAAGATCACATCAACTAGACTATCCTAGATTGTGATTAAGATTGATATCTAGTGATGAAACTATTCATTTCATCTGATTGATGTTATTTTAGAGAACATTATAAATTGTGAATGATTTTAATTAAATGATAATATAAAATATAACCATGGGAGTGCAATTTGTTTTTATTTGAATGGAGGAATAGGGGAAACATATATATATTAGAGCCTCCTTATCTGAGCCAGTCATTTTTATTATTTAGAATATCAAGCAGATTCAAAAATTTGAAGCAATGACTAAGGAGAATCCTCAATGGCTCGGTAGAGCTCGATCAAGGTTGTAGTCTAAGAATTTGCACCCAACTACAATTCCTCCACCTTATGTGTTGCATCGTGCCAAACCATCTTAGAATCATTCACCAACTATAACCTATCCTTGAAAATAACTTTAGTAAAAGATAATTTTCAATTAATATGATCCATTTCATTTTTAAGACACTCCACCACTTAAAAAATATACTCCATCAGGGTCCTCTTATTTGTAACATCACCATGTTTTCATGTGGATACCCCTCCATGATCAAAGACCTCATTAAGAGTATTCCACCGGGCTATGGTATGATTCGAAATGGAATCTTAAAATGAAAGGAGTGAATGGAGTGTACTAAAACAATCACATAAAATAATAATGTATTTTAAAATTTCATAAATGGGATGATAATCAAACCCCTCATACCCAATAAATTGAAACAAGTGATGCAATTTGGGAAATTTCATTAGCTAGTTTTCTAGGGTATCTGAGAATTTAGCTTTAAAACATCATTCCATATTTTCTAATGGGCCATCTAATGCTCATATATATCATCTTGTTCCTCCTTGAAATCACACTCAAATGGAAAAATATATTCATTGATAAGTTGCAATAGAGATGTTATTGACTAATAAAACAATAGTTGGCATGATTCTCTCATAGTCGCCTCCATTTTAATAATAGATGTTGGGAAGATCGAAGAATTTTCTATAACCATAGAAACATTTTTTCATAATTATAGAATCCAATGAATAAATAATTCAATTCCAATTTTTTTAAAAAATAGATGGAATGGATTTATGACTAAATAAATCACCTTCTTTATTTGGAACATCGTCTTTCATGACAACTGTCATTCCATCACCTAGTAAAATAGATGTTGTATCCTTTATATTAATGTTGACTTGGGGATCCCTAGAGGAAACCCATGGTTCGTTCTATTGCACATAAATTTCAGTCATATTTATAAGATCATTCAATGATATTGAGAATAAAAGGATAATAATAATTGAATGGGGAGTATGAGTTGGGACCAAATACCCTTGAGTCTACATCCCTACCTCTTCCATGATGGTGATATCTATTGGAACATGTTCAAGAGGTTCAATAGAATCACTACCCTCTGAATTTTCTCCCACTGATTTGATAGATTTTGCTTAATCATGATGAGATTCCTCAGAGACTTTTGATCCCCCTAGTGAACTCAATTGGCCAATGTTCTTTATATGGTTCATGAAAAAGCATCGATGGTATCATATTCATCTACAAAGAAACATGGCATATAGAGACCTATGCGGTTGAAGCCGAATTACTCACTGGATATACACTAGTTTATGTTTATGATTATTAGTTATTCCATGAAGACATTTAACATGAAATATATTTTGGAAGATGAAACATTAACCTATAATACCTTATTTTAGACATATCATTAACTATGATGTCAATTGACACTTCATGTTATTCCATAGATATGATCACCTAGATAAAAAAACTTGTGGGGAATGGGGTTGAAATGATCTAACATGGTTTTCAATAAAATCCACCATATCCTCCATTTCTCGGATATATCCTTATCTAGAAACTCCCACATATAATGGGATGTTCTTCCCAACAGTGGTTAACTTTTGGGTGTACTCCAGGGAAGAAACATGCTCCCTAATCTCCCCAGACTCCTATAGTACAAGTTGTAGGGGTTCAAGGTCATGATAGTAATAGAAAATAGAATGGGTACAAACAACTATGTTACCTCATTGTTAGAATCATCTTACCCAGCCATGATTTCCTCCATATCCTCTACTCGGTCAGACCAGTGAAGCATATCTTTATAAAAGTGGATTTAGGTGTTCATTTCATCCATATATATACCGACATAAATGTAATCTATTCTAGTATAGATATAAGCAAGACTGTTGATTTATAAAATTCTGCGAGATCATTTGTATATTCTTTGTGTGCTTCGAATATGTATTAGAAATATGTTCTCTCTCTCTCATAGTATCACATGAATTCCAATACTCTGGGAAGGATTTGTTGATTGTAAATGTTAACATTGGAAAATCTACGCCTTGAATTGAGGCTGGTTCCAATATCCACAATTGCTTCATTGGTGCTTCATCTTCCCAAGGGCCTAATGAGTATGGGTTCTTATGATACCCCAACTATGAATAATGAAAATCCACATCACCTGTCATGGCATAGGGGTTGGCTTCATCATCCCCCTCAAAAGTGTGAATTTTTCCCCTTCAACCTCATTTTCCTCAAGTCAAACCTTTAAGATATCTCACATGGTATATCTATTATGGTTCTATAGTGAATAAAACAACATGTCATGATCACAAAGATATGATTCTGCTATCTCATGGTCATTGGAATAAGACATATTATAAGGAGTATATATGTATCTATATACTCTCCATGAAACCTATTTCTATTTATAATATCTCTATATAATGAAAAATGAATGAGAGACCCTTAAATAAACCCATTTTCTCGATGACATTGGAAATGAGACATCAAGAGCGATAAATACTTGACATTGAGAATTATTACTGCCATTCTGGGGAGTTGAAAACTAGTCTGTCAATATCTTCCATAGGGGTTCTGATACATGAATTTTTCTCAGCTATATACCACGCCTCAGATCTACCATAGCTTGTGTTTGATTTCACTCGGCCTCAGGTGTCGATGGACTGTTTATTAAATGAGAAACATTTTTCAATTGTTCATTGAGTGAAAAAAGGTTCTATCATTAAACTTTAGATCTGGTAAGTGTGGGATTGAAACCCATCAAAGGAACAATAATGATATACAATATGTGTCCTCTAAGTTATACATCATCTAGATTTTTCGAGTTATCATTTAGTGTTTCTCCTTTAGTTCATTTTTTATGTTCATAGGACACATAATGTGAAATATTTTAAACTGAGATGAAAATATAAAGGGTTCATACCACTCATATATATGTTCTCCATCAATCATAACCAATAATATTCCTTCCCATAATGATATGAGACACCCCCATCTGTTCTAATCCCAACTGAAATAATTTACCAAAGTACATATGTGTGGGACAGAAGAATCCTAGGTGAAATGGAAATGGTAATTGATCAGGTCCATGATTTCATGTTATTTGCAGTCTGAAGGTTTCACACCACATATGAACTAATTATATGGTAAAAAAATATTGAAATAAGGATATTTTACAGGTTTTAAATATGTATCCTCCCTTATGGGATCCTTCTTAGCCAAAAATAACATGAATGGGCCCCACTAACAGGTATGGTTGCCTCCATTTGAGGATTCATCCCAAAAAATTAGAGAATAATTTATAACAAAGGGATGGATGGTTTTATACATCTACTGAGGTATAATTGAGAATCTGTTATGAAGGTAAATACAATGACCCTGTTATTAGTGCCACACACCAGCAGTAACCAACCACTAAGAACATGGCAGGAAAGGCTTCCCATTAAAATAATCAGTTGACATCATGGGTGATTTTCCAACCCAACTCAATAAACCGAACCTTCTCAATCATGTTCTAATATATACTCATACAAATTCATGTATCATGATTGGAAAGTCCTTGAGATCCTTACAAAAGTCTCATGGTATCCATATTTATAAAATACCTAGATCCGATTAGAAAATGGGTCTTCCTGCATCAGATGAAGGTCACCATTTAAAAGGTCCTTCCTCGTGTTAATAACCTTATTCGCGGGGAGATTCCATGTCATCCCACACCAAATATGGGGTAGAAACTCATCATAATTGTCATAAACAATTTCAGGAACCTTTGAAATTGAATAGGCATCCCAGATATTTATCTTGACCTCCACATGCAACAAGTGGTAGGAATTGGTTTCTGGGATCCATCTACTAAGAATCTACCAGATAATATTTTTTCGGGTAGGGTAATTATGTGATACCTAGACTACCTATGATACACCAACATCCATTAACTATGTATTATACTCCTCTCAAGTCTTGCAATCCTAGAAAGGACATATGATTTCTAGGATGAATGAAGCCTCGGTGTGAATGTCCCATTTTGACGACCATCGTAGAATATATCTTTCCATGGCCTTTCATGTGATTTTGTGATGCCAATGGATATTTTCATCTACTAAATGCATTGATTATTATAGAAAAATAGGATTATAGTTCATGAGAAATTATGCCACATGATTTTCCCTGATGAAAGATACCCTTGATGATGTGTCAGTGTGAGGAATGTTGTTTTTCTTGATTATCATGGCTTTAGGTTGATTTACAGGGTGTGGCGCTAGGATCGAGTATTCAAATAACAACATAAATCAATAATGGATTTCTTATCCATGACTCGATACCACTTTTTACCTACACTATGATGTTCCACTAGGAAATGATAGAGTGTGTTTTAGATGATTTTAGAATTACATAATTCTATATCAATCATATAATTCCTCCTCTCCTCAGAAGATGAGAGTGGGGTATATGATTTTTTAGATATAGTTTTTGAATTTTTCATCCTATTTTATAAAATTGACTGAGGAAGTATAGTGAGTATGTATCTATAAAAATGGAAATTTATGAATCCCCAATATCTGTCATTCCACCAAGGGCTAGCCCACAAACCAAAAATCTGTGAAACATTGTCCCTATATGCACTGTCCTAAAAGGTGTTATCATTTGAGGTGTTTATTCTACAAAATTATAAATCCATGATATATACACTCTCTATGTAGGTGTTTAAAAAAATTTCCACTCAATTGCATCTAATTTCAGTTCATGGAAAAACAATCTGAAAAAAGAAACACAACATAGAAACATTGGGGGATCAAGTGTTTATAGAGTGATATGTATAATGAGAAATCTGGTCATGGAAAAATAATTTGTCCCCCTATTCATTTGTGTGGTCCCCTCTTGGGGGTCCAATTGAGTACTGCAGACTGGTTAAACATAGGACCTATCTCTACATCGGAACTGCCTCTGCTTCCTCTCGATCAAAACTCATTCTTATGAGTCATTTTTTGGGTCTTGAAAACTTTTCATATAATTAGAAAAGGATTCACTATTTTTGGTTTTGAGGAAAATATATCCATAGAAGAGCTCAAATAATAATGATCAAAGGGGATGAACTCACAAATGATGGATTGATATTGTGAAGTGAAAATCACCTTGCAGACCTCTATTCTGTAAGGAATTATACCACTACATGAAGTACGCTAATAATAATGTTGTTAATAGGATGAGATGGTACCTCTACCCCCCTAAAAAAACAAATCATTTTTGGTGTTGGATGGTGATTCCAACCCCATAAACTACATCCTACATGAGTGAAATCATTCATGGTCCATGGACTCCTTCTTGATCTCCCAAAAAAGATAACCCATGGCCCACCTCGTATGATTGGTCATTCTAGTAACAAATCCCTCAATTCTTCTATAGAATTCCCTATGGGGGAACTGAAAAGGGAGAAATTTAATTAGAGGGATGACCAAAAAATTGTGGACAACCAAAGGAGTAGATCCCATACAAGAGACAAAACATGGAGCCTTCTATTCCTAGTGGGAAAAACCCACATCCAATCATTAAGGTGTAAATAAGAATAATCAGGGCATATAAAAACTCATAATCCCTTTGGGTATACAATTCTATTACATGCTAATGAGGGACCATTTGTATACAAGAAACCCACATAGTGAAATTATTTGTGAATAGAACCCTACCTCGTTTAGCCAAGTGTTATGCAGTAATAACATGACACTACGTAGCAAAATATTGTGTAAGAGGAACTAGACCATGAATAGAAAAACACTACATGGGAAAAACCTAGCCCTATGTAGAAACATGCTACATAGATACACCCCATGTCAATGTTGCACTATGATACTTAGATAGTTCCCTCTCTCACATAGAAACATGTAATGAGGAGGTATCCCCATCCAACTTCAGTACATTCTTCCTATAATGGGGCCTCATAGGGTGCTTTATGCTTTAACTCCCATTTTTTATCTTCTGTCATCTCATTGAACACCATTTTGGACCCTCTCTTTACAAGTCTAATGGAATAATTCCAAAGCCTCTTCCAAATCCACCTGACACGCATGATCAGATCATTGGCCGAATCAGTGTATCCTCTAAAGTCAATATATATACCGAAGGAGGTTCAATTTTAGAATCCCTGATGGTTAGGAAGACCCTTAGAATATATTCAAGTCAACATTACCATGGTAACGATGGGTCTGACCTCATAGGTAATCATGTGAACCTCTTTGTTCTAGTAATCTTGGAGAAAATCTGACCACTCCCTTCGATAAGGGACGATGTTAGTCACTTCACTCTTCCCAGGGGAAAAGCAGGGCAACCCACCTAGTGTAATCCCATAATATTTGTTAATAGAGGTATCACTCTTGATCCTATTCACTAACTAGAGATATCAAAACAACTCAGGATATGGGCCCTTAAATTCCCTTTATTTCACCATTTTAAACTAAATCACATCCACTAACAGACAATGTTGATCACACGATCTTATTGTCCACTACCTCATCTTGTTTCTCACAGAAAGCATGAATCATGATGGCATATAGGTTAATGGTGATCAAGTAATCTTAATGATCCTAAACCCCAAGGGTCATCCCTTTGAGTGTAATCCCCAAAAATATATAAAATATCATAGATATAATCCCAAACATGATATATTCATAGGATCATATTACCTATGAAGCAAATCATATGGGAATTCGTCTGAATGTATGACCCAACAACATGTGCCTCTTATATAGGTATAAACCTAAACATATCAAACTACATGGTCTCTAATTCCCAACTAACTGGGATACATAGGAAGCATCCCGAAGGTTTGTATTAAATGCCCAAATTCAACCTATTTTTCTTCAAAACATATTCTTGGTAGGTTCATATCCATCTAGGAGACCACATCTATTTTGCGTACCATGGGCCGTCTTGGCGTATATACCACACCAAACATTTACTACGAACCTTCTGCCATGACATCTTCACTTCATATAACTGAACTACATGGTTCGGTCATCATTACATGACACTAAATGGTTATGTGTCCTATTAAGTGTCACCAAACAATGTGGGATGTTATAATATTCATATGGATATGTAGGAATCCCATTATATGGATTCGATCTCCACATAAAAAACATTAATCTCCCTGGAAGACTATAAACTCCAAAGAAGCCCAATGTATGGCTTCAAACCAACATTCTCTTAATGAATGACCAAATAATAAATGATCCCAATAAAAAATGGTATTATTGATTGAAATCATACGATACGTACATATATATATATATATATCTACATTACTAGAGGACATTGAATACAATCACTTTATTCTAAACTCATCGATGGTCTAAACTAATCGTTACCTCATGGTGACTCGTGTATACATACTTGGTAATGAATAAAAGATTTGATAATATATATTAACTATATTAGAGGGTCTCCAAATAAGATATATTGCCCCACAAAAGGGTGTTATGAGCCTTACGTCATATCTTCTTAACCAATGTGAGTACTTAAGTGTCGTTGGACAAGTTCCCCAACAAACACCTACCATTGGAATGTTGGTCCATGAGTCGTCATGGATATGAGAGTTGTTGCATATTTCTATCTCCATGAACAAACACCGTTATAGACCATTAGAATTTGATCTACCTAATATGAATGATTACACATAATTAAACCCGTTTTAATAAATAGTCTAACACCCAAAAATGAAATTTTTAGGAAACACAGAGATTGGGTGAGTGTGCATACAACTTATAATAATTTCATTTTGTAGTACATAATCTAAAATTCATGGTCACATTATCGTAAATTATCACATAACATATTTTGATATAGTAACCATAGGTTATGTTATTCAATAATATACACTGTGAATAGAACATAAAATACATATTCAGATAATGTAATGTTTTAACCCCAATTGAGGATTACATTATCTTTTAATATTACATTAGTCACATTATTACCATCAATCGACATGCACTATACCATTTTAAATAATTTCGTTATAAATTTTAAACAATAAAAATGAATTATTCATATTCAAAATTATTCCATGGATCAAATCAAATGTCATGACTCTGATATAGTAAATGGATTTCAAATTATTATATAAAACGTATACAATTCTATGTAATAAAAAGAATCATATGAAATGACGATTTCAATGCATGAAACCTGAAATCTAGATATTGTAAAAAATAAAGAAAATGTGTACATTATAGTATGTGAATCATATTATACATCCAAATTCATTAAATGGTATTTATAAATATCATAAAATGTTAGCCATCAATCTCAACTATCCACTATTTTTATAGGGGTTGTGATGAATAAGTCAATGTAAGTGCTCGGTCAATATCAAGTATCACTGAGAGGGGGAGAGGTGAATCAGTGTTAAATTTTTCTTATATGTTTTATTCATTCTAAAACAACATTATTATTTTATTAAGGAGTAATCACATATAATGAAAACAAAATAATCCCAAAACAAAAGGAACATAGAAATTTACATTGTTCACAACTCAACATGAGTAGATACATTCTTTTTTTTTGTTATGGGAACAATTAAATACTACAATTTCTATTTGAAAACTTTCCTTTGGTTTGGAATACAGTTAATTGTATATGCCCTTAAAATCATGCAGTAATATGTTCAACACAATAGTGTCTGTTCTTATTCAAGCACAAATGATTTAATAAATAGTTTTTGTATCAATTTTAGAAACATGTTTTTGTGATTCCTTTTCACCATTTAAAAATATGTTCTTCAAAAAAATTCTTCAATTTCTTATCCAAAAATTGGAATGAAAATAATGGACATTGTAATGATACTAAGTCTTATTTACCGGTCTCATTCCAAAATCTGATTTCTCAGTCAGATAATATATCTCTATAAGAATACAATTGAAATAATACTATACATCTTTTTCCTAAGTCTAGAAATCCATGTATGATTCTTAGTCTCAAGATTTATCTCAATACGATGATATGATGAATATGATCTTCTCTATTCTCCTTTTTTCTTATGTCAAAAAAAAATTCTTAAGATATCATGATCTAGAAACATCTTCTATCTATTGTTATTCCTTGATCTTCCTTTTGTCTTAAAAAGTTCATATGTGTTATAAAGTAACTAGTACATATTATTTTAATAGTTGACCTAAAATTTTTTTGGGTGGGATTATAAAAAGGATTCATGCTCAACCAAATCTCTCAAAACATAAATTCTACATTAATTTTTTTGTGCATCTTGACATCATAAACACTTATCAACTCTTCTCAAAACATCTTGAAGCATCTCACGTATTCTCTCATCTTTAGCTCAATTTAGTTATTCTTAGAAATATCCAATCCAATTTAGTATCCCCAGTATAGTTATTTCAATACAATGATGATAATATATTATTTAATATATTTCTCCACACCACATAAAAAAGATATGATAATAATATGCCTTATCATAATGATCCTTAGAATCACTGACCCATTCGGATGTCCCCCTTGAAAAAACATTGGAATCTACATCAACCATAATTTCATGATCTCAGGTAAAAACACTTCTTTATATGGTTGACGCAATTATTATTTTCTTGTTTTTTTATGTGGATAATCCTATATCTGATTGTGATTATTAATTTTTTCCTTTTCATGATGGATTGGTCTCTACATCAAACTTCTTGATCAATGTCACAGTCAGTCTGATATCTCTTGACATAATTTTTATAAGATTAGAGATAATTTATCGCATGACTCAATGAAAAACCTGACATAGTTATTATTTCCCTTTACCAACTTGATATCACAGAAGAGCATTTATTTTCTCTTGACCACCTTGATATAGAAGAATAATTTCTAATCTAAAAAACAATAAAAATTTCATCTTGATGAGAAATGGTTAACTATTTTTTTGATTGTTTTCTGATTTGACTTTTCATATCAGTCACAACAAATTTAACTTATTATCATTTTTTATTGGTCCAAAAAAATTTACAATAAAACAATTTTGCCTCTGATGTTTATCTCATGATTGATATTAGTGTGACTCTAATAATATGTTGAGCTCTCCATCTGATTGACCGGTTAAAACACCATCGACATCAAAGACCTATTTCCTTCTCTAATTATGATCCTAATCAACTTCATTATGGGAATATTGATTTCATGTGTCTTATTATTCTGATTGAAATCCTTCATCTATATAACTTCACGTTCTGATCAACTATGCCATCCAAAAAACACATATGCTTCTAGTGATCTCACACAGATGGAATGATAATAGATTTCTTTACCTTCCAGAAATTTTCCTCTTTCACCAACTTCTACATGAATAATAATTTCCTCATGACTTGTAAAATGATTGAGATCATCTTCACAATTGAATGACTTATATTGGTAGGTGTTTTTAAATTCCCATATGTTTTAGTATTTTTTATATTCTAAATCATTAATATGATTGGAATTACTCCCACTTTATTTCATAAATCTTGAATCATAAGTTTTTCAAATCACATATGATTTATGAGAACTCCATGATAAAAAAGAATTATCCTGTTTTAATTGGATCCGTGTAGAATCTGATTCACTTTCTTATTATGATAAATAGTTCATTTCAGACCCAAGGGGGTTTGGATGAACCTTCTCTTAGAGAAAAGATCTTCCCAATCTGATGTACTTTCTTCAGCATTGTGAGTCTAATTTTTTTTAATATGATTTTCAATATAATTGGTATCTTTTAAAATATTAAATTATTTTTCTTCTACATTACCTTCATGAACAAAAAATGTCAACAAAAACATCTTCAATCATTCAAAAACAAAAACAAATTCAACATGGTCCCTACACCCCCCCCCCCTATTGGATTTGGTTGTCAACAAATATTTGTAAAACAATAAACTAGATATCATCATGAAATGGATTAATTATCAAAAATTATAAACCAATGTTAGCTAACTCATTGTGGGAAATAAGAATTATTGAGAGTAGAGGCTTGTTTTCCAAATATAGTGACTCAAGAAAACGTCCTCATATTTTCTGCACCTATATCTTTTCTTCTTCCACGTTCCTATAATAAAATTTCCCTTCAACCACTCTTACAAATAGTTAGAAAATTCCAACACATATACATGATAGATTCAAAAAAAACTCACAACTCACCCTTTATACATAATACTTTTAATGGTTTAGCATATAACAATGGATGTTTTTTTTAAAAAAAAATCTCCCCCCTAAGAGCATTATTAAATTGAAAGATGATACAGGGGACACAAACACGTACATAAACATTGATGAAAAAAGGTTGTATTCCTATAAAAACCACAATATTGAGAAAGTTTCCTTTAATAAAGTTTTTTTAAAAATACCAGTAGCATATGTTGATGTAAGAGAATAATCTTTTTTAAATTCATTCTTTTTCACTTGTTATTTGGTGAAATGATATTTGATTTCAATATGTTTTGAATGATACTGTTATAACATATTTATGAAAGGGTTAATGGAAACTTGATTATAATAACACAAGAGCAAGGGTAACTTCAATTGAACTAGTTAATCTTCCATATGAGTCTTCATCCACATAAGTTGGGTAGAATCATGAGTGGAACCAATATACCCAACATCAACTATACGAAGAGTTGCAGAATTGTTTTCATTGTATCTCAATACATAAAACTTTTTACCAAAAAAACTCCACCAAATGGGAATATTATATAATCAAACTTCCATACGCAATCAATATTTGAAGATCCAAAAAATTCAATACTTCTTGAGCTACCATACATAATTATAAAATTTAATGCGCCTTTTATATATATGAGAATTCATTTTCCTGTAAAAAATGTGATTCTTATGGAGAACATTTATGTCTTTCACATATGGTAACAACATAAAAAATGGCAGGTCATGAGGTAGTAAACAATAATAAACATCCAATCACCTTTTGAAACTCTATAGGATAAACTTACTTTCCTTCTACATCATTGTAAAATGTGGTTCCAACTGTAATTGGTGTGGAAAAAGGTTTCATGTTTTCTTTGCTGAATTTCATAAGTAGATCCTTAGAAAAACTTTTCTTAGGGAAAAAAATGTGTTTCTTCTTCTGTTAAATTGTTTACCAAGAAATTATTTCATTTATCCTAGTAGAGAAATATCAAACAACTTTTTCTTTTCTTCAGTAATTATTTCATAGGTTCTTTTAACTTTCCCTGAAAAGATAATTTCATCAACATAAACAATTACTATGAGGGAAAATTCATCACTTCCATTGATATAAATTTTGTGGTCCAACCTACCTTTCCAAAAACACATATTTCATAATTAGTTATCTAATTTGAAATACCATGATCTTGGTTCTTATTTTATCCCATACAAAGATTTATTCAACATTCAGACATAACATTCATCCATCCCAAAAGAAAATACACATAGATTTTCAATGTAAACATCCTCATAAACATTACCATTAAAAAATAATAATTTCATATCCATTAATTTTTTTAAAATTTATTATGAATCACTATCATGAACAAATATAATAGTGTCTAACCTTTCCACCAGATCAAATGTTTCAAAAAATTTAATGCCTTCAATTTTATAGTATCCATTACTCATTGATCATTTTTTTTTCTTATCACTTCATCATCTTCAATCAGATTGTTTTATAATGACCATTTGTAACAATAAATTTTTTTTATCTAGATTATATATGAGTTCCCACATATCATTCTTTTCTATCTGATCCAACTCATTCAATCATTTCCTAAACCCGTTTTGGATACTCAAAGGCTTCATTCATTACTTTTTGGTAAAATTTTTAATATAAATAAATACGTTCAATGAAATTTGACATTCTACTTGATTGATCATTCCAATGAAGATCACTAATATTGTTATGAAAATTGAATTAATTCCTCATCCTCAGATGATATTTTCTAGACTCTTTATCATTACCAAAAATTGATGTGCCAAATTATTCTTCGTGAGAAAGATTATCATTGTATGTATCCTTATCAAATTTTTTTACAAGATGTATTTTGTCCTAGTCATAATCTTTTTCAGTGTAATTATATTTATCTTTATTTTATATATCAAACTCATTCATATAAATAGAGACAAATTATCTTGTTGAATTTTTTTGAAAAATAAATATCCACTTCCATCTAGAGAATAGTGAAGAAAAATAAAATCATTACTATTATACGCAAACGTTCCAAGGTTTCTTCCTTTGTTCTTTCAGATGCAAGGACTCCCAAAAACTATTATGTTTATCAAATGCAGATTTTTTCCATAAAACATTTCATATGTTATCACATCTATATATGGTCTGTATTAAAAATTGTTTTGAATTTACGTAGTATTACTCCTGGAATTCCTCCAATAGTAATAAGAAACACCATGTTCAAGTAAAATAGTTTTTCTAATTTAAACTAAAATTATATTATTTCCTTCAGTAACACCATTTTTTGGAGTGTGTGGTGTACTTAACTCATGTTGAATTCCATTGATATCAAGAAAACATTCAAATTCATCATTTTTATATTCACCACCATTTTTTGTTCTCAACATCATCCTTGAATTCTTTCATTCCTTCTCTTCATTCCACTGGTAACTTCTAAACATATTCAGATCATCTCACTTATGATTCTTATACAATACAAAAGAAATATCTGCAAATTAATCAATGAGATTAATGAAGTACTTACCTTTGGGAGTTGATTTCATTATCATTGGTCTATATATATCAAAATGTATATGTTTAGAAGGTTATTTTGAATAAATGTCAAATTTGGTATGACCATATTTTGTTATCATTCCTTTATTAAAAATTATACAACACCAATCACTTTATCATAACATACAAGGAATATCCTAGACACTATCACACACCAATAATTTTCTCATGTATCTCAGATAAATGTGACCCATCCTTTTATTCCATAATTGACACTCTACTACCATACTGAATTAATATTAATATTGAGCCTCACTATCATAGAATAATATTCTATTTGTATACTGTAATATTGGAAAAATCCTTCCATATTTCTCACTATTCAAAAAAACCCATATATTTTAAAAATAAATTTATAACCTTCATAAAAAATTAGTTAAATACTTAGTAATTTGTGTTTCATCCCATAGAAAATAAGTTTTTGGATTTCAAATTTTCTTCCCCAATGAAGGATGATACATCACCATTGATTCCAATAAATCAGACATTAGCAAATGTCAATATTATTTCTTTGATTTCTTTCACATTTTTCAAAAATTTTATTACTCTTATCATATAACAAGTAGTCCCACTATCCAGAATCTAGGATCTTTCTCTATTGTAGTATTGAGGGCAGTTTTAACTATAAGAGCTTTATCATTCCAATTATCATTCATAACAACCATCATTTGAGAATTATTAACAAATTTTGGGGTGTTAATAACAAAACATAAAATCCATTTTCATGGTTTCTAGGCTGTACACATATTTCAGATATATTTTCCAATGTTTAGAACCTATTTTTAGTTTTCAGAACATGCTTAAATGTTTTCATCAAAAATTCATTCTATGAGTTGTTTCATTTGAAGTATTCCGTCCTCCACAAACATTTATATATATATTTTTTGGAATAATATTAATGATGATGATTAAACCAATGCATGTTAACTATGTTTTTGAATCCACCAAAATACTAGTGTTATCCATATAATTAATATTTTCATCTTAAACTTCCATACTAATGGAAATTGTGAGCATGTTTCTCATCAACCTTTTTATCATTCCTATTAGAATATTGTTCACCACAAACCATTCTGTTATCAATTGGGATATTTTTTTTATCTTGGTATTATTTTTATCCATATCAGAACTAGAAAAAAAATCTTTTTTAGAATAATAATTTTATAAATATCATGACTCCTCCACTTTATAGATCATGGAAACATAAATAACATGTCCATAATTCTTTATCTCATGAAAAAGTTCCAAATTTTCCACACCCATTGGAAGTAACTTTTTTATCCTTATAATATTTACCATTTCTAAATATTTAACTAAATTAAGATATTGAATTATAGAAACATATAACCCAATATTTCTCACTATATTGTTTTATTTGGAAAAGTTCCAACTCTTTTTCTTTTTTCCACAACATTACTTCTATATTTTCATTAATATTATTTTTTATTCTCGAAATATTTCTTCAAATCATTAATCTCTTCACAAAACATGACTTTATCATCAATAAAACCTTCAGGATTTTTTATTTAATAGTCTTCAGTTAACATAATACTGATTTATTTATCTATCCTCCAAACATTTCATTGAAAAACAATTAATTCTTCTTTAATATGAAATTATAATTGAGTTTATTCCTCTTTAGAACTATTTCTTTTCAAGTATTCATTATTTACTATTGAAATTAATGAATTATCAGCCTTTAAAATAGGCTATTAGGATTCTAATTAACTATCTAATTACTTTTAATACTTAGATAATAAGTGTCTCCTTTTTTTATTTGGATGTTATTCTATTCATCCCTTTGGAATAATATTTTTCCTTAACACACAATTTCTCTCATGACCTTCTATGCCTTATGTCATCTTCCTCACTATCTAAATCATCATTTATTCAAGGAAAATTGGGAAAAATATTACCAATGTCAATACATTAAAAACATTTAAATGGATGTTAACATTTTTAGTTATATGTACCTATTTTCACATATCAAGAAAACAAGGATAAAAATTCATCAAAAATTTTACATAACTCATTTTCAGAATCAAAATCACAAACTACATCATAAATAGGAATAATCATGGAATTTTATTGATTTTAATCCTTAAAATAAATTAATAAATCAAATTTTTAACTCCATAATTTCTTCCCTACTCCTTTCATAAGTGATGAGAGTTCTATGAAAAACATAAAAATAAAATATTATTTGATCTCTATCTTTATATGAGGAAAATTTTGCAACGAAATATTCATGAATAATTTTCATGATATTTTAAATAAATTTATAATATTCTAACTTTTCAACATGACATATAATTGTCTTGAAAATGAAATTCACCCTAGTAATGAAGTCACCAGACGATTCATATTCACCAATTCTGATATCTTCATACGTCAGCTTCAAAATTTTTACCATTATATTCTTAACATTTTTTTACCATCATAAATGTTTTCATCTTATCCTGGATACATTTTTCAATAGAAATATGCTTCACTCTTAAAAAATAACTTTAATAATGTGATTTAATTATTTAATTCATGTACCTTCTATCATTCTCAATATTATTATTGTTGATATATATAAGGCCTCTACCTTAAAAATTACATAATCATGAGTTAAGTAAATAATTTACATTGGGGGTCTTCTTTGGTTTAGATATTAATAGTTTTAGGCCATAAATATTACCTGAAAAACATAGAAAAAAATATTGGACACTACCAAAAGTGACTATTTTATCCATAACAAAAAAAAAATCATTTGAAAATAAAAATAGTTTCTTTTCATGTTTAATAATTATAATTGTTCTTTGATTCCATTCTTGACTCTATTCTCACTTAAATATTGTGAAAACATTGAAAACCCTGGGTTGAGAACCAAAATCCTAAATAAGGAACATAAAAATAAATAAATACCATTATTATAGATAAAACCTGATAGATCATTCAATTTTATTTGAGAAGATGAAACAAAACATGGTCACATAAATAACACTCATACTTTTTGCTCAATGAATAACACTACAAACAATAGAAAAATATTAAAACACCTTTATATGACTTAGAGAAACATATTCAAATATCCCCTTCAAACATCTTCTAATTGGAATTAATATATGGTTGAATTCCAACTTGGAGATCTATAGTGTGGATCACCCTTCATATAATCCATATCAAGCTCACTCGTGAGAAATAGTGGGGATCAACCTTTCACATATATTGTGCCTTTCACAAATGAGAAATAATGGGGATCAACCCTTCCTATATGTTATTTCGGGATCGCCTTTGATCGATAATGGGGCTCAAACCTATGTATAAGATATATCAGGCTCACTTGTTTCATATAATTATCATGTACCATTTCATGAACAAAACAAGATCATCACCAAAACCCTTTTTAAAATCTTCTTCTAATCCCATAAGAATATAATTTCTGTATAAAAATATTATTTTTATATTAGAACCCATTTTCAATTGCAATATTCCCAAATAATGAAATAAGGGATTTATTTTCATTTTAAAAGACATTACGGCTTAAAGGGGATGCCAAATAACAAATAATGCTTATGGAAACGGTGAAGTTGATCATTCCATGTACATTAAAAACATTCTCTTGGTAATTTGGTAAATAATGTAAAACTATTTTTATAAAAGTATTCATTTCCGAAAAATTTAATGAATTTAAATATTGACATAATTTTTTTTATTCCATTTATACCTATATAAAAATATGTAATTTAATATTTTGAAGATAAAGATTTGATAATTAAATATTTAAATGTCCAAGGTGTCTCATACCACATTGAACATTCACATATTAATCTACAAGATGTAATAAATAAAATTATGATAACTAATATATGGATATAAAATATCATAGTGTTTGTATATACATCTTATAAAAGAATAATAGTGTATATTATCCATAAATACATCAATCAAAGGAGATTAAGACGAAGTCCCTTACATTGAATCCGAATTACCTCATTTGTTCTTTAATATATTGAATAAAAACATAGATTAATTTATACATTATTTAGAACCTTTTTAAATTTTATAACACATATATATCACTTTTTACCATCTAATATCAATTATTTAATTATTTTAGTTCATGTCGGACATTTTTTCGATGTTCGGTATTTGTGTCAAAATAAACTTTTTTATGAAAAATATAATTTTTTTCATCAGTAAATTATCTTTAAAATATTAATCTTGACTTAAATATCATATATATTCAATTTATTTTTATTTATAATATTCAATAACATTTGGAGATAAGAAATGAAATGCACCGTTCTTGGAGACTGCAGATCGTACGTACGCATGAACTCTATTTTCAGTACTTATTCATATTAATGGAATGAAAAATATATGAAATTTGTTAAATTATAATTATATTATAATAACTATGTTATTTATTTTACATAATATCATTAACTCCATATTTTATAAATTCCATATATGGAATGAACAAGTCATATAACATTGAGGGGTCAGTAGTCCACACTTCCTCAAATGAAATTATCATATTTCCACATTATGGAAAGTATAAAGGTATGTTGTAAATATAAATAACATAAGAATAGAGATAATATAAATATAATATATATCATATATAATTATAGTTACATAATAATGGACACCATGAGAGGTGGTATGATAAAATTGGCCAATCATCATTTTGTGTGGAAGTAGTTCTCTCTATACAGAAAATATATGGTCTATGTCCATTAGATAATGGTGTGGGTATGTGTAGGAATAAACCATACCCAAAAAAAAAACTTGTATATTGATTATTATATTTTTTTAAAATAGTGGAATAAATATAGGTTTGGGTGTTGGATTAGGAAAATAAATCATAGGATCTTGAGAGAAGATGTTACATCTAAATCAGGTAACTCCTTTTGATTTTAGCCATAAGGATTTCATGAATTTTATTGGTCCCAAGTTAAAGATTAAAAGAGGAAGGTATGTATTTTTTGATATTATTTTATCATACTCTATAATATACAAGGGGCTTGAGATGTGTGAGTAAGTCGGTAGAGGTGGTGACCTATTATAAGAGAGAGGAGGGGACCTTTTGGAAAGTCTTCAAATATTATTTTATTATAAATTGATTCTAGAATTATAATAGTTCCAATGTGATAATTTTCTAGGATAAGATAATTATGTGTCTAAATCTTCTCAAAAAATAGGTTTTATACATGTTTAGATGAAAACATATCCATTTCCTTTGGCATTAACCCTTACATAAAAACTTTTAATCGTACCATATATTCTTTTATTTTCATAATATATGGTTACTATACTAAATTTAATATTCCAATAAAACTACAATTGTATAATTAATGAAACTTTTAACATTGTATGAACGTTTTGTCCAAATCTATGATTTTGGGAATATTATATCATTTAAGAAAATATTATTGGTTTTAAAATCTCATTTATGTCATTTGTTACACTATTTAGTAAATGTTTTTTGATAAAGTAATAGAAAATTGATTTCTTCTAAAAATTGGAATTAAATCATCCCTCGCATTTCAATGACATCAAAAAAATATGGATGCCATAAAATTGTTCATATAAAATTTATTTGAATATATATAATATCATTTATTTGAATCCTTCATTAATAAGGTAATCACTACATCATCTATGTGTCATAAAAAATAATATTTATTTACTATTTAGAAATTTTAAATAAACTACCATGATTTAGAAAATATTATTAGAATTATAATTATTATTTATAGTTAAAGATATAATTTTCATAAACCAAATCAATTTTTTTAATTAGGAAATAATTGTTTGTGTTATATTCCCCTTTTCTTCAAAATAAATATTATAGAAGGTCATTATCACTCCCATGTAGCTCTATGGGGTCTTAAAATCAGACCTACGATGCTAATGGTTGGGAATATCTCATTCAATAGGATTAGGATACGTGTTAGTGTAGTTTTATATTATTGTAATTTTATTATTTTTACCCATATTTACATGATTTACCCTTTAACCATGGTAAATAATAATAGTAACTCACGTTTCTATTCAAAATGTCAAAAAAATAAAAGGTACCTAATTACACATTTCATAACATATAAATAAAAATACAGAATCATTTTTTCCAGATTCAAAACAATGATTTTATTATAATTAATTTAAAATTATTTCATGTTGTCAGAACCAGAAAGTAGGTTTTTATGAAGTAAGAACTATCAAAATATTCACATATGTTTATGTCTAATTTAGTTGTTAAATTACTACCAATGAACATAATTGGATTAAATGATACAAAATTAATACATTAAAACTTCGAACAAATTTAATGTAAAATGCAAATATATAAATAAATTAGAAGAAAATGCAGTTTTGAATTAAAATACAGTATTTGTATCTATTTATAAAAATAATGATTTTATTATAAAAATATAATAAATATACCAATGTAAATTTGATGTTCATATTCTAAATAAGAATCATATTTTATCAAATGGAACATATAAAAGTGAGGAAAAATATTTTTAAAAATGGTTCTTCAATAATTAGAGTTAAAAATGACAATTTAACAATATTAGAGTATTTAATGGTTAAAATTGGATTCATTATCAATTTAAGCCTTTAAAATTTAATTATATAAATTTAAAAACATTTAACAAATATTAAAAATCATAATATAGTTAATTTTTGTCATTCCTAATAATAAAATGACTATATGTTAACTTCCATTTAAAATAATAATAATAATATTGTATTATTTTCTAGTATAACCCAGTGTTGTGTGCAATATATGATTTTAGAAAAACCTGTTGTTGTGTGTCGAGTACACTATCATACATAGTGTCCTATTTAAATTGACAATAATATTAAAAACATAAATAATAATAGATGTGAAAATTTATTATTCTAAAAATATCATGTATGTTACATAATTCCCACTTTTGGAAATTCTGTCCTCTCAGTTTTATAATTTGGAGTGGTAACTTCATAGAAAATCCCACATCAAAAAAATGATTCAATAAAACTATCAGATTCAAAGATAGAAAGGTAAGTACAATAATCACCCAAGATAAAACCTACTTATAGTCCATGTAGTAAAACATTAATATTGATGAAAAACATACCATCTGTTTCACTTGAAGATTTATAGAAAACATTATCATGAGATTTTTATCAATTATAAAACCCTAGACATGTGATGGGTTAAATGGTCTTTAATTTTCTAGTAGGAAATATAAATGGAAAACATTTTGTTTTAATATACTTTTCAAAAAATTGAGGAATTTATTTATGAGATTGACTAAGAACATAAGGAATCATACTTACTTGTCATATATAGTTTCATCCTTTAATAAATATCTACCAAAACCCATCTTTTCACCAAATGATGAGTATTCAATATGACTTGGTCACACCAAATAATCTATAATCAATTTCAATAGAGTCACATAATTAATAAAAGATAAAGTATATATTTCCCCTATAATAATACATTAACCAAAAAATGGTTAATTCAAGATCATATAATCACCCAAAAAGAATATCCCTTTATAAGTATGAGAACTTGTAATCTCTAATATTCAATAGTAATACCGATGTTCAACATATACCATTCAAAAATATTGTCCTTATAATTTATCAAAATAATCCATAACAATATTAAAACCCAATATTTAGAAGTATTTGATGAAATAGTGTCAATAATAAATCGTAACATTTATCTCTAAATGACATAGAAAACTCTTAAAGTCTCATACATAAAAGTAAATAACCTAATCATATATTCTCAATGATAGGTTAATAATTTCAATAAATAAACAAATCTCATATATGTCTACAATAGAAACAAATATTCTTCTGAAATATAATTCAACCATTAATACTCAAACAAATCTAATAATATTCTATTTTCCTTAAGAATATAGTGTTCCCAAAAGATATAACATCTTCCAAAATATCATTTGTCATTTAATCATCAAATCATTTACAATAATAATCATACCCATTTGATATAACCTAATTTCCAAAAATCATCTTATTCTTAATCCACTAAATAATTCAAATAAAATAACAATTCATACTAACTAGGAACACCATTTAGGCCAATGGTTGGTGATAAATCCAAATAGAACATTGTTATTGGGTTTGATTATCGTAGCTTTGTCCAACACGATGGGTTTCCACATTGTCTTATTTTTTCCCCTTAAAAAACTATTTAATTTTATAACACTCGGAATAATGAGATAAAGTCCTCAAAATTAATCATAACAAGTTTTATCCCCAAAGTTTATTCTATAAAATTAATTTTCCTCTCCTAAAGTACTAACCCATAACTACTTCAAATATAAATTTCTCCAAAAATAGTGATAATTACATTGAAATTTCAAGACATAATCCTCAAAATTGGTTTTTAAGACATTCAACATATGATTAAAAATAAAATTATATAACCATGACGATATCTCTAACCCTTCAGAAAACATCCATTCTCCAAATTTGTCTAAGCTATCATTTAATTACAACGATAAGGCCCCATCCTTAAATATTACATAATCATGATTTTAGTCAATATTTAACATTGATAATATTTTCAGGTTTTGAGTGTAGAGTATTAGGACACTACTATTACATAAAAAACATAGAAATACAATGTGGACCCTTCCAATATTATATGATTGGTCCATAACATAATAAATTTTAAAAATACAAATAATTTCAGTTCATGTTAATTCATTTTATCTTTTCATTTATTCCATCCTTGAATCTAATATCCCTTATATTTGGTTAAAATAGATAAAAACAAGGGATGAGAACAATAATCTCATTAAGGGACAGCAAAATAATAAAACCATTGGTCTAGTTAAAACCTGAAACCCCATTCAATGTTCATTGAGAAGATGAAACCAAACATTTTCACATGAATTACACTCATTCTTTTTTCTCAATGAAAAACAATAAAAACATAAGCAATCAAATAAAACTCTTTTAGGTGACATAGAGAATCATTTACATAAAACACACTCAAACATATTCCGAATGAAATAACTATACAGTTGACTTAAAATTTGTAGACCTATAATGGGGTTCACCATTCTTATAAGCTTTATCAGCCACACTCATGAGCTATAATGGGTCTTGACCATTCATTTAAGTTGTTTTGGGATCACCCGTGAGCTATAGTGGGGCTCATCCCCTCGTATAAGAAATGTCGGGCCCACCTATGAGCTATAACTTGTCTAAACCCATCATAAAATCTATATCAGTCTCACCTATTTCATATAATTCTCATGTACCATTTCATGAATAAAATACTTTCATTACAAAACCACATTTTGAATGATTTTTCTAATCCAATTTTACAAGAAATTCGATATAAAATTTCTATTTTCATTTAATAACCCATTTTCAATACCATGATTTCAAATGAAATGAATAAGGTATTTATATTCATTTTAGATGACATTAATCTTTATTGAACAATCCAAATATCAAATAACGGTTATGGAGGCAGATAAGTTGTTTTCGTTGTCACTGTATATGTTAAAAATTCAATCCTTTTGTCATTTTGAAAAAAAATTAAAACTATTAGTAAAAAATATTCCTTTTGATAACATTGAATGAATATCATGATAAAATTAAAATTGATGGTACATTTCTTTTCTACCCATATAAACCACTATGTAATTTAATATCATAAAGAAAATAGTTTCATAATTAAATCATTAGATGTTAATGGTTTCCCTTACCACATTGAACATTTAAATATTAAACTCCATGATTTAATAAATAACCTTAGTATAGATAAAATATGGATATAAAATGACATGGTGGATGTATATACACCTTATAAAAGAATAAAGGTGCATATTATCATGAAATGCCTCAATGAAAGGAGATTGAGATAAGTCCCTTACCATGAGTTTGAATTGTCTAATTCATTCTATAATCAAGAGAATCATAAACATTGGTTAATTTCTACTTTCATTATTACCATATTAATGTTTATTATTCATTTTATATCACTTATTACCATGTAATATAAATTTGTTCATAATCTGAGTTCATATCGTTTGATTTGGTTTTGGTTCATGGTGTTTGAATGTGGTAAGTTTTGAAGTCATATTTGTTTTATCACACATCCTTAAATGTGGTTGTAGGTTTCTCACTTATTCCTCAAAATTTTTTAGAAAATAAAAATATTATTTTACAGTCAGTTCATATCAGGTGTTTTGTCGATGTTCACCATTTGAGTAAAAAATGAACATGCTTTGACTCAATTTATCCATGTGTTCATAAGTCTGTTGTCTCTAAAATATTATTCATGACATAAATATAATAAATATCTAGTATATGTGTATTTTTAATATTCCATAACATAGGAAGATAATAAAATAAATACACTGTTCATTGAGACGATAGGTCGTACATATGAATGAATGCTACTTTCATTTCATTGTCATGTTAAAGGAATGGAAATTAAATGATACATATGGTATATTATAATTCCATTATAATAACTAAGTTATATGTGTTACATTATTTCATTTATTTCACTGTTTATACATTTAATGTATTTCATAAACGAGTCATGTCACTTTGAGGGGTGGTAGTCCACACTTTCTCAAAAAAAATTATCGAATTTTAAAATTATGGAAGGTTTAAAGTTATGTGGTAAATAAATATTTAATTATAATATAAATAATATAATATATAATATATATCATATATAAATACACTTCGATATTGATTTCCACTGTGAGAGGTGGTAGGAGAAATTTGAACAATCGTCGTTTTGTGAGATTGTAGTTCACCGTACACAGAAACATAATTTTCTAAATCCATTTGATGGTGGTGTGTATTAGTGTAGTTTAAAAACATAGATAAAAACATCCTATTATATTGAAGATAATTATTTTTGTGAAATAATTTAATAAATATGGGTTTTGGGGGTTTTATGAGGTAAATAATGGAAAGGATCTTGAGAGAAGACTTTACCTCTAAATCGGGTTAATTTTTTTTTATTTTAGCCCAAAGGCATTCTTGTATTTCCTTTTGGAAAATGTAAGGATTCTATGAGGAAAGTGGATGTTTTTAGATTATATTATAAGATTTTGGATGATCTAATGGGCTTCAGTGGTGTGAATTAGTTGGTAGAGGTGGAAACCTTTTATATGAGAGTGTAGAGGCACCTTTGGAATGTCTGGAAATATTATTATATTATAAATTGATTATATAATTAAAATAGATCACAAATGATTAATATAAAGAATAATACGATTAGGGTTGTACATCCTCTAAAACCATAGGTTTTATTCATGCTAATTTCCCAAAATTATACTTATTTGTTAGATTTAATGTCTAGTGAAAAACATTATCTCTTATAATGTATTATTATATTTTCATAATATATAGTTATTATAGTTACTATAAAATTACAATCGAACAAAAATGGATCACTAAAGGAATTTCAAACATCATAGAAGTCATTAGGAGTAATCATAGATGTTTATTACAATTATATCATTTAATAAAATAGTTATTTGAAAAAACAAATTTATGTCAATTTTTACACTATTTAGTAATGGATTTTTGATAATGTAATAACAACATTATTGCTGAAAAAAGGGAATTAACTATCCCTTATAGGTCAATTTTGCCCATAGAATTTTCGAATGGCATAAAAATTTTAAAATTACATTTTTTTAATATTTATATTATAATTTATTAGAATTTTTCATTAATAAGATAATCACTCCACCAATATTGTGTTATAAATAAATTTATTTATTTTATATCTAAAATTATAAATAATATCCCATGATTTAAAAAATATTTTTATATATCAAATTTCAATTTATAATATAAATTATCATTTATAACATTCAAATTTAAATTTTTTTATTTAAGAGATTCATGTTTAAGTTATATTTCCATTTTCGTTAAAATAAATATTATAAAAGGTAATTATCAAAACCATGTGAATCAATTGGGTCCTAAAATCTACCCATGAATTCTCATGGTCGACCATATTTCTTAAAATAGTATTGTGACCCATGCTAGGATAGTTTAATATTATTATAATATTACATTTTTACCATTATTTAACAAACATACCCATTAACCCGGGTAAATAAAAATAATTACTGAAGTCACTATTCAAAATGTCAAAAAATTAAATGTACCAAATGACACAATTTGTACCTTCTCATTCCAAATATGGAATAAATTTTTTTTATATTCAAAACAAAAAAGTTATAGTAATTAATTTAAATATTATTCCTCTTGTCAAAACCAGAAAATAGGCTTTTTAAAAAGTTAAAACAATCAAAAGATTGACATGTGTTTATTTCCAATTTAAATGAGAAATTACATCCAATAATCATAATTGTTTTAAATTATAAAAAAAGTATTCCAATTAAACTTTAAACCTAATTAAATTAATAATATAACTATAAAAATAAATTATATCAAAAGTCGGCTTTGATTTAAAATGAATGATTTTTCACTAATCATAAACATATGGATTTTATCTGAAAAAATAAAAAATAACAATCCAATGTAAATTTTGGTGTCCCATAGTAAATAAGAATTTTATTTTACTAAATTTAATATATAAAGTTACAAAACATTTTTAGAAATGGTTCTCTATCAAAAGGCTTCAAAATTTCCTTTTAAAAATATTAATGTTTATTACGCTTAAAATTAGATTCATTCTCATTTTAAGCCTCTAAATTTCATTTGGTAAATTTAAAAACATTTTACAAATATGTAAAATAATAATATTCTTAATTATATTCATTCCCACCAATACAATGGGTAGGCTTTATATACCATATAATTAATAATATTATTGTTGTATTATTTTTGTGGTATAAGTCAGTTTTGTGTGCAACATATGCTTTTAAAGAAACCCATAATTGCATGTATGGTAGGATTTCATACATAATATCCCCTTTTAAAAAAATTATTTTTAAATTCAATAATATTAATTGATATGAAAATGTATTATTCTCTAAATACATGGGATATTACAATAGTTGTATGGGTATCTTTATCATCAACAGGAGGAAATCCATCTGTTGTATCATCCCGGAAATTATTCCCAATAGATATAAGATAAGGAAAAATTATATCCTTCCAGATATGATAGTTATAACCATGAAATACCAGAATCTGGTTACTATTCACACAATTTAGATTCTGCAGACAAATTATTCTTAAAAAAACTTTTGCAAAGAGTAAACAAAGGAAATATTGCTATGATACCACTTTGAAATGCTCAATCAATTTAAAATATCACTGAGAGTTGGAGGTGGTGAATTAGTGATATATTTTTATTTAAAGATTCATTCATTCTAATATATCATTCACCTATTATTAATGATATATCACCATCTCTAAAACCAAAACAATGACTCCCCTACCAAAACACATGGATTTAATATTTTTACCACTCAACAATATTAGCAAGACACTTAGTGTGTTACGGAAAAAATATAATACAACACAATCCACTAGAATACAATAATTTTTTGGGGAATACAATGATTAGGATATTCCTATATACATCTGTATCTCTATGTTTATTAAAATAGTGTTTTTCTTATTCTAGGAAAAATAATGCAATAAAAACAATTTTCAAAAAGTTAAAAAAATTACTATGATTGCTTTTAAAAATAAAAAAATATGTTCATCAAAACAATTCTTCGCTTTCTTACCTACTATAAGTCAAGAACATCTTAATCATCGAAAAGATACTCAGTATAACATCCTAATTTGATTCCCCATTCGATTGCTCTATCTAGTTATATGACTCTATAATAATAAAACAAAATCAATAATGAACTTCTTTTGTTTAAGTCTAGAAATCCCAATCAAATTCTCAGTCTAGTGATTATGCCCAATCAGTTGATCTCCTGAATACGATATTATATCCTCTTCATTTTTCTTCTATCTCAAAAAAATCCTTAGGTAATCACAGTATGAAAACATCTTCTATAATTAATTCCATAGTTCGCCTCCTTCTCTCTCCAGATGTACATTTATGTCAAAAAGTTCATATTATTTCATCCTTTTATAGGTGACCCAAGAATAGTTTGGATGAGATTCTAGAAATGTTTCATACTAAACCAATTTTTCCAAAACAAAAATTATTCCTTAATTAAAAGATGTTCTTGATTTCTTCTATTCTTTTAAAATCTACTAGAAAATTCCTAGAACTTCTCAAATATTCTCACAACTTCATCTCACATCAAACATAGTAAAAACATTTATTCTGATTTGGATTCCCAAATTTGATTTATTGTTATGATGTAGACAGTAGATTTATTAATATACTGAAATAAAATAGTATAAAAACAAATAAGAATAATATGTCTTATCGAAATGATCATTGGAACCACATGCCCATTATGATGTCCCCCTTTTCAATACATCGACAACTACATCATCCATCCTTTCAGGATCCCCCTTGAATACACATTTGTGGCTTGTTTAGAAATATATTATTTTATTCATTTCTCATAATGGTGATCCTATATCTGATTATTTTTATCGATATCATACTTCATAAGAAGGATAATCCTCTGTTTTACTCTGATAGATCAATTTATGTATTATTTTGATGGATCATGACCCAATTGTTTTAAAAAAAAAGTTATTTTGTCTCATGAACTAAAGGATAACATATCGTAGTTATAATTTCTCTTAACCCAATTGATTAAAAATCATAGAATTTATTTTCTCATGAAACACTTGATAATAGAAAACATATTTCCATCTGAATAATTGTAAACACCTCAACATTCATAGAAATGGTGGACTATATAGTTGATTGATCAATGTTTTTATTTTTTGTGTCAGTTATGACAAAATTAACTTCTTTATTATATTTTTTGGCCCAAAAAATTCCCAAAAAATTACCTCCAATTTTAATATAATGATTGGTGTCTATATGACTCTGATATTCAGTGTCACTCCATTCCTGATGGACTAGAACTGATATTTTTTACATTAGAAAATTATTTCCTTCTCAAATTACAATTAGCATCAACTTATTTCATTGAATATATTTTTCTCATGGTTTATTTTTCATAAAAAACCAATATATTTTTAACATCACATTCCATTCTGACTCCCCATGAAACAAATAGTTCTTCATTAAGTGACCTCACGCTGATGGACTAGTATCCTAAAACATTAGCTTCAAGAAATTTTATTCGTTTAAAAGGTTTTTATTTTATCATTGCATCATCATGAAATTGAATGCGTTTATCATCATCTTTAGAATCATCTGACATGTATTGTGATGTATTTTTGATTTCCCATCCTTCTCATTATTTTCGTCCATTCCAATGCATAAATATTATTACAATAACTCCCCCTTTCCATTAACTACTATAAAACAAGGTTATACACATAGGTTTCCGAAAACCCATGATAATAGGCTATCCTTATACCCACTGTTTCCAAAAAACCATGGCTATACAGATTAGTTCAAACCTAAACCCAAATTTCTTCTAAAACCATGGGTATAAGATTGGATTCATGACATCAACCAAAGGTTTTTTTCAAAAAAAAACATGGGTATATTTCTCCCTTATATCAATTGTTTGTAAAAAACCATGGTAATAAGAATTGCATCAAGGCCAATACACACGGTTCATCAAACAACCATTGGTATATGTCAAAACTATACTCATTGTTTTCCAAAAATAGTGGGTATAGGATTTGGTTCAAAACTATTACCCATGTTTCTCTAGTAATGTTGTGTATAGATCATCCTTATAGTCGTAGTTTTTTTATATCATGTCTATATCATTCCCATGTAAGGTTAGGAAAAAAAAATTCCCACGAGTGTACCTATTTCAACATTTATTATCCTTTATCCATGGATTAAAAAATATATATATGTACATATATGTGGTCTACTGCTTAGGATCATGGATTCTAAGGTGGTGGTCTAGGGTTCGAATTCAAAAGGAGCCATTTTTTAAACCCTATTCCAATGGTTATAGTACCATTGGTATAGGTTTTATGACCTTGTACACTATTTTCCATAAACGTATTCCCATGTTTTATAACCATGTATATAGATCATAGCTATACTAATATCTTCAGCTCTCTGAGTTCTTTGAACCATGGATATAGCAAATACCCATAATTTAATGGGAAATACCTAAATTTCCAAATTGTGGGTTTAGGAAATGTTTTCCATAGTGTTTATTATATATTGCTTCACAATTTTTTCTAAAAAATTATAATTTATAATAACTCTATTAACATAAAAGAATCATCACGTTTTCATTGGATCTATGCAGATTCTAGTTTTCTTCTTCATTGAAATCAACACTTCATTCATGCTAAATTGTGTTTCTGGTGATCCTTTTCTTCTAGAAAACATCTTACCAACCTGACAGAATTTATTCTGCATAGTGAGTCTAATATTATGAAAATGATGGTCAATCTAGTTGGAATATTTTACAATTTAAAATGATTTATGTTCTTCATTACCATCTCTGAAAACAAATGACTACATAATATTTTCCTAACATTCAAAAACAACTTATTTCTATATTGGTCTCAATACATGATGCTCAACTAAGAACCACCTATTCACCATGGAATTCTAGTGCTTATTTTGGTAAATGTGGAAGAAGAAAAGATCCATGGAAACGATAGTGGATTAACTTGGTCTAAGGTAATCTCATATAAACATTATATTAGGGTGACCGCCTTTTTATAGTCCACATGAATGGTCCCCATGCCGACACACATTTATTCAAACATTATGTAATGGTCAAGAAACTTTCACAGATATATAATTTATTTTAAAACCTTTGATGGAAGTTCTCATGTGTTTAATTTCAAGAGGTGGTCATATATCTTTAGACATGGATGGAATATTTCCACACAATAACCTTTTAAATGTTTGTTCAATATATGTCATTTGAAGTGGAATAGTGTCACAGAAAATACCATATAATATATAAACTACATCTGAAACATACCATTGCAATTATACATGTCACAAACTATGAAATCCACCTATCATACGAAATGATATAACCTAATGCATGGGATTAAGGATATAACTCCATCAAGAAAAATGGAATAAAAATCCTGATTTTGACAGATAAAACAAAATAAAGATATGAAAAATGTTGAATCAAATTCACCAACAAAAAAAATATTTTATAGGTAATCAGAGGAGAAATATATAACCCTACAAACGAATGACTAGATAATCAAGTGAAAACATTATAATCACATTAGTTATCCTCTTATATTTTCCCCAATAGAATATCAAAGTCCACCATAATATTAATAACATCATGGAATCATAGAAAATTATAAATTATAAACATATACTTCTATAATTTATTCAACTCTTCTCAAGAATTGAAAATAGTAAAATGTTTGTACTGACCCATAAATTACATACAATTTTTTTTTAAAATTATTTTGGATTATTATGTGTCTACAAAAAATTACGGTTCTTGATTCCGAGGTGCTGTGTGCGTGAAATATAATTTTGAATTATTTTTAACATATATTGAATAAATTTTCGGGTGACATTTCTTATCTTTTGATCCGTTGGTCGGATGGAAAATATTAGGGCACCATTGAATCCAAAATGCTAAGATTCACTTATGGGAGGCTTATCATCAACTGTAGTAGGTCAGGTAAAAATCTTAGTTTTATGGACTTCTTAATGAATAATAAATTAACCTAATTTTTTTTCTTTTTCTACCAATAGTTGAGCGACGGTGGTAGGACTATTGAGTTTTATAACTATTTAATGGATTGACACTTCTGTTTTGTAACAAAATCATTTAGAGATTAAGAGGTTCATCCAATAATGAACCTCATTAACCATTCGTTGTGTTAACCACCCTTCGCCCTATTTGAATGAGGATCAGACTTTGTTTTTAAACACAGAAGTGAAGATCCTTTAAAGAAGTGTTGCAGCGTCTTCCACCAATGATGATTGATGGATTGGACGAAAAAGTTGGAGGAATTGATCAAGAATTGAAGAACATCAGCATCTTCATCAAGAATGGATTATTCTTCCACAACTATGATGTCTTCTCTGATTCTGAGGTAGTGGTTGTTAATATTTAAATTCATGAGAATTTGATTATTTTTCTGATTTCTTGAAATTCATGAATAATTTTGAATGTTTGTAATTGTTTTTAGTTTATCTTTGGTGATTTAATTTTTTCCTTCTTGATATGATGCAAACTCAGAGGGTGTAGGCCAAACGAACAAGGTCCATACCCTACACCGCTTCAGATTTTTAATGTTCTTCATTGGAGAAGTTTGAACTCAACAAAAACATGATTTTGAGAGCCACGTAGTGATAGAAGCAACATGAGAGGGCAGTACGTCATTTCATAAAGGAAAATAGACCACCGAGGCTCACCCAGTTGGCCGTAGAAGTTCTGCCAATGTTGCACCAGTGCTGTGGTTATGACGACCCACACCAGTGGGCGATGGTAGAGGCCATCATCGGATGACCATGGTGGTAGCAGGTAGAGTGCTGTCAAGATCTATAAATGTAAACCACAACATCGAGCCAAAGGGATTTGCAAGGGATTTTGGGCCTTGTCCGGCCATAACGATGGAAGGCGGAACGTCTCTGCGCGCATTAGTGGGGAGGTCACTGCTCTGAAGCCATGAAGAAGGGGACCCATGCTCTGTGGGTCATTCTGATAAGGAGGCGGCGCCATGTGGTATCTCCATTGCAGAAAAAAAAACAGACTCTTGGTCCATTTAGGATGGGGAAATATCTCGCGCGGCCACCCAGCTGGGTGCCGCGCCTGCTAGTGGGCTAAACCGCCTAGCGGGCCGGACCAATCCATGGCCCTACCTACCGAGCTGGGCCTGGCCCATTCAGGCTAGCCCAACCAGTTTGGGACAGACTGGGTTGGTTCAACCCAAACCATGGCGGTTCGGCCTAGGACGGGGCGGGTCGAGTCGTGCCAACCGGGTCAGACATGACCTGAACCCTTTTCAACCTAGATACACATAAAATACTGTATCTCAAAACTAGATGCTCATTTGAAAAATTGTCTATGGTTTAGAATTTATGGAATGAGAAGGCCCCTTTGAGGTACTGCTCCTATGTTTTGGAGTATGTTGCTGTATAGACGGGTTGGATTTATCCTGAATCCAACAGGGCCCACAAAACTAAAATGCATATAACTCACAGATTGGGAATCTGATTGATGAATTGCATGTCGCGTTGGAACCCTAAATTCATGGTCTTCCATTGGGTTAATCCTTTGTGGAACGTTGTGGCAGCTGAGGAAAAACCAATAACTTGACGTGTAGAGACTAAATAACTCAGGCACACTGAGTGTGCGGAATCCTTTTGTTGGCTTTCAACTGAAAAGCAATCCTATTTGAATCATCATCATAGAAACCCTATGTGGATCAACATCATAGATACCATGTCTGAATCATCATCATAGAGAACCAATGTGTATCAATATCATAGTGACCCTATGTGGAGCAACATCAATGTGACCCAGTGTGGATCAGCAGCATAGCGACCCTGTGTAGATCAGCGTCATAGAGACCCTGTGTGCATCAGCATCATAGTAACCCTTTGTGGATCAGTAGTGAGAAACTCAATGAGGACCAGCCTTAGATCAGACCATCATGGATCAGTGACAGACAACCCTGTGTGAATCGATAATGAAACAACTCATTCATGGATCAGTTTTGGAACTTATTAATGGAATAAAATGATATAGCTTATGAGTAGTCATCTGTATTCTTGATCTCTGAGTTGTATATCGGGGTTGAACTGAGTCTTTTATTTGTTCTTGGTGGATGGGATCATGCTTCGTGGTTTTCTTTTGTGGAATTATGAGAGTCCTTCGGGGGTCTTGGGGTCCCTACTGGGTATTGTTATACTCACCCTTGCACGGTCTTAGCCCGTACCTTGGTGTGTCTTGTGCAGATGACGAACAGCTTGGCTGAGACTCTTGGGAGCCTAGACCAGGTGGTACATAGTGGTGACTGGTTGATGTGGAGAGATACAAAGATGAGATGTACATTCCATTCTAGTAAGATCCTTGTTAGATGATCTCAAGAGTTTTTTTCAATTGAATTTTTATTTTTTAGTTGGGCTTATATTCCACCCCCTTTTACATTCAGTACACACTATTACTAATATAATTTTTACTACGTGGTTTTCATCTTACTGTGTTCTTGGTCTGTGTGTTTATATGTTTAAGGAAATTTCCTTCCCACATATAGGGATATGCCTTTCTGGTGATAGTTTCTACCCCTGGCCTGTGGAAGGCTGGAATGGGGTAGTCACGACATGGGCCCTAAGGGATGGGTTGTGACAAAGTAGTTTTTGAGAATTCGGTTCTACTGAATAACTAGGACTCTGATCTTTCCAATGGAGAAATATTTTTAAGATTTTTGAGTGTGTTTTTTATTTTGAGGAGTCCAATGTAGGTGTAGTGTCTGACGTATACATAGACCAGGATACTGAATTATGAATTCTTACTCGGTGTATGATAAAACTGATTGTGTGTGTTTTGGAAATATTTTAACTTTTGTTCTCCTTTGAGTCTGGTCACCTGGTATAACTTGTTGACTGTGGGACACCATTTATTTCAGGATGCCTCCACATAGACAGCCATCTTGGTACCCAGTGAGAGTTCACAAGGATAACCCCCCAAGCGATGAGGCTTCGGTGCAGGTCCCTCTTTCAACGATAGCACATTCGGGTGGTGCACCAGCAGAACCACCACCCATTACGAAGCAGTTTCCACTATCCCCACTAGTGGATGGTTCACGATGACATAGCATGTTGCATGAGCTCCAACGGAATATTACATTATGGTTTTGAGGTGAGATATATCCTCTGGTAGTTTGGGACTAGATAGAGGCTATGGAACAGGTTTTTTATCCTAGTTGGGACACAAATAGATCATACGGTGATCGAAGATTCTAGACTCTTCCAGGTCAAAACAGGGAGATGGTGGATCCTGATGCTCCAGTTAAATGACAAGGTGACCATGACCTGGAAAGACTTTATGATCCCCTTTAGGGTGGAGTTCATTCCAATTACTCTACGCTCTGTGAAAATTCAAGAGCTCTTATACTTACAGCAGGGTATCCTGACAATAGCTTAGTATTTGGTGATATTCAATAACCTGTCGCACTACTCTACCAATATGGTATGGGGTCATTTATGTAGGGCCCAGACCTTTTAGCTGGGTCTCTAGCGGGATATCAGAGTGTCGATGATATCGCTCAATATCCCAACACTGGCTAGAGTGCTACTGTGAGTATTATTGGGGGAGAGCATCTTATCTGAGAAGACACTGATGGTGATAGCCACCATTGGACAACAAGTAGTTGGGTCATCTATAGTAGGAAGTAGGATAATGACACAGAGTTCCATGTGGACCAGTTATTTTGGGGGACGACCCTAGAATGTAGTGTTAGAGGTGTAGAGCTCACAAGGTAGATCAGGCCAGTAGTGGAGCATATTCTGCTTCACATGTGGTGGCTAGGTCCATATGTCACATGATTTCCCAAGCCACCATACTGACGATCAAAAAATAGTCAAAGGATCACCATGTAAAAGGCATAGATTTGACTAAGGAGGTCTGCAAGGTGGAAGAAGTGGTAGAGGAGTAGGCCGCACAGTAGGCGGTGGGTGACATTTACAGGTTCAGCTGTCACCACCTCCAGGTGGTCCACCCCGACCTTAGAGAGTAGGCGGAGTGGGTTGAGCTCGGCATTAGGTAGCTGAGGACAATTACCATGGTTCTCCAGAGATTATTCAACGTTTGATATTTTTATACTCCACCCTAGCTTCTATATATATAGAAACATGTTCCAAACACTCTTTAATTTCCATGGCTCTCGTTTTTATCTAAGAGATTCTGGTAGATCCATTAGCTCGATCATTACATTTAATGACTCATATGGGAGAGTATTCGATGATTACACACTGGGGAAGGCAGTGTGAGCTTACACTTGGAGGCGAGAGCTTTGGCTGGGATCTCCTCATATCAACATTGTGGCCTTACAATTTCATATTTGGTATGGACTGGTTATCCACGGTCCATGCTCAAATTAGAGATTTTAGGCACAATGTGTGGTGTGCCCGTGAGGATGGGACCATGTTTTCTTCACCAGAAAGAAGGTAACATTTTCAGAGCATGATGGACATTCTTGAAGGAGGGTGCATCCGATCACTCATCAGTTGGCTAGTCATTCCCTCAGATCAGTTGATGTGAGGGGTCCGAGTTATCCTGTAGTGGGGGACTAGTATACTGATGTCATTTCTGGTGATGTTCTTGGGATAACTTCTCGTAGAAAGGAGTCCTTCTAAATCAACATGTACCCCATGACGACACTGAAATCTACACCAGTATATCGGATAACTCATGAAGAGCATCGTGAGTTGTGGGTACAGATGGAGGACATGTAGTGGAAGGGGTACATAAGGCCTAGTGTTTCACCATGGGTATCCATGGTTTTTCTCGCCAAGAAAGCAGATGGTATTCTATGGATTTGTGTGGACTGTCGATGCTTAAAACATGTGATCATGAATAACATGTATTGACTCTTGAGGATTGATGATCTCTTCAACCTGATGATGGGATCTCAATTGTTTCAGAATATATAACTCATATCAGGCTATTATCAGCTTAGAGTATGAGATGAGGACGTACCAAAGATGGAATTCAGATGTCTGTATGTCCATTATGGGTTCTTGGTAATTCCATTTAGCACAAAGAACACTTCATAATTGTTCATGGGGAACATAAACATGATCTTTTAGATTTATCATGATCCCATAGTGGTAACCTTCATTGATGACATCTTGATATACTCGGTGTTGGACGAGGAGCATGCAATGCACCTACAGATATTTCTGGATACCCTCCGATTGCACCAGCTTTATGGAATGATCGTGAAGTTCCAGTTTTTGATATGGGAGTTCAACATAATAGGGCACATAATATAGGAGGCTAGAGTTTCAGTATATCCGTTGAAGATAGAGGCAGTGATTTCTTGGGAGACACCCATTTATAGTGAACAAGGAGTAGTGTTTCCTAGGATTGTCTAGGTACTGCAGAATATTCGAACTTGACTTTTCTAGATTTGTAACACCATTGAAAGCATTGAAAAATATGGGGAAAACCTTTCTGTAGAATGATTGATGACAACATAATTTTTTGGAACTGAGGGAGATATTAACAATTTCCCCCATCTTGAGGCTACTAGAAGAGGGTGTTGGGTATGTAGTTTACTGAAATTAATCAGGGACCATACTAGGTTGTGTCCTTATGTAGGAGAAATAGTTGACTGCCTATGGTTCATAGCAGTTGAGAAAGCATTACAAGTACTACACTACCAATGACCTAGAGTTAGAACCAGTGGTCTTTGCGCTGAAAATGTTGGGGAACAACATGATGGGTGAACAGTTTACTGTTTACTCCAATCAAAAGTGTCTCAGGTATATCTTCTCACAGAAGGACCTGGACCTTAGATAGTGATGATGGATTGATCTCCTCTAGCACTATGACTATGATATAGTCCATACTCCTGGGAATGGGATTGTGGTGGAAGACACACTCAACAGGAAGTTTGGTCTACAATTGATGAGTAAGGCGACAGAGCATCTAGTCGCATTGCAGTTATCCGTCATGGATAGTGATAGAGCGGCTTACCTCCAACCTATTATTGTTACTCCCCCAATTCTTCAGTGATTCAAGGAGGCATAGCTTGGGGACATAGACTGTGATTCCCAAATATGATAAGATATCCTTGGGATTGGCTCTTGATGGAGTTTAGGAAGGTGGGGATTACATCATCCTCTTTAGACGACATTCTATTGTACCAATGACGTTACATGAGAAGTTTTTGATGGAGTTATATACATCCCCATTAGTGGAACATCCTATATTGGCGAAGAAGTAGCAGGCCATCTGACATCAGTATCGAGGGTCAGTGTTGAAAAAAGTAGTGGTAGAGTTTGTATCATGATGCCTCAGTTTTCATCAAGTGAATGTCGAGCATCAGATACTAGTAAACTTAGATCAATCACATGAGGTACCAGAGTGGATGTGGGATGGTATATCCATGGACTTCATGAAGTGGAAAAAATGTACATACAGGGGCCATGATTCCATCTGGGTGATCATTTACTTACTCACCACGTCGGCCCACTTCCTACCCATCCAAGAGAAAGGATTGGAAGAGAGCTTGAGATGAATCTACGTACAAGATATTGTATGTCTTCATGGGGTGCCATCAAATATCGTATTATATCGTGATTGCAATTTTACATCTTACTTGTGGAAGAGATTACAGGAGGCACTCGGGACTCATATATGTTTGAGCAATGTATTCCATCCTCAAAAAGATTTTCATACAAAGCAGACCATTCAGACACTCAAGGAAAAGAATCATGCCTATGTCCTTCATTTTCCCTCAACTGGGAATACCACCTTCAACTAGTTTAATTTGTATACAACAATAACGTGTACTCTACAATCAGCATGGCACCATTTTAGGACTTGTATGTCTGACCTTGCAGATCCCCACTATGTTAGACAGACTAAGGGGAGTCAGAAATTATGGTTCTATATATGTTAAAAGCTACCACAGTGAAGGTAAAGATCATTCGGGATATGATGAAGACTACACAGTTCTAATAGAAGTATTATAAGTACAGGAGAAAAAGGCCCTTTGAGATAAAATATGGGCACCATGTTATCATATGGGTCTCACCCCAACATGGATTACAGTGGTTTGGCTGGGGCATCAAGCAATCTCTATGGTTCATCAGACCATTCTAGATCCTCAGAATAGTAGGGGAGGTGGCGTATAATCTATCTCTTCCCACAGAAATGCACCAGGTGTATATTGTTTTCCATGTTTTGTACATGAGGATGTACGTAAATGATCAATCACATGTTATCGACTAGGGGGAGATGTACATCGAATATGGGGTGACATTTGTAGAGTTCCCAGTTGAGATAGCATATCAACAAGAGAGGATCCTTCGTGGGTGGTCAATTCCTCAGGGGTTAGATTGTTGGTAGCATATAAATATCCTAGAGAGTTCATGGGATTGGGAGGCTAAGATTCATGCTCAGTACCCCCATTGTTTCACCATGTTTTGTTGTAGCTTTCAGGAAAAAAAATACATATGGTGGGTATAATGTAAAGACCCAAAATTTTAATATATATTTTGTAACGTTATTTTGGATTATTACAATTCTGTGAAAATTGACGGCGCTTGATTCTGAGACTCGGTGTGCCCGAAATATAATTTTGAACATTTTTATGTTATGTTCAGTAAACATGTGGGTGATGTTTTCTAACTTTTGAACTAGTGATCAGAAGAAATATTTGACGGCACCATTGAATCTGCATCTCTATGATTCTCTTAAGAAAGGATTAACTTCTACTGTAGTAGGTTGGTTGAAAAAATTATTTTTACTGTCATTTTAAAGAATAATAAAATAACAATAAAAATGTATTTTCCTTTTTCTACCAACAGTTGTGCTGTGGTGGAAGGAATGCTGATTTTTCAATCCATTTAATGTCTTTCCTCTTATGTTTTGTAACCACACCATTCAGAGATGAATAAGTTCGTTAATTAATGAAACTCATTAGTCATTCATTTCGTTAATCACCCTTCACCTATAACTAAATGAGGACCAGGATTTTGTTTTTAACATCGATGTGAGGAACCTCTGACGAAGTGTCGTGGTGTCTTCTACCAATGAAGAAAAAAGGATGGATGAAAAAATTAGAGAAATCTATCTTGTGATCGACGAGAATCAGTAGCTTCATCATGCGTGTATTATTCTTCCATAACTATGACCTCTCTTATGATTCATAAGTATGGTTTTTTATGTTTAAATTCATGGGAATTTGATTCGTTTTCCGTTCTCTTGAACATCATGATGAATAGTGTAAGTGTTGAATGAGTTTTAGTTTATCTATGATGATTTAATTATTACCCTCTTGATATGATGATAACGTGGAGGGTGTGGGCCAAATGAAGAATTCATGAACACTCCTTCGCATTAGCTTTTGTAATTTTTTTGGGAAATGTTTGAACTCAACGACATCTTGAATCTGGGAGCCACGCAGTGACAGAAGCAACACGATCGGGCCGTATGCGAGTTTGGAACAGAAAATTGGCCACCTGAGCTCACCTGGTGGCCCAAGAATGTTCCGCCAGAGCGGCACTGACACATCATCTCCGACCACTCGCCCTTCCTGGTGACAATGGCTATCGGATTCAGATAGATGCAGTGGAAGTAGGCGGCATTCCATTGTGCATGACGGTGGGTAGCCATGGTGGTCACCAAAGGTGGTCATCCACCATGGCATAAGGCAGTGTGTTGTTGCGTACCGTTGTTGGGAGGTTGCGGGAAAGGTGTGTTACACCCCACAGGTCTCGTTGATAAGGAGGGAGTGACACATAGTGTCGCCCACGTAGAAAATTGAATAGACCCATGGTCTGTTTGGGAGGGGGAAATTCTTTGTGAAGCCACACAACTAGGTGTTGCACTAGCTAGAGGTCCATGCACAGCCAAGGCAGGAAAGGCCGATTTGCAGCCCAGGAGATTCGAGCCAACCTGAAACGGGTGGGGCAGCCCTGGGCAGGGCTGGTTAAGCCGATCCAACTGGGTCGGAGAGAATTCTGACCCTTTTCGGGATAGATAAGCTTAAAAGGTTGTATCTCACAAACCAGAGGCATGTTTTAAGAACTATCTGTGACGCTGGAATCCTTGGAAAGAGAAGATACTTTTGAGACTCTCCACATGAGTTTTGTAGATAGTTGGAGTATGGAAGGGTTTGATGAAACTCCAATCTAACTAAGCCATCGACACAAAAATTCATATAACTCGGAGATAGGGCGTGTGATTGACATGTCGTCTGTTGTGTTGGGACCCATACGACATAGCGGTCCTTTGGGTTACTCCATTCGGGAATGTAGTTGTAGTTGAGGTATGGAGAATATCATGAGGAGAAGATACTATGAAACTCAGGTTCACCAGGTGTGGATAACCCTATGGATGACTATGAACTTAAGATCAACCCTGTATGTATCAGCATCATAGAGAACTTGTGTGGATCAACATCATAGAGACCCTGTGAGGATCAACATCTTATATACCCTATGAGGATCAAAGTTATAGCGACCCTGTGTGGATCAGTATCAAAGAGACCCTGTGTGGATCAATATCATAGCATCCATGTGTGGATCAACATCATAATGACCCTATGTGGATTAACATCATATCACCCTTGTGTGGATAAGTAGAGCATGACCCAATGAGGAGCATCCATAGAGTGGCCCATCTGGGATCAATGACATATGACCTTGTGTGGATCGATAATGGAACAACTCCTTCTTGGTTTAGTTTTGGAACTTCCTAGTATAATAAAATGATTTATCTTACAAATAATCATCTCTATTCGTGATCTATGAGTTGTATACCTGGTTTTGAGATGAGTCAATACTTTTTGCTTTGTGATTGAGATCATGCTTTGTGGTTTTCATTTTTGGAATTCTTAGATACCTTTAGGGGTCTTAGGGTCCCTACTGGGTATTGTTATACTCACTCATACACTGGCTTCAGAAGAACCTTTTAGTGTCTTGTGCAGCCAGCAAGAAGCTTGGATGAGACTTTGGAGAGCCTGGACCAGGTGGTACACGGGCGGGACTAGTTGACGTGGATAGATGTGGTGACTAACTGTACATACCATTCATGGTAGATTCTTGGTGGGAAATCGGAAGAGATGTTTTCTAGTGTAGTTTTATCTTTCAGTTTGGCTTGTATTCTGACCCACTTTGATTTCAGTACACACTTTTACTACTTTAGTTTTTACAGTGTGGTTTGCATCATTCTATGTTCTTGGTATGTGTGTTAACATATTTAAATACAATGCCTTCCCACATTCATGGATATTTCTTTCCAGTGATAGTCGCCAACCCCTGGCCTATGGAAGGTGGGTTTGTGGTAGTCATGGCATGATCCATGGGGGATGGGTGTTTACAATGTTGATGATCATGAAGTCGAAGATCATGAAATATAAAATCTGATTACTAAATGTGTTAAATTAATTTTTTTCTATATGTAATCATTTCAACATCTATATTTCAAACACACAAAATTTAGATATTGAATTCTATATCATCCCTAAAAAATAATAAATATAAAAGAAAACGATATAGTCATATTACCTAAAATTTCTAGATTCATGAAAATCCTTATAATATTACATAATGGTTTCAATGGTCAAATAAAGTATAATTATAAGAGAAATAGTTTTAGAATATCTAAGAGCTATACTTCTCATGGATAAAATTCATGATGCAATATAAATACATTAGTTGGATCATTCAATGGGATTATAATATTATTAAATAATATATGAGATAAAAATGATAGAGATAAAGAGGGGATTTCTAGACAAAAGATTATACTTGAGATGCATCCCTTTGATTCAATTCCTTCTTTATTTTTCAAAGAGTATGATGTTTTCATTGGGATTTCTTGTCTTCATAATCACATCCATGATAACATATCCTTTTCTTTTTTATTTACAAAAAATATGACACGGATCACTTTGATAATGTTAACACTATCCATATCCAATATCTTAGCGAAAAAGTCTTGAGTATATGAACTTTAACAGAACAGATCCCTTTTCCAAAAAGTCATAATGATGGATACTTTCACTAAATATTGTGGATTAATAAAATTCGTAGGATATGAATTTTTTTTATTCCATATTAATTAAATCTTTGGGATAAATAATTGTTTGTGTCAATAGAAAGTTGAATCTTCTTATAATATATTTTTTTAATATGTACATATGATCCCCCCTTCAAAATTAGTCCAAAATTGATGAAAAATATGTGGATGAGAATTTATACTTATAATAAAATTTTTGATATACATAGTTATTATATTGAACCTATTTTTCAAATCCTACATTCAATCATTTCATTATTTTAATTTTTATATTCATTAAGTTATTTTTTTCTTTCATCTAAGTCTCTAAAAATTTATCTATAACTATAATAATGACCACATATGGAGAGTAAGGCTAAAAATCCTCACTCATCCCCCTGATAAATATCCATTTGTTTTTCAAGAAAATTAAATACTAAATAAATTTTCAAACTCCATAATTTTAGAGATTCTTTGTGAATTATAAGGGATAATATCAATTTCTAACAATTCAATTCTTATATATATTAATTTCCTTATTTATCCCCTAATGTTTCATAATTTCATTTTCATGATATATATTTTATAATGAATACATTATTGTTTTACTCTGATTTATTACTAAGAATATTTTTAAATATGTGTTATTATATTAAAATTTCAATTCAAACAACCTCTTGAAGTTTATTAATGATTTCCATCAATTTTTTATTATGTGGGGTCCATCAATAGGTATCATAACTATATCTTCAATTATTTAACCATTTCATATCTAATATTCTAGAGAGTATAGATTCATTTGGAATCCATCAATGGCTCTTATGGTGTCCACAATTGCTATTGGGGATGGTCACTTAATTATTATAACTTGAACATATGAACATTTAAATGATTGGGTTCCAAAATAATTCCATATTATATTATTGACTTTAACAAGATAATAAAAAAAGAATCATAAAAGGAATTATTGAAAACATTTTCAATTTGTCATTGATACTCCACAATAACATCATAATTATCTCTTTTTTCAAATATCATTTATTTTAAAAACCATTTCAACTCTTGAATCATAGTTTTTTTTATATTTTTAAGGTATCAAATATAATCTTTTCATCTCTTCTTGTAATTTTATTTTACCATTTAATTTTTTTTGTCTTTTTTAGTCCAATAATTTTTAGTATAATATATATTTATTGTTACATCAAATAAATAATTGAATAATTTTTTATATTTAATGGTTTACCTTGATGGTAATCATTCTAAAACTTTATTTTATTATTACTAAAGAGATAAACAACAATACTTCTTTTGGATTTCTAAATTAAAAGAAATTTTTTTGTGTGTGCCTTATTCAAACTAAAAACATGAATATTGATAAAAATATATATTTCATCGTCATAAAAATATCATGAAATCTATAAAATTTTTGATCTTTTCATAAATAAGTAATCTAAAAAATTAATAATAACAAAAAAATAGAAATAACCTCTGGATAAATACACTATAAAATTGATGATCAGAAAATGGAAAATGAAATATTCAAATATTCATCTATATAAGATGAAGATGATATGAAATATTTTTAAATAATAAATATATCACAACAATAAATGGAATATTTTTATTGGGTATCTCTTATTAATCATTTTTTATCTTCCCTTCATTTTTAAAATTCAATTAAAAATAATATCAAATATTATGGTGAACTATTTAATTAAAAAATATTAATAAAAAGGTTATCATTTAAAAATTCATCAAAAAATATGATTAGTATATAGTTATTGGGATCTCAACAAATTATACATTGTTCTAATATACTGTAAGAGTCATATACTCATGAAACAACCTCTAAATAAGACATAAAATTTAAATATTCCTATTTCATGGAAGTAAATATATATATGACAAAAATGGTTATGATCCTATATAATTAAACTAATAGAATAAAAATATTATCATTGACTTGTTTTTAGAATATTATAAAATAAAATTAATCCCCACTTAACATTGAATACTCTTGGATAATGGGGTAACATATGTTGAAAAAGTTCAATTCAAATATAAAACCTATAATATGAACATCAATGAAAAATGTGATGATTTGTGTAATTTAGTAAATTAATTTCAAAATAAAACATTGAATAAAGATAAAAAATAAAATATATAATTTTCACATTAGTATCCTTCGACGTGATGATATGGATTCAAATTCTCTTAAATAAATGGAATGAAATACATTAATAATTTTAGTTATCTAAGTAAAAGATCATTAAAATCATAGATGAATTAAAAGCTATGAAAAATAATACAAATCTTGAGTGTAAATAAACTATATAATACAAATTCAGAAAAAATTGGATTTCAAAATACCTAATGTATATATCTCATTATAATGATATATGGAATATTGTAATGTCTCCCTTCCCGTTGAACTAGTATTGAGAACCTAAAAGGTAAAATTATATTTGATATTTATAAATCATAAAAAATAAATGATGTGTCATAAAAATGTATACAATTAATGTTTTATATTATTTTAAATAGTAAAATATTTTTAAAATTAAAAAACATAAATCATGATGATTTTTATTCATATTCACCATTGGATATCTGATGGTTAAATGAAATATTCAGACATCATATGGTGCTTTAGTTTCTTATGATTGTATTTATTTCTCAAATACTATTGTTCTTCCATTATAATCCTATAAATAAGATATGTTATACTTCATTTGAATATACTCCATGAGATATTCTTGTTACATTTTTTCTCAAATTTTCCCAGATGTTTCTCTATTTCTCAATCAATTTATTTGATTTAAATCATGTCGATAAAATTCTTCCATATTTTCCCATTCTATTGATATTGAATACATAAATAACTAGTTTTATATGTTTCATTTGAAAACCTATAGAATTTTTGGGTTCAAAAAATATCAAATTATTTCCAATATATCAAACCTAATGCATAATGTGGAAGGTAATATTATCCAGGTACAATGGATTACCCTATTACTTTATGAGTTTGTTATTTTCATTTTCCTAATATCAATGTAATAAGGGGATTATATTTTTAAATAACTATCTTTTTTTGGTTTTATATGACTAATGTAAAATGTTCGATACACACACACATATATATATATATATCAGTTTATTGATGTAAAAAATATCCTCTACTACACCTTTTATTTCATCCAAGGTGGGACTGAACAATGTGGAGATCAATTTTATATGTGAGGGTGTTTGGTGTTTTTTTAGAATCATCTTTTGAAGATCACCCAATCGATATAGAAATTGAGAGGATATGTAAAATATCATATTTTTAAATAGAGATTAGGATAATTCTAGTAAAAAAAAGTCTTTTAATATTAGTTTTTTATATATATTTTATGTACTCAATCATTGTATTTTGTTAACACCACAGTTTTGGCCATCACTAAGGAGCCAAGGTCATATTAACATATTAACTATATATAAAAAATGTTTAAAATCATGATATATTTTTATCAAATGTGTGAGGTCACAATAAATAGAGTTTCTTTATATGAGAACACAGTCGAACTATCCTTATCTCAGCCAAAACCTGAATATAATTCAAGTGGTAACAGAACTATAATAATTACTAGTTTTCACTAGTCCAACTGAGATTTTCTAGTATTTATTCCATAGAACAAAATAATTTTTACTTTTTATTACCAGTATATTCGTGGTTTTTAATATTAATAAATATATTATCACATTATGATTGCTCTTTTGGATGATGTATATTGTGATAATGTTTTATATTATTTTTAATAATGAATTATTAAAGAAGTTCCCTGCTATGATGAGAACCATGAAGTGTTGTGACGATATTATTAAATACATGATTTATGTAAAGAAAACATCATTTGATGGTAAATTGATTAAATAGGCATTCATGGTAGGATGTTCATAGGTCATTGAAACTTTTTCCAATGATGTTTTCATTCGGTAATTACCAAGTGTGTAGGTTATAAGAAATGACTCACTTGTAAGAATCATACATCTTTTAGGTGTTAATGGATATTTTTTATATAGAAGTCTTTATTTTTACTTATATTTGATATTCATTATAATATATTTTATGAGTCATGTGCATTCATGTATTGATGGAAAGTGTGGTCAAATATTCTCTAGTTAATGTTTGATACATTTCGTGAATAATGTATGATATTTCATTGATGAATATGTCAAGAAAATAGTTTCCTTTATATGTTAATAGATATAGATATATCAGGACCTTTGATTTAATGGAACTATTTGATTAATTCCATATACATAACTATTTTATTGATAGTTTCATTTTAGAAACTATAATAATTTTATTCAAGTAAATAGTTTGATGTCATATGTATGGAAATTGCTTCATGAGATATTGAGATAATGTGTTTATATTATATCGTGAGAGGTATTCCGATTTTGTTTTCATTTTTACGTTATCATATTTAATCATTATTGTCTTTGAATTTTTTTAGATCATGATCTTGGATTTAGGACAATTATCCTAACACTACTGAGAAAGGGGCTCAGAGGATCAAAAAATATTTGTATCCAGAAACTAAGTTAAATTATAATTGAATTTATTATTTGTAAAAATATTATTCTATATTTTTTAGAACCAATATTTATTCTATTTATGTTGATCAAATTGTTATTTTTTGATTTAATAATATAAGGAAATTTATTTATTCAACTAAATAGTTATTATTAATGTTTTGATAATTTTCAGCATGGATTAACTGATCGATTTAGAGGATTTAATATAAATTATATATTTAATAACATTTGTTTAACTAAATGATATTTAAATATCTATAGATTATTATAATAAAAGTAAATGATAAAAAATATATTAATTTTTTATGATAGATTAGGTAAGGCCCTATGATAAATAATCCATCCTCAAACCTAGATATATAAACCAAATTATTTCATTTATATGAAATGATGTGGTTGTGCATAAAAAATACCCTCTAGAAAATTATCTTAACCCTAGAGAGAAATTTCTATTTAATTATCTCTAGAATTGAGGCCTTCAATATTCCTCCTCCCTCTCAAATTAATTTATCTATATTGATTACTTGAAATATAGAATGAATTTCATTTTCATTCAATGAGAACAATGATATTAAATTATTCATTGAATATTTTCTATATAGATCCATCAGTGAACTTGTATGTTTTATGGATCACATATGAATACTCTATAGGGATTCTATAAATGAATTATTTTATAAAATAATATAATGAAACAATTAGGTCATATAATTTTACAATAAAGAAATAATTACAAGAGAAGAAGAAATTATTACAATAAATTAATTATAAATTTTATGTGAAAGAAAAATATCATGAATTTTGATGTTATTATTCATTTATTTCTTACAAAATAATAGGAAACCATTAAAGAAACTATGTTGTGAATTATCCCAATAACATCAATTTCATGCTTGTACCTTCATGGTCATATAAGTGTACCCCATGTTAAATATTTATATTTTGTGATGTTTTTAGTTTCAATGCATGAATGATATTGGTTATATATTATTAATGTATTTTGAAACATGATTCATAATTATTAAATACCGTGAGAACATTATTTATCAAAAATTATAGAACAAATTTTAATTCATTGTAGATAATAATGTTAAAAATTCTTGAAATATATGTAAGGACATTTAGATCTAAAGTAGGAATTATGATTCAAAATTTTGTGAAAATAAATTATCTATCAACTTCTATTTCAGTAGAAAACACCTAGATCCCCTCAATTACCCCTTCTATTCATCTTATAGTCTCAATATTAAAAAAATATATAATAAAATATTTTCCCACTATCATTTGTAATTTTATCTATGCCTTTTTATTGGAATTCATGAAATCGTAATGTAAAACAACATTGTGAACCATTATACTATAAACAATGATAATTCTCCAAATTATACACATTTTCATACTCTTTATCCAATAAAAAACATTTTTTAAACCATTCATTAAAACATATTTCTTTTTGAATCATATAAAAATACCTTGAGTAATGTTGGAAAGTAAAAATAATCATAAAATGTGGATTTTATAACATGTTCTCCATGGTATCTATGTCCATAATGTAGAGTTAAATTGAAAATTAGGTATCAAATATTCACAGTTAGAAAATTCAACATATTATTTCCATTCATTTTAATGATCAATAATTCCATTATGACTAGGTTAATCATACTTTTAAACATATATCTCCTAAAAATTATCTCTTAGAGGATACCTTCCTCCATGATGAGATGAGATCTCAAGGAATATCATGGTATTTTTTATTCTGTAAGAGTGATTGCAACACAATTATTTGAAATCATAAATCAAATAATGAAGATGAATTGGTTCATTTAACCTTCATATAGAGGAACGGTCCGATAATAATAATATTTAAAATTTAATTCCAAAATCCCTAGATAATATCTCCTATAATTTAATATTAGAGTTTGATATTACCCTTCAATGTGATCAATTAGTAAAAATTAATTTAGGAATAAATAGTTTTTTAGTGTTATTCAATTAGGTTTCTATGTAGGTTTTAACTCCTCCTTCAAGGTCTCTTTGGGGGAAAATGTTATTAATTATGCTATTACCATGGTTTTTAAAAAATTTAAATATTATCCCCAATAAAATACCCAAATCATTATTTCTTTAATATGGGTATATTTTAAATAAGGACCTTATCACATCCATTCATGTATTTTTTAATAGATTTTACCCTTCCCCGATCAATTACCACAAAAATTAATGTTATGATACCCAAAATCCAACACATGGAAAAAAATTATAACCTTTTAAAAATTATCATATTAAATTTAAAATATAAAATACTCAATATGTTTTTTATTTATTTCTTTATGCCTCTAGAATCTCAATCCATCTATGATAACAAATATTCTCTCACCATTTAGAGATGGATTTGTTACATGATTTGGATTTCAAAATGGGTGGAATTTTACATTCATAAACAAGTATACATGGTAAATACAATGATTAATGTGGATATATAACAAGTAAAAGATAAGATAATATGTGGTTACATTATTTATGTTCTTAAATTCCATGAATTATTTGATAGTTCATGTGATTGTATTATTTTTATTATATATCTATTTTCTTTCTATTTAAATTCAAGGAAGGTTCTTCAGTTTCTTCAAATCAATACATGGGGTTATCTAGGGTTATCCCCTTTTTCTTATCACCTTTTTCATCTCTAAGGATATATTTATAAGAGATAAAAATAGATTTAATCAAAATACGATCAATCAAAATATTTATAGGTAACATTGAATTCCCAAGATCCTGTCATATCCTCTTTTTTGAAATCATTCCAATTTTTATCAATTATAACAAGAGGATAATATTTTATTCTAGTTCCTTGTTATCTACTTAAATTGGATTGATAGGGAATATGGTTAATGAATCCAACAGAAATTTTTTTATCTTTCTATATTCGTCCCCCAATAAGTATGACCTTATTGAATATTTTTACTATTTTCTTATTATTTCATTCACATATATCTATGTCGATACTCCCCTCATTCATGGGGTGATATTTTACATCCTATTTTGACATAAAGGGAGAGTGGATATCCTCTTTAATTCATAATTAAATGAATAATAATCTTTCTTTTGGGTAAAATTTATTATTATCTAAATAATGTTCTCTTCCTTCTTGTTCATATTCTATATACACATAATGTTTTAAATGGATTGATCAAAACTGCTGAGAGACTTCTATGAAAAAATAGTTTGGATAAAAACTCTATGAAATGGACCTACTAGGTTATTTTGAAGAGTTTGTGATCTCTACAATGGAAGAGAGACTGAATTTTTAATAATTGTAGGAAACTAAATATGTGCATAAATGGAATTATTGGAATCTCATAGACGGGAAATATATTTTGAACCATAATATGCATGAGAGGAATGATATTATGCTAGAACTAATTCACGTTGGTCTTCTAACTCAATTCATATAGCTTTATATGAAGATTATTTCCACCATTTCATTCATTCTAGTGAATTCAAAATGTATTTTTTGTGAAGGTAAAATCTAATTCAATAAGGAAAACTAGTTTTATAACACTCATTTATTCCCTAGATGCACAACTCTCTACGTGGATATTTTTTCTACTTAAAAACATTGATGGATACTCAATGTTTCCTAGTTATTATTACTCTAGAATCTATATATGATACTATTTTCATTAATAAATAATACCATTTAGATTTATGAAATAACCTCAGAGTCCACTTCTCTTTGTCCCCAACCAATGATGTTAATGTGGTCCTATACTATTCATCCTTGGGGTTAAGGAAATATAGAATGACTATTTAAAATAAAATATGACCTTTTTTGAATATTTTCAACAACACATTTCCTAATAATGACTATATTAGAATATTTGGGATCCATTTTTCCTCCATATTTAAGTGTTTTTATATATTGTTCTTAGATAAAACATCATACAAGTTTCTACAATCCTATTTATCCATAGAAAATTGAAACCAATTTTTAATCCTAATGGATATCCACCCTGACATTTAATCCTTTGACCATATCTATTTTTCATTATCATCCCCTTGAAAATTGAATTATACTACCATATTCCTATACCTCATCTAGTTCACTATCATATACCTTTATATTTAGAGCTCTAAGAATGATAACACTTTAAACCTATCACTAAATCTTACCAAACAAGGTCTCAAGGATCCACAAAAGTGTATAGATATTGAAGATTACTTCATCTAGAAAAACAATAAATTGTTTTATTAATTACTCATATATAAGATCATGTTAATTTATTTTTAATTCAAGTTTCCTCAATACAGAAGTTAGATCAATTGGTTACCCTATGATTTTTGGTTTAGATTTAATATCGAATGTTTGTTCCATGAAATAAACATGTCTGGTGGTGTGGCGGTTTGAAATCATACAATAGATTTCATTATTTTATTTCCAAACCCCATTCATTGGGTAACTTTTCTCATCTTAAAAGCCATGTGTTTTTTTAGGTGTCCCTTTATTCCTTCTTAGGAAGACATTAATCTCAAAAATTTTGATATGGATTCATCCATGGTATGTGGGTATCTTTTTATTCCTATAATGAATCATCATAACATTACTTATATTATCCTTTATTTTTTAAAACATTCTTCTAGTGATAAAAATTTTCCATAAACTCGTAAATAATGTTGCCTCCATGTCATTATCGTGGAAAATTTCAGTGGAAGAATGGAATAAAAAATTATTTTCTATTATTTATCCACATTCATTGATTATTTTCTAAACACTAAAATGATTGATACCCCAATACATTATTTTTTTCTAAAACCAATAATTTTGTTAATTGAACATTTATTGATAAATAATTTGTTTTTAAAAATTAAAAAAAGATGTTCACATATCAATAATTTCCAATGTATATCCAATGAAATAATATATGAAAATAATATTCCACATATATCTACAAATGGTAGTCAAAACCTTATTCAATTAGTCATGGAGTAAATAAAAACTATCAATTAAAAACTGTAATTTCACTAGAAATAAAATAAAATAATTGATATCAAATTATAAATGTTTTAAAAAATATTCTCAAAATTGAAATAAGACTGTGTTTCAATAAAATTACCACATATTTCTTTAAAATTTATTTTAATTATTATAGTATTTTTCAAACTTGTAAAATTATTAATAGTAAATTATTTTTTCCCATTAATTTAAGAGGATAAAAAATTGATGCTGTGTCAAATGATCTCTCCCCCACACTTGAATAAAAATCTATCTTTAATTTTTATACAAGTTAAAATAGTCGAAATTATAGTGAATTAATTATATTAATGGTATAACATTAAAATATAATGACAATTTTATTCCCTTTTAATGAAAATATTTTTTACCTCTTCTATTAATTTAAAAATTGGAATATTTATATAATCCTTATGTTATTCATTATATTATCGGTTCCCAATGATATCCTAAACTTAAAATTTCTATCTATACAATTTTTTATCCAAATAATGTTTGAAAAATATATTATAAAGTCCATAAATTGAATGTTAATGAAATAAAATCATTCATATATATTTCAACATTTTAATATAGAAAATAATGTGCAGTTATATCAAAAAAAATCTGAAATGCATGGGTATAAAAAATCATAAATATGAATATCAAAAGTGAATGAAAATTAAAATTAAAATATACTATTTGGACCATTATTTACTTCCTAACTATATCATATAAAATAATCATCAAACTCCTTAATTTTAGTTGATGTGACAATAATTTACTCATCAAATTATTCCAACTTCCAAATGTGGTTAATATAATTCATTTCATCAAAAAATCCATCCATTGGAAGGGATCTTCTCAAAGGTATTATATTCACTATTGGGGATGGGATTAGTGGGGTCTCTTGAGAAGGTTTATTAGGATGTGATACCCCAAATGAAGAATTATACTATATAGGAGTTTTAATAGAATCAGTGGAAGGTGTTTGGGATTCATTGATTATTGACAGTGCTTCTACTATCTCAACATCCTCCACTAAGGGGTGTCCATTTCCAATAACAACTATAGATTCCCCCTATGTCGCATTACTATCTTATATGGAGAGATAATATGTGGAATATTATTTATTCAGTATATATGAATAATTTTTTTTCCTCAACTATTTATTCATTTTCTTTAATTTATATCTCATTATTTTCACTTTTAAATATTATGTATTAAAGCCAAAACAACTGAATATCAATATATAGTAACACCATGGGTGGTTTGAACATGTTTTTTTGGTTTAGTTTAACCCTATTATATCAATGGTGGAAGTGGGTTGGTGTGGGATACCTCCATGGTAGCCTGAGTTAGTGAGAAAGTAAGTGCGGGAATGATATTTTGGGGGTCATGGGGGTGGCTTATGCTCTTGTGATGTCGATGGGATTGGGGCCAGATAATGTAGTGGAATAGGTGGGGTCAAAAATAATATACACACTGAAAAAATTATTTTTAATTCTCTTAATTTATTTAAAAAATTCATACTCAAAAAAAGGTGCATTGTTTCCCATGTAATGAGATTGGATAGTGTGAGTTTTGGTCTAGGTGTTAGTTTGGACATACCGGTGGGATTGGGTAGGGTTGAGAAGTGGTTATATAGTGTTCAATATGATCTTTATCCTTATAATAATAAATATATTCATTCTATTCATATATTTAATCTTTGTTGAGAAAAAATATTATCTTTTACAATAAGGGTGGGTCAATGAACAAAATTGTTCCCAATGATGTAAGTATAAAGGATTAGTCAAAAATACCCATTTTTTCACCATATATGAGATAAAGATTCCTAAAAAATATATACCCTTTATAATATTTTACGTAGCCCTAAAAATATTATGCATATTTATTTTTACATATTTATTGACATCCCTTAAGTTATAACATTAATAATGATGACTTGCATTTGGCCAATACTTCCTTTTTTTCTATCACTTAGAGAACCATGAATGGGTAGTATTCTTATAAAGGAAAAGAACCAATGTTTACACCCTCAAATATTTATTCTTTTTGAATTTTTTAGGTTCTTTGAGCCATATATATTATATCCCAGTCTTTATTATAATTTACACAACTAATATCTTACTGGTCGACATCTTCATGGGAGCTTCTTTAATGATAATTGTTTCATTAAAAAAAATTTAAGTAGAAGAAAGGATGAATTTTTTACATGTTATCATTCACAGTAGATAAATAATGAGGGATGTGTGGGTTACTTTAAGGTGGGTTTTGGGACTTGTTTGGGTTGTTTCTTTGTCTTCATAAGATGATTGTGGTTCAATTTTACAAATTTTATTTCATTTTTATATTGAGAATTGTGATGGTTTTGTTCTATAATGAACAAATATTATCTTAAATAAATTATAAGGCACTAATTTCTTATAAACCATTTAGTTAGAAATGGTGGGAATGAATTTTTATGATTGTTTGGATTCATATTTTAAGGGGAAGAGAAACTATTGGTGATGGTGGGTTTTGATTTGACAAAAATAGTATACTGAGATCTTGTATGGAAAATTGTGATGATGTGTGTATAAATTAGTGTGGGGAATGGTTATAAATTTGGCAGTGACTAATAATAGTTATATTTGGGATTTATCTGATAAAGATAAATTGGAATGTGGATGGAACATGGGAGGATAATCGATATATTGGGTTTTAGGGAGAAATATCATGATATTTCGTAGGGGCATATCTATGATTTATAAAGTGATGTAAGGTGTTACAATTTCATGTAGATAATTTCTATTTAATGTGTATTTTTCAAAATAGATATAATTTTTTATAAATAAATTTGAAAATAATATTTTAGTGTTAAAGTATCATGTAAATATTATTTATTTTCATTCTAAATATGGAATATGAAATTATTATTATATTATAGATAATTACCATGGAATAATTCATGGGATGTTTCAAGAATTTTTAAAATTTTGTTATTGGTTGATCCCATGAGGAATATGGATTATGTTGTAATAATATTTCCTGATTTTTACTTTATCAAAATTCAAAATATTAATAAGATGGTTTTCAAAATAATTACTTATTATCATTCATTTTTTTGAGTTCTTTTGTTAATTCATAAAACATAGTATTGTGTAACTTATACCCCATGATTTTCTTTATTTTAATATATTCATTATGACATGTTCAAAAAATTATTTTTTCACTACAATGAAAATAGTTATTTGTGATTTTCTATAGATTTCGGTTAGGTGAAATTGCAGTAATTTAAAAAACTAAATCTCCACAAATTTATTAGTGTCAATCTATATAAAAACAATGAATATTAACTATTAGTGGTTGTTAATTAAAAAACACTTCTCGGAAAATATTTAGTGGAGGTTTTTTAAAATACCATCCAATAAATCCCTATTTCAAAACATTGTTGCCCCTTTAATCCTCCTCTTTTGGGTCAAACGTACTAGACCACCCAAACAATGACCAGCGATCCATCCTCTCATCCCCAACATCATTCCCTCTACGTTGATCGTCTAATGACTTCCTCCCCAACTAAAGAACCAATATTGGTGTCCACTTCCCATGAAATATGCATCCCCTTTGAAAGTCCTTGGAGACTATTTTCTCATAAATAGTCATATTTTATGATTTATTGAAATGAATATTCTATTTTATTGGAATATATAAAACATTTTTTTCATGTTTTTACATTTTTCAAGGAAATTCATTATTTGTATTTTATTTTATCTATGTAGTATTCAATGTATATTTACTTTAATAAGTTTATTCCTAGATGTTAAGATGTCATTAAATGGAACAGAGTCTAGTTAAATTCTAAAATATTTGGAATAATTATACAATCATTGTTTATATATTTATTCATATAGAAATGTTATCGTAGAGAGATTATAATTTTATTACAACGATTATTATAATTTTTTATAATTTAATTAATCTTATCTGTTTGAATAACAATGTTTTTAATATTAATATATTAATTTTTACATGGATTATTTTTAATTGTATGCATCTTAGAGTTACTTTGTATCTTATTTCAATTTTTTCTTGAATGGTGGGTGTATAAAATTTAGTTCTCTCTTTATTAAATATGTCTATTATGACTTAAATATTTTTTTTATTTTTGATGAAATATGATATCCATTTTTAATTAATTTACTAAAAATCAGATATTTTAATATTAAATTCATAATTTTATGACTAGTCTAATTCTAGTCTATTCATAAGTCTCTTTGAGTTGGTTCCCTAGAACCAACTTATTTTTACTTTTCGTTAAAATATTTTTTTGGTTGTAAATGTTATTAAATTTATTTTCACGTGATTATTTTTCTTCTAGATAACATTTAATGTGATTTTTCCTCAGAGAAGTTGTTGTATTTAAATGTCATAATAGTTCTATTCTATAATAAGATCCTTAAAGTGATATGAATATATTCTTAAATACATTTTTAATATTAAGATGAAATCAAATTTCTGTAAATATATGACAAAAGTTATAAATGTTGGGGTCATATTAGATATTGCTAATTCATCTACAAATGATTTACCTTGTTAGTTTTCAAGAGAAGGGATTATCAGAACAAACTGGAAAATTGAAATTCATCATGTAATATATTTCACTACATATTTCTATCATTGGATTGTGGTATTTCTCTATATAATATATATTATATATAATATATATCATGATTTAAAAAAATTTATGTATTGGTGAAAGAGATGGAAACATATTCTCCTAGTAAAGAAGGATATGTTGGGTCCATCATTATTTAAATAAAATTAATGAATAAGTTAAAAAATTATTTTTTTCAATTTGGATGATTATAGAAACATTTATCCCAAAAAAACAAAAAGAGAAGATATAATATAAATTATAGACTTATTATATTTTGATAATAAATCCTATGATTCAAAAAAAATCCTAAAATATTATAATTTTGCTTAGAATAAAAAAAACTCATGGGGGATATAATTTAAATAATTAAGAATAATATATAAAAGTTCATTTATATCAATTAAAATAATTTTAATTCAAATTAAAATATGTTGAGATTTATTCATTAAAAAAAATCCTTTTTCAAGGTAAACCATGGTATTTATATTGAATATTCATTTTAGAAATTCAATTTTTCATCATAAATCATTCTCTAATTTTATGCAAGAATGTTCATTTTTTAACATATCCCAATTTAATGGATCTAAATCCATACAAAATACACCTAAATAAATAACCTAATATTTATAATATTATTCCTTAAAACTTCTTATCTTTCATAAGTCATTTTTATTCTCTTCATCATCAAAACATTAACTATTAAACCCACCAAATTTCTAATTTACTTCACAAGATTTCATACAAGGAGATATATTTCCATAATACCCATACATTACACATTTAAATAATTCATCCACTGATAATAAATTTTGGAGTCTAATATTTTCATTCATTACATTTACTAAACTCTTTATTTTTTATTTTTTTCTAAAATTATTTTATTAATATTCACCATTATGAGATCAAAATCTTCTTCCTCTAATTAATTTACTTTGGTGTTTTTTCCCAAATTCTCAAAAATAAAAGATACTGAATATTATTTCCTACATGGTCACCATTACCCTAATTCTAGGCAAACTCATTCCTTCTATTCTATATTAATTCTGATAGTTGATCAATAGACACATTGTTAATCATGTTTAATGAAAATCAATTAGGTATGATCCCAATGTATTTTACTCTAGTTATCATCGGAATTTAAAACATATTAATAAACATTCCATCACATTCAATGTTAACCCAGTTACTTTTGGTTCCATCCATTTCCTAAAACAAGAAATCTTTGTGAGAGCAATGCTAATCATAGTGAAAACCACATAATCATGAAAATCACTCAAAGAATGTCTAAATAATGAAACCTTATATTTTATCTATGGTATTAGAGATTCATATAATTTTTCCATATTAATAATATTTTTAAATAAGTCATGATGGTACTTAAAATTTTTGGGAATTTCCAAAGTGTATCCTCTTGAGTGTAAAAATATGTGTGTAGAAAATATTATTGTTGTGAACTAGTTCCCAATCTATTATATCACAATATGTTCATTCTAGGGTTGTTACCCCTCTGTACATATAATCAAGTTCCACATCCAATTTTTGTATCTATAAATGGATTAAATTTCTTTTGAACCACACTCTCAATATTTTTCTAATATCATAGGACATTTTATTAAACATTGACTTGTCCATAGCCTTATCCTTTGAGACATCACAAGAAATTTCCTTAGATATATCCCTAGGGATCTCACTAATCTATTCTCATCCTAGTTGCCTAATTTTATCTATAAAATTCCTTTGATACCAACTATAGTGTCCTAAGATTATTGTACTTATATTTAACATCATTGTTTATAAATATTACCACATTAATAAATTACATGTCCGACGATTATAATAGTCAAGTTTCTTTGGAAACATGGAACGAAATATTTTAACTTGGTGAATGTCCTTAACTTTTTCCCAACAATGTTATTCCAATTTAGTAATACTACTTAAAACCTTTCATCATAAACTAGTAAAAGGAAACATAAGAATTGGTGAGCATAGATTCTAATTAATGGTAAATAATAGAGATATCATAGCATGAAATGAGATATAGGGTATAATAAAATGATAATATCATTCGAAGATGATACCCTAATTATCAAAGATCATACACCTGTGTCATGTTAATTTGATTATAATATCACATGACATTAACCATAAGGGAATAAAAGCATAAACAATGAGCCCATCAAATATGATTAACACTTTGAATTGTGGTAGGTACATATTCAATTTAAATGATTTCCATATTAGTCAAGGATCAATACCATGGATATCTTAGTGGATTGTGTTAAATTCCAAAACAATATTAGTATTCAAGGTTCTCTCCTAAGAACAACTTATTCTTCATGGTTCACTCGCAAGACCATTTTAGTTGTCAAGGATCACTACCAAGACCTTTTTGTTGAAAAAGTCTCTTACTAAATTAGGTTCACTATCTATTCAATCCATGACTATCTCATGATATATAAATTATTAGAAAATTAATTCAAGGTAGAAAAATTTACCACTCGCCACATAATGAAATTATACATATTTGTGCCATAATATAATCAAACATTCATCATATCATAAACCATAAATAGGGATGGGTTTCAAAAACATCATTTCATAACCTAGGAAATGAAATCAAAAAACATTAATCATATCATGACCATTATAAAATATATTGGATTAATAATTATATCATCATTAAATTAATTATGAATGGAAGCATGATACATAAGCCTTTTATAATGGTACAATACATGTAAGACAAAGTGGGTTTAAAAAAATCATCTAAAACATAAACCATTTTATGAATAAAATCGAGTGGTTTCCTTTTATCATAGACCCATTAAATCATAAATAATATCAATTTATTTTCATATTAGATATAGAATGGTATTGAAAGATCACATAGCTCATTTCTTATGAAAAATAACCTTTACATGAAATTCATTTTCCTGTGATATAAACAATTTTCAAAATTCATTTCTTTGAAAAAAACCTTGAATATTTATGAAGTAATAATTAAAATGAATTTAAGAAATTTCATGAGGAAGATACCCTTTTCTCTACGAAAATTTATTTTTAAATCATAATACATTTTTAAAACATTTTTATTTTGAAAAAACATTGAAAAGTTATTAAGGTCGTATGGAAAAACATTTTAAAATATTTTTACCGAATAGAACATTTTTTAAACTAAATATACATGAAAATAAACATAATATATCATTTAAAAAAATTTCAAAAACCTTTTTCGAAAATGTGAAATTTGAATAAAAAAAATTTCTAACCAAAGATAGAAATAAGGTCAAAATCTTTGAAAACTATCTTAATTATCTTAATTATCAATTAGTGTAATTATGGTAACATTTTTTGAAGATTTCATGAATAACCAGATTAGAATTATATTCATACTAATTCTTTATATTTTAATCATAAAATGTTTTTAGTAGAGCATAGTCATAAACAGTCTTGATAAATGATGAGAATGTAACAATATACACTTACCACTTTGGTAACATTGAATCACAATCTACAAAGAAATAATTACTTTTAATATAGGTTAAAATATTATTAAAATTATTGTATTGATGATATAACATTAAAATGATTCAATACATAAACCTCAAAAAAGAATATAGATTCAAAACATAACATATGTCTTAAAATAGGCAAATTGAGAGAAAATTACTTTACCTATTTTGTATCTTTTGAAACACAAACCCCCATGGAATTGAAAAAAAAAAGAATTTAAATAAAATTAAATTTTTTTAGAATCATAATAAAATACATTCATGGTCATTATATAATCCACATTTAAGAAATAGTTAGTGAATATAGAACGTGTCTCATAAAAATAAAAAGTGAGACACATGTCCCTCACCTTAAGTCTTAACTATCATCATACTCATTCAAACCTATTGTATACTTAAAATTAATTTATTACTAATCTATAATGGAACCTTGTTAATATATATAATAATATATATTATTAAATTAAGACTTTATACTATTAATTTATTAAAAAATCCATGTTAATTTTACTTTTTGAGTAATAACTGCTTTTTTCTTATTTTAAATTGTTTTCCTTGGTCCAATTAATTGAATCGTGATTTTATAATCAACTAAATTATAACCATGATAAAAATTTCATATATATATATATATATTAATTATATATTAATTTATTATAACGAATAAATTACTGAAATAGGAAATGAGATACTCCGTTGGGGGAGACCGTAGTCTGTTCATACGCATGAATGTTGTTTCCATTTTTTTAGATTAAAAAAAGATAATTATAATATATATTATAATTAAAAAAAATTATTTCATATATATCACATATTTTTATTAAGATACTCTAAAAACATTCCATGTAAAGTGTTAATGAATCACATAGCTTTGTAAGGGGGTACTCCGTCATACACACGAATGATGTTATCATATTATCATAAATTGCAAGTCATAATGGTATGTGTGATATAAAAATGAATTAAACACAATAAAATAATAATAATCTTGAATTACTAATATTAAATATAATTACATCTTTATTCTAGGCCTTGAAAGGTGGTAATCGAAGAACGAATGACATCAGTTCAGGAGGCAGTGGTCCGTCTCACATTACAATAATGACTCTATTTCCCATTAAATAGAAGTGTTTGAATATGTAGGTAAAAACCATAACCTAAAAACATCTATTTATATTTAATATACATATTTTATTATGTGATAGTGATATAAAAAAAATTTAATGTGATTGAGGAATAAAAAAAAGCATTTGTTGATGAAGGTCCCCTCTTCTTCAATTTTCACATTTTGGATTACACCAAGGGACTTAATTGATTTTATTTTTTCCAAAGAAAAAGATTCTTGGAATAAGGGAGGGAATTAGGGATGTGATTTTCTCATCTCCTATTTTATCCAAATAGGTTGAGATGTGTGAATAAGTGACGAGACAAAATGACCATTTATAATGGCAAAAGAGTGGAATTCTTGTAAATACAAAAACATAAACACTATTAGTGTTCAATCATACCTAAAGATGATGAAATAATATAATTAAATAATTATAGGGATGATATATTCTTTAAAACCCACAACTATAAATTCATACACATGTTTCAAACATTTTGTTTCTTAACCTTTCGTCTTCCTTAGTTTAGCATTTTGGTTTTTTATTATGTTAACAAGTTTTCTATCTTAATTAATTTATTTACAAGGATATGATAGAGTGATATATATTACATAATTTAAAAAAATTGATTCTGAATATTATATCTAATTAGTAAAATAATTGTACCTTGTGTGTTGGATGTAAATTTTAACAAAGGTTATTTTTGTGTGAAAAAACAATACATTTAGCCTTACTGCGCTAACAATTTTTTTACTATTTAGGGGTAAATATGTTTATTATAAAAAAAGTGCTCAATAATAGACCATATTGGATATTTATTTACATTCAAAATTAACTTCGAATAAGATATTATTATTTTAATTCTAAATCATTTAATAAAATATCATTTCTAATAAAATAACATTATTTTTAATTTTCAAATTATTTATATAATTTGATGTTATAAAATATAAATAAATTTATCTAATTCAAATATATTACATTAATATATTTTTATCATTATTTAACCATCAATAAATTAATTTAATAAAATAATTCATTCAATTTTCTTCAGCTTCAATAATTTTATTGTCATTTATTTTTGTAAATTGTTAACCAAATTATTATTGTGGTAGAATATCATAAAAATTTAAAGTAATTAATTCAATTTTAAAAAATTATAATAAATTAGTTTGATATAAAAACTCATTTACCTTTTAAATTTATATAAATAAATGAATTTATTTATTATTTTCCATATTCTAATACTTTATAGAATTTAAAAAGAAATAAAGGTATATTTTGGTCTTTTCCTTTAATAACTTATTATATAGGATAATATAATGGAAATGAGACATAGAAACTATTAATATTAGATAATAAGGTCTTAAGGGTCTACATATGTCCGTAAAAAGGGTTTTTGTTCATGTTTTGGGTCATTCTTACACCATTCTATGTTTAACAACTAAGTAAAAGTATTTTTTCATTAATCACTATAATTAGTTTTACGTGTTTCTGTTAATCATTAGGGTGAAAAATTATGTTTAACTAAATAAAAATTATAAGTTATTTTGATTCAAAATATTTAATTCATTTTTAAAATTCCATTCTCATATGTTGGAAAAATAATTTAAAATTTTTCTTCTATATGAGTCGAGATAATGGTTTTTTAAAGAGATAATGTTCAAAAGATGACAATGTTTTCATTTAATTTTAAATGTAATATTAATTACAATGAAATAAATTGTAATAGTAGATCTATAATTCAACTAAATATAATTTAAAACAAAATTAAAATATAATTTTACTTTATAATTGAATTAAATGGAAATTCACATTTTAATTAAAATGTATTATTTTTTCACTATTAATCAAAAATTGAAACTTTTTAAGGAAATTATCAAAAATTATCCCTAAGATAATTTTCATATTTATATTTAAAAAATTATGTTTATTTTTTCAAATTATTATTAATAATTTAAAAATGATTTTTTTGAAACAAATGCGCAATTAAAAAGTTTTAAAAGTGTTTTTCTGTAAACAAATTATGTTAATTCATAAAAATGGAATTTTTTTATATATATTGTTTCCATTACTCAATATAATTTGGAAAGACTGTATGATCCCTTGTTTTAAAATATATTATTTTTCAATTTGAATTTAATTTTTTTGTTTATTGGATGATCCAAAGGATAAATTTTCATTGGAAATGTATATAAGAGCCTTTGAACTCTTAAAAAATATATTTTTTGATAGTGTTTATGGCCTAAGTGGTTTATCATGTATTTTTTCAGTTTAGGTTGTTTCAAAAATTATAAACTCACATTATTGAGGGACATCCTTTGGTAAATGGGTGGTGCACGGTTAGTAAAAAATGTGCTCTTAAACTATGTGGAATGTTAAGTATAGGGACATACCTTGATGAAACCATGTGAACCAATAAAAGAAACCATGGTATAATCCAATAAAGATGAGTTTGTCACATGATTTTCATAATCATTGCCCAATTATGCCAAATTGTTTGAGGGATCTATATATTATTTCAGAGGTGGCACACAAGATACATGTGGTTTTGTCAAACCATGAACATTTCTCGATTTTTGTTGTGAAATAAAGGAAGTATAACAACATGGTAAGGCACACTATTTAGAAATTTTTATAGCCTAACCATGACTCACATTAAATGGGATTAAATTCCCATTTTCCCCAGCATTTTTTAGGATCTAACCTCCTATTTTCTTCCCTTACACATAGACGGTTCCCATCATGTTTGGTGCTCCATCACTCCTCTTTTAGGCTTGGTGATAACTTTATCAATCATAATCTTATTCAAGATATATATATCAATTTTGTTTCATAATAGAAATTAATAAAATCTGTTGGATTATCTCATTCATTTATCTTACCATATGGAATGATAAATCCATGTGATATCATTTCCCCTATTTTTTGGCATTTGTCTCTTTCTTAAATTTCACTCAAAACTTCTTGAATAAAATAATGATATTGGATGAGTCGAATATAATAAAAATTTGGTAGGTTTTCTATATATATTTCAATCAATTTTATGATGATTATAAAATGATTCCTTTGTATTTAACAATGGATTTTTTGAGTGTCTCTCATGAATTTATGAGAACTTAGATTTAGGTTCCCTACCTACTATGAAAATCCCATAGAAAACACATTGAAATTTTTGTAGGTTGATATAAAAATTCAGACCACCCCAGGAGAATGGCACAAACATGACCTTGGAGAATAATGTTCTTAATTATCTAAAACACTATTTAGTGTCCATGACTATTCTATTAAACAAGAATCATCTAATGAGGTTAAAAAGAATTGGTTCAATCGATATTGGGAATATCTCAATTTTAAGACCATGTTAAATTATTTAATTTCCCATTATAAATAAATGGTGGAATGTAACACTTTGATATTTTATGGGATATATTCTTTTTGATTTCATTGATGTATACTGCAGTATGATACACCAAGATTAACTTCTGTTTTCCACAACACCATATTAGATTGCAATTTAGGCAACACTATTCTTGGCTTGTGTTAAATACAATTTCAAGTTATTTTGATATAATTTATTTCATGCAAGATTGGGTATAATTTATAAAAAAATATTATAACCTATTCATTATAATGGCGTGAACGAATAGTATTAACTTCCTTTAAAAACAATTTAAATGAAAATAATTGATTATATAAAATAATAAAATAAATATTTATTAATTTTATTACAGAAATATATATGATATATCTTTAATTTAATTTTTATAAATTATCTTATTTGTTTTTGAGACATTATATAAGAATAAAATCAATTTTATGTTTAAAATGAGTATTTTCCAAAATATACAGTTTTACCACCTTTTAATGGAGACCCCATTTTAAATATATTTTATTAAACTTTTATATGATATTTTTTTGATAAAATAAAAATATAAATTTGAATACGAATATAAAAAATTTCTTTGGATGAATTTTTTGTATTTTAAGGATAGTATTTCTTTTTTAATGAATAATGAAAAATGCTGCATTTAATTTAAAAATACTTTTTCAATTGATATAATTAAATAGAATGGATATCATTTTAATGTATAATTAGATATTGTTTTTATAAATTATTCCAATTTTGGTCATTGAATGTAATTTGGCATTGAAATTAGATATAAACAGACATCAATATTTTGACAGTTTTTACTTAAACACACATTTTATCGCCTTGAAAACGGGAATAAATTTTAAATTAATTACAAAAAATTTTATGTATTTAATTTGGAAACATGGATTCAATATTTTGAATATGTGTGTCAAGATTATTTTAATAGATTACTTTTATTTTTATTAGATATTATGTATAGTAACTACAAAAAATTTTATTTACCACAATTGATGGTAAATGCTGTAAATTGGGGTAATAAACTATATGATAAAGTTAATAAAATTACACTAACACCTGATAAATAAAATTTGATGATTTATATTAAACTAATATCACCAAAGGGATTTAATTTATTCATTTAATGGAATTTTTTCGATAAAAGTGATGTAATAATAAATAAAACAATAGAAAGTGACAACATGTCACTTTCTTATCTCTTATAAGTATAATATATTTTATGTAATGATAAACAAGATAAAACTTATAAAATAAATATTATACATGATTATAATGAAATTATATAATCATCTAAATTTATTTATAATTTTTTATTTCATATAATTACCATAAATATTGACAGAACAGTGATAAAATATTTATTTTATTAAAAAGAATATCAAATAGATAATATTATAAATAGTAAGATAAATATTATTTTAAATAATTTATGTCTCCAATGATTTTTCATGATTAATATGACCACCTATATAATTATTTAATTATTTTTAGAAGTTATATCTCAAATTGGATTTTATTTAAATTCAATGAAATGAATAATTTAATAATTGACACCATTGATATTTTATTAAAAAATATTTTATTAAATTATTTTAAAATCATAACGATATTTTCAAAATGAGAAAGTGGATTTTATAAGGTCTGGTAGTTAATTAAATGTCCAATTATTGTAAATTTACCGAATATAATTAAACTTAATAACCTGTTAAAAATTAAAATGTTGATACAAAAATTTAAATTAAAAAAGAGTAATTAAGGGTAAAATGAAAATATAAGGTTTAAAATATAATAAATGCATGTATGAAAAATTATTTTATTAGATTATCTCGAAATATCCTCATATTATTCTTAAAATATGTCACTTTTTCAATTAGAATTCAAAAAACAATTTTTTTAAAAATAATATTTCAAGACTTTATAAAAGGGCCCCTCCAACCTCTTATAAAGATCCACCACATCTACCAACTTAATCACACCTCTAAACCCCCTTGTATCAACCATATCCTACTAATATAAGAACCCAAAATCCCACTAGTACTCTTAGAGGTGACACTTTTGGCACAAAACCATCTTATAGGGTGCTTTTGTGCGAATCAAAATGATATACTTGAAAAAAGAGGTAATTCTTTTATCACCACTTTCAAAATTCTTTCCTTCTTCTACTTCCTCATATTATTTTTTCTGATAATAAAGAAATAAATCTTGTATAATATACATTTTGATATATTTTTATAATTAAGGGACCCCATTATACCTCCTTTTATATAACCTATAAATTACAATATCACTGTGTATGTGTATGTACGGCTTACAGCCTCAATGTTGTGGTGTAATTTTTTATTCCAAAATACATAATATAGATAAGTATAATGTTTATTATAATGTATATTAATAATAAATATAACATGATAATTAATATACCATCCAATTCCGTACAATTTATCCATTTAGTTATTGATATCTTCACTTGTGCGTTTGTAAGGCCTACTGTCTCCACGATGCGATGTGATTCATTCTACATGATCTTCATTAAAACATGATTATATACATGAATGGAATGAATTTATATGATATATATTATACTAATAAACTTCTATAAATGATATAACTACAACCAAATAAGTGGATCATAAAACTACATAATAAAACTTTTATAAGAACATATAGAAGTCAATATCCAAATAAATAGTGACAATGAAATTTTTGTAACAAATAAATGTTTATATAATAATATATGATATAAAAATGGTTATGAAAATGAAATAAGTCAATAACATTATTTAAATAATTATACAATATTTTCCTATACATATGAAGAATATCGAACCTATGGTATGGGATAATATATCAATCTCATTATTATCTGATATTTTTTATACATAATTATTCTATTGGGTATATTTATCATCTACATACATGATCCCTAAATATATAATACTATTTGTATTATTCAATAATTTTTTAAATTCATTTTTACCCAATGTTGAATTAATATTAAATGGTATGAAATGAATATTTTTTCGTTATTCGATACGATGAATTTTTTTAACTTTTCCAATGAAAGTATAAGGAGGATTAGTTTTAACTTATATGACATAAATGGATTATTAAACTTTCATAACTACCTATTTACATGATTATTACTTTACAATATTTCAAGTGCATTTAAAATTAAATTATTTTCTTTTAAATTTCATGTCATTTTGATAAATGAAATCATTTTTGAAGAAGAAATGATATTTTCCTCAAGAATTATTTCCAATTATATTAAATATATTTTTTTCCATCCAAGCCTTAATTGGTATATGTTTATACACCAACTATTACTTTTATATTATTTTATTTATGAATGTATTATTTTTATGAAATGCATTTAATTTATATGGATCATGATGGAATAATGTTTGAGAAACCATTTTTTTATTTTTAGATGTTATGATTAATGGATTATGTTTTTGTCAGACATGAAAAAAAAAATTCTTCATGAGATGGGTGGGACCTATATATTCTTCCAATTAATTTCGAAATGATTTTTATCTCATGAGAAAAACATGATTGGAATGACATGTAAATATGATTCAATAATACAGGGATAGAATGGTATGTGAACCCTATTCAATAATGGACTTAGTCCCCTATGATGGTATTGTCTAGGAGCCCTGAATAATATGGAAATGATATTCTACACCTATGTTTTCTCCATAGGTTCATGTTTTATTCAAATTATATCTTATCATTGTGAATGTTATTTTATGTTTTATTCATTACAAACTACTAGGATTTATTTCAAAACTCATAATTTCAATATTCAGAAGTTATGTTCATGTTCTTTACATTCTTACGATCCTAAATTGTTTGCAGATCCTTACTGAGCATCTACGATCAACCTTTCTTATGTTTCCATTCCTCATGTTATAATTAAATAATTTATGTAGGAGTACTAAAGGTGGAAACTCCATATGGGAGATGTCAAAGATCACTCACAAGTTAGAAGAATGTATTCCAAGTTTGCGAAGTCACTAAACTATTATGGTCATCAATCATGAATTTGTAAAATGTATTGAATATTCATCTAAAATGATGTAATATTCATAAACGTCAATTTTGGGTCATTGTAGTTTATATCAGAGTAAAGTTATAGTCAACCCTTGGTAACTAGGATTAAAAAACATTAGTGATATCACTAGAGATATTTCTATGGTATTTCTTAAGTATATATGTAATTATAGGTTATAGTCATAGAATATTGGTTACAATCAAGAATAGACTAGCATTAAACCTAATATCTGTGAGATAGAAAATACACTCACCCATGATTATATTGATTTCATGGATTTATTTTTCCTTTAGTGCTATTCATTTTGGGTTTTAGACAATTTATGGAACCTTAAGGAATAATGTTAATGATCAATGAAAGGGGAACTGAAATGATTGTACTCCTAAAAAAATAAATATTAAGGAATATATAACCAAAAATATTATCACTATACTTACACGAGTTATAAATCATTCTATACATACAAATGAGTAGATTAGGGAACAAAATCTTGTTGAGTTCATCATGAGGAAACGCCCACCTTCATTCAGTGGGTATTTTAGTCCACTTGTTTCTGGACAATGGTTTTGTACCATTGAAATGATATTTTCGATTCCACACTATTCAGATCATGAAAATTTCATTTTTTTAGTTAATCTTTTAGATGGTGAGTTGGACTAGTGGTGAAATCTAATCAAGAAAATGAGGCAAAAATATGAAATTGATTCCATGGAATGTGAGGTGTTCTCAAAAATAGAGTGCATTAAGTAAATTCCTCATATAAATCAAATGAAAATGGAAAAGGAGTTCCTTGAGCATAAGAAAAAGGGTCAAAAAAATTTGGTACATACAAGAAAATTTTACAATACTATCAAGGCATGATTCTAGATTTATCATCAAACCTGAAAGTAAAGTTGATCAATTCTTCATTATCTTAAAACCAAGCCTTCAAAGGGAGTTTTCTATAAGAGACATTAGTTGATATAATCATATTTTGTGTTGTTCTGTAAAGTTAGAAATGGAAATTGGTGTTACATATCAATCACATGGTTTTTAAATAAATGAATGATGGAGTTCAAAGGAAAATCCCAGAACAATGGTGAAAAAAATATTATTGATTCCTTATGATCAGTATATGGAATGAAGAATAGTGGAGACTGTCTTAATGGGACTAGAAAATGTTTTATGTGTGAAAATTATGGTAATTAGGAAGTTGAGTGCTGATGTAATGAGAAAAAGGTAGATAATGATATTAATAGAGAAAGGGATACAGATAATGCTCCACCAAAATATCAATGATACAAGTTCAAGTAAATGGGGAATTATGTTATCCAATTCCCTAATCCACGGGTGATCAATGATGATCGACATAAACAAAAACTTATGTCTAAAGGCAATGGAAAATATAATTTGATCACTATTGATGATGTTGAGTATGAAAATAAAATGGTGGAATTATTGAGTATTTATGTAATGCGATTCTAGAATCATGTTATAGAACCACATTTATAGTATTATAGAATAATGAAATATCTATGTAGTGGTACACTATGATTTATTACATATAATTTAATGTATATGTTTATTGGTACTACTAACCATGAAAATTGATTTAGGTTAAAAGGATAATTCTTTTGAAAACACGTGATTTTGGTATGGATGACCACTAGTATAAAAAACCATTTAACACGTTGTTGTCTTTCACGTCAGTTCTATATAATCGACGTGAGAATATATAAAATCGATTTATCACATTGGTTATTTTATAACTGACGTAATAAAAACTAATATTAGCATTATCATGTCGGTTATTTTAAAACAGATGTGATGTATCTATTCTCAGTGCTTTCTCAAGTCAGTTATAAAATAACTTACGTGATAATGATAAATTCATAAATATATCAAATCAGTTATCAAAGAACTGATGGGATAATGCTCTATTTTCAATTTTTTTATTAAATATCCGACATTATAAATATAAAAATATTTTACCACTTTAGTTATTAAATAAATGATGTTCTAAATCTTTTAAATGATTTATCGCACCTCATATTCAATCATTCTATTTTCTTCGATTGGGCAACCTACACCACAAATCTCACAAATGGAAAACCTAGAATGGGTTCTTCGAAGTCGTTCCCTAAATCCTAATTTTCACAATATCCTTATTCATATTTATTATCAATAGATCTATTTGGTAGACTCTCAACAATCAAATAAGCCTCACACGACTTAGTTTTAGTTTTTATTTTTCGCAATGCCCTAAACTAATTTTCTAAGATATTATTTTTTCATTGTTCTTGATATCATGGTGAGCTTAATAGTGTTTGTTTATACCATGCTAAATTCTGTTCTGGTAATATAAACCTATGGAAGGGCGGGGCTATCCAGGTTTCTGTGGGGTTTCTAGGGTTTCCATAGGGGTGGGAGGGTGTCTATGAGGGTGAGAGGGCTATCCAAGGGAGTGGGGTTGTTCATGAGGGGTGGGGGTGTTGTCCATTGGGGTGGGGTTGTCCATGGTGTCCATGGGGGTGGGAGGGTTTCTAGGAGGGTAGAGAGTTTTCCAGGGGAGTGGTGGCTGTCCAGGAAGGGTGGGACCTGTCCAGGGGGTATCCAGAGTTTGGGGGGCAAGTGGGGTGGGGTGGGGGGGGGTTGAGGGGCGTGGGAGGATTGTCTAGTGGGTTGGGGTGTTTGGGGTGTCCATGGGGGGGGGGGGGGTTTCTAGGAGGGTGGGGGTTGTCCAGAGGGGCGTCCAAGGCTATGGGTGTGTCCAGTGGGGTGGGGAGGTTTCCAGCGGAGTGGGGGATGTCCAAGGGAGTGGGGGGGGGGGGGGGCTATCCAAGGGGTGTCCATGGGCTTGGGGGGGGTGTTCAGTGGCGTGGGAAAGATTCCAGGGTTTTTGGAGGTTTTTCTTATGGGGTGGGTTGTTTAGGGTGTCCATGCGAGTGGGAGGGTGTCCAGGAGGGTTGGAGGGTTGTCTAGGGGAGTGGGGGCTATCTAAGAGCGGTGGGGGGTGTCCTTGTGGTATCCAAGGGTGTGGGGTGTCTAATGGGGTGGAGGATTCCAGGGGTGTGGGAGGATTGTCTTGTGTGGTGGGTGTGGTGTTCGGTGTGACTATGGGGGGTATGAGGATGTCCAAGAGGGTGGAGGGTTGTCCGGGGGAGTGGGGGGCTGTCTAGGACATATATAGGGGTGTGGGGGTGTCTAGTGGGGTGGGGGTGGGAGTTTTAGGGGTGTGGGAGGGTTTCCTAGTGGGTTGGTGGTGTCCGAGGTGTACATGGGGGTGGGAGGGTGTTCTGGAGGGTGGGGGATGTCCATGAGGGTGGGGACTATCCAGGGGTGTCCAGTGTGGTGGGTTTTTCTGTGGGAGTGGGGGGCTGTCCAGGGACGTGGTGGTGTCCATAGTGTATATGGGGATGGGTGGGTGTCCAGAAGGGTGGGAGGGCTATCCAGGGGAGTGGGGGTTGTCCTGGAGGGGTGGGGGCGGGGGGGGGGGGGGGTGTTGTGGGGTGGGGGGTTTCCAGCGGTGTGGGAGGGCTTTCTAGTGGGGTTAGGGTGTCCAGTGTGTCCATGGGGGTGGGAGGTTGTCTAGGAGGTTGGAGGGTGGTCCAGTGGAGTGGGGGATATCCAGGAGTGGTGGGGGATGTCCAGGGGTATCCAAGGGTATGGTGGGTGTCTAGTTGGGTGGGGGTTCCAGGGGTGTGGGAGGGTTATCTAGTGGGTGGGGTTGTCCGGGGAGTCCATTGGGTTGGGAGGGTGTCCAAAAGGGTGGGGGATGTCCCGGATGGTGGGGTTGTTCAGGGGGTGTATAGAGGTGTGGGGGTGTACAGTGGGGTGGGGGAAATTTCAGCAATGTGGGGTGCTATCCAGGGGTTTTTGGGGTGTCCAGGGTGTCCCTGGGGGTGGGAGGGTGTATAGGAGGGTGAGAGGTTTGTCCAGGTAAGTGTGGGTGGTCTAGAAGGGGTGGGGGTTGTCCAGTGGGGTGGGGGTTTCCAGGGGTGTGGGAGGGCGGTCTAGTGAGGTGGGAGTGTCCTAGGGGTGGGGGTTATTGGTTGTGGAAGATATTTCTAGTGGTGTGGGGGTGTCTGAGGTGTCCATGGTAGTGGGAGGGTTTCTAGGAGGGTGGGGGATGTCCAGGAAAGTGGGGCCTATCTAGGTGGTGTCGATGGGTGTGGGGGGTCTAGTGGGGTGGGGTGGGGGTTCTAGGGGAGTGGGGTTATCATGTGGGTGAGGGGTTTCCATGGTGTCCATTGGGGTGAGACGGTGTCCAGGAGGGTGTGAGGGCTGTCCATGGGAGTGGGGGGAGTCCAGGGTGTCAATGGGGGTGGGAGGGTGTCCAGGAGGGTGGGGTGTCTTGGAGGGTATGGGTTGTCCAAGGGTGTGGGGGGGGGGGTTCCAAGGGTGTGGGTAGGATATCTAGTGGGGTGGGATAGTTTTGGTTATGTTTAGGTCTAGTTTTGTTCGGTTTTTGGCCTTTTTCAGGTTTCCAATTATAGAGAATAGTTTTGGTTGAGTGGATTTATTAAAAAAACTGTTTTTACGTCGGTTATTTCATAACCGACCAAAAAATTCTTGTTTCTGGGTTTTAACGTTGGTTATTTGAAAACAGACGTAACAAATGCATGGGAATGGGTTTTTACATTGGTTATTTCATAACAATCATCATAAATGGAATGAAAATAGGGTTTTAAGTAAGTTATTTGATAACCGACATAATAAATGGATTGAAATAGGTTTTCAGGTCAGTTATTTTACAACTTCCGTAGTATATATGTTTTCACGTCGGTTATTATTTAACTGATGTGAAAAATGATTTTAATATTGGTTTATACAATCAGTTATGAACATATCCAATGTGATAAACACTTTGGGGAACGATTTATTTTGTTAGTTATTCTAGATCAAATGTGAAAAAGTAGATACCACGTCAGTTATTTAAAAACCTTTGTGATAAATCACAACTATGTAGAATTTTCCACATCGGTTTTTGATGAACAGATGTGAAAAATGATTCCGGTTATTTTTATTATGTTGATTTTAAAATAACCTCCATAAAAACAATATTTATAATGTCTCCTATAATATCTATGTCCAAAATCCGATGTCAAAAATAAAAAAATAACCATCGTAAAAAAGGTTTTTGGTACCATTGGACCCTTAATATGAAAATGATATTGAGATAATTATATTTGTATAGAGGTATTTTGGATACGAATGAGTAAATTGGGAAATATTAGTTACCTAGGAAAATGATAAGGATTTATTGACATGGGGGTTATGCAATCTTGGATGAAGATTACATCTTTTTGTAACTAATAATAAGAAAACATGCATGTTTTCAATAAAGATATTTGTTAGTTTAGTTTGTTAACATGACTCAAGAAATAATATGATTTATATTTTTACATGTTTTGAATGTTACAACCACGAACTACCTTATGTGATATGTGAGATAAATGTTAAACCGATTTAGTTCCCCTATTTCTAAAGTTGAAGATTTTTTGAGATGGTTTTTAAGGTTACCCAATTATGGATCGTATAAGTTATTATATGGTTGACATTTTTATATAAATGTTTTTTCTCACTATAGGTGGAGTTATGCATATTTGATAATATGTGTTATCCTGTTTTGAGAGATATGTAATGACCTATCATTCTATTTATGGATCGCATGATCTGCTAACACTTGAGGAATGATAAATTTGACGTCATTTATTTGAATAAGAGATGATGTTGAAATTTTTCAAGGCATGAAAAATTTTAAGATTGAAAAGAAACCATGTAGTTATTTCTTCTCATGTTATTCAAATTTTCAGAAATGATCTTGAAACCCATTATTTAATCTTAGTACATTTTTATCTAATGAATTAGATGGTCCCTTAAATGATCACATATTTATGGGTTTTTGGTTGTTAACATTATCCAAACACTGTTCTATATCAATATCCATCATAAATATTTGGTTATAATTTTATTGTATATCCATGTTTTCACTTACCACATATTTTCTTCGATGTGGAAACCCCATGATGAGTTGCTTTGGATAAACGTTATGTTTCTATCTTTTCATTTTTAAAATGATGATTTAGTATTCCATTTAAATATGTGCATTTCTACAAAAATCATCCATGTATTAAACCATTTTTAAAACCAATTAAATTATAGGTAAACATTCATTTTATGGGGGGTAGAATGTGACACCCCTAGATTTTATGAGATCGATTCTTTTTTAGTTTCATTGACATCTTTTGTTATATGATACACCAAGATTATCTTGCACTATACGCAACACTATATTATCTAAAAGTATATGCAACACTATTGTGGGATTGTGTTACACACAATATAATGTTCTTTTGACACTATTAATTTCATTAATTACTTATTATTTGTGATAAATAATATAATAACACAGTTATTATAATTGTGGGATTCAATAATATCAATATATTTCAAAAAAAATGAAAATTTGTAAGCCTATAAAATAATAAAATCACTATTTGTTTCTTTTTTTAGTGAAATATATATGTAAAATATTCAGTTTAATGTTTATAATTCATCTTATAAATTTTCTAGACATGATATAAGAACACATTCAATTTTACCGATAAAATGACTGTTTTTCTTAAAATGCAGTTTTACATCCTTTTGATGGTGAGCCCATTTTAAATATAATATTCACTCTTTTATATGTTATTTTTGACAAAATAAACATCATATTTGGAATAATAACATAAAAAGTTACTTTGGATGTTTTTTTGTATTTATTTTATTAATATACATTTATAAATGAACAGTTAAAAAATATTGCATTTTAATTTATAACATTTCTTCCATCTAATTTATTTATACAGAAAGGTTATCATTTTAATTTGTATTAAAATTTATTTATATCATATTTTTATAATTTAATCCATTTTTGGTAATTTAAAGTATTTTCACATGGAAATTAGATATAAACGGACATCAATCTTTTGATGGGTTTTAATTAATAAAAACACATTTTCATTATTTGACAATGTGAATTAATTTCAAATTAATTACTGAAACTTCTTTGTATTGAATTTTGAAAAATTTATTCTATATTTTTAATCATTGGTTTCAAATTATGTTTACAAATTACATTTATTTCTTTGGGTATTATGAAGAGTAACTACATTATTTTTTATTTACCACTTTTAAACGTAAATCAAGTAAATTAGGGTAACAAAAAATATGATAAAGATGATAAAATTACCTTAACACATACTAAAATCCTATTGAATGATTTAAAGTCAACCAATATCTCATAACAGTTCCAATTTATTCATTTAATGTACTTTTTTACATGAAAGTTATGTATTTATAATTAAAACCAAAGAAAGTGAAAAAATGTAACGTTTTTATCTCTTATAAGTATAATAATTTTAATATAATGATAAACAGAATAAAACATTGAAGATAAATAGTCTCTAGAAATATAATGAAATTATATACATCATGTTAATTTATTTGTAATTTTCAGGTATTAAATTACTACAATATATATTGACACCACCGTGATATAATAATTGTTTTATTGAGAAATATCAACAAAATGATATTATAAATAGTAAAATATATATTATTTTATTTAATTTATTTTATACATGATGTTTATATATGAACATGAAATTTTATGATACTATTAAATTATTTGGTTAGATGTTATATCTCTATTTGGATTTTAATCAAATTCAATGAAATAAATAGTGTAAAAATTGAAACTATTGATGTTTTATTAAAATAATATTCTATTAAATTATTCAAAAATCTAAAATTTTATTAAAATTGAAAATTGGATTTTATTTTCAATAAAGGATATTTAATTTTCCAATTATTGTTAAATTACACCATATAACTAAACTTAATATCCTCTTAATAATTATAATGTTTTTACATCCATTAAAATTAAAAGAGAGTAATTAAGGGTAAACTGAGAACATAAGGTTTAAAATAAATTAAAAACATGTCTAAAATATTTTTGATGTGACTATTTTAAACTATACTAAAATTATTATCTGAATATATCACTTTTTATCTTTTATAATTCTAAAATCAATTAATTATAAAATAATATTTCAAGACTTTCCTATAGTGCCCCAACCTCCATATTATTAAATGTCCCCACATCTACCAACATACTCACACAACTCATTCCCATTGGCTCATCCATATGCTACTAAAATATGTTCCCAAAATCCCTCCCTTCATCTTAGATGTCACAATTTTTGAAAAAATACACCTTAAAGAGGCCTTTTGTGAAAAACAAAAAGAGATACATGAAAAGGAGTTAATTGTTTTATCACCTCTATCAAATTATTTTCTTCTTATAAATCATCTTCTTATATTTTTTTTATACTAAAGTAATAAATAAATTAACTTGTACATTAATAGATGTTATTATAATTATTTTACAACCATATTCCTCATTTTATCAATCCTACAAATAACAATATCACCATATGTGCATACGTATAGTTTACCAACTCCAGGCCATGGTGTAATTTGTTATTCAACACTAAATAATTTGGATGGGTATAATGATGATAAAATGATGTAAAAATTTAATATAACATTATTATTAACATATCATCCAACTAATTACCATTTAACCATTATGTTAATTATATCGTTTCTTTTTTGTATGTACGGCCTACCGTATCCTCGACGCGATGTGATTCATCCCAAATGATCTTCATTAAACCACGATTATATACATGAATGGAATGAAAAAATATGATTTATATTATACTAATATAATTCTTTAAATGATATAACTATAACCTAAGAAGTGTATCATGATGTTATCTGACAAAACATGCATAAGAACACAATGTAATTAATATTTGGGTAACGAGTCACATTGAAATGTTACTAACAAAGGGATGATAATTTAATCATATATGATATCATAATAATTATTAATGTTCTATAATAAGTAAATATAATTATTTAAGTTATTATACATGATGTTTAGAAACAGATGAACGATATCAGATATAAGGTAAGGGATAATTTTGCAATCTCATTATTAACCGAGATTGTTTATACGTAATTATTCACTAGGGTATATTTATCATCTTCATCCATGTTCCCTAAATATGTAATATTATTTCTATTATTATAAAAAAATTTAATTAAAATTTAACCATTTTGTATTTTTTACTAAATGGTTTGAAATGAATATTTTTTCATTATTTGATACGATGTATTTTAATAACATTTCTAACAAATGTACGAGGTAAAGGTTTATTTAACTTATACTCAATGAATGGATTCATAATCATTAATAATGAATTATTTCCATAATTATTCTTTCAAATATTCCAACTCTATATTAAATTAAATTAATTTATTTTAAATTGTGTGTCATTTTGAGAAAAGAAAACATTTTTAAAGACAAATAGATATTTTCCTCAATAATTAATTTCATGTATTTTATCAAAATTAATTTCCATATATGATGACTTCGTGTTTTGTTATTGTCCCTATTATTTATTTCATTTTATTTTTTATATTATGAAATTAGTTTTATGAAATCCATTTATTTTATATGGATTATGATAGAATGATGTTTACCATTGGCATTTTTTATTTTCCTTGGATTATGCTTTGATGAATGGTTTATGTTTTTTTGGACATGGAAGACTGATTTAATTATGACATCTGTGGGACCTATATCTCCCTAAAATTCATTGGGTAAATATTTATATATAATGATATAGACATGATCGGATCATAAAGTAAAACTGATTCAGTAGTATATGGATGGAACATTAAGTAAGACCAGTTTGATAATGGACTTTGTTTGATATGTGGGTCTTGGATATGAGCTATAAATATTAAAGAAATGGTTTTATATGATTGTATTTGTGAAACAAATTCTTGGTTTATTCCAATTATATGTTATCATGGTTAATGATCATTTATTATTTATTCCTTACAAACTAATATGATTTATTTCTTGACTCAAGATTTTAATATTCAAAAGTTATGTCATGTTATCTTACATTCATATGTTCATATTTTCTTTTCTTACCCTAACTAAGAAAATAATCTCAACCTTTCATATGTTTCTATTCCTTTTGGTATTACTTAAACATATAAATAGGAGTTATAATGGGGAATAATTTTATGGGGGATGTTGAATATCTTTCACAAGTTAGAATAAATTATTTCATGATTCCAAAGTAACTAAACTATTACAATCCCCAAGAATTCATTTGAAAAATCTAATGAATATTCATCTAAATAGATTTATTATTTATATATTATTTCGTGGGTTGTTATATCGAATGGGATGTATATTATCACAATTAAATTCTAATTATGACCATGGGGCTTGTGTAGCCAAACTCATTTCATTCGTGTGTTGGATAATTAACGAATGACTAGATGATATCATTAAATGGGGAATGTTATGTTTGTTCAGGGTTGGTCCATTATTAATCATTAGAATTATGATTATTAGAGGTAGTCAAATGATTCATAATGAATGGATAAATGGAATGTCTGTTTACATGTTGCATTTCACCTCTTGAAGATAATGGATTAATTAAATAAATTATAATGTTCCATGGGTTCATTCCATTACTTTTCTCTGTGATATGAAGGAAACGATCCAATTTAATTGTTGAATTAAATATGATTATAAATTGGGATTCTTGGTAACAGATTCTCATGGTAATGAAATCCCGTATATATTGAATACTGGGTCATAGTGTCCCTCGGGCATGACGTCCCTTATTCATTTGGATATTAGGGCATGGTATTCCTTATATGATTCAATACTCGGGTATGATGTCCCTTAAAAATTGTGATACTTGGTCAGGGAATCCATTAGATATTGTGATACTCTATCATGGTGTCCCTAAATATTCTTTGAGACATTCGTGACTAATCATTGATGCCTAAGTGATGCCTTAGGTTCGGGCTAGCAAAAATAATATACAAATATATATATGTGTGTGTGTAGATATATATATATATATATATATATATATGTTACCATATATATAGTGAATATATATACATACATACACAGAAACATATATATATAGTGACACCACATCAGATTTATACCATCTTGGGAAAAAGAAGATATGTACGCCCATGTTTCCTTGATAAACATAATCCCAACATGTTAACATTTATTTATTTGTTAACTAATTTATTTCAATTCATGCACACTACTGTATTATATATTTATGGACTAGATATATTTAGATACACTTGGTGTTGTCGTAATGAGAAAATCACATACCATGTTTGGACTAACATAGCACTAGGGTACCCAAAAAGACATCATGGTTGAAGGATCATGTTCTCAATTTGGATTACTTTTCGTTAATCTCATATATGTTACATTGGAGGAAAGGACTGAGTTGGAACTTATGATTCTCATAGAGTCAACCTTTGTGGATTTTTTACACTTTTATTATACATTTATTTTACTATATTATACCTCCTACGTTTGGATTACTATTTTAGATAATGTATCCATATCTAGATATGAATGAATGGTTTTGAATTTTGCTTTGGCCATTTTATCTATTACAGTTTTCTTTAGCTTATCTATCTTTTATTTATGTTGTTTATATTATTGAATGTTTCATTCATTATTAAACTGAATTACTAATCTGTTTTAGGGGGTATAATCCCCCAACTATACTGCCTTTACAACATAGATTCTACTCTGAAGCCTCAGCCGTATATAGAGGTGTGCTAGAGGGAAAGTGATAGACTAGTTCAGTGAACCATTTTAGAGTATCCTAGATTGGTAATTTACATAGGGTTCATACAATAATTACCATTTTAGGATCAGATCCTCATGTAATGATCATCTAACCATATAATCTATGATCTACGAATAATGCATTAAACGGGTGACCTATAAATGGTTTGGGTCCATAAATATAACCATTGTTCCCGTCTAAAAGAAATACATAATTTGGGACCTAATTTATATATATGGAATCCATGTCATGATAAGTGAATGATAGGACTCAATAGGAAATCATGGATTTCTTGATCATGGTAGGCCAAGCAAGATCATAGAAATAAACTATTCAGCCTAGATATAGTATTCTATGTTTAATCACTTGGACACACCCTCATTACTATGAAGGAAACGTATGGAACTATGTCCATGGAACATGTCTACAATAAAACATAGACTACGAATAAGTGGAGCCCAATGATATAATCAAAGGTGATGTGTGTCTGAGGAATTTAGGAGGAATCTGATAACTGTATCTAATGAATCGTAATTTCCAAATATCAAGTGTGTGATTCATTGGGACTACGCTGAGGAATTAACATAATAATGAAACAATTATGAAATGACATGTTGGGTAACTCTATTATAAATCAAATCAATGAATCTGTATGGTGTCCTCTGAGTGTTTAAGTTATTACCTTATGAATTCATGGAGAGATCAAGTCTAACCACACCTTTGATAGGAAAAGGTTATATAGTAGAAATATGAGCCGTCCATTTATTAATATTCAAGTCCATGTGAAAACCATTCTATTATACCATTACTATTTCAATAAATCTATTTAAATTTCATTTATAAATTATAAATCATCAAAAGTCAATTGATGCCACTAAAGATATAATTATTATTAATTATATCCCTTTCTGAATGTTTATCCAAAATCACTCAAAGGGTTTTTGGTTAATAATATGAAATATTCATAAATTCACATAACTAGAACAACCAAAGAGGTGTATCATGTCTAGTTCATTAACCTATAATGATAATGAAAATGTATATTAGTGTAGTTTGGTTATAGGTTAAGAAACTAAATTAAGGGAGATCACATTAGGGAGGAAAAGAACATGTAATACCCGTATGTGACAAAATTGTGAGAAATAAAAATGATGATACTTGAGGGATAGATATAAATCACATACTAATATGGTCTTGTAAGTGATTACATGGCTACTTTAGAAATCATACTATATTATTATGTGTTTAATACAATTACTTGTTTTATTCTTATGTTAGAATTTCATGACTTATGTTCATTATTTCTATAGTATTAATGTCTTATAAACATCCAATATAAATTATGTGACACATTTTTATGATCTTGTATATGATGGGTATTATCTTTAATTTTTTTGATCATGCACCCATTCCCTTTTTCTCATGATTATGCTAACATGTCTTTCTTTTCAACCATTACTATGCATCTGAGCTCACCGAATTTTATGTTTCATTTTCCCCAACTTATGAAGATTGGTATTATGTTGGATTATTCTAAGAAGGGATCGATTCAGGAAGATCCTTGTGAGAGATAATGTATCTCACTTATGTAATAATGTTTATATTTCCATGTTTCTAAAGGCAGTACAGTAGTACAGACTTCATTTGACTTTTGGGGTAATGATTTATGTATTCCTCCAATGTTATGTAATGTTATTGAATATAAAGACTTAATATCTAAATATGGTATATAAGGAAATGTTTAGTTAAACTATGGAAACTAGTATGGGAAAATTTTAGTGTGATCCTTAGGTATATTTCTAAGGATAGGTCTTGGGATGACTCTAAGGGAAAGTAATATGTGAGTCAACATTTAGAAAAATGTCCTAGATTTTTTGTAAATGTTAGAGTGAGTGTTTTCCTAGAAATAAATCAATGTATGAATAAAAAAAGTGGATCTGGATCTAGATAGATATACATAGGGGTAACAACTCCGACAAGATGTTTGATGTCTAACTTGCGGTAATCTGGTACACGACAATGGGCCTTGTTCCACACCTGGTTTGACCCTCCTAGTGGAATTTCATTGTGAATTCAAAAAAACTTCACGGAAAATCATGAAGGAGTTAAATATAATTTTTCAATTAATAACCAAGGATAAACCTATGGTTTCAGAGATTATGAAAGGTTTAATTATATAGACATCCTATAATCAATTCTTTTCATGTCTATGTTTTTTTCGATTGAAAGTATTTCTCACACTTTGCTTATGGTTTTTGTCAATTCTAAGGACTGTAATGAAATGGATTTGTGTTAAATGTGATGGATGATTTTCTATTGGTAATTCATGCAGGATGATCCCTAGAGTGAAACATGTTGAGATCATTCCTAATCAACTTTCCATAGAACATGATTGACAACATATACTATAACCAACTCCTAGATTATCCAAGGAAGATTAATATGGGGTTCACTTATTTTTCGGGTAATGGGGAAAATTGAGGAAAGAGCATTAGATTCAAGTTGTGTTAATAATTTTTAAAGAATCGTGTTTGGGAATAACATATTGGAAAACAAATATGTTTTACTACGGAAAATAATTGCACAATATAGGAGGTTGAAAGGGAAAATGAAAATATCTTTTAATTAAATGGGGGAGAATGTTTCCCTCCCTAAGACATCATCAAAGGATAAGTGTTTTTAGTGTGTATATAATGGTCATTATGCAACTCAAGGTCCCAATATGAAATCTCTTTAAGGAAACTAGAACATTGCTGTGAGTAATGGTTACATTATTGGTGATGAAGAGACTACAGATGAAATGTGAATGGGAGAAAGGAATTGTGTAATAGGATGAGGTAGCCTGGTTAATTGAATAAGGATAATGTTTAATAATCAATTTTTTATGTGTTTAGAATAAATAATTATGCTATATTAATGATAAAATATACACGGATTGTTCAACTAATGTTTTATTCTCAGTATTTACAAGTTTGTGTTGAATTTTCCCAATGGACAAGGGATGCGATTTAATGGAAAGGTGATGGAAAACACATGATTAAGGATATGATAAACCTTAATATGATCATTATGTAACACCACGACCCCCAAACCCCTGAGTCGGTGCATTATTTTAATTCATTGGCATAATTACAAGGAATCAAATCCTGAAGGGCTAGTCATTTTAGCAGTCAGAAAAAATATATTACATACATGAAATTTACCTAAAAATTCAAATAATAAAAGTCAACATAGATAATTCATTGAGAATTATATTATTATATTAGTTTTACCCTTCATATGAGTTTAAAAAAACCTCTAGGCATCGGAGGTAAATAAACCATAAGACCTGGGTGAGCTCAAATTCTCAGTAAGGATAAATAATATAGTAGGGGAATCATAAACAAGAATACATTTTTATTCCATGGTTTATAACTAAAACAAAATCCTTTTGAGAATAATCTTCATCATAATATAGAAAGAATATGTCAAATGATTTCATTTAAACATTCACTTGGAAGTTATACTAGTTGTATAATAATATATCATATCAATAACTAGTATCATAATGAGGGAATACGTAATGCCAGACATCTAAATCATATCATTAAGGTCTCATTCCAAGACCGTTCAAAAATGAGTAGAAACCCAAACCTATATGTCTGATGAGAGCTACAGATGCATCATGGGGATTTCTTTAAACATTCCCCAACTCTTTGGGATTTCATTAAGTGGTCCCTAGACCATCACAGACTACTACCAATGCATTCCTCTTATGAGAGGGGAAAAAATTTTCAAACTAAATATTCATATTTAAACTAGCATAAAAAATGTTAATACGTTAACCATAAACCATGAATAGATTCAAAATAGGACTTCTATTGTCAAACATATCATAAAAACTTTAATATTATTCGGTATCTTGTATCACAATTAATCATCCTCAACTAAGCCTAAAATACAATAAATAATTTTGACATCGTTTAAAATAATCTAATAAAACCATTATATTTTTTAAGAGAAATATCTTATTATTAAATAGAAATATTTTAAAAGTCTTTCTGTTAGAAAAAAATATTTCTTTTAAAAATAAACATTAAATAATGCAAAGGAATATTCAAAACCATAAGGTGTGAGGATGGTATAAACAGCCACTCATACCATATTTCTTAAAAATAATTCATTTTTTTATTTATTAAAATGGGACATAAAGTGTTACACCCCAGCCCCATACTACCATGTTGTGGATGTGTTTTTAATAAAACATGGTGTGTAATTATATTTTTTATAAAAATAAATTCTGATAAATTACAACTCATGTTCCACTATAGAGGATATTTTCAGTTTAGGTTATGGAAAACCAGATAGAAATATTACAATCCATTAAAATAGAACAGAAAGAACTCCACAAAGAAGCCACCTATCAGTGTAACTCAAATCTGCTAAACCTATAATAAAATATTGAAAATTTAGGGTGAGCCTATAATTGCACATTATGGGGGTTTTAAAATGTTATTTTTCAAATAAAACATTTTAAAAACATTCTCATTAAAAATATTCATAAACCAATTTATTAAAGAAAACTGAAATACACGAACTATAACATGACAATTTTTAAAGAGTGTCTAGTGAAGATTTTAGGAACATTAATAGGGCTAAAAAAACATGTTCCAATAATTAGAGTGCTTATACAAAATTCGTTATGTGAAACATGTTGATAAAGAATTATTTAAACAATGCTAAGTGAATCATGAAAGGGTGAAGGTGCAGAATTTACATGTAAAATGTGCATGATCATAGTTTCTCATAATCAAAGTCACAATTAATTTATCACATAATAATGCACATAACAAAAAAATTGGTAGAATATCATCACATATATTAATGTTTAAAAGATGAGTGCTGAATAAACATCATTCCATGTGTATTTACATCATTTGATACTCATAAGTACATGAACTAATCCAAGCATATTCACTACATGAATACACAATTGGTAATTTAAATATTATAAACATAATGGATGAATTTATAATACTAGACAATTTCTACACCTCATTCCATAACCTGATTTTTCTCATGAGGAATATCGATGCATCATGGGAATTTAATTAACTATTCTCCAACCCATATGGATTTCATTAACCGGTCTCAAACTCGTATGGGTTTCATTAATTATTCCCCAACCCATTATATACTGATTCCAATACATTCCTCATATGTCCAAATAAGTTTGTATAATCATGGTTTCCCATACCACATTGAATATTTAATTTCTGTTATTCAATGTCTTCCATACTACATTAAATAATTAATTGTATAAATGAGTGATAAAAAATAATAGTGTTCCATTTGAAAAATATAAATTTTTGGAAAAACATTTATCCATGATCATTAAAATCAATTTATAGGGGTACATTTTTGGGAATTCATGATTGACATTACATGCTAAAATAATGGAAAATAAAAAGAACATAAATAATCAAAAGCATGCATATTAACAATTCATCATGGATTGAATACATAATCAGTTTAAACATAATCAAAATATTTCATGTGTGGTATTGAACACATGATTTTCTAAACACCCATTACATTCATGTTTATGTATAAACATAACAAAAGGATACTTCCTTTTATTTAACCAAAACTAATAAATTGAATGGCATGAAAATATACCAGATAACATACAAACATAACCAATACCAATTAAACTTATGAAAATATTTCTATAATCTATATATACATAAAGTGATTCTGAAGGTTCTGTATTGCTAAAACAATATTCAAATTGATTCCTAAAAACATTTCGCACTTCAAAAAACATATTATAACCTTTTATCAATCCATTGTGAACCCATATTATTAACCCATATTAATATCATTATCAAATCATATATATATATAGGTGCTTAAGGGATCTTCTTGAATGTTTATGAATGCAATACATAATATATGTTTAATAAAAATATAATTTAAATCAGAGTTCAATATTTGAAAATCATAATGTATAATTGAGGGTTTGTTTCAATAATAAGTACTTATATATATATATATAGATATTTTTTTATACTGTAATAAACATAAAACATCACTAAACCTTGTATGGTTCACATTTATTATGATTTCCATTAGAATAGAAGTTATTCATCCTTTAATAAAAAAAACTGATATGGTTTTATTTTGAACACATATATACAAATGTGTATATATGTATTGAAACCCATTTAAGATATAATAAAAAAACCCTAATATAATTTTCATAACAAAAACATCTTTTAAAAACAATATTTTTTTTATATGTTCATCCATGAAAAATAATTTGTATTGATGTACATCTATATATATATATATCCATATATATATATATACAAATCATTATATATTAAGGCAAGGAAACACCTTGGGTCCTCACTTGGTTTGCAGAATGAGTCGTGTGGAGGATGATGGAGGCGCTGGGAGAAGAAGAAACACATAGGGTGTGAGTGAAACAATGGGTACATATATAAACTATATATAACATATATTTTAATTCAATTAGATTGGGAACTATGTAACCATGGTTTAAAATAAGACCATGTGCATCGATCTTGTGGAAATGAGACAGAGAAGGGTCCACCAGGTGTCACTATAGTGGAAAAAATGAAGAGATTGGTGTAGTCGAAACCTACATATGTGGCATGAGGTGGGAGGAAGATGAAGGTGATGGATGACATGCCAAGAATAAATTGACGGTTGGTATTTAACTGTTTATTGATCCAACAATTGTAGAGAGACCATAGGTTTTTAAAAGGATGAACCGTTCAAATCAAGACACAGCTCATATCGGATTTCTGCGAGAAACATGGGATTTTGACAAGGATTAGACGACTGAGATTAGATCATTGAGAGGATCATACATATGAATAAAATTCATGGGATACCATGGATTTGGAGGTTCAAAGGATGAACCGATCGGATGGTCTAGATCTCACATGGAAAGATCAAATGGCAGAGACATGATCTCTGCTAATAAATTACATCCCACATCAAAACGGGTGGGATTTTGTGATAGCTTTATAATCAATTGAGCACCCATCTTATTATTAAAAGTATACCTCCCCCCTGCCCGGTACTATCATGTACTGGGTCTTTGCAGGCGCGCTTCTGCGCCCACCCCTACCACTCTACCTCCCTGCGTGGTGGCGCACTCTGTTAAACCCTTTAACATGCTCGTACTCACTTAGGGCATTAATATGCACGCTTTCACATACGACCTAGCATGAACCATACTTTCTCATACCTGGGGTCATTGGCCTAGTGAATTTTAGTGATATTCCCTCTGAGACCTTGAGTGTCTTTTCCTTCTAGGTGTCCCTCGGTTGGTTGGGGTACTCAGTAATATTTTTATAATAGTAAAATACATTTTTTATTAAACCTAAGAATATGTTTATATATATATATTACATAAAAATTTAGATAATATAAGTTATCTATTATGGTAAAAAATTCCAAAAACCAATACTTTTATTTGCTTCTAAAACTTTCAGTTAAAAAACATCAACATTAAAAATCTAAAATTAATGTTTAATGTGTCATAAAATAAATCTTATTTTAGTTTTATATTCAAAATCCAAAAATATATGTTTAATTGAAATATTTTTTTTACTCTTCTAAGTATAAAAAAATATAAAGGTTACTTTTTTATGATGATTTAAATACTTAAATACCTAATTCACTATTTATTGATAAAATATTAAAAACAGCCATATTCATCAATTTCATTCTCCCAAAGTACGATTTCAACTCAAAAACATATCTCATTTTAAAAAAAACCATGGAGTAAAAAGTGTGTAATTATCATGGTATTTTCTTTAAAACACATGGATTATGATTTCAAATCCATTTTAATCATTAATACATAATATAATGAAAATTTAATTACAAACATGTTTACAATACATCACATTAATTCATACATAAAACACTTGGAAATCTCAATATAATTAAATACTAAAAATAGAATAACCAGAATACCCAATGACTATAAGGTCTTATAGACGTTATAGATTTAATGGTCTCCTAAAATATGAAATTTTTGAATTAGATTTAAGGCCATATAAAAATATGATTAGGGTGTTCCCAAATCAACACAATTTTGTGAAGATGGTGCTCATCATTCCTCTGATGCTTAGCACAGTTGTTGTTTTTCTGTTTATAATGTTCTTCATAGTGAGGATCTAAAGGAAATCCACTATTTTCATGGTCTTTCTTTATTTGGTTGTATCCTAGTGATTTTTATAGGCCTCTTAGTTTGTATCATAGGGTAGTAAGACTCTTTTGGATTTCTTGAAATGTAAAAGTTTTCGGCGTTTAATTGAATAAAATATATCTTGTGTTTATTTTTCAGGTGTTGTTTTAATATTACAAAAATTAAAAGAAGTAATTCTCAAAATATTATTATTATGCATGAAATAGGATTCTGGGATCACATTATTCCCCCCCTTCAAAGATTTGTGCCATCTCAATTCTAAAACATTCATAAACATCCACTAGAAAAAAAACTCATACATTACTCCCGACATCCCACACCATGACAACCATCGAGGATATGTCCATGAAGACCACATGTGGATTCCGAGGGTAGTATTCAGCTCCTCTACATCCTTGGTCTAGATTCACTATGATTAGTTAGGTTCAAACATGTTCATAAAACACTCGGCCTCCCAAAGAGAGGCATGGGAGGTGTGGAAATCAGAGATTTCACAGTGGATTCATTTCTTATACATCCATTGAACTATATTATGCTTGTGAAAATTTATTTGATAGAATTCCACTTCCATACTAAAACAAAGAACATAGAACATGTAGGCCACTTGATGGTCACCCTCCATTGCATCTTCTCGAAATTTTCCTATGGCTAGGTAGTTATTGGCCAAAGTGAAACATAGAAAGGGATCTTCGTTGTACTTTTATATTTAACTAAATTCTTAAAAATTGTTTATTTGAAATAATGTAACATAGATAATTGTCTCCTTGAAAGGGATGGATAATATTTATGGAGTTCGACACCCAATGGAGTTGTTTGAAAGACAGAAGTAAGTTTTCATCAGGCTAGTATTCATCTAAACATGTCTTGACAATTATAATATCAAGTAGTTTGGTATGAAGTGAAAATAATTTTGTTGGCGAACCCACATCTTCCAGATGATAATTTTATGGGTAATGTTTTACTCAATAAGGAATAACCATATTAAAACAAAAATGTTTTTTTGTAAAAGAATATTAGAATACCAAAACAAAAAATATCAAATTATCCATTTAAAAAAGTTTCAGAAATATCATGGTGTTTTTATAACTATTACCACCCAATAACAACTCATTGGTATGGATTTCTGACATCCACTATGATGTATCTTCACATGTACCACCAGTGATGGTGATTTCTCATGTTTCCAATCAAACAGATCCTTCAATCGGTTCCAAACTCTTCAATCTCTTTGGACTAGATGCAGCATGGGAAACTAGGATCAACCATATGTGGACATATAAAGTTCAATGTTATAAAATAATGAATTGCATGATTTTGGGATAAATTATTATGAACATGATGTCGATAATTTAAATGGGTATATTCGTCCTCAAGAATTTCAATGTCCATAAATTGTCCTGAAATATAGTATGTCAATATTTGACAAAGGTACGATGCTCATAGGCTACCCTCTTGTGTATCCTCTTTGAAGTCTTCTAGGATATAAAAAATTATCATCTGGGGTAAATCACAAAAACAGACCCTCAATGTATTTTAACTTATGTGCACAGAACTGAAATTGAGCATGAATCATAAAAAATAGTAGAAGCATGATCCTTAGGAAAGTTGAAGTACACCAAGATAATTGGATAAATGGTAGATGTGGTTTAATGATAAAAAATGTTTTCAAAAAGTATCATTTCCTTCTGAACATGATTTGGAAACTATAGTCTCTAGTATTTCTGTTAGAATGGATAGAAGCCTTGATTTGTCTTCCATCTAAAAATTTAAAGTATAATTCTACTTAGTAAGACATAATCAAGTTTTAATGTTGTTCTAATTTTTCAGGGATGTCTAAACTGGTCATGTGATACCAATTGTCACCCCTCATCCCCAAAATACCCAAAGACGATGCGTTTTTAATAAAACACAGTGTTTTATTATTATTTTTTATAAAAAAAATTGATAAATTGCACATCATGTTCCAATATAGAAGATATTTTCGGTTTATGTTCACCAAAAATAGATTCAAATATAACAAACCTTCAAAACATAATAGAACGAACTCCACAACGAAACCACCTATTAGTGTCACTCAAATCTACTAAACATATTAAAAAATATTGAAATGTAGGGTGAGAATTTGAATTCCTAGTAAGGGGGGATTTAAAATGTTATTTTTCAAATAAAACCTTTAAAAAAATCCCCATTAAAAATATTCATAGAATATTTTCTTTAAAGAAACTGCAATACATGATGTATTACTAAAAACAATTTTCCAAGGGTTTTGAGTGAACATTAGAAGGAATATTAACAGGGCTAAATAAACACATGTTACAATCATGAGCATGCTTATACAAAATGGATTGTGAGCAACATATTATTATACAGTTATTTAAACAATGATAAGTGAATCATGTAAGGGTGTAGGTACATAATTTACATGGAAAATGTACATAATCAGAGTTTTGCTTAAACAATTTCACAATTAATTAAACACATAAAAATTCACACCATAAAATAATTTGTAAACTAGCATTATTGTATTAATGTTTCAAAGATGTTTTCTTAATAACTATAATTCCATGTGCATTTACATCATCTGATACATGTAAGTACATGGTATTAACAAAGAGTATTCTTCAGTGAATACGCACTTGGTAAATTAAATACTATAAACATAATGAAGAAATGTACACTGCTGGACTTTGTCAAGGCCTCAAGCCATGACCTAATTTTTCTCATGAGAACTACCGATGCATCGTGGGGCATTCATTAACCGGTCCCCAACCTGTAGGGCTTTAATTAATTGATCCCCAACCCGTAGGGTTTGGATTAACGGTCCCCAACCTGTTATATACTAAATCCATTACATTTCACATATTTCCATTTAAGTTAATATATTCAAAGTGTCACATACCACCTTAAATATTTAATTTCTCTTATTAAAAGTTTCCTATATGGATTTGAAAAATTAAATTTATAAATGAGTGATAAATAAATTATATTTTGTATGACATGAAAAATGATTCATTTAAGAAAACCCCTTCTCCATGATAGTTTACAATCAATGTATAAGAGTTCATATTTTTGAATTCATGACAGACATTACGTGCTCAAATCATTGAAATGATAATGAACTTAAATAATAAAAATAATTCATATTGACAATTCATCACAAATTGAATACATGATCAATTTAAACGTAAAAAAAATATTTTATGTGAGGTATTGAACTCATTATTGTATAAACACCCATTACTTTCATGTTTATGTATAAAAAAATACAAGGTTACATACAACTATTACACAGAAATTAATAAATTGAAATAAATAAAATCAACCACACACCTAACTAACGTAACCAATTCCATAAAAACTTATGAAAATAAGTGTGGAATCTGTATATTAAAAAGTTATTATAAAGGGTTTGTATTATAAAAACATGTTCCAAATTGATTCCTGAAAACATTTCACACCTCAAAACACTTATTATAAATTTTTAGTAATCCTTTTTGAACCCGTATTGTGATCTCATATTAATATCATGATAAATGCATATACATATATATATATATATGTGTGTGTGTGTACTTAAGGGTTATTCATCAATGTTTAACACCCAATACATAATTTATTTATAATAAAAATATTATTTAATTCAAAGTACAATATATAAAAAAGATAATATAAAATAGAGGGTCTTATTCACTAATATGTTCCAATATATAAATATATATATATAATAATACATACACATTTATAATTTTATCAACATAAAACAACACTAATCCTAGCATGGTTCACATTCTTTATGAATTACTTTAGAGTATAAGTTCTTCTCCCATTTATAAAAGAAACTGATCTTGTCTTATTAAATACATATATCTATGTTTGTGTGTGTATTCAAACAAATTTTAGGTACAAAAATAAAACCCTATCATGATTTGTATGATAAGAACATATTTTAAAAACTAGAATTTGTTTTTATAAGTTCATTCAAGAAAAATAAATTGGATCTAAAGGAATATATATATATATATATATATATCCATGTGTATGTATATACAACCCTTAAAAAATCAAAGCAAGGCAACATCTAGGACCTTCACTTGGTTTGAAAAAGAAGAAGGGGTCGAGAAAAGGATGATGGAGGCACTGGGAGGAGAAGAAACCTGTAGGTTTTGTTTGAAAAAATGGTTATATATATAAATGATATATTACTTATATATTAAGACAAATTGAAAAAGAAGTTATGGCACCTTGGTTTAAAATAGGACCAAGTACATCGGGGTTATGGAAAATGAAATATAGAATGGGAAACCAGGTTTCACGGGAGAGGAATAAAATTAAGAAAGTGGTGTAGTTAGAAGCTACTAGTGTGGTGCGAGGAAGGATGATGAAGAAGGAGAAAGAGGAGATGCTAAGAATAAATAGATAGTAGTGATTTAACCATTACTTGATCCAATGACTGTTGAGAGACCGTGAGTTTTTAAAAGGATGAACTGTTGATATCAAGACGTGGCTCAGATTGGATGGTTGAGAGCGACACGTGTTTTTAAAAATGTTCAAATGGAAGAGATAAGATCATGGAGAGGATCATATAGCTGAAGAAAAATGCAGGTGGGAACCGCAGTGGTGGTGTTTCAAAGTCCAAACCGGTCGGATGGTCTATATCTCATGTGGGGAGATAGCATGGATGAGACATGATCTCTATTAAAAAATTCTATACCAAATAAAAATAAGGGGGATTTTGGGATGGATTTAAAAGACTAAACTCCCTAAATAGGATCAAAAATCCTCCTCCCCCTTCCTGGTACTACCTCATACCAAGTCTTTACGGGCGCGCTTCTGCTCCCACCCATGCCCCTATGCCGCCCTATACGGGGGCATGCACTTGTAAAACCTTACACATGCCTATTCACACTTAAGCCATTAATATTAATGCTTTCTTGGGAGACCATGAACATACCTTGTGTGCTCATCCCTAGGTCATTGGCCTAAGGGATCTCAGTGAGATTCTAACAAAGGCCAAGAGTGGCTTTGCCTTCTAGGTCACCCTCGGTTGGGTGGGGTACTCACTCAACCATTTAGTGAATTAAAATACATTTTTTATTAAACATAAGAGTATTTATATATATATATATTGGTGCCTTAAAAAATTGAATATAATTTCTATATTATGGTTAAACAAATTCCTAAAAACAAATATTTTGTATCAGCTTCTAAACATTTGAGTTTCAAAAAACCATCACAGATCAAAATCGAAAATCAATGTTTAATATGTCATAAAATATATCTCATACTATTTTTATATTTAAAATACAAAACCTATTTTTAATTAAAATCTTGATTTTATTCACCCAAGGATGAAATCATCTAAAGGTAATTTTTTAATAAAATTTGAAACACTTAAATACCTATTTCACTATGAATAGATAAAATTCTAAAAACAACCATAGTAATCAATTTCATTTTCCCAAATAATGATTTCAACTCAAAAACAAATTTATTTGTACCAAAAACCAAGGTGTAACAACTGTGTATATTTCATTTTATTATCTATAAAACACAATGGTTATGATTTAAAATCCATTTTAAACATTAATAAATATTTTAAAGCAGAGTTAATTAGAAACATGTTTACAAGACACTACTTTAATACATAATTTAAAAACATGGAAATCTAAATATAGATAAATTCATAAAATAAAATTACCAAAATACCCAAGAGATATAAGGACTTATAGCTGTTATAGATTAAACGATCAATTAAAATAAGAAATGGTCAAATTAGCTTTAAGGCCTTATAAAATAAGGATTAGGGTGTTCATAAATCATGACAACTTGGGGAAGATGGTTCTCATCATTCCTTTGATGCATAGCACTTTTGTTTTCTCTTTGGACGTAATGATCTTCATAGTGACACATCCAAATGAAATAAAAAATTTTATTGTACTTTTTGTTGTATTTGGTGGTCTCCTTGTGATATTTATAGGTCTCTTAGTAGGTATCATAGGGTAGTAGGACTCTTTCAATGTTTAATTGAATAAAATATGTCATGTGTTTATTTTGCATGTTTTGTTTGCATAGTAGATAAATTAAATGAAGTAATACATATGATATTATTATTACACTTGAAGTAGATTTTGGGTATCACATAATGTACATATTATAGAAAAAGATGGAATGATTCATTTGAGATAGTTTTATAAAAAGTAAAACATGGGTAAAAATGACTTTAAAATATTTATGATAATTTTTTTAAATAAATTTTTATGAAACATGGACATGGATGATAAATGTGTCCCAATTGATAGATATGTATAAACAACCATAGATAATAATGATATTGCAAATTTAATCCCTACTAAGTACTTTCCATTAGTTGAGAGTGCATTAACCTCATGTAATCTGGTTAAAACATGTTATTAAAGTATATGAAGACCATTCCACGTTTATGATATCATATATGAACCTCTTATTTCTTTATCTTAATAATATTTCACTATTATTATTGTTTTTTGTGTTAAGTTCATATTTTTTCTATGCATTTTTTGACACATAGGTCATGTTTCTTATAGAATGGATATATTTTATTCATATCCAGAGTGATATTATTTTCATAAATATTATACTTAATCAATATATTATTTTTATATTCACTCTATAAATGTTAATGTGGATAATATATCACATCACATAGTAGAGATGATAATCCGTACATATGCATGAGCGGTGATATCATCCCTTAATGGTTACGTAGTATAAAATAGGATAGTATATTAATTATAAATAATTATTATCATGTAATATTTATTATTTATAACCATTATACTCATCATTATACCAATCCATATAAGATTGTTTTGAATAAAAAACTACACCAATATATTGAGACGATATTCCGTACACACGAGCGCATTGTGATATTATTTTTTGTAAGATGAATAAAAGGAGGAATATTGTAGGACCATAATAATAATAACTTATCCAAAAATATATGTCACTAGATTTATTATTCTAGTATATAAACAACATATTAATAGTATGTATAAGAAGAAAATAAATTTATTTTAATTGGTAAAACATTTACCACTTCATTGAATGTCTCCTTCTGATTTTCACAAAAAAGAATCATTAGGTTGGATTTATGCCAAAATTTTGGCCTCTAGGATGAAGTGAGGGAATTTTTTAGGATAATGGGGTTTTTCTAGAAATAAATGGTTCAAGGTTTTTGAGGAAGTGAGGGAGGTTGTTCCTTTTTTAATGGAGGGGAGGGGAACTATTAGAAATTTTTAAAATATTAAAGTATAATAAGATTATTCTATATCCAAATAAATAAAAATTTCATATAAATGAATATTCGTGTAAATTTTATATCATATACAATCCCTTTATTAATTAACTTTTTTATTTTTAAATAATTTAAAAATATATTAATTTAATAAGATATCAATATTACAAAATTTAATAATATTTATTTAATTAAAATACATTACAAAAAATCTAGAATTTGAATATAATTTGTTAAAATATCTATAATATATCATAGAGATATGGGAAATTATTTATACACATTATCTAATTCAAAATATATCAAAATTTATATTATTAAATTAAGTTATTCTATTTTTATGTTAATTAAATAAATTTTTATTTTTAATCAAAAAGTCTTTTAAGGTAATTATATAACTTCAAAAAACTCAAAATAAATTTATTTAAAGAAAATTATTTAATTAATATAAAAATTGGCTTATATTAATTCATATCTTCATTTTGGCCATATGTGGACTCTCTAAACATATTAAAATACATGATAGTGATATTTTGTAACTATCCTTGATTTGAATAATATATAATTAATTTTCAATGAAAAGTGTCAGTCAAATAACTACAAAAAATATTAATTTGATATGGATATAATTTTTTTATCCAATATTTTTTATATATGTTCTGGTTTTATTTTAAACCTTGTAATTTTTATTTACCCTTAATTAATCTATATAATTTTATTTGTGGTAATAATATTTCAAATATTAAAAGGTTATAAATACTTACTTGAATGGAGAAAACATTCCATATATGGAAATTAAATAACATTTTAGACTATATAATAATCATTTTTTAATTATTTTTATGATTTTTAAATAATTTAATAATGTGTTCTATTTATAAAATTTCCATAGTGTCAATTTTCAGAATATTCACAACATTTACTTTAATTAAAATCCAAAAAGAAATATAAATTAGAACCAAATAATTTAATATATTCTTACAATATCATAGTAACCTATAAAATTCATGGTTCACCTTAATTAATACAAATTAAATTTCATTTAAAATTTTTCAAACAATTTATTTGATATTTCAATTAATAAAATATTTTCTGCATCATTATTTTCTCATTATTAATGGTGATTACATAATCTCTAAAAATGATAAATAATTTTCTATGATCTATTGAATTATTTTATCTTTCTATTTAATATTTAAAATATATTTTATCTCATGTTTATCCCTATAATAAAATTAATATACTTTTATAATATGTGAGTGTGACATTTTGTCACGTTCACTAATTTTAGTACTGTCCATGTCATATTCATGGACAATCATAAATTTGATGATTCCATATAAAATAATAGGTGTTAATGGTTTACTTTCTATATCCTATTATATTTTTAATGGTTTTAGAGTTATATTATAATATTATTTTTACCTTTAATTACCATATTTACCCTTAACCATGGTAAAAAAAATTACTAAAAGAAAAATTCATAATGTAAAGAAATAAAATAAACAAATTTAAATATTCAGACCCACTGATTCAAAATATGGAATCCATTTTTAAAATTTTAAAACAGATTATTTTTTGTAATTAAATTAGAATTAGTCCAATTGATGGAACGAGAAAAAAGTATTATAAAAAAGTAAAAACCATCAAAATATTGACTTGTGTTTATATCCAATTATAGTGTGAAAAAAATGTCAATGAACAAAATTATATTAATTAATAAAAATATAATCTAATTATAAATTAAAACTATTCAAATTTATAATTTAACATTATAAAATATTTTGATGAAAAAGTTGTTTTTGATTAAAATATAGAATTTTTCATTGTTTATCAAAACATTAAACTTTCCAGAAAAATAAAAAAAATTAACTAAATTAATTTTTGACATTAATCATTAAAATAATATGATTATTTTTTCAAATTAAATATATAAAAGTTTCAAATATTATATTTCAAATGGTTTCTCCATTAAAATATTGTAAAACTATATTTTTTAAAAAATACTACTTCTATTAGAAAAAATGGATTTTTTCATATATCATTTCTAGAAAATAGATATGATTGATGTTAACAAAATTATAATACATAAAATTCAAAATGTGGTTAATACTATCCGTAAGTGATAATTTAATGTCTAGGCTATATATTATGTTAAAAAATACTATTTTATTAATATATTGTTATTCGGTAAAATTGGGTCTTGCGTGTAACGCAGGGAAACTCATTATTCTGTATATCATAATTATTACATGGTGTTTCATAAGAATAAAGAATGAAAAATAAATTCATTTATTTAGTAATGAAAATATTGTAAATTCTCAGGTGTTTTCATTCTCCCCGCCTTCTTCAAATTGCATCCTGACAATTTTAAATTTCACGTAGAAAATAAAATGGTGATTCTAAAAAATACCATTGTGGAAAATCAACATTGATAATTGGGTTAAAAAAATATACTCTTGATAATATAGAAAGGTAAATTTGATGGTTGCAACTAAATCAAGCTTTTTAATAGAATAACATTAATGGACAGTATAGAGAGGTACTTGGTTGGATGATGTTAATATTTATAGGGAGTGACTGAGGTCATCAATCACAAACAAGTGAACTATAAATGTTAAATTAAGGGCCTCATATCCCTAAATCTATTATTCTTTATAATACAATAAGTTCAATAAAAATTATGGTAATATGATAACTCATTTTTTAAATAGTATTTCTTATATTTGGTGGATTATTTTATTATCCATAGGAGAAATTAAAAAAATTAATTGATTCCATTAATGTTATCCTTTGGTTGTGAATCAACCTATTTTCACATCGTTTCTTCACTTAAAAATGGATATTCATGATGATTCTTTATAAATGAAGCACTTTTAATGAATCTTATAGTCTATGATTATTTCACTCATCCTTAAAATGTTTAGTAAATCCAAAAAGGATAGCATAGAATATCCAATAAAATATACCTAAACCTCAGAATATAATATCCAATGTTCAGCTTACCCCATTTCATCCTTAAGACTCAACAAGAGTACTTCCCTCTAATTTCACAATCCAGAACGATCTATACATTTCTAAAATACATTATATTCTTCAAATAATTAAATATAGCTCTTATTGTTAGATACATTTATCACCTTAAAATATATTATGAAATCATTAATACTTCCAAATCCATAAAAAGTATTATTGGAGTATAATACTTACATAACTCATGAATCTTATAACTAGCGCACTAATAATGAAATAATTCTTGAATAAAAATAAAAAATAAGCATAATTATTCCACATCACTCTTAAACCCTTAAATACGCTTCATCATCATATTCCTTAATACCTAATTTATTTCATTTCACTTTTGTAATATTTTTATAATCATTAGTATAACCTTGTTGATTCTAACAATTGACCAAAACATAAAGCATATTGTTAGTAATAAAAATCATAGCGATATTATCATAATTAATCATTTATAGGATCTCTAAATGATACCATCTTATTCTCAATCCATAAGTCCATAAGATTAACCTATGTTTTCTATTAAAAAAATTTAAAGGATGATACCCTATACATAGACTTATCCTCAATGTCATTCACAGGGTAATGTTTTCTAATATATGTGTTCTAAATCTAATTTCCATGGTTGTTACTAAACATATTTTGATACAAAATATAATTCCCCAACCTAAGAATCCTGTATCCAGTTAATTAATTTAGTACATTTTCATGATTACAAGGAATAACATCCTGAATGCTGATTAGTTTAGATGTCTTGGAAAGTAGATTAAATACCTTAACATTACATTACAATTCTAAATATAAAATTAATCATAGGTAATTCATTGAGAAAAATATTATTCTCCTAGATTATCTTATCCTTTGACTCACAAAACACAAATTGGAATCCTAAGAAAATAAAACATATGAAATGGGTGAGATTAGATACTCAGTAAGAATAATTAACATAGCTAAACTTATCATAAATGTATAAACATTTACGTAATGGTAAAAAACTGAACCACATCCCTTTTGAACATTATATTAAGTATAATCTGGAACGAATAGATCAAATAATTCCATTTAAACATTCACAAGAATATTCTACGACTCGATTAAAATATAATATCAATAACTAATCTCATAATGAGGTAATGCATAATTTCAATCACCATAACCATATCATAGAGTTCTTGTGCAAAGACCATACATAAACAGGTTGAATCCCAAACTAGTTTTTCTCATGAGAATGATGCATGCATCAATGGGATTTCATTAACTTGTCTTGAGCCTGTAGGGATTTCAATAACTAGTTCTGAACCCATATGGATATCAATAAGTAGTGCCTAACTCATCACATAAAAATTACAAATAATTCTCCTTACAAAATGGGTAAAACATAAAAATAATAAAAATTATTATTAAAGCTAGCATATGAAAAGATAATACATTGACCATAAACCATAAATGGTGTCAAAATATAATATCCACATTCAAACATATCATAAACCCTTCAATAGAATATGATATATTATATCATATGTAGTCATACTCAATTAACAATAAAATCTTATAGTGGGTGTTGATAGATATGAAAAATAATCTAATAACACCATTTAAACATTTTGAGAGAAATATATTTATTTTAGTTGGAAATTGATTAAAATTACTGTAATTTTTAAATTGAAAATTTATTTAAAAAAACCATCTAATATTTAAAGGTATTACTCAAAACATTATGAAATTATGATGTTAGAAAACGAATCTTGCATTGTATGATTTTAAGAAAAATTATTTCCTTTATTTTTTGAAAAGGGTTATAATGTACTTCATTTGAAAAATGACAATAAGATTTCATTTAAAAAATTTATTAAAAAGTATGAAATATGTAAAAATTAAATTACAAAAATTTTGATAATAATTATAAATAAATTTTAATGAAACATGGACATCTATGATAAGCATGTCCTAGTAGATACTTACATATAAACTAACTCGGAGAATAATGAGATATAAAACATAACCCTTAACACGTACTTTCATTTAGTCGAGTGTGTATTGAACTAATTTTTAATGGTTAATAAATATTTTTAAATAATACCAGAAACATGTCCATATTGATGATATCATATTTGATCTTCTTATATCATTTTTTTAATAATAATTCTTTATTATCATTGTTTCGGGTGTTTTCTACCTCTTTTTTCTATGCATGTTTTGTTGTATATGTCTTGTTTCATATAAATATGATATATTTTATTCGTATCAGTAATTATATTATGTTCATAAATATTATATTTACTCATCCTATGAATTTTATAATCATTTTTGAATGGTTAACATGGAGAATTAATCACCTCACATTGTTGGTATGGTTGGTCGTACGTATGCACGAGTGATGATATCATTCCCTTAATTGATAAATAGTATTAAATATTATGGTATATTAATTATAAAGCATTATTCTCATGTAATATTCATTATTTATATCCATTATACTCATCATTATACTAATTCAAATAAGATGGTGTTGAATAACAAATTACACCACAACGTGGAGACGGTAAGTTGTACGCACTCTGGCATATTGATATTATAATTCTTATAATGGATAAAATGAGAATTATGTTTCTAAAATAATAATAATAATAACATCTAAGAAAACATATGAAATTGAATTTATTATTTTAGTTTGAAAAAAACAATGAAATAGGATATATAAGAAGAAAATAAATTTGAAGTAAATTGGTAAAACATATACCTCTTCTTCGAGTGTCTCTGTTTGATTTTCACAAAATGAATCTTCAGGTTGGATTTATGCGCAAATTATGGTCTATATAATGAATTTGGGGAATTTGGGAGGATAATGGGACAGATTTGTACTCAACAAAAGAGATCAAGGTAGTGTGAGGAAGTGAGGGAGAAGATTCCTTTTATAAGGGAGGGGATGGGATCTTTTGGAGAATCTCGAAACATTACATTTTAATAAGAGTATTTTAAATCCAAATACAAAAAAATCTAACAAATATGAAAATTATTAAAAATTTCGACCATATGATATCCCCTTGTTACTATTTTAAATTTATTTTATTTTTAAATAATTTAAAAACAAATTAATTCATTAAGATATCAGTATTTCCAAATTTAATACTATTAATCTAAGTAAAATATATTATGAAAAAGTGGGAATTATAATATAATAAAATAAATCATCTATAATATATATAATATATCTATTAAATTCATTAGACACATTAATTAATTCAAAATATAACAAAATTAAAATTATTAAAATCAGTTATTCCCTTTTTATGTTAATTAAATAAATTTTGATTTGTTATTAAAAATACTTTTAATGGTATTACATAACATCTAAAATTTATAATTAAAATTATTTAATAAAATATATTTTCTTTATATGAAAATATACATTTAGATTCATTAATATATTTATTTTGACTTTATGTGGACACACAAGAGATACTAAAATACTAGATAGTGATATTTTGTATCTACCATTGATTTAAATAAAATATAATTTATATTTATGGAAAATTGTACATTAAAAAATTAAAAATCTATATTAATATGTTAATAATCAAATATATTTTATACACTAATATCTTGACACGTTTTTATTTTAGTTTAAACCTTATATTTTTGATTTACCCTTAATTAATTTATTTTAGTTTAATTGTTGTAATGACATTTCATGTATTAAAAGGTTATAAATTTTTATTTCAATGGTGTGAATTGTCCATAAATGGACATTTTATGGAATTTTAGATCATATAATAATCATTTTTTATTTTATTAATGATTTTTAGTATATTTAATTATATTAACTATGATTTATTTTTTAAAAAATATCAATAGTATCAATTTTCACAATATTCATAACATTAACATTAATTAAAATAAAAAAAGAAAGATAACATAGAACCAAATAGTTTAATATGGTCCTAAACATTCATATTAACCTATAAAAATCCTTTATCACCTTTATTAATTCAAATTATATTTATTTTAATATTTTAAAACCATTTATTTGATATTTATATTAATAAAATAATTTCTACATAACTATTGAATCATCATAAATGGTAATTATTTAATCTATAAAAATTATAAATAGAATCTATGATGTAGTTAATTCGTTTACATTTCTAGATAATTTTTATAATCATTATTTTCTCATGGTTATCCCAATATTAAAATTCATATACTTATATAAAATCAGAGTGTGACATTTTGTCACATTCACTGATTTTAATAATATCCATGTCATATTCATGGAAAAGTTTCCATTAGATAGTTCCATTACAAACCATAGGTAATAATGGTGTAATTTTTTCCTCATGTAGGATTCATATTATTGTTAAGGTAATTTTATAATATTATGTATGTCTTTAATTATCTATGTTAACCTTCATAACAGTAAATAAAAATTACAAAAGATATAATTCATACTTTCATGAAATTAAAAGAAATCTATTTGCATAATTTAGAAACAATTATTCTAAATATTTATTCATTTTTTCAAAATTCAAAACAGATATTTTATAGTAATTAAATTAATATTAATCCAACTGTTGGAATGAGAAAATAAGTTTTTTAAAAGTAAAAACCATCAAAATATTGGCTTTTGTTTATGTCCAATTTTAATTTGAAAATAATTCCAATGACATAAATTGTACTAAATCATAAAAACAAAATCTATTTATACTTTAAAACCAATCAAAAGTACAATTAAACACTATATTTTTTTATGTAAAAAATTATTTCTGATTATAATATTTTTTGGTATTCATAAAAACATGAAACATATCAAAAAAATAAAAAAAAATTAAAGAAATCTAAATTTTGACATTAATCATTCAAGAAATAAGTTTTTTTTCAAATTAAATTTTTAAATGTTTCAAATATTGGTTTCTAAGTGGGTTCTCTATTAAAAGGCGGTTAAACTGCATTTTTTGGAAAACACATCTTTTTTTTAAAAAAATTGAATTTTCCTCTTATATCATGTCTATAAAATACATAATACAGTTTTTAAAATTTTAGGGAATATATAAAATTGAAAATTTGGTAAATAATATTCATATCTGCTAATTTATAATCTAGGTTATATATTATATTAAATAATAATATATTATTAATATATTTTGTTTCTGTAAAATTGGGACTTCAGTATAACACAAGACAACTCATTTTAGTGTGTAGCCTAAGATTAACATGGTGTTTATTGAAAAAAATAAATAAAAATAAACTTATTCAGAAATAAAAATATTTTAAATTCTCTAGGTCTTACACCTTATGATATGATAATATTTTATGGAAACATATATGTGGGATATGAATAATAAATTTTAAGGTACTGATTTTCTTGGGACTAATTACGAAATTGTTGATAGGTGGTTTATGTTATAATTAGTGATTTTTACAACATATTTGTATTTATTTAATAAACCTAATATACATTTAATAAACAATCATGCATGTTTTCAATGATGATTTATGGTAATTCTAGTAATTACCATGTATCAATAGAATATATTATGGGGTATTCACATGTTTGGAATGTGATAACCAATATATAATTTATAATATATGGAGGAGTAAATATTAATGTGGTTCCATGACTATAATTTTATGGTTTTTTATTTTCATCTTTCTTAATGGTTAAAAGGTTAACCATTCATGTAATGTTTATATTAGTCTTTAGAGGTAATATTTATATACATAGCTTGTATTGAAAACCATGGTTAAAATACTATTTGGTTATTAATATTATTTTAAGTATGTATATCATATTTTGGAATTTATATTAGTATGGTTTTATAAGATTACACAACGTATGTTGGGTGATAACAAATCTGGTCCAGAATTGTCGTGGGTCATAAACCCATGACCAAAGAATGATAAGTGTTTCACACCTACCACTATTTACGCAATGCCCTGGCTATTGAATAATTATTTATGTTGAATAATTATTTATGATTAAATAGTATTGATACATTTTATGACATTAGATTAATGTATTAACTATATTCATTATTAAGAATAGTTATAGACAAAGAGTTTGGAATTTCATTTATTATGATCTTTAAGATCTACTAAAAGTGATTTTTAGCAGTTATACTATAAAAGTTAATTTACAAATGACCATTACAAAAAGTAATTTATGAATTATAATTTGATAAAATCACAAAAATTGATATTATTTATATAAATATGTCATGTACGTATATTTCATTATATATGTAGTCAATAAAATAATTAATCAACGATCAAATAATTATTAAAAGAACATGTGTTGTCCTAATACCATAGTTTTTTTGAACTGATGGCCTTTTAAATCATAAAAAATTTACCCTTTTAATGCCCTAAATTTTATTTAATAATTCATTTCTTTGTGATTGATGACCTCAGCCACTCCCTATAAATATTTATGATATTCTTCTATGTCCAATCTTTAGTCCCAACCTATCTTCTCTTATGTACAAACACAATTATATATTACTTTAGGTAATCATTATGATACCAACATTCCCATTCAGGGGAAGTTTGAGTATTAATTATTACATTGGATATTTATTTTAATGAAACATTTAATTATTATTCCTTTGATAACCCATATGTATTTTTAGAAAGAAATTAATTTTCATTGGGGTTCAATGTAACACACCGAGATTTTGTGAATTATTTTTTTGAATTAATTTGTTTTTTTATATTTTTCATTTCAGGTGAAACAAGAAATATATATATATATATATACATATATATATATATATATATTAAAATACAAATTCAAAATCTCCTTTCACACAGAACTGAATTGGATTATGCTATAGAGAATACTGACTTGGCTTGTGCTCCCCACAACCATAACGTAGCATAAGTTACACACAACACATATTTTTTCTATTAAACATCACATTATTGAAATAATTATTTAGATTAGATAATTTTAACCTATCCATTATGCATTTTTTATGAATATTAATAAATATTTTTGAACAAAATATTTATAATTTTTCTATATAGATAAAACATATTTTTAATGAAGGATATTATTTTTGGTAATGACCTTTTATGTTTAAAAATATCATTTTCTCAAATGAAATGATTTTAATAATAAAATCAATTATAAACACAATAATAAATTAAATATGAAAAAAAATTAATTTTTAATTTGAGAATATTTAAATTAGTTTAATTTTAATTTTTGGGATCTTTTTTTAGAAACATAATTTTTTGATGAGTAGTGAAAAATAATGCTTCTTAGTTAAAATATTTGTTTTTTAAATAATTATTAATATTAAATTATATTTTAAATTTGTTTTATAATTATATTATATCAATTATAAATCTATTAACAAAATTTTGGTCATTGGAATCAATTTCACTTTGAAATTGAATATAGAAACCAAATAATGTTATGAACTTCTTTCTACTTTAAGAACCTATAATTCTGTCCCATCTGTAGGATTAATATTAATCTTACTTATTTCACTTCTATTAACTGAATTTATAAATTACGACATACAAAATTATAATCATTTTAATATTTATATTTCAATAATATCATGTTGATTTAGACCAAAATTATTTGTAAAAGTTATTAAAATTAATCATATCAATTAAGGTCCAATTATGGTTAATCCAGGACTAAACCTTAATCTTAGGAGCCCAAATGACATATAAACTTGTAAAAAACATTTTTTCGGGCCATATTGTGTCCATAAACCATCCATTATTTATTTATTTTTTTCTTTATGACTTTTCTGAGTTATGAATATGTGTACACGTAACATTTTTAAAAAAATTGAAGTTATTCATTTTCCTTCACTATAAAAGCTGACCACCTTTCCCACTTCCTCACGTATCTCAAACCACATTGATTTGGAAAATATATTCTAAATACACTTAGAAAAATAAATATATTAATCAAATAATCCCTAACTTAGGGATAATGGAATCCAAGGTAGCCATTTGGAATAAACCAAAAGGAGTTACCCGATTTGGAGGTAACATCTTCTCTCAAGTACATTGATTTATTTTCCTTCTACACCCCATCCACTACCATTATTAAATTGTTGTTTATAAAACATAGGTATCCTAAATATACTAGGATTTTTTTCTAATGTTTTGATAAAAACATATCCACACCGCCATATAATGGGTAACAAACATAATGTTTTCAGGTATAGAGAACTATCACCTCACTAAATGATGATTGTTCAATTTTCCATACTGCCTCTCAAGGTGGAAATTATGATGGGAACTATATATATATATATATATGTGTGTGTAATAAATTATATATTTCATCTATTTATTCTTATTAATTTATTTTACAGCACATTTAATTTCAACGTTCTATTTGGTGTTAATATGATAATTTCACTTGAGGAAGGGTGGACTACCTCCCTTTCAAAGAACTATGATTCATCAATACACTACATGTATTGTATAAAGGATGGAACTAGTGAATATATAAGATAGAATTTATTTAATAAGTTTAATTTTGTATTATATATATATACATTTATATACATATGTTTTTTACATAATTTCTCTCAAACTGATAATTAGATAGAAATTGAGTTCATTTGTACGTACGTTATACCATCTCCATAAAAAGGGGATTATGTTTCATTATTATATTTCATATATATTATTAAAATAAAAATATACTAGATATATATGATGTATCAATATTTTTGTACATTCATGAATCATTATTTATGTGTAAGGACCCACAATATAACAAATTAAGACATAGATGAAGAACTAAGAGAATTTTACCTGAAGTGATACCTTAACATAAGATGGATAACCAGAGTTTAATAAAAGGTAATAATCAAACCACATATGGTATTATATATTAGAATATGCGTATATAAAATATGTATAATAAATTTAATATTTATTATACTAGTTGGTTTAATGAGTATGACGGGAGTCATGACATAAGGTAAAGGGATTTCATCTCACTTTTTATTTATTTGAGATACGAGATTTGTTCTCCACTATCTCCTTTTGTGTTGTGTATGTAATTCCCATGATTGATTTTATTTTTATGTTATAATTAAATATATGTCTATTCACATATCCATTTTATGATCTTTCTTTCTTTGGGATTATGTTTTAAAAAGAACAAATCAATAAAATAGTTTGGTCTCAATTTTCCTTCTTCGATAATCATTTTTTATTATGCAAACAAATTCTATTTCAAGGTGTATATAGTTCAAATTTACATGTCATATAATTAATTTCCTTTATATGATGTTATTTTATTTATCATGTAATTTTCATTTCCTTCGTGGATAGTATGAAACCAAGTTACAATGTTATAAATGTTTAATGACACCATAACATCACTTTTCATGATTGTTTATGTTTATGATTCCTTTGATTAAATATCATGATTCATATCTAAATAAAACTAAAAATTTTCTTCATTAATTTTTTATTCAAGTTGAATCCACATATTAGTACCATTTTCCACTATTTTTTTCACTTTATAAATTATTTTAGAAAAAATATTATCATCTCTCTCTTCGGTTAGAAATCTACTGTCTTCAAAAATCATGTTTTCAAAAATGTTTTCAGAGTCTATTTGAAGCCCATTTTAAAGGAAAAATAATTCTAAAAAAATATGTTTTTTGATGTTTCCTTTGTAGGTTTTCAAATATGTTTTCAATGAAAATTATTTTCAAAAGGTTTTATGTCCCAAAAAGTATTTTTTAAGGCAGAAAGGATAATTTCTTCAAGAAATTTTTTTAAAAGATCTTTAAAAATTTCATCAAATATAAGATAAAATACTATGGAGTTTCACAATTAATTATGGGGAAATAATTAAACATTTATATTCAATTTCATTCTCTAAATGGATTATGTTTTTATGACGTTATTTTTATGAAATTGATTTTTCTTTCATGGGCTATATGATTTTGAAATCTACTTGCTTTCACGGGTTGTGTTTATGATGAAATGATTGTGAAAACTATATTCACTAATGAAAATGACAGTTATCCCAATGATTTGAACACATTGGGATAGCCCTATAAATCGTTGAGATCATTTATTCCATTGGTTTCATAATCCGTTGGCATGATGAACATTGCAACAGTCCAATACCAACGGTTATATAGGAACCGTTGGTATAGACTGTCCAAATTTAATATATTCCAACAATTTCAATGAAACCATTAGGATATATATACCAATGGATCAATAATCGTTGGTATACATGATTTCAATCATATAATCTATTCTAATTGTTTCATAGATACCGTTGGGGTATATGTATACCAACAGTTCAATAACTATGGGAATAAACACTCTAGTATATAATCTATTGCAATGGTTTATGAAACCATTAGAAAAGATATATACCAACAGATTAATAATTTTTTGTATATTCTCTTCACCCATCAACTAGTATTGTACCCTCTTCACCCAGTAATCAGCAGAGTACCCATCATCCTTTTGACTTCCAGAACCTATACATCTGACTTCTAGAACCTGTAAACATGATATTTCTCTTCCAATTGTCCAGAACCAATAAACATGAATTCACCTATAAACATGATAGATTTCAAAAAAATTATTTAAGGGATATGTGATTTTTTGAATAAAACCTACCATTAAATAGAAAATATTTTACGTTATAGGGATGTTCATGAATGATGGTTTTTGTCCATCCATGTGTGGAATTTAGTAATTAGGAGGAGTTCAACCACTTAACAAATTTAGATTTATTTAATTTCTTATTGATTGTATTTACTAATTTATGAAAATTAATAGGGTCGGGTTGTCCATGGGGGTGGGGTGTCAATGGGGTGGGGGTGTCCAGTGGTGGGGGCTGTCTAGGGGGTTGGGGTCTTATGAATCGGTAGAGGGTGTCCAGCGGTCTATCTAATGGGATTGGGGATATCTAGGGTGTAAGGGTGTCTAGGGCTGTGGTTTTCAATGGAGTGGGGTGTTTTCTAGGGGGTGGGAGATGTCTAGGGGGTTGGGGGCTGTGGAAGGGGGTAGGTTTGCCCAAAGGTGGGGGTGTCCAAGAGGTGGGGTGGTGTCTATGGGGGATGTCAAGGGGGTTGGGGTGTTGTCCAGGGGATTGGGGTGTCCAGTGATGTGGGTGTCCAGTGGGTGGGGGTTGTCCAGGGGTGGAGGGATGTCCAAGGGGTGGTTGTGTCATGGGGGTGGACGATGCACAGGTATTGGGGTGGTGTCCAAGGGGTTAGGGGCTATGCAGGGGGTTGGGGGATCTCTAAGGGGGAAGTTGGTGTCTATGGGGGGTTTTCCAAAAGGGTGGGTTTTCCAGGGGGTGGGGTTGTCCAGGGGTGGGGTGGAGTCCCAGGGGTGGGGGAATTATAGGGGATTGGGGTTTGTCCAAGGGGTTAGGGGGTGTCTAGAGGGAGTGGGTTTCTTGGGGTGGGGGTTTCTAGGGGTGGGGGTTGTCCAGGGGGTTGGGGGTTGTCCAAGGGGGTAGGGTGTCCAGGGGTGGGGGTGTCCAGGTGGAGGGGAATATCTCGGGGTGAGGGGCTATCAATGGGTAAAACTGTGTCTAGGTGGTGGGGTGTCTAGGGGTTAGGGTGGTGTCCAAAGAGGGTGGGGGGATTTCCAGGGGTTGGGGGTTGTCCATGGGTGTAGGGGAGTCTAGGTGGTGTGGGTTATCCATGGGGATGCGGTATCCATGGGTGGTGGTATCCAGGGGTGGGGTGGTGTCGAAGGGTGGGGTTTTCCAGGGGTTAGGGGTATTCCATGGGGGTAGGGGTTTCTAGGGGGTTGGGTGTCGGTGGGTGGGGGTGTATCCAGTGGGTTGGGGGGTTTCAAGGGGAAGGGTGTAGTCCTGTGGGGTGGGGGGTGTCCATGGGGTGGGGTGGGGGTTGTATAGGGGGTGGGGGATGTCAATGGTTGTTGGGGATGTCCAAGAGGGTAGGGGTGTCTAGTGGGTTGGGGTTATCTAGGGGGTGGTGCAGTCTAGGGGGTTGGGGGTGTCCAAGGGGGTGGGGGTGTCCCAGGGTGGGGGTTGTCTAGGGGTGTGGGGTTTTCCAAGGGGGTTGTGTTGTTTAGGGGGTGGGTGTGTCCTGGGGTGAGGTGGTGTCTAGGGGGTGGGGGTTTTCTAGTGGGTGGGGGCAGTCCAAGGTGGTTGGGGGGTCCATGGGGTGGAGGTGTTTAAGGGGTGGGGTTGTCAAGGGGTGGGGTTTATCCTAGGTTGGGGGTTGTCCAAGGGGTTATGGAATGTCCAAGGGGTGGGGTCTCCAGGGGTTTTTCCAAGAGTGTGGGGGTGTATAGGGGGCGGGGTGTCTAGGGGTTGGTGGTGTCTAGGGGTGGGGGTTGTCCAAGGAGTTGGGGGGAGGGGGGATTTCTTAGTGTTTGGGGGATGTTCAGGGGTGGGGGGTTATCAATGGGGGTGAGGGTGTCTAGGCGGTGGGGTGTCCAAGGGGTTGGGTGGTGTCCAGGTGGGATGTCTAGGGATTTTAGGGTTATCCAAGTGGTTAGTTTGTGTCCATTGGGGGTGTCTAGGGGGTGGGGACTATCCAAGGGTGTTGGGGATGTTTATGTGGGTGGGGGGTCTAGGGGTGGGGGTGTAAAGGGGGAGGGGTGAATCATCCACAACAAATCATCATGTCATGTTTTATTATTTATATATAAATAAATAAAGATAATGTGACTTACCTAATAACAAATATATTTTGGCACAACAAATCATCAACATTAATTGATAGTAATATCAGTCAAAATTGAAATAGATCATTTTTTCCTCATCACCATAACTATCATCACTGTCATCATCAGCCTCACCCCCATCCTCATCATCGTCCCCATCAACATCCCCACCTCCTCAATTACCTCCTCTTCCTCCTTGTACTTTCCCTAAGCCTCCTCCTCCTCATCCTTATATGCCTCAGCCTCCTCCTTGCCCTCCTCCGCCTCAGCCACCTCCTACTGCGCCTCGACCTCTTCCTCACCATCGTCTCGACCACCACATGAACTAACACCTATTTCACCATATATAGAATGAATAAGTTAAATATATTCATCAAAATATTTTTTTGGCCTCTGGTGGATGTTTTGGATGTAAAACAGCTATCAGTTTCATAAATTCTGTGTTTTCCCTAGAAGACTATTTTGCTATCTTTGTGGCCATTTTCAGCCTGTTCTTACTTTGCCTAATCCTATTAGAACTCGATAAAACTAAAACTCATACTTAATGAGATCCAACACCTTGTCGGGACTATACTCTTCCCAGTCTGATAGTATACTATTCTAGGGTTCTCATCTATCAACACCTGATATAAGTGATCATTTGGCCAAAATTTGTCAGGTTCCTTGGCATTAAGGGCCTTTAAAACTGCGTTTTACAAATATAAATAGATTATTATGTTAAAAAATAGATATTAATCTTTGAAATAAACATAGTTAAATATAAAAGCTTCTATTGATCTGGTTCATTAACTGGTCATCTATCTTTCTTCCTTCGACTCTAGAAAAACATTTTTGCATGAGGCAACCATCCTTCAATATTCAACTTTCCCTCTACAATGACATTGAATGTAGGAAAGTATAATTAAAAAATGGTTAAAATAATTAATTTCATAACTAAAATTATATAAAAAAATATAAATTGAATAAATTATGGAGGAAAAAATTGAAAGTTCAAGTCAAAAGGATATATTATAAACAACTATCATACCTGCTTCCACTCATGAAGTGGCATCATAGTACATCCCAATGTGGGGAGGTATTTCATAGGATTAATGTTTTTTTATTTATTCCAGATGGTTTGAATATAAAATTCAATAATACAAAATATTTAATTAATAAAAGATGTGAAATTTTTCATTTAAATACCTCAAATGTGATTAATACCATAAACTGGATAGTCATCTAATGAGTAATCATCTTCTAATATTGTTCTATCGGAAAATCATCAATGACAGGGGCCGCCTCTAACTCTGTGAACACTCTAGAACACTAGCCAATATACAACTCATTCTTATATACTATCCAATTCTCACCTCAACCCTTTAGATGTGATGGTCGGGCACCCTCACCATCAGAGAAATTAAACTGAAGATCCCACCAAAATATTAATTCATATAAATAAAGAAAATAATATATTTCATTAAATACAACAGATTTTTTTACCCATATATCTGACCAATAGTTATCCTTGACATCATTTCGCAACATTCTTAATTATATAAGGCTGACAAGAATAATGTCGGAGTATTTGGAAAGCATCGCCAAAAATCTCTGACATTGCTGCCCTGTTTTTTTAATCATTTCACTGTCTACAATGTAGTCCACCATCAAATGTGTGCAGAAGTTCCACAAAACACGCATGTGTGAACTCCCCAGCCCCCACCTACAATATAGAGTTGAATCAATTATGGAATAAAAACAATTATTTTTTCAACACAACTTATAATCAAATTACATAATGTTATAAAAATTTGTTAGGGTTCTATAAATATACATGCAATACTCTAATCAATGGGTGTCGCTAGATCTGTAGAAACTGAATGAAAAAAAATGTGTAGGTGGAGTGGGTCCTAATGTATGCTCTTCAGGGATAGACTCTAGTAGATCAAGATTTTAAGAATTTGGAATATAGAATCGTAGAGGGAAATAAGTAAAAGTAAAAAATATGGCATCGATGAATGTCCAGATGCTAGATGTGGAGTGGAAATCATCATCAGATATGGAAAAGATAGGTGAGGATACAAATATATAAATGTTGGATAAAACATGGGAGGCATAATTACCCCGTGTGTCCTTAACGACACACCGGTATCAAAATGTGGGATATATGGAATGTCAGTTGGAGGGGGAGGGTCTAATCGGGTATGGTGATCAGATCACCTAGCACTTGTAGCACCGACCTCAAATGAACACATTGAGTACTAGAACCTCTACTAGGCCGCTCATCAAATAACTGTCACCTTAGAGGTGGAACCTGTAATGTTTTTTAAAACAATATTAATCACTTGACATTGTATATTATTAAAATATATATATTTGAAATAAGATACTTACTACATGTACTAGTGGTGAAATTCCCATCTCATCCATGAGACGATGGTTTTCTATTATCTTTTTTTGTCCCCTTCCTTAAATTGGTTTCATTTACTGCATTTGATAACAAATATCAATGAAATTAGAAAAGGATAACTAATATATAACCCAAAAAACAAAATAAATGAGAGGGAATATTTGGATTTATGGATAATTTAACTATCAATTGTTTTAGGTGATATTGAATTGATATATAATTAATTCAATAAATAGTACAATATGTAATAATGAAATTTAATTTTTGATGGATGGTTATTTACTATGTGTCTTCAATATATTTAAATCATGTAACATTGATTATATGGCTTTATTTCAATCAACTACCAAGAGAGATAGCAAACTGAATTATGCCTCTATACAATTCAGCAAGGTATATATTATGAATGATTAAATAATTAAGATAGCAGGAAATGATGATATATACATAAAAACAAGTATAATATATCTACCATATTCATAATGGTTAAATAAACTATTGAAATTAAGGAAAATTTTATTTTTTATAGCCCAGGTAGATGATCCTAGTTTCTATACATGTTTTGCCGAAGAATAAAAACCATCATGTTGATAATCTGGTGAAATGTTATAGGTAGGTCTTATAGTTATAGTAATTTTCAACATGGTCAATAAAGAATTAAAATGTTCACCATGTTAAAAATTTTGGTTTTATATGTTTGAATATAGTTCAATTTGAAATTAGACTATTGTATTCACATAAAATTGAAAATAATAAACATTAAAAATTCACATGTAGGTCAAGTCGGATACCACATATTTATAATCAATGTTAATTCAATTTGAATAGTACTAACCATAACAACCCCAGTAGAGATAAACCAAATGAATTGAGAACGTGGATGGATGATTTTATATATTTATCACCACAACTTCTGGTTTATAGGGGGTGGCGGTGTCCAATGGGTGGGGTTGTGTCCAGGGGGGCTATCCAAAGGGGTTGGGAGTCCAAGAGGGGGGTAGTCCAAGATGTGGGGGAAGTCCTTGTGGGTGGGGGTGTCCAGGGGGTGGGGTGTCCCGGGGGTGGGGGTGTTTAGGTGGTTGGGGGTGGGGTGTGGTTGGGGTGGGGTGGGGGCTGGGGTGAGGGTGGGGGGGGGGGGCTTTCCAAGGGGTTGAGGGTGTTCACCCTCAAACTAGGGTCATATAATCCAATCTATATCCAATTATAGCATGACTGCAAGCCTATTATAGATTAACCTGAAGAATATTGGTGTAAACCATGAATATTATACATCTAAATTATTTCACACTAAATTTTAAACACACCTCTAAATATCATAGGTGGATAAAGTTTTATCTTCCACTATAAATATCATATATGAATTATACAAAACACAAATAATTGTAAACACATATACAAATTTTGAGCTATGTTTGTGGATTATTGATGCCTTGAGAGGCTAAAAGAGATATAATCCCATGTTGTGATACAAGGTGTAAATATAGTATTATCTATGTTCACAATATTTTTTTTGTTCATCAAATATGATTCTATGTATGTTGTTTAGGAATATGAGCCATGTTTTTGTGGTACACCCCCTACCCTTGGATAGCCCCCTCTACCCAACTAGATAGTCCCCCCCACCAGAACAGCCCACCCCACCCCCACCCCACCTGGACACCCCCGGGATATCCCCCCCCCCCCACAGCAACATAGACAACCCCCCACCACCCCCGCCTGTTCATCTCACCCCCTCCCCCACCTAGAAAGACTACCCCCACTTCCATGATATCCCACACCCCCTCTCCCACTTGGACTTCTATCCCCCACTCCCTGGACCCCCCCCCATCCCCACCACCCGAATAGCCCACCCTGACCCCTTGGACATACCACACCCCTCCCACACACCCTTTCACCCCCCACAAACCCCCCTTCATCCCCCTACCCCTGACCCCCCCCCCACACACACACATGGACCCCCACCCCCTACAGACCATCATGGGGTAATTTTATTTAATTTTCTTTTATTAAATTAGAAATTAAAATCATCATGAATTAACCATTTCATTCAAAACACCCCAGTCAATTTTTCAATATAAGAAAATTCAATTTATAAGCATTTATGGGTCACTTAGGAAATGTCATTGGGGAAAGGGGAAATCACCTACTTGGATAATTCCATTTTAAAATTTGGGCCATGCACTTATGAGGTGGGGTGGTGTCCAGGAGGTGAGGTGGTGTCCATGAGGTGGGGTGGGGTCATGTGGGGCTGTCCAAGGGGGTGGGTGTTATCCAAGGGGGTGGAGGGTATCCATGTGGTTGGGGTGTCCAAGGGGTTGGGGTGTCCAAGTGGTGGGGTGTCCATTGGGTATGGGGGTCTGTCGAGGGGTTGGGGTGTCTGGGGGATGGGGAAGGGGTTTTCCATGGGGTTTAGGGGTGTCTAGGGGGTGGGGGTGTCCAAGGGGTGGGGGATGTCCACGGGGGAGGGGTGTCCAGGGGTGGGGCTGTCCAGGGTTTGGGTGTTCAGGGGATGGGGTGACCAGGGGTTGGGGAGGGGGCTGAGGGGGCTGTCTGGGCGGGGTAAGGGGTGTTCAGGGGGTGGGGGATGTTAAATGGGGGTGGGGTGTGCATGGGGTGCGGGGGGATAACCAATGGGGGTGTATTGAGGTTGGGGTGGGGGTGGTTAGGGGAGTTAATACCCATATAATACATTGAAATTTTCTTATACTCAATCAAACTAATATCCCAATTCTAATCTATCAACCAACAAATAGCCAATTCATCCTCATTATCACTACCATTCTCATTGTTCCTCAAAAAAATATAAATACAAAATCCCTTTCCAATTTTCAACTAAACTAAATTCTAAAGAAACTACAATATCACCCCACTAAAAAATGTAAAACCACCAACACCACTACCAAAACCTTCCCCAGTCCCTTCACATGGACCATCCTTATATCCATTACCCACCTCGAGGCCATATGACTAAACAAACCTTTTATCATTTTTGACTGGTGGTACAACTCCCCAGCACCGATTAGATCATATAGCTCACAAACTCTACCCAAAAGGATTGGCTATGAAGGCTTAAAATAAATTTCCTTCACACAACCCTGACACATGAAGTGTAGAACAAAAAACAGAAAACAAATCGAAGTGTTCGGTATACTATGCCACAGAACACACGGAACTCTGGTTTAGGCCAAATCAAAACAGAAAGAAAGAAAATTGATTCAAAAAATTAAAACTATGTTACCACTTACTAATTTGAATAGTTGAAATAAAAAATTTCTTTATTGAAGTTGGATCTATCAAGTGGAGGGATTTCCACATCCTTGGGAAAAGGGGGAGGTTCGAGAGAGCTTCAGATTAGGGCTGCAATCACGTAGATGGGGGAGCTACAGCCACTTTTTATATAGGGGGAATCATTCTAAATGGTTTTAAAAAATAGTTGGTTTGCATTTAGAAAAATATTTATTTCCCAATGATTTACACAAACCATTGGGAAATCTTGATTCTAAATTATTTATGCCAACAGGTTTTTCAAACCGTTGGTAAAGGATGGTCAAAAAATTGTTTACCAACAGTTTGAACAAACCATTGGAATAAAACAGATGGGAAAGACTCAATTTACTAAAGTGATTTTCAATAATTTATAATTTTATTACATATTTAAATTACTAATTTAATTTTAAGGGTAATGATATGATTATTTATGAGTGGTGTGTGTATGTATGATTTCATTATGAGATGTGTGGGACCAATATCTCTCTCCAATGCATTGGGTGGAGATTTATATCTTAGAGGATAGACTAAGATGTTCTTGTGAATTAATATTGACTAATAGTATAGCCATGTGAGTGAACCATTAAAAAAAATTTAGTATAAGGAGTGAACTCATGCTACCAAGATGGCCATGGGAGTTAACTTTGAATACCAAGATGGTATGGAGAGTGAACCAATACTCTTGAGATGGTCTTGGAAGCGATGCCTTGGGTACTATGGAAATGAAATTATATGCTTACGTGTCTTCCATAATTCCATGTTGATTTCTATGTTATTATTTAATTCTTTATGTTATTTATTCTCTTCTGAATCATGTATTACGAACTACCAATCATTATACAATGATTCATGTTTATGATCTTCGATATGCAGGGTATGATATTTTGTTTTCTTGATCATGTTCTCATTCCTTTATTTCTATGAATATGCTTTCATTTCTCCCTTTTTAACCCTTATCAAGCATCATATCTCACCCAATATTATGTTTAATCTTCCCTAGGTTATGAATATAAGTATTATGTTTGATGTCGGTATGAAGGTTTCTTATGATGAAAAAACTATTGGGACCTAATATAGCTCACTTATGTACCAGTGTTTATGTTTACATGTTACCATTGGTGCTAGATATGTATGGTCATTATGAATTTATTTGTATAATGATTTATGTATTCCATAAAAGTTATGTAATGTTAATGTATGTCAAGACAATTACTCTATAGTCTTTGTACACAATCATTAATTGGGGAGGACTATTATGCTTTGGATGAAATAATTTTCCCATTTTCTATTCTCATAGATAAATTAACAACTATATTTTGAAGTGGTTTCTGAAATATTCTACAAAAAAACTTTATATGAATTAATGTATATGAAAAAAACCAAATGTACATTTACTATTCATGAATGAATAACTAGCTTACTAATCACCACATCATTTTTAGGATCTACCTTAACAGTAATGACAGAATAGTCATTCCCTTTATCATTTGGCTATGATGGCTACTGATCCTGATAAACCTCAACGACTCGTGGTTTAGTGCACTAGCTTATATAGCTCCCTTTCCCCCAAAATTTGAAGCATTATACCACTGGTTGTGCTCTCGTTTTCTAAATAATATTGGTCAGATTATACCTGTCTCTCTGACATTCATGTGTTTGGTGTCCTTCTATCCTTTACATGATGTATTTTTTTATTCCTTTGAGGAAATTCCCATGATTCGTCTTCCCAAAGTATTGACATGTGAGTGGATGAGATTAATTTACACATTTTCATTATATCCTTTATCTTGAAATTCTCTATTTTTTTATCATGATATTCTTGGGACCATTCTCCAAACTCTATCTCCACTTAGAGATCACATCAAAAAACATATTATTAATAACCAATGTCTCAAATAGATAGATCATTTTGAAGGTTAGGTTTTAAACGAAAAATATATATATCTATTTTTCTATCATTATTGATATCAAAACCTGATGTATCCCTTGAAAGCCTTGTGAAACTTTTTCATAATACATGAATGATTCACCTTTATTTTTCTTTAGCTCTAATAATTCTCTCTCCAACTTGTACAAAGATTTTGAGGGAAATACTTGTGAATAAATATTTTAATAATGTCTTCCCAATCCATCTCATAAATTTATTTCCTTTTCATGGTGTTCTTAATAAAATCCCACCATTAATCTGCCTCCCTATAAAAATGATAAATGGACAGAGTCAACTTCTCCATATCCAAATAGTGAATCATAGAAAATATCTTCTTCATTAAGATAATCCACTATTCTAAGAAATGTGGATCAGAATATCCACTACAAATCTATGGTCATTTCCACATAAAATGCATGTTTTCTAGTTTCTACCTATTATTGGTATAAATTATTTCTATATTATTCATTTTATGGTTTATGTACCAAGATATCGAGCTATCCTCACCATGAAATTTTGAACTTCACCCCATAAAGAATTGGGGATGTCGTTTGATCATTCTCTACATTTTTTCTTCACATGGGTTGTTAGCCTGATTTCCCATGGTTACCACTATTTTCAAAAATAAAAAATGTTTTATCAAAACCTAATACAACAAGTCATTAATAAATAATTTAATCCTTTAGGAAATTTACTCTAATGAATTGTCTTTTGGAAGCCTATGTTTATCATTTTTTCTTAAACAAATACTATTTGGTGATTACATATCATTTTACTCATACAATGTGTTTTCACTATTGTTATATAATCCTAATTACCAAAAAAACAACATCATGATCTGATACCAACTATAGTGACCCTTCTTTTCAAACATTACTATTATATCATTTTTATGTTAAACAATATAATAGTGAAACAAAACTAGGATCCAAAGGTTTTCTGTCTTATGTAAACTAATAAAAAACATCCTTTACATAATAAAACAAAAAATATATAATTATTTATTATATATCTTCTTATTTGCCCTTATTTTTACCTTAGTATAAGTGATCATGTTAGGATATACATCAAAAAAGGGGGGAGTTAAAAGCCTAGTAAGAGTACAAATAGGAACATGAAAAAATATTACATGGCTGAGAATAATCATCATCATAATAACATAATCATGGGATAATCATCTTAATAATGGGAGGAAAACTTTTTAATGGTTAGAAATGAGTCAATGCCTAAAAATGAATCATCATGTCTTAGTGGTCAACACCACACATATTTGTGAAGAAAGGTAGCATTAGGTTCACGAATAACATATGTGCATAATAAAATATCTTAATCATTACGAACAGATCTAGCATCATGTTCATTCATATTTCAAATCATATCATATCATACAACACATTACACAACGCATTATAGTTCTATATAATTAGTGGTTCACCTCTCACATCTTAACATTAACATATTCATGTATTCCACATAAAATGTATAACAATAGTTTCATAAAGATAACACATTAGATTGAAATGGGTATCAAGATAATTTTATAAAATATTCTATCATAAATAAACTTTTGGGTTCCCAAAATAGAAATGTAAGTGTAAACATGGTATAATAATTATAAATCTTGATTGATTAAGAAACAATATCAAGATAAGTAAATGATGTGTTTTTAGAATGAATAGTTATTTTGGAAAATTCCTTATAATTTTTATAAAACCAGACTGAAAGCATGTTTATCATTGATTAAAATGAAAATGTAATTTGAAGAACATAATATGAACCTATATCCCATGTAATAGATAATAAACCATAGAAATTAATTGGGTTCGAGAATCCCTTTACCTTGTGTCTAAATTCTTTCTATACATTAATATCCTCGATAATAAAATTATAGTCATTAATTTTGTTTATAATATCAACTTATACTTGAATTGGATTCATTATATTTTTATTATCTTAATTTATAGCTATTTTTATGATTTTTAGTGTTCAATTTCAACATTTAAGAGTGTTCATTTTCTGTATTTTCATAATCAGTTCACTTGTATACATATATGGAAGATCATTTAAAATGGAGTAATTATCCTATATTAAAATTGTTTGTTATTAATTAACATTGAAAACTAGAATTGGTATAATATTTTATTATTATTATTTATTTGGATGATTAATTATATTTAATGTTAATTATAATTGTTTAGATTGATTTTGGCGGTTTTCAATCACAATGAACAAATTTTGTTTTATATTTTAGAATTCTGCAAATATGATTGTTAGAGAATATAAAAATTGTTATAAAATGTATTTTAAATCATGCTTAAACAATTATAATGGTTATATGACCATTATGAAGGTGGTGAAGTAAAATAAAAACATGCCATCCCAGAAGATGATAAATCAGCACCTCAATGACGACATTTTCATTTTTAGAATAAAATGGATATGAGAACAGTCTTGAGGATGGATTATTTCATTAACATGATAAAATTCTAGTATATAAAAAATATTTCCTTTATCATTCCATCGGTATAAGGATATGTGAAGATATAATATTAAAATAAATTGGATTTAAAAGATATATAAAGAAAAATAACAAGGATTTTACCTCTAGAATTCTTCTCCTTAAGAACCTCCTTTGAGAAAATGGATTTGGTCTTTTGTTGAGACAAAAGGATCCTGTCAGTGGAAGAGAAACATGGGAAGAGGATTTGGTAGAATATTTAAAAGCCTCAAATTTTGGAAGGGGTAGGGGAAGATGTGATGAAAGGTGGTATGTTTTGGGGAGGGGAGGGTTTTTATATATTATTTTATTAATTAATTTATAATTTTGGATAAATGCTATGAATTGTTTGAAACATATCAATAAATGTTTTAAATAATTAAGGGGAGTTATATATTATGTTATTAGATATGTCATATATCATCTCTGACTCAATAATTCATGTATTTGTTAAATAGTGTAAATTACCATATTTCCCTATTCACCAAAGAATCAACTATTTTATGAAATTCCAAAAAATTAACCCTTACCATTTTTACAAATGAAAAATTTTAAAAAAAACTCTATTATTTGAAAATAATTTAAAAAATAAAAGAAATTTATTTTTTATAAAAATTATCATTAACATGAAAATTTCAGATTTTAAATTATAATTGATTTTTATAACACTCAAAAACATTAATTAAGGTCTCATAAAATTACCTTATAATTAAAAAACACAAAATTAAAAATTTATTATCACATTTTATGAAAATAAAATTTGAATTAAATTATTTTTTAAAATATCAAATTTTAATTAATTATTTATGACGTACAAAATTTTGAACACTTAAATTATAATTTTTAAAGCATTTATTTAATTTTTCCATGAAATAATACATCATATTTTCATTCATAAGATACCAAAATTTTATTTATACTTTCATATGTGAGGTTACTTTTCAATTGGTTGAATTAATATTTTGAAGGGTCAGATAGCTATTCTAAGGGTCATGTAACTATTTCATTGGCATTGGTTCTTTAACTTCTAGAAATACCTCAAATTATATTCATTAGTCAATTATAAAGTTTGTATTCCATTATCTATGAAATTTTATGTGACTTATTCTATATAAAAAATTATAATAAGGAAAATATCATTGAAAAATTTCTAGGTTGTTATCGAATCTATTGGGATTTTAATTCTATATAGGTCACATAATTCAAGTTGTACCACCACAAGATTTCATAGTACGTTATTTCTTAAAATTAATTCAATAACATTCACTACATGCAATACTCACTTCAAGCCCACCACGACTTACCAAAAAAGCCATTCAAAAGTGTTCAGGAATAATATTAACTGAATTTTGAACTATATATATATTCCTTATAATTTTGGAATCCTTATTATGAGTTTCGTAGACATACTGTAAAAAATAATTCATTTTTTTCAGATAAAAGAAGTATTTTTTAAAAATTGCACTTTTACCGACTTTTAATGGTTAACCCTTTTTAAATACAATATTTGAAACTTTTATATATTCAATTTGTCAAAAATAAACATCTTTTTTAGAATAGGGGAATAAGAATTTTGTTTCAATAATTTTTTGGTGTTTTTCTGATAACTTTCATATTTGGGTGAATAGTGTAAAATACTATATTTTAACTGAAAGTTTTTGTTAATAAAAATTATTTATAGTGTTAAATTATACATATTAATGGATTGGAAGCATAAATAGATTATATTTTTACCATTTAATATAATTATGGTCATTGTAAGTAATTTCACTTTGAAATTGGACATAAATAAGTGTCAATCTTTTGATAGTTATTGTTTCTTAAAAATACTCCTTTGGGTTTTAACAATGGAAATTAATTTTAAATTATTAAATATAACTTATATGTTTTGAATTTGGTAAAATAGAATTCATTTTTGAATTCATAAAATCAAACTATGCTTAGGGTGAGTTTTTGGTATTTTTCTGAAAAACATTCAATTTTTTATGAATAGTGAAAAACACAGAGTTTTTATTTAAAGCTGACAATTTATTTAAATAATTATTTATATTATTCAAATTTAATTTAGGTCAAAATAGATAAATAATACCTATATATGTTGTATGTAATTCATTGGAGACAATTTCTAATAATATTATATATATATATATAATTTATTGAACTTTTCAACGTCTTTTACCCACCTCATAGGAGAATTTGAAAATTCAGATAAAATGTAATTTTATCTCTTTTGTGAGTGAAATTTCAAAAATCCTAAAGCCATGATTGAGATCAGTTAGATAAATGTGGTTAAATAAGATAAAAATATTTTCTTGAATAGTAAATTTTTACTTTTTTTACCATGGATAAAAGTAAATAAGGTAATTATGGGTATAAATGATATTATTATTACCCTAACACATATCCTAATTTTATGGCATAAGTGTAATTCTACAAAAAAAACATTAGGAGTAAAATATAATCCTTTAGGTCCATTTGGATTAGATTAGGACATTTATTATTATTTAATCCAAATAAGTGTTAAAAGAGTTAAAATCAAAGTTTAATAAATAAAACATTTTTAATATAAAGTTATACATAAGATAAATTAGAATATAAATATTCATTAGAAATATAAAATAATTTCCTACATAATTTTATTTTATTTATAATTTTTAGACATTAAATAATTAAATTTATTTATGACACAATGATGATGTAGTGATTATTGTATTAATGAAAGATTAAAATAATAGACATTATAAATATCCAAATAAGTGTAATTTGAGACTTTTTAATAATTACTCTAATTTTATAGGATATTATGACATTGTAGGGTTGGTTATATCAATTTATTTTGAATTAATCATGATGTTATGATTTGAAAAAACAAATACCAAATAGTGTCAAAATTGACATAAAAGTGTTTTCAAAACAAATATTATATTATTAAACTATATAACAGTCCTAAATATCTAGGGCTCGTCAAAAAGACTTATATAATAATATATATGACATTAATTAATCAATTTGGGTTCTATTGAAATTTTATAATATGTTTATTACCTATATAATATAAAAATACAAAGAGTCATAGTAAATGTCAAACTATTTAACTAAGTATTAAATCTAAAAGATAAAGTTAATATAGTGACACAAAATTTTCTAAAACTAATTATTTGAGTGGTTTTTGACCCATAATCACCTAATACTATAAATAATCGAATTTTGAGCCATTTGATATCGAAAATGATTTTATTATAAAATAATATTTCTATCTTTTCCTTAGGTGCCCCTCACCCCTCTTATAAAAAGACATAATCCCTTATCTCTATTTCACACATTCAAAGACATTTTTCTTTTCCAAACTCTGACCAAATACACTCTCAAATATACTCCCTTCATCTTAGAGGCCTTCCTATAGTAATAAATGTATCCAACGGATCCCTTTTGATTAAATCAAAAGGAAGAACCTGAAGAAGAGATAAATATTTCATCACCTCTCTCAAGTTCCTTTGGTCTTCCACTAAATATTTCTTAGTGTTTTGAATTCTGAAATAATTAATAAAGTATCTTCTATATACTATGATTTTATTATAAAGATATTACAACCAAATTCATTATTATATCCATCCTTTTAATGACATGTCACCATATGTGCATACGTACGACTTACCGTCTCCACATCGTAGTGTAATTGTTATTCAATACATTATTATTTGGATGGGTATAATAAAGACGTTTAATTGATGTAAATAATAAATATAATATGATAATAATTCCTTATATGTGATATTCCATCAAATTCCACAGCTTTATGGAAATTATATTGTCTCTCGTGCGTACGTACGGATTACCGTCTCCAAGACGCGATGAGATTCATTTCCATGTTCACCATTAATCGACGATTATAAAAATATATATTAATAATAAATATGTAATATTTGAAATAATAATGCTACTTGGGATATTTATATATTTATATGTATTTATATTTATTTACTTACATATATTTTATTCACTTACTTTCGTTTAGTAAGATATGAAAATAGACACAACGTTTATGCGTACGTACGACCTACCTTCTCCATAAACGATGTTTTCCATTTCATATTTCTATCTGTTATAAATATTTATATTCAAAATATGTATTATTTATAAATCAAGGTTTATATTCTTGAATTATTTTAGTCATGATCTATGTGATACGATCATCAATAACAACTTAAAATATGTACGATAGAGAAAGAGATTATTACCCGAAATGTTAATTTAACATGAAAATCATTATTAAATAGGGAGTATAAAGTCATAAATGAATCAAATATGATATAATTAATATTAATATGGTTTTGGTATAATATAATAACATAAAATGGTCATTATAAAAGAGGTTAAACGTACCCTCGACCAATGTAAAGTGCAAGGTAAGGGTTAATTTCTCAATCTCATTATTATTCGAGATTGTTTATGGGTAAGTTTTTACTGGGACATATTTATACCCATGTCCATGTCTCATAAAATAGTTGTCAAAGGGATTATTTTTTAGGGACATTTTACTAAATCATCATTATAAATGTTTTAAATATTTATTCTTCTAAATCATTCTTATTAATGTCCATGTTTTCAAAATGGTTTATATGGATTTTGTTATATGGACATAAATGTTTTTAAATTTTAATTCCTTTGAAAAGTATCAAAGTGGTATGTGAAACATGGTTTCAAAAATTTATTTAAATGTATTCCTTTTTAAATTGTGTGACTTTTAAATGTTTTCATGAAAAATAGATTTTTCTCTCAAATATTTTTACAAATCATTTTCATTTGTGTCAACATCCTTTGATGGATTTTAAACATGTTTGTAGTTGATTTATTATGATAAAAATATTCCATATTGTATTTAAGGTTTTGTGATATGTTTGTCTATGGATGTGTTATTTTTATACCATTCATGGTTTATGGATAAATTATTGACATTTTGAATTCTAGTTTTAATATGAATGTTTATGTTATGTTTAAACCTTTTTGTATGAGGAATTCATTGGACTTAGTATGTGATGGGTGGATCCCCTCTATAGCTCCACGATGCATCATTTGGAGTCATGGGACAAACTAATGTCATTGCACAAGGCCTTGAAAAAAATTATATTTGTAGTCTTGGAACAAGGCCTTGACTATGTGGTTATTAATTATGGCATTAATCATTCCATCATTATGAAAGTGGTTAATGATATGGCATGTGATTATTCGACTGGTAGAGTATCAATGTGAATACTTAAATTGCATTATTTTGATTTATATCTTCCATATTATGATTAAGTTTATGTTGAAAAGTCTTTTGTTTTATTTTAATAAATTTGCTTAAATGTTTATGCTTATTTATGAAAGTTTCCACAGTATTATTAACATTACTGAGCATCTGAGCTCACCCCTTTCTATGTTTTATTTTTCAATGATTCCAAGAAGTGTATTTTGATTGATATGTAGGGTTAAGATAAATGGAATAAATTCATTATAAAATAACTATATATGTTGTCTTTTATATTTTAAATTGTAATTTAATGTTAATGTATGTAATCAATTTTTCCAGACTGCTAAAATGATTGGTCCTTCATGACTTATTTCATTTTAATGATGCCAATGTAGTAAAATAATGTACCAGCTTTGGGTAACTAGGGTCAAGGCATTACAGATGGTATTAAAGTGAGGTTTAGCAATAACTTTGGAAATTATATTTAGATAAACTCTGATTAGATAACATTACCCTTATATAGAATTTGAGGATTAATATTGAAGAACATCCTAGAATTTTCGTATTGTAGAGATTTTGTGGGTTTTCCAAGTAATAAATCTCTTTTTGGATATGAGAAGGTAGAGGTGGCTCTGGTATAGATTTACCAATGGGTAAAACTCGGAAACACTTCTTGGATTTAGACTCGAATGGGAAATTGTGCACGATAACGGCCCTTTCTGCACTCTTGGTTACAACACTCCCAGGGGATATGCTTAGGATAATTCTCATATTATTTACAGACCATTGTGAAGGGATTATGAGTATATACTTCCTCAATGAAAACATTTTTTATGATTATGGATTATATCCATAAACAGTTCAATTTATGTAAAGTGTTTTACTTGTTTGGAATTATGTATTTAGATTAATAAACTAATCAAGTTTATGCCATTGTATAGAAATGGCGCACAGTAGAAGGAATGTGAACTCCAGCAATATGTATAATCCAAAGAGTAAGAAGGATCGTATCTTTCAAGCTTTTAAGAAAACATTTACAAGATAAATAATCTCACATGTATTCTAAACATATGAAGAAATAGTATCATGTGTTAATAAGATAAGTAAGGAATTATCTGAGTCTTATGGCTTTGAATGGAAGCAAGAGAAGAAAAGGATAGAAAATAGAAAGATGGATAAAGTGAAGAGGTAAAAGAAGGATTTTCCCATTTGTGATAACTATGGAAAGAGTCACTTTGGTAAATGCTTGAAGGGAATGAGATTTTTTTATAACTTTGGAGAAAACGGACACCAAGTACGTGATTGCAAGGGTAAGAAAAGAGTTTCAAATGTAAAATGCTTCATTTGAAAAGAGTTGGGACACTACGCGAATCAATGACCAAATCATCAGATTATACCCCAATTTTTGCTATTGGATAATAATAAAGCTATGATACTACCAAAGATGAAGTGGAATGATTACATTTCTTATGTTGTTATTAAAATATTGTGTCATTTGAGTATTGTATTAATGATGTACTTGTTATAAGAATTATAGAGTATATAAGGATTGTACTGCAGTACTATTTTATTAAGGATTTGATATTATATGGTTCTATGAAAAGTGACTTAATAGTAAGAAAAACATTTAAGAAAATAAATGGTTGAAGGAAAGGTAATCTTTAATATGGTCCTGATAATGTGGTAGTGTTTTTGAAATAAGAGATGGTTCATTTGGATAAATTATATTGGACGATTACTAATGTTGTAAGGTCATTTTTTCAATTCAAACTTAATTTATTATTGTTATACTGTTCTTGAAAATCATTTTATTTTGTAACCCATATTATTATATTTACTATTTCAATTGTTTTGGTTGAACGATTACTATTGTTGTAAGGTTATTTTGTCAAGTCAAACTTAATTTATTTTTGTTATACTATTACTTCTTGAATATAATTTTATTTTGTAACCCATATTTTTCTATTTCCTATTTCAAATTATATCATATCTTTTATCTCTATTAAAAGTGAAATTTTGAAATTTAATTACCTACTTTAATGAATTTATTCCCAATAAAAGTATGGAATTTTTAAAATAATTTTCATTCATCCAAATGGTTTTTATTTTCAACATCTGTATTTTCTCTTTCCTAAAATTTTTTCATTTATATTTTGAAACATAATTATTTTATATAAAAGTTGATCTTCATTTTTCACTTATCCATTATTCAAATAGATATTTTATCATCCCCTTTTATAATGTGGGTTTTCAAATAATGTATTTTAAATTTTTAAAAAACATTCCCTTTCATGATTATATGTTTTATCTTGTAAGTTTCCTTTCCAATAAAATATTTTATATACGTTTCAAGGATATGTTATTGAAGATCTTTTTTAAAAGTAAAAAATTTATTTTGTTTTTAGTTCTCCTTTTAGAATATTCACTTTGAATGTAACTTTTATCTTCTCCTTTTATGATTATAGAAAACACATATCCTATAAACACTACTATGATTTATTTGATCAATATGATTATTTTTATTTACAGATATTGTATTAAATTTTTTGAAATGGTTTTACAAATAATTTTAATGCTTAATTATTTTCATATATAAAATAAATATTGTCAAAATTTAAAAATAAAATGATTCATCTTTAAATGGATTTTTTTATTTTCAAAATTGATTATAATGTTTTCTAATTTTAATAAAGAAGTATTCAATTGTATTATGTATTCTAAAATATTTATTTTTGAAACAATATATCTTTTTAAATTTTTTACTACAAATTTTTTTTCAATGTGTAATTTTTGAAATTTTTATCATGAAATATGTATTTTGATCAAAATATAACATTTTTATGATTTCTTAATCATTTCAAATTCGGATATTTATTATTATTTTTGAAATTAATTTTCCAATAATCTCAAATGAATTTTTTTCATCTATTTTAACATAGTTTTACATTCTTTATGACACACTAATGATATATTCTTCTGTTATTATCCTCCATATTTCTTGGGATGGATTATAGAATAATCTAGTTATTTTTCTTGAAACCCATCTCCTTTTCCCCGGTTAATTCGGTTATATTTTTTGAATGAATTTATTAATGTTATAATTACACAAATATGTTTTTATGATCATTTTACGGAATATTTGTGTATTATATTTCCCACAAATTCAATGGTTATTGTTTTATATCTCATGAGACAAAACTTTGTCTGGGGTTTTGATACTGGATTCAATAATGGACTGAAATTTATGATACCTAAGTTTATAATGGACTAAAAATTATGATACTTGGGTCAATAATGGATATAGGGTTATGAAACATTATTTAATAATGATACTTGAGTTACATTACTCAAGTAAATAATTTATGGGGAGTTGTGGTACTCATGTCATAAATAAACTATTATTTATGATATATGAGTCACAAATTGGTCACGAGTTGTTATACTTGAGTCAGTAATGGGTCACAAGAAGAAATGTCTAAGACACCATGTAATGGGTCGCATTTTTTAGATTCCTGGACCATTATAAAATGTTTTCCTATGATTATGTTTTTTTATATTTAATTATTATACTTTACACATAGTTTTATTATATTCATAAGATTATTCCCCATGACTCATGTATATTATCTCATGTACTTATACCCTTATATAATGGTATACGATTGTTAATTTGAGATTACATGTCCATCTATAATGACTTATATATAATTATTATTATTTAATTTTATTTTAAATTAGATGTTTTTCTCATTATATTGTTTTCTCATATCCATATTATCCAACCCTTGATGACATACTGACGAGTTTTCCCTTATTGTGAATTTGATATCACCCCTTTTTTATTTTTTCATTAACCAATGTATATATATATGAGAATAACTAATTTAAATTCTAGAAGTGATAATATTGAGTTTAAATTGTGTATAAATGATTAGAAGTATCTTAAAATAATGTAGTTGATCCTCAAACACACAAAACCTTTAATTAATTGTATTTTTCTATTATTTTTGAGATGTAATGTTTAAATTATTTATAAATATTTTATCTTATCTTGATAAAACTCACCTTGCATCAATTATAGTGTGTAAAAGTGTTTTTACCACAAAACATGGGAGTGTGAGACTGAGGCACCACAAAAGGTATTATAGTAGAATTTAGTTATTTTTTATTACTAATCTTGTTATTTTAGAGATTATGATGAGAAACATTAAGTAAAAATCCAAGGGATGAGTCTATTTATTGGATAACATCATACAAATATGAAAAAGTTATTATTATATGGTTATTTTATAAATTACATCCATATTTTTATATTGTAAAGTAGATATGATTATGGAAGAAATGAACAAATGGGTAATCACCATAAAAAAAGTATGGTTGAGTTCCAACGTGATCTTCTCTTGGTGCACAATGAGTGGGCCCCAGATAGTACACCTAGTTAGACACTCTTGAAAGATATTTTATTGTTCATCCACATTATCTTTATGAACCATTATGAGATATTTTAAAATATTTATATTACAAAACCTCATAGGTAATAAATAGTATTAAATTAGATTAAAACAAAGAGATTAATGAATTATATTTAATATTAATTAATATGTTCTATTATAGAAATAAGTAAATTTGAATTTTTAGATAATATATTTATATTATTTTTAGGTTTATAATAACAGAAGAAATTTTAATGATAATTATTAGACAATTATCTTTGGAATGAGGTTAATAATCATTATACAACCTAACAAAAATAAAATTAGATTGAACTAAATGTATCCTATTCTATGAAAAAGGTGTCTTAAATGAAAACTATGTTGGAATAATTCCAATAAATATGAATTTATTAGATATTATCATAACCATTTATTTGTGATTTGTGGGAATCAGTATCATGAGAATGGATCTGATAAAGGAATTACCATAGGAACTCCTAATGTAACATATTTGGGATTAATATTTTCTAGTATTTAATAATATCATGAGGTTGATATCTTATTAAAAATTATATCTCTGGTTTTCTATATCTTCGTGATACCGTAAAACATTTATATTAGTGAGTAAAAATTAAAATTATGTGGATCAAATTTATTTAGGTGATGTTACACACATAGATTTTGGAATATATTTGTTTTCTAAATTAATAAGATGTTCGGTAGTTGGCTCCATCGGTCAAACTGAGCTAAAACAACCCCCATCATATTATTGGAGTATTATTAATAATGATATATGAATAATAAAGAATACAGTAAAAAAAATATTTTTAACTAAAATTTCAGACATTTAGAGAATAATTAATTTATATGGTTAAATGTTAAAAAAGGAATTTTATTTATCAATTAACAGTTTTATAAGTGTTTTATATTTTACCTATTAAATTAAATTGAAAACATATAGAATATTTTTATAATATATAACCTAATATTTTAACATTAATTAGATTCTAAATTTAAATTACATAACATTTAGAATAACTGATGATTAAATACATCATTTTTTTATAAAACATGTTTTTATTTTTATTTTGTATTTTCATTTAAAATATAATTTTATCAATTTAAGAAAATTAATTTAATAAAATTAAATTCATTTATGGATTCAACATGTCAAATTTATAATACATATTTTTTTGGATTTTTATAATATTATTGACTTTTAGGAAAACAGTGAAAAAATAGTTCTTTTTACGACCCAAACAACTACAAAAAATATTCTGCTTTTGATTCAATTAAATGTCCTATTTTATAATATCGTTATAGTAAACACATTCACATATTTTGTTTTAATATATTCAATTGGTTTTTAATGACTGTTAAATATCTTTATGAGTGAAAATAATTCTCTTTAAAAGTTATCACATGACAAGTACAACTATAGGGTTTTAACAAATCCAATTGAACAAAAAAAAGAAGTGATGGCCTCAAATGATAAGATCATACCATATGAATCCCATGGTTTAAAGATTCCGAGGGAGATCGAATTTTTGGGATTTTCCCAAGACCAATCCCAATTTGAGATCTAAAACCATAAGTATGTGATAAACCATTGATGGTATTAGGTCAAGCTTAAAGAGATTAAGGGCCATACTATAAGGCCCCAGCCTTAAACCTTACATAATCTTGAGTTATTACAAGATTACACATTGAAGATCTTTTTAGGTTTTGAGTTTTAGAGAATTAGGTCATGAAACTTGCATTACATTCCACATTTAAACAAAGTGGTTATATAAAAGACAATATTCATTCTTCCCATCAACAGAAACATATTTAAAATAAAACATGGATTCTTTCTTGACACATCCTTGACACTATCATCACATCATGTACCTTTCCCTTGACCTGGGAAAAACATTTCAAAAAATTGGGATGAGCATAAAAATCTCAGTAAGGGTTATAAAAATATGGAAAGGAAACATGAGTTCATATATACATAAGAAAGAAATCATAATTTACCCATAAAACATAGGCACTTTAACATACCTCATCAAACCATGAATAAATCATAGATATCATAAGCCATAAAGGAAACTTGAGGCATTCATAACATTCTTACGTAGGGAGTAACCCTCTTGGTTGCGTTTGGAATACCCATCACAATATATTCCCTAAATCTCTTCGGAGAAACCTTAATGTTTCACTCCTTCGCGTTACCCAATGCATTGGAGAGCTATATCGGGCTCACCCACCCTTATATTATCACGGAACCACCCTTCTTCCTAATAATTCCCAATAACCTCAACATAATCGTATCACATAAAACATGCATAAACGAAACATAACATTTCCACCTTTCAATCACAAGATATCAATTCAACACATTGATATAAAAACATTATTAAAACCATTTTCAATACCAAAACAAAAGAAAAGTAAAACATGGTATTTATTTTTCTTTTTAAAAAAGGTATGGGTTGTAGAGGAAGCCGAAACTCAAATAATGGTCATGGCGGCGGAGAAGTCATTGTCGCCGCATACGGACGACAAAAACATTCCCTTTTTCGTTTAGTAAAATGATTAGTATAAAAAAGATTCCTTTCGGATAAAGGTAAATGTAAAAGGGGTTTATACACCGTATAAAAGAAGGTTTTGTATAAAACAAAATATGCCTCAATGAAAGGAGACTGAGACGATGTCCCATACAAAGACAGTATCCTTGGATTAAGGATAAATCTGTTACATAACTATGTGTGACAAACGAATACACGAAATATAAGTGGGTATTAATTGTAAAAAAATCAGAGTAAATTCACACATAATCATAGAACAACATATTCAAGGTGTACATGTTTATACCAAAGAATCGAAATTGGGTTAAGAAGTTCCCTTGCAATAATTACACAGCCTAATGGCGTCACTTCAAAATTCAGAAAAAGAGTTGATGAGAGATAAAAAGGGTATCTCATCACTTGAACATAAAATTTACATCAGTAAGGATATATAAGAACATATCCCCAAATAATATTATGTTAATTAAAAGACATAACAAAATAAGTCTTTTAAAAAGAGGAGGGTGAAAGGTTCCCTTACAGACATTGGTATCTTTCGAAACATATGCCCCGTGAAAGAAAGACAATAAAACATTGACGTAAATACTCATAAATGAAAGAATATTACACAATGAGTAAAATAATGGTCATTACATACACCACTTAAAGGAAATTTTGGCATATGTAGCATAAATCTCACGGGAATAAAAGTGAGATGAAAAATCCCTTTCGAAAACTCGGCAGCCTAACGGCGCCACTTAAAACATCCAAAAATGGATTGATGAGATAAAATAGGGTATCTCATCACATTACAATAAAATGTACAGAAAGAGGAATATAAAAGAACATCCCCCATTATAACAAAGAGGAGATTAAAAGAAGTGACATAAAGGAGAGTACTTAAAAAGAAAGAGAGAGGTTAGATCTCTTACAAAAATTCGGCAGCCTAACGGTGCCATGCAAAACTTCCAAAACGGATTGATGAGAGAGAATAGGGTATCTCATCATATGAACATAAAAATTACAGTAAGAGTAATATAAAAGAACATCCCAATCACAAGAAATATGTGCTTAAAAGTAAGGACATAAAAGAGTGTACTTAAAAACAAAGAGAGGAGTAGGATCCCTTACCTCGGGTCCGACATGACTCGATCATTCTTTAACATCCTGAATAATAAACTTGAGTTAATATCCACTTTATTAATAACTTTTTTCTAGTTCATTATTCCTTTTATATCACTTATTTCCATGTTATAAGCATTATGTAATCATTTAAGTTAATAATGTTTGTTTTGTCGATATTTGGTTCTTAAGTCGAAAGTGGACTTTTTACAATTACATGTTGTTCGTGTGGTCAAATGTTCATTATATCCAGAATTATATTCATGATTTTTATATCATATATATCATATATATCCAGAATTACATGTATTTATAATATTACATAATCATTTAGAGGTAAGAAATGAAATGCACCGTTCATGGAGACGGTAAGTCGTACGTACGCATGAACGCTACTTTCATTTCTATGTCATATTAATGAAATTAAAACTAAATGAGAGATATGTATATTTTAATTCCAGAATTATATTAATCATTTATATGTATCATTCATCATATATATCCATTATATATATTTACTTATAATAGTACATTACATTTGGGGATAGAAAATGAAATGCACCGTTCATGGAGACGGTAAGCCGTACGTACGCATGAACGCTACTTTCATTTCAATTTCATATTTTTATGGAATGGAATAATAATGATATATAGGTATATTATAATTCCAGTATAACATCTTATATAATAACTTTAAATCCATCCTTTATACGTCCCACATATGGCATTAACGAATCACATCACTTTGAGGGGGCGGTTGTCCGCACTTCCTTAAATGAAGATATCGCGTTTACCCATAATGGAAACCATAAAGGTATGCCCAAAATGAAAAATACATAAGCTTAAGGAAAACATAAACATATTATATATCATATATAAATATAGTGTCATCTTAATGGCCACCTTTGAAGGTGTTAAAAGAATGTTGAACAATCATCGTTTCGGGAGGCCGAAATTCGCCACCCACGGAAACAGTATGTTCTTTAACCATTAGATGTAGATGTGTGAAATTTTTGCTCTAATAATTCTTATAAAAACATCCTATTATATTGATGATACTTTATTTGTTACAAAATAAATTAATAAACAGAGGTTAGGGGGTTGGAGAAGAAAAATAAAACCAAAGGACTCAAATGAAGACATTACCTTAAAATCGGGTAACTCCCTTTGGTTTGAGCTCAAAGGCTTCCATGGGATAACTTCTGCCCAAAGTGAGGCTTCATGGAGTAAGATAGGGAAGTGGAGAGACAAAATGGGCAGAGGTTGGCCAAGACAAAGGCTTTGGGAGTGTGTATAAGGAGGTAGAGTTGGGGGCCTTTTATAAGGGGAGAGGAGGGGCACTCTTGGAAGGTAAAGAAAAGTCACTTTATATTAAAATGGTATTCAGATTTAAGAGGTCCCACATTGATTTGTTTCGAGGGTAAGGTGATAAGAGTTCGAAATCCACTCATCCAATAGGTTTTGGACATTTTTAGGTATTAGATATTACATTATCAATCCATTTTATTTAAATCGTTAAATAATGAGGTCATCGCTTCATCATCATGATGTCATAAATAATTTAAATTATTTAATGTCTAAAAATTATAAAAAAACTATTATGACGTAGGAAATCTTTTTATCTTTCCAATGAATATTTATAGTCAAAAATCGGATTTGTATAACCCCATGTAAAAATTGTTTTAGTAAAACATTTCATGATTGTCTCATTTTTAGTTTTAACTTTAAATAAAAAGATATTAATGTCATTTTCCAACAAAAGTGTCTTCATGGGGTCCCCAAGTTGACCCATGGGTTCTCTTGGTAGGACATGACACATCCAATGATGTTAGGACATGTGTCAGGTTCGTTTCATATTATTAAAACATTATTTTTACCTTAAACTACATAATTACCTCTAATCGCGATTAAAAACTTAATAAGTTACTATTCACCAAAAAAATTATTTTTATCCCATTGAACCAAATTTTACTTCTTAATGACAACCATTTATGCCAGATTTTCTAAATTCAAAACACAAAGATGGAAAAATTTCATTTAAACGGAAAAATCAGTTTTTATAAGTACCACTTAGTGGTTTCACTATTCATCAAAAATTGAAGTTATTCAGAAAAATCCAAAAAATTCACCGTAAGCTATATTTGATATTAAAAATTCAAAAATGAAGTCTATTTTACAAAATTCAAAAAATATAAGTCACATTAATTAATTTAATAATTAATTCCCGTTATCAGAGCAAATAGCGTGTTTTTATGAAACAATATGTATCAAAAGATTGACACTAGTTTAAGTTTGATTTCAAAGTGAAATTAATTCCCATGACCACTATTGGATTTAATTATAAAAATATATTCTAATTTTACTTTAAAACCAATTCAAAAGATAATATAATCATATAAATAAATTAGATTAAAAAGTGGTTTTCAATTAAAATACAACATTTTTCACTATTCATTAAAAAATGAACTTTTTCGAAATGATACCAAAAATTTACACAAAGTAAATTTTGATGTCTCGATTCTAAAGAATAATTTCATTTTTTCAAATATAACACATAAAATTGTTAAAAAGTGGATTTAAAAGAGGTTCTCCATCCAAAGGCGGTTAATCGACCTTTTGATGAATATTAGAATGTTTATGCTTAAAAATTGGATTCATTCGCATTTTTAATCCTCTAAAATTTATTGTAAGGAGAAAAAATATTTGAAAAAAATATATAATCATTTTTTATTTAGTTCTGTTCATTCCCTCCATTACAACGGCTAGGCGTTAACTACCATTTAAAATAATATTATTTTATTATTAGAGTGTAACGTAAGCTTCCCAAGAAACTAGTTGTTGCGTATTGGGTACGCCATTGAGCATAGCGTCCCCTTTAAAGTAATATTAATATTTTATTCACAAATATGGATAAATATAAAAATTTCATATTCTTTATTTACCTGGGGTGTTACATCCTTCCCCCCTTTTAGAAATTGCATCCTCGCAATTTTAAAATTGGGCTCAGAAACATCCTTGAAAGTCCCATATCAGAAAAAGATTCGGTAAACCAATCACATTAAAATAATGGGAGAGAAGTACAAATGTCACCCGAGATAACCCATACTAGGATTCCAAGTATGAAAATATGGATATGGAGGAGAAAACAAAGGGTCATGTTCTGATGGAGAGTGATAGTAAACATGTTTAGGAGAAAGTTAACCATAAGAAAATCACAAACATGTGATGGGTTAAATGGCATTCGATTAATCAGTAGGAAAAGTTAACAGACAAAATTTTTGTTTTAAGTTACTCTTCATTGAGTAATTTATTTTTGTGCTTAACTAAATCATAATGAAACTTATTTACTTGTCACGTAGACTTTCAACTTTTACTAGATTCCTTAATAGAACTCATATTTTCTCCAAAAGATGAGTATTTAGGATGACTTGTTCACATTAAGAGATATATAATCAACTTCTAGAGAATCACCTAATCCACAAAAGTGAACTATATACTTCCCATGTCTTTATGCTTTAACCAAAACCAAACCCAAAAAGGTTAGTACAAGGTCAGATAATCTAGAAAAGGATAACCCATTAAAATGAAAATCTATTCTTAATCTCAAAAATTTGTCCAACAAAACCCAAAGTTCATCGAGGACCATCCGATAAACAATTTGTCCATAAAATTCTTCAATGTAATCCAATATAATATTGAAACCCAAATATTTGAAGGATTTAGTCACATAATCATCCAAGTTAAATTGTAACAGTAATCTCCAAACAACATCAGTTTCTCCTAAAGTCTCGTATTGAAAAATAATTAACCAAATCACATATACTCCATGATAGGTTATTCATTTTCATAAATAACCCAAAATCAACTTACTCTTGATTCATAAAATCATATAACTAAAAAGAATCAGTCAAACTAACCAGGGACTTCACGTAGTCCAGTGGTAGGTGATAAATACCTGTCGCACTATGGATGTGGGTTCGATTCCCACAGCTTTGTCCGACACGACGGGTTGTCACACGGTCTACGTGTTGTCCTTTTTACAAAACTATATAATTCCTAAATCATTCAACAAAAAGAGAAAAAATCATCAAACATGACCATAACATATTTTAACCTCATGTTTATCTCATGCCTTCCATTTTCCAGCATATCATATAGTAACCCATAATTACCTCAAAAGTAAGGATCATATAAACTCTAATGGTTACTGTTGACGCTCCTTTCGTCACAGAATCTAAAAATCGGAAAAGGGGAATATCTGAGTCCAATGTGATTCATCCTTTGAAGAAACATCAAAAATAGACAAAGGGATAAACAAGGAGAATATTGCCCATAGGTCGCGCAAGTTCCCTCATGGTCGCGCAAGTACACTTGCGCGCCGCCTAGTGGTCGTGCAAGTACTTGCGCGACGCCTTATGGTCGTGCAAGTGACTTGCGCGACCTAAGTGGTAACTGCCCGGTAACCGCCCGGTAACCGCCCAGGGCCTTCTTTTGCCTATAAATAGACCCTTTGGGCCCCCCATTGAGGAGGATCATTTTCCAGAAACTCGGATTGAATCTCCCGACTCCCAAGTCTCTTCTCAAAGCTTCCGGAACATTTCTAAGGTAATTTTTTACCTAGAACGGAAGATCTAAAGAGAAGAAGGAAGGCCTAAGTGTTGAAACTTATCAAACACTTGTGCGCCGACTTATTTCCTTCAATATAACTTGCGCGTCCCTTTTCTGGAAGAACCTCGAGAACATTCTAAAGGGTTTAAAAAAGAGTCGCTCAAGTATTTCAATGCTGGTTGAAAATCGCGCAAGTACACTATGTGTCGCGCATGTATACATGTGCGACCAATACTTGCGCGCCCACGGAAGACTTGCGCGCCTTGCAAGACTTGCGTGCCCCTATCTTTTTGGGTGCCCATCTTGCCCATTTTTACCCCTCTTAAGCCATTTCACCTTTCCTTTTCAAGATTCAGTCTTCAAGACACTCTTCAAAGCCATTTATGGCATGATTTTTTGATTTGACTTTCTTATCTGAAAGGAATTCTGTGGAATCTCTCTCAAAGTCCAGTGATTTAAATATCCTTATTTCACTAAAATACGGAGAGTTCATTCATTCAACATCATCCTTTAAGATGAGAGAATCTTAACCTGGGTCTCCTTTTCATGAATAATCCCCCGTGATAAAACTTTTAATCTGGGCATCCTCCTCAGGAGTAAGCCCCAAATTCTTAAAGTACCCAATCTTGGGCATCCTCCTCAGGAGAAATCCCCAATCAAGTCCTTTAATCTTGGGCATCTTTCTTAAGAATAAGCCCCAACCTCAAATATGGGCATCCTCCTCAGGAGTAAGCCCCAAACCTTAATCCCTAACCTGGGTCTCCTTTTTCAGGAATAAGACTCAGTTATAATCTTGGGCTTCCTTTTCAGGAGTAAGCCCCAAGTCCCTTAACCTGGGTCTCCTTTTACGGAATAAAGACTCAGTCATAACCTTGGGCTTCCTTTTCAGGAGTAAGCCCCAAGTCCCCTTAAATTTCTCTTAACCAGTCATAATTTACCTTTGATTTGGGTTTCCTTTTCAGGAGTAAAACCCAATCATAAATCCCCTCATAACTTGGGCATCCTCCTTAGGAGTAAGCCCCAAGATTAGAGTATTCAAATCTCCATGAATCACATATAACTTTATGGACCCTGTTCATGGATTTTCTCCCTAAAAGTAAATCCTAAACCTTCATCTATCTGGGCAGTCATCCATACATAAGCCCCAAACAAATTCTTATGATTGCATCTTTCATGGCACAATTGTCTAAATTTTTACCAATACCTCTTGTTTCTCACACCGAGCATGACTCACGTGAGCTTAGAGTTTAAAAGTAATTATGACATTCATCTTTGAGCCATCAATCATAAACATCATACTCCATAACTCGAACTACGTGGGTTCTGATTCCTTTTCCAAAACAAAGGATACGTAGGTAGCCCATTTATGGGTTCGATCCCAACTTTGAAATAATCCATGTACTTCTGAATGACGATAAACTTCAACTGCCCCACTGAGAGTCTTTAAAACCAGCCTGGCCATCATAATGACAAATAGACTTTTATATAAATGTTTTGAAGGATACCATTTACCAAGAATCTCTAAACAGATATAGATGATTCTCTATTGATGAAGAACCTCGAATACATATAAAAGATTCTCTAAATTTCTTGCATATTTAATCATTGATTGTTAAAACTAAAGGAAAGCACATTTTATACTTGGTAATGTCATAAGGATTCACGAACATAACTTAAATCTATAAATAGAGTCCCGGAGTAGACAATAATTCCCCTCAAAAAGGTGTGATGAGTCCGACCTCCCATCCTCTCGACCAATGCAAATTCCTAAGCCTCATTAGTCCACAAGCTAATGAGCGCCTGCCTTTGGAAAGTAGGTCCAAACGGATGTGTAATCATTGGATGTTTCCGGTTCTACGAACAAACCCGTTAGAAACCGATCGGAACGTTTGAATCTCCCATCCAGGAGGTCATCCCCGGATTCCGTGCGAAACAAAAACGGTGAACCCGACGTGAATCCTTAACCAAGTTAAAGTGATGTTCTTCTTATTTGATAGGCCCCTTGGGCCAAAAAAGCAATCATTGACATGTGCTCATCCAAAAGATGCAGTGGCCGGATTCATCATTATTATGTCTGTTACATGGAACAGGCACTATTTTCTCAAGATCTTATGCAAAATGGCTTTCCTTAAATTCACCTCTGTGAATACTGCTACTGTGAACACCTCTACTGTGAGGTCTGCTGCTGTGAAAACCAATGATGCTACTCCTGCTGGAACGTCATCCGCTCTGAGGATGACATCACCAACTCAGCGTCTTCAACGCTGTGTTTCTAATGCACAGGTTAAGGAGTACCGTCACAACGGTACTATCCCAACTCTGGAGGCCGCTCGTCAAGCCCTCCAAGTTAACAACTCTACCTGGTCGTCCGGACAATGGCGGCCAGCAATCAAGAAGCAGGCGGTGCTGACTACCGTCTCCAACCGTTTCGGGTCGTTATCCCCGGAACGCAATTTCCATTCACTCCCTTACTATGAGGAAGTGAATGAGCAGGTCCCGAAGGACCTTAATTCAAAAAGACAGGAGTCCTTCTCAAGGGCTCCCATCAACAATCACCGCCAGACTCGTGCGGTAGTGCGCCCTCAACATGATAAGGGTACCGACTCCAGGCATTCAGCTCAGGTTCCTCGAACCCGAGCAGGCAAGATGAACCGCCAGAGACGGAACCCGGTTAATAATTAGCAGGTTTCCATCCCTGCCATCTCCGGATAAGTCCACCAACCTAACTTGGTGGCAAACAACGAGCAGGCATACACACCTGTTCTTTTTAATTCCGCTGTCCAGCAGACTCGTCTGACAGCATCAAGCCTATCCTGCCAGGCAATTCCGGCGGAGTACCATAGGCAGGAACATACACCTGCTTATACATCAAAAGTTAGTCAGCAGGCTCGTTTGACTACATATGATGGATCTCGTCAACCGCGCTTGGCGAAGTGTAATCAGCAGGCACATACACCTGCTAATACTAATCAGGCCTACCAACAGTCTCGCTTGGTAGTGCCCGGAGAAGTCAGTCGAAAAGTCCCGACGACAAACAGGAGGCAGACTCAACTCTCTGCCTCCACACTTGAGTACTGTCAGGATTCACTGACAGGAAAACGAGGACAGGAGCAGGCACATACACCTACTCCAAGCCCGGAATGGACGTATATCCCCGTTCTGGCGGCTGAAGTCACCAAACATATTTTGGCAATTGTGAAAGAGCAGAAGCAAATTCCTGCTCATATTCTGGATGCTTGCCAGGATATCATAACAGCTTCAGCATCATCTCAGGGACAGACACATAAATCTATCCCTAGCAATGGAGTGACACATCAACGATTCACTCCAGAACAGACACACACATCTGTTCCAGTCCAAGAGGGTTATGTGGCATACTCCCCCATATCATACGGACAACCAAGTCAGGCACATACACCTGATTTGAGTGGAGATCGTCAGCCTAACCTGACCATCTTTCCTGATCAGGCACATACACCTGCTCAGAGCAATCACTTTCGTCATCAAGTGGTTTCTAAAGCGAGTAAGAAGGCATCTAAGAAAAAGATCCGCCCAGCACAGTCAGGAGATCAAAGGCCAATCTGCAACAAGGCCTTGCTCGATGCTGGAGTTCTTGAAGCCCCCAGACATTTATCTGTCGGAATTCAAGATTCTACTCCCTCAGTTCCCAATAACGGGAACATTAATTCTGAAGGTCCTCAACAGACACTTCCTCATGAAGACTTGCTTCATGAGAATTCGGTCAATCTTGAAGTTTCTTCTTCAGATGAGAGCCACAGGAACCCTCTGTGTGGTCAGAAGGCCAAGGAGCAAGAGATCTCATCTTTTGCTGTAACCCATCATGACGGTCCTCCTCATGGTGATGAACTTCTCTGCGAAAGTCCTCTCCGCAGTAGTGATTAACGTTGTCTCGAAAATTCTTCAGAAGGAAATGTAGTGACGAGAAAGCCCTCCTATCTCGAGGCACTTGCAAACGTAAAACCAGTCATGTCTGATGCTTTACTATCGGCAGGTGAAACTCTTTCTCCATCAGAAGATAGCCTGGGGTTCAGGTTATTCTCTGAACCATCCCTGGGTCATTCATCTTCCAACAAGAATAGTGATTTATCTACCAATCTTGTTGAATCCGATGAAGCAACAAGGAAACACCAACTCTGGTCCAAATAGGTAGAAGAATCTTCATTTAATGATAAAGAGGAAATGCTAAACATGAGGAAAAAACTGGCAAAAGGTGAAGTACCAGTCATGTTTTGGCCTTTGGCTGACTCCCAGTACGACATTCCAAAGATGTTAACGGATGATGGAATCCTTGATATTCGTCTCAACATATGGAAAACTCTTTGTCAATTAAAGAAGAAGGTATTATCTTACGATGAATATGAAAATTATCTTAAGATAATAGAAGGGTTACAACGCCAGATTGATTTGGCATCTCTATCAGTCTCTCGGTATCCAAAGGCTGAAAAGAAATAGAGAACCCTTCAACGTTCATGCCTTGGCGCACTAAGAAGATTGCGTCAGTTAATTGCCAATGCTCCATCTGATGTTCATATCAGAGGATGGGGTGTTCACGGAGCACTACATTTCACAGTGATTTCCGGTCAGCAAAGCCCGACGAAAATGGTCTCATGCAATGTTATTGCCCATGGCCGGACACAGTCAATGGGATTTGTTCATAATCAAAAGCTTGCTCAAGAACAAGCTTCAACTAGTTCCTCTCAAAATCAAGTATATAGAGAACAAGTTGTTGAATTGCTCCTACATAAAGTAGGCGAGAATATTGCACAAGCCTCTCGTCTGGAGCAAACACGTCATGAAATGACAGAAGTTTCGGAAATCATCCAACGGTCTGTTGAACCAGGTGATAAAAGTGGATACAGGTTAATGCATCCAGCTAATTTATGAACTAAGATTCGCAAGATCAAGAGAGATTTTAAGAAGATCTCAGACATAGCATGTCAAGAGACACCCCAGCTTGTCATACTGGGGACTTCTCTAAACCAACCCTCAGAGTCAACAAATGGGATTCGAGGAGTTGAGCGGAAGCAGCAGGAACATCCCCAGTCCACCGGACTGGGGACTTTTTCAAATCCTCAATCCCTCCCTCAGAGAAAGTCAGTATTCTCTCGATTAGGGAATAAGCCTCAAGAGGAATGAAGAGCCAAGCTGTCAGGAGATTCTCTCCAAGTGACGGTTCTCCATGAAATTCCTGAGGGATCAAGTCAACGGAATGCCATGTCTCATCATGGACATAGAAGGAGACAATATCATAGAAATGCTGATAGAAAGGATTCCATACAATATGCATCCATTAATGTCATCAATGTCGTTGCTGCTGATTCACCAGATGAGGCTCAATCAGAGGGATCAGACGAAGGGGTTCCTGCTCAAGAAGTTGCGCACACAAACCTAAATGAAGAAGGTGTGCGCACACGTAATCAAAGGCTTACCCAAAATCTGGGTATTCCTTCAAGTAACCCACTTCCCCCTCTCCAAAAAGGATCCAATAAGGGGAAAGGAAAGAATCAGGTTACTTCTCACCCTTCCTCTGAAGGAGGTCAATCGCTCTCATTAGAGAAAAGGTTTGCACAACAGGAGGAAGAAATGAAAGAGTTAAGAAGGTTGAATGCAGAATTACTTCAGAGTAGTCTTCTTCTTAAGAATGCTGAAGTCCGACAGCCGAAGGAATTTGTTGTAACTACTGAGATGGATCAAGAATATCCTCCTTTATCAGTACACACACAGAGGTCTAATCCTACGGGTCAAACGCAACAACGGTTGGCAGCACTACCATCAGTTGCAGCACCAACCACCACGTCTGTCCAAGCTCCATTCATTGCACCTACCCAAAACCATGTTCAACCTGACGTTTCTCAAAATTTAATAACTACTATTGAGTCATTAACAGCTCGGTTAGAAACTATGGAAGGGAAACGGGTGCAAGTTCAACCTGAAAAGAAAGTTTACCCTGAATGGGTAGATTCAATTTCTCCTTCATCCAGTTTTGGAAACCCTATTTTCCCTACTTTCAATGGATCAGGCGACCCTGAACAACATTTGACGCATTACGTGTCTTGTTGTGATCCTATGATGGGAACTATAGAGCAGCAAGAAGCAGTGAAACTCAGATGCTTCGTGCGAACCTTGCAAGGACCAGCTTTTGTCTGTTATACAAGCTTGCAATCCCAGTCAGTCATCGGATGGGAGGATCTTCGTCAAAAATTCCTTCTTCAGTTTAGCTCAACTTTTCCAAAAACGACAGTTTTTGATCTTACAAACTGCAAGCAAAGGGAAAATGAAAGTGTCTCTGATTTCATTGCTCGTTGGAAGGGATTAACGTATTCCTTGAGTTTAGCACTCCCTCAGGAGGAATTATTGCCAATCTGTGTGGCAAATTTGTGTGACGAATTACGCACGCCATTGATCCCTGTGAAATACACATGAGTGTTTCGAGACCTTACTTCAATCGCTCAACAGATTGAAGATTCCCTTTTACAGGCTAAGGTTAAATCTCGTGTAATTCCATCAGCTCCAGGAAGATGAATGGGTAAAGAAGAAACAGCTACAGTTATGCTTAAACAGGCACCTGTACTTATTTCTACTTCAAAACCTTCATCTTCTCGAAGGGCTCCACCTCCTAAACGCCAACAACAAAGGCTGTTTTGTCCAAATGATCAAAAAGATCAACGACGAAAACAATTTGAGGATATGAAGAGTAAAACATACTCTTTCCGAAGTGATAAAGTTCCTGGTTACTTCATTTCAGCTTTGGAAAATAATTTGGTTCAATTACCAGTGCCAAAGAGGCCAAACAAGGAAGGAGATGAAGACCGTCCCAATTATTGTCCCTTTCAACAAATGTTGGGGCATCCCATCTAGGAGTGTTTTGTCTTTAAAGACCTCCTTCAAAAGATGGTCGACTTGGGACAAGTCAAATTGAAGGGTTCTTCTACTCATGTAGCGTGTATTACCGCTACAGATCTAGAGGAAGGAGGCGAGTGGCAGGAAGTCAAAAGCAAAATTGTGAAAAAATATGATGATTGGATGGTCAGAAAGACAATCAATCGGACCCATTCCATTTTGCGAACACAATTGAAGAAGCCAATTGTGTCTCCTACAGAAGCTGAAGTAAAGCCTCCATCAAAAGACAAATCCTAAAAAGGGAAGCTCAATTCAAATAAGAAAGAGGAATCAGGAGAAGATGAGTATGTACCAAAGCCTAAATTGTCTTTGACTCTGGCAGATTTCATGCCATCTACTTCAAAGCCACGGGCACCGTCCCACCAAACGGAACAACCTAAACAGGCTAATCAGGCAGAGTCTTTAACATACAAAGAGTTAGTCTTTGGTTCTGTTTAATCTCAATGGATGGAGAACTCATCACAACTCCAACCAATGCCAGATTTCTGAAGAAGTATTTTGTATAAACACAAAATATTGTTCCCAGATCCAAAACAGTCACATTGGTTCATATTTTGTCCTACATGACATTAAACTGTTATTATGTACTACATGACACTAAACTGTATAATGTCTGAGATGACATTAAACTATATTTTGTCCTGGCAACATGACATTAAACTGTGTGGCACTTTCATCGTCCATCATGACGTTAAACTGTGTTAGTTCCCTTATCGTCCAACATGACGTTAAACTGTCACAATGGTTACTATTATGTCCGAGATGACATTAAACTATTTATTGTCCAACATGACATTAAACTGTTATAATTTCCAGCAAGACGTTAAACTGTGATGTCCTATCTACATGACATTAAACTGTACAGAAGATCCTATATTTTGTCCGAGATGACATTAAACTATATTGTGTCCTAGAAACATGACATTAAACTGTGTGGCACTTCCAACGTCCAGCATGACATTAACTTGTAAAAAGTCCCCAGAACTGATATCCTCATATTGGTTCACCTTAGTCCTAGCTACATGACTTTAAACTGTACAGCACCAGTTCGTCCTTGCTATATGAAGTTAAACTATACAGCAATGGTCCATTATGACTTTAAACTGCAACTTCGTCCCACACGACATTAAACTGTGAAATGGTTCCCTAAACCGTCCAGCATGACCTTAAACTGCATCATCCCTGGTCCATGTATATGACCATAAACTATTTGCAAATCCCTTATGTCCAGTAAGACGTTAAACTGTGACGTCCTAAACTACATGACGTTAATCTGTATAAAAGTCCCTCACGTCCGAATAGACGTTAGATTATATAATCATCAAAGGTCCATCATGAAATTAAACTGCACCATCCACGGTCCATGCATATGACCTTAAACTATTCACACTTTCGTCCAAAATAACATAAATGGTGTGTTATTTTTTCCTTACGACATGACATTAAACTGCACAGTCCCCCTTTTTCGTCCAATATGACGTTACACTATTTTATCCCCATCGTCCTAACTACATGACGCTAAACTGTATAGAAAATCCTTGATAGGTCCTACATGACATTAAACTGTATTTTGTCCCTGCTACATGACACTAAACTGTGCAGCACCAATAGTCCTAACTGCAAGACTTTAAACTGCATAGTCCCTTTTTATGTCCTACATGACATTAAACCGTGCATCGTTAAGGTTGTTATTACCTCTTGTTTCTCACACCGAGTATGACTCACGTGAGCTTAGAGCGAACATCAACCATAACATTCCCTTTGGGCCACTAACCATGTGTAAGTCCCAACAATTTTTTTTTTATTTTAGATCATTATCCACAAGAACAACTTGATCATTAATTCATTCTTTAATTGAACTACACGGACTTTGATCCTCGCCCACCAGGCTGGGTATGTAGGCAACCTCCCAGGGTTCAAGCCCAAAAACAATCTCTTCAAATCGTTTCACCACAACCTCATATGATGTTGATTTGTGAAACCGCCCCTGGAATCAATATCTTTACGTTGATTCACTTTCGTCCTTGTTATATGACGATAAACTATACAACACTTTTGTCCGGCACAACAATAAACTACAATATTCTTTGATTTCCTCATTTGAGAAAGAACCATTATTGACATTGATTTTTTAAATCATGTTTCATTTTTAAAAGACTACGTGCATACATGGTAATGCCTAAACTTTTTATCTCAGGTTAAACCATCATTGCACTAAAGTCCCCTTTCACCCATCACATGTACGAACCAAATTTGTACAAAGGGTAGTTCTAGAACTACGTGGACTTGATTCCCATCCTTGTGGGATACGTAGGAACATTCGAGTGTCCCTCGAATCCAGTCCCAAGTCTTTTGGGCCTAACCCCAAATTTCACTTTCAGTCCCTTGGCTGAAAAGTCCTCATGAAAACACAAACTGTGTATTCATTATTATTGTCTGAATTCTATGACCCTAAACTAAGATCACTCATACTTTCGTCCTGCACGACGTTAAACTGCATTTCAAGAACTACGTATGGCTTGATTCTCATTCTTATGAGATACGTAGTGAAGTCCAAAATTTCAATTCAGGACCCAGCCACAACATGATTATGGTTTTCATTGACCTATGTATCTCTATATACATTGGACAATACCCATCTTTATGTATTATAATCCTAACCTTAAATATTTTCAGATCTTCATAACCCTTTTCATGACTTCTAGTCACAAAAATGTCAAACTTCTGAGAATTCTTTTGTCTGACTATGCAGCACGTGCCCATAGGTGGCCTTGCATAAACAGTCCACATAACAGACTTGTCAGCCAAAAGATGCTATTTATTTGACCATGCAGCCAATGCCCATAGGTGGCCCTGCATATTTCAACCCCCTAACGGGTTTTCTAAAATAATAGTAACTTCATTCTTGGGAAGAATGCCTCTTTTGTCCTTATTTGTCTTAAAACGAAAATATGTAGGGATCCGCAAAAAAATAGCCATCCTTAACATATTTGTCCCATATCCTTTTTCATGATCTGAAAGTATTCAAGTCTATGGTTTATTCTTCTTCCCTACGTCTGGGTCAGACCTTCGTAGGAGTGATGTCCATCCAGTTCTTCGATGTTCTTGTTCAGAAATATCTTCTCCATATTCAAGTACCTTTTTCCATACAACAAACTCTATACTTTAGAAAATTTGAATCTCCATAAACTTTCACTAGCTTTTAGCACTAGGAAAGTAAATTTCTGGGACTTCTTTTGCCTGACTATGCAGCACGTGCCCATAGGTGGCCTTGCATAAACAGTCCACATAACAGACTTGTCAGCTAAAAGATGCTATTTATTTGACCATGCAGCCAATGCCCATAGGTGGCCCTGCATATTTCAACCCCCTAACGGGTTTTGTTAAATAATAGTAACTTCATTCTTGGAAACTACTTCTTCTAATGCCTTTTAGCTCTTTTTTCATATCATTCCTCAGATTAAAATATTCTTAAGCCATAGTTTACATTTTTTCCCTCATAATTGAGTATGGTAATATGTTTTCAGATAAATTTTCAAGGAATTGAATCCATTTTTTAATCCATTTCGGTCAAAGCTATTTCGAACTTAAACATTAGCCCCTTTATGTCCCGCATGCATGACTTTAAACTGCCCACAAAAGACAAAGGAACTCTGAATAAAAGTCAAGTGCCAGCACACTTGTGTGCTGCCTTCTGCGCATTGAAGACTTGCGCACCACCCTTTTCCTTTGGATGTCTTTGATTTCCTCAGAGTCAAATCCTCATTTCTCTCCGGATCCTACTCTGAGGGGGGACTTTTGTTGACGCTCCTTTCGTCACAGAATCAAAAAATCAGAAAAGGGGAATATCTGAGTCCAATGTGATTCATCCTTTGAAGAAACATTAAAAATCGACAAAGGGATAAACAAGGAGAACATTGCCCATAGGTCGCGCAAGTTCCCTCATGGTCGTGCAAGTACACTTGCGCGCCGCCTAGTGGTCGTGAAAGTACTTTCGCGACGGCTTATGGTCGTGCAAGTGACTTGCGCGACCTAAGTGGTAACCGCCCGGTAACCGCCCAGGGCCTTCTTTTGCCTATAAATAGACCCTTTGGGCCCCCCATTGAGGAGGATCTTTTTCCAGAAACTCGGATTGAAGCTCCCGACTCCCAAGTCTCTTCTCAAAGCTTCCGGAACATTTCTAAGGTAATTTTTTACCTAGAACGGAAGATCTAAAGAGAAGAAGGATGGCCTAAGTGTTGAAACTTATCAAACACTTGCGCGCCGACTTATTTCCTTCAATATAACTTGTGCGTCCCTTTTCTGGAAGAACCTCGAGAACATTCTAAAGGGTTTAAAAAAGAGTCGCTCAAGTATTTCAATGCTGGTTGAAAATCGCGCAAGTACACTACGTGTCGCGCAGGTATACATGTGCGACCAATACTTGTGCGCCCTCGGAAGACTTGCGCTCCTTGCAAGACTTGCGCGCCCCTATCTTTTTGGGTGCCCATCTTGCCCATTTTTTCCCCTCTTAAGCCATTTCACCTTTCCTTTTCAAGATTCAGTCTTCAAGACACTCTTCAAAGCCATTTATGGCATGATTTCTTGATTTGACTTTCGTATCTGAAAGGAATTCTGTGGAATCTCTCTCAAAGTCTAGTGATTTAAATATACTTATGTCACTAAAATACGGAGAGTTCATTCATTCAACCTCATCCTTTAAGATGAGAGAATCTTAACCTGGGTCTCCTATTTAGGAATATTCCCCAGTGATAAAACTTTTAATCTGGGCATCCTCCTCAGGAGTAAGCCCCAAATTCTTAAAGTTCCCAATCATGGGAATCCTCCTCAGGAGTAAGCCCCAATCAAGTCCTTTAATCTTGGGCATCTTTCTTAAGAATAATCCCCAACCTCAAATATGGGCATCCTCCTCAGGAGTAAGCCCCAAACCTTATTCCCTAACCTGGGTCTCCTTTTTCAGGAATAAGACTCAGTCATAATCTTGGGCTTCCTTTTCAGGAGTAAGCCCCAAGTCCCTTAACCTGGGTCTCCTTTTAAGAAATAAAGACTCAGTCATAACCTTGGGATTCCTTTTCAGGAGTAATCCCCAAGTCCTCTTAAATTTCTCTTAACCAGTCATAATTTACCTTTAATTTGGGTTTCCTTTTCAGGAGTAAAACCCAATCATAAATCCCCTCCTAACTTGGGCATCCTCCTTAAGAGTAAGCCCCAAGATTAGAGTATTCAAATCTCCATGAAGCACATATAACTTTATGGACCCTGTTAATGGATTTTCTCCCTAAAAGTAAATCCTAAACCTTCATCTATCTGGGCAGTCATCCATACATAAGCCCCAAACAAATTCTTATGATTGCATCTTTCATGGCACAATTGTCTAAATTTTTACAAATACCTCTTGTTTCTCACACCGAGCATGACTCATGTGAGCTTAGAGTGTAAAAGTAATTATGACATTCATCTTTGAGACATCAATCATAAACATCATACTCCATAACTCGAACTACGTGGGTTCTGATTCCTTTTCCAAAACAAAGGATACGTAGGTAGCCCATTTATGGGTTCGATCCCAACTTTGAAATAATCCATGTACTTCTGAATGACGATAAACTTCAAGTGCCCCACTGAGTGGCTTTAAAACCAGCCTGGCCATCATAATGACCAAGAGACTTTTATATAAATGTTTTGAAGGATACCATTGACCAAGAATCTCTAAACAGATATAGATGATTCTCTATTGATTAAGAAACTCGAATACATATAAAAGATTCTCTAAATTTCTTGCATATTTAATCATTGATTGTTAAAACTAAAGGAAAGCACATTTTATACTTGGTAATGTAATAAGGATTCACGAACATAACTTAAATCTATAAAGACAGTCCCGGAGTAGACAATAATTCCCCTCAAAAAGGTGTGATGAGTCCGACCTCCCATCCTCTCGACCAATGCAAATTCCTAAGCCTCATTAGTCCACAAGCTAATGAGTGTCAGCCTTTGGAAAGTAGGTCCAAACGGATGTGGAATCATTGGATGTTTTCGGTTCTACTAACAAACCCGTTAGAAACCAATCAGAACGTTTGAATCTCCCGTCCAGGAGTTCATCCCCGGATTCCGTGCGAAACAGTTACCTGTATAATTATTACCTGAACTTCCACATCGATTGGTCATCTCGTACATGATGCATTACAGAATATACCAAGGTTAAAATGGTTGATCATGACTCCTTGATATTTGGTTTAGAATAACCAAGAGTTTCCTCATTGAATCCCCCATTTCATCCAGTATCTTAATCAGAGAACCACCATGTTTTCCTTCAAACCTATTGTCACTTTGGTGCCTGCTAGATCAATTCATTCACTAAAAACAGAAATGCCAGTGTGAGATTATCAGCAAAACCATCATGTACTAATGAGGAAGATAAACACTAAGATATACTTACTCTTTCAATTTATCTAAAACTAGGACTCTTTCTGAAATTCTAACCATTATGGTAATGTTAATTATGTTTAAAGAATACCCTAACCTATAATGTTATCTAAACCGACCTTTGATACCAACTATAAGGCCCCAGCCTTAAACCTTATATAATCTTGAGTTATTACAAGATTACACATTGAGGATCTTTTTAGGTTTAGAGTTTTAGAGAATTAGGTCATGAAACTTGCATTACATTCCACATTTAAACAAAGTGGTTACATAAAAGACAATATTCATTCTTCCCATCAACGGAAACATATTTAAAATAAAACATGGATTCATTCTTGACACATCCTTGACACTATCATCAAATCATGTACCTTTCCCTTGGCTTGTGAAGAAACATTTCAAAAAATTGGGATGAGCATAAAAATCTCAATAAGGGTTATAAAAATATGGAAAGGAAACATGAGTTCATATATACATAAGAATGAAATCATACTTTACCCATAAAACATAGGCACCTTAACATACCTCATCAAACCATGAATAAATCATAGAAATCATAAGACATAAAGGTAACGTGAGGCATTCATAACATTCTTACGTAGGGAGTAACCCTCTTGGTTACGTTTGGAATACCCATCGTAGTATATTCCCTAAATCTCTTCGGAGAAACCATAACGTTTCACTCCTTCGCGTTAGACAATGCATTGGAGATCTATATCGGTCTCACCCGCCCTTAGCTTATCACGAAACCACCCATCTTCATAATAATGCCCAAGAACCTCAAAAAAATCGTATTACATAAAACATGCATAAAGGAAACATAACATTTCCACCTTTCAATCACAAGATATCAATACAAAACATTGATATAAAAACATTATGAAAACCATTTTCAATACCAAATCAAATGAAAAGTAAAACATGGTATTTATTTTTCTTTTAAAAAAAGGTATGGCTTGTAGAGGAAGCCGAAACTCAAATAATGGTCACGGCGGCGGAGAAGTCGTTGTCGCCGCATACGTACGACAAAAACATTCCCTTTTGTCGTTTAGTAAAATGATTCGTATAAAAAAGATTCATTTTGGATAAATGTAAAAGTAAAAGGGGTTTATACACTGTATAAAAGAAGTTTGTGTATAAAACAAAATATGCCTCAATGAAAGGTGACTGAGACGAAGTCCCATACAAAGACTGTATCCTTGGATTAAGGATAAATCAGTTACATAACTATGGGAGACAAACGAATACACGAAATATTAGTGGGTATTAAGTGTAAAACAATCAGAGAAAATTCACACATAATCATAGAACGACATATTCAAGGTGTACAAGTTTATCTCAAAGAATCGAAATTGTGTTAAGAAGTTCCCTTGCAATAATTAGACAGCCTAACGGCGTCACTTCAAAATTCAGAAAAAGAGTTGATGAAAGATAAAAAGGGTATCTCATCAATTGGACATAAAATTTACATCAGTATGTATATATATGAACATATCCCAAAATAATATTATGTTAATTAAAAGACATAACAAAATAAGTCTTTTAAAAAGAGGAGGGTGAAAGGTTCCCTTAACGACATGGGTATCTTTCGAAACATAGGCCCCGTGAAAGAAGGACAATACAAAATTGATGTAAATACACATAAATGAAAGAATATTAAAGAATGTGTAAAATAATGTTCATTTCATATACCACTCAAAGTAAATTGTGGCAAATGTAGCATAAATTTCATGGAAATAAAAGTGAGATGAAAAATCCCTTACGAAAACTCGGCAGCCTAACGGCGCCACTTAAAACTTCCAAAAATGGATTGATGAGATCAAAAAGAGTATCTCATCACATTACAGTAAAATGTATAGAAATAGGAATATAAAAGAACATCCCCCATCATAATAAAGAGGATATTAAAAGAAGTGACATAAAGGAGAGTACTTAAAAAGAAGGAGAGAGGTTAGATCTCTTGCAAAAATTCGGCAACCTAACGGCGCCACTCAAAACTTACAAAATAGATTGATGAGAGAGAATAGGGTCTCTCATCATATGAACATAAAAATTACAGTAATATTAATATAAAAAACATCCCAATCACAAGAAATATGTGCTTAAAAGTAATGACATAAAAGAGTGTACTTAAAAAGAGAGGTGTAGGATCCCTTACCTCGGGTCCGAATTGACTCGATCATTCTTTAACGTCCTGGATAATAAACTTGAGTTAATTTCCACATTATTAAGAACTTTTTTCCAGTTCATTATTCCTTTTAGATCACTTATTTCCTTGTTATAAACATTATGAAATCATTTAAGTTAATAATTTTTGTTTTTTCGATATTTGGTTCTTAAGTCGAAAGTGGACTTTTTACAATTACATATTGTTCGTGTGGTCAAATGTTCAATATATCCAGAATTATATTCATGATTTGGATATCATATATATCATATATATCCAGAATATACATGTATTTATAATATTACATAATCATTTAGAGGTAAGAAATGAAATGCACCATTCATGGAGACGGTAAGTCGTACGTAAGCATGAACGCTACTTTCATATCTATGTCATATTAATGGAATTAAAACTAAATGAGAGGTATGTATATTTTAATTCCAGAATTATATTAATCATTTATATGTATCATTCATCATATATATTCATTATATATATGTACTTATAATAGTACATTACATTTGGGGTTAAGAAATGAAATGCACCGTTCATGGAGACGGTAAGCCGTACGTACGCATGAACGCTGCATTCATTTCTATTTCATATTTTTATGGAATGGAATAATAATTATATAGAGGTATATTATAATTCCAGTATAACATAATATATAATAACTTTAAATCCATCCTTTATACATCCCACATATGGCATTAACGAATCACATCACTTTAAGGGGGCGGTAGTCCGCACTTCCTTAAATGAAGATATCGCGTTTACCCATAATTGAAACCATAAAGGTATGCGAAAAATGAAATATACAGAATCTTAAGGAAAACATAAAAATATTATATATCATATATAAATATAGTTTCATCTTAATGGCCACCTTTTAAGGTGTTAAAAGAATGTTGAACAATCATCATTTCGGGAGGCCGAAATTCGCCACCCACGAAAATAGTATGTTCTTTAACCATTAGATGTAGGTGTGTGAATGTGTAGCTCTAATAATTATTATAAAAAAATCCTATTATATTTATGATACTGGAGTTGTTACAAAATAAATTAATAAAAATAGTTTAGGGGGTTGGAGAAGAAAAATTAAACAAAATGACTCAAGTGAAGACATTACCTTAAAATCGGGTAACTCCATTTGGTTTGAGCTCAAAGGATTACTTGGGAAGACTTATGCCCAACGTGAGGCTTCAAGGAGTAATAGAGGGAAGTGGAGAGACAAAATGTGCAGAGGTTGGCCGAGCCAAATGCTTTGGGAGTTTGTATAAGGAGGTAGAGGTGGGGGCCTTTTATAAGAGAAGAGGAGGGGCACTCTTGGAAGGTAATGAAAAGTCACTTTATTTTAAAATGGTATTCGGATTTAAGAGGACCCACATTGATTTGTTTCAAGGATAAAGTGATAAGGGTTCGAAATACACTCATCCAATAGGTTTTGGACATGTGTAGTTCTTATATATTACATTATCTTTCCATTTTATTTAAATCGTTAAATAATGAGGTCATCGCTGCATCATCATGATGTCATAAATAATTTAATTTATTTAATTTCTAAAAATTATAAAAAAATATTATGATGTAGTAAATCCTTTTATATTTCCAATGAATATTTATAGTCAAAAATATGATTTGTATAACCCCATATAAAAATTGTTTTAGTAAAACATTTCATGTTTGTCTCATTTTTACTTTAACTTTAAATAAAAAGATATTAATGTCATTTTCCAACCAAAGTGGCTTCATGGGGTCCCCAAGTTGACCCATGGGTTTTCTTGGTCGGACATGACACATACAATGAGGTTAGGACATGTGTCAAGTTCGTTTCATATTATGAAAACATTATTTTTACCTTAAACTACACTAATTATCTCTAATCGTGATTAAAAACATAATAAGTTACTATTCACCAAAAAAATTATTTTTATCCCATTTAACCACATTTTACTTCTTAATGTCAACCATGTATGTCGGATTTTTGAAATTAAAAACAAAATGATTGTAAAATTTCATTTAAACGGAAAAATCAGTTTTTATAAGTACCACTTAGTGGTTTCACTATTCATCAACAATTAATGTTTTTCAGAAAAATCCCAAAAATTCACCCTAAGCTATATTTGATATTCCAAATTCAAAAATTTAGTCTATTTTATAAAATTAAAAACATATATGTCACATTGATTAATTTAATAATTAATTCCCGCTATCAGAGCAAATAGCGTGTTTTTATGAAACAATATGTATCAAAAGATTGACACTAGTTTAAGTCTGATTTCAAAATGAAATTAATTCCAACAACCACTATTGGATTTAATGGTAAAAATATATTCTAATTTTACTTTAAAAAAAAATTCAAAAGATAATCTAATCATATAAATAAATTAGATTAAAAAGTGGTTTTGAATTAAAATACAACATTTTTCACTATTCATTAAAAATTGAACTTTTTCGGAATGATACCAAAAATTTACACAAAGTAAATTTTTATGTCTCGATTCTAAAGAATAATTTCATTTTGTCAAATATAACACATAAAATTGTTAAAAAGTGGATTTATAAGATGTTCTCCATCCAAAGGCGGTTAATCGACCTTTTAATAAATATTAGAATGTTTATGCTTAAAAATTGGATTCATTCGCATTTTTAATCCTCTAACATTTATTGTAAGGAGTAAAAATATTTGAAAAACATATATAATCATTTTTTAGTTAGTTCCGTTCATTCCCTCCATTTCAATGGCTAGGCATTAACTACCATTTAAAATAATATTATTTTATTATTGGAGTGCAACGTAAGCTTCCCAAGAAACTCGTTGTTGCGTATTGGGTACGCCATCGAGCATAGTGTCCCCTTTTAAGTAATATTAATATTTTATTCACAAATATGGACAAATATAAAAAAGTCATATTTTTTATTTACCTAGGGTGTTACACAAACCATGTTTTTCAAAAGGCCTCATGAAATCCCCAACAACACACACCTCACTCTTAGGTAATTTTCTGTTGTATTAAAGGGATTAGTATCAAGACCCTAGAATTATAAATAAGTAAATTATTTGTTATAAAATATTTAATATATTTTCATCTAATTATAATTACATTTAAATTTATTTTTAAAGAACAAATTTTATTTTTGGTAAATATTGAAAATTAATTATTAAAGTTGTGAATTAATGGATTTTTTGAAATAAATAATATTTTAATAAAATAATATTATAAATTAATTTTATTAAATATAAATGATCATATAATTTTTATTAAGTCAAATGTAATTTTTATAAGGGTTAAAAAATATTATTTTCGGAAACCTATCATTTTTAATAAATTGCATTTTTATATTAAAAGTGAAAATTCACTTATGTATAAAATTAATTATATTAAAAGAATACTATTTTTTCAATAAATATGTAAAAATAATCCAATGTTGAATGTTTCATAATTTTCCAAGACTATTGAATATTTCAGAAAAGTTAAAGAGTCTATAAATATAATTTCTATTTTATAACATCATAATGGTCCAAATATGATATAATAAGTAATATAATGGGATCCACGATCAAATATATGTCTTCATTTTAAAATATTTTGTTTTTATGTTTATTTTATTTTCTTTTTATTTCAATTATGAATCCTCTATGACATAGATTATATTTTAAGATTTTAAAATCATTTCTTTAAGAGCGTGACTCACCTCCACATCAACATGGTTAATATTTTAATAATTTCATAACTACGGCTTATAAAATAATGTATACCACGCTTATTTGGTAGAAACCATGGGAAAATCGTGGGATGGATTTTTGTTTTGGATATTTTTTTATGTAGAATAAAAATCAAAAATAATAAACAAATATCATTCATTTCTTATATAAAACCAACAAATATCTCATTTATCTTCACTAAAACTCTTTATGTTATGTAGAAAATCTACCCTGTACACTGTAGAGTCCACCAATGTCACCATCAATATTTCAAGAATCCCATCCAAAGCCATTGGAGTGACACACTATTGTAACATATTTTCTACTCTTCTCTTTCATTAAGAACACCTTTTAATGTTATGTCTTTTAATTTTATTTTTCTTATTTTGAGATATGTTATTGCATATCAATGTTACTGTAAATTTTAGCTATAAATTACAAGATCCCCTTTTACTCTCTTTTATATCTCTTATGATCCTTTATCTACACCCACTACTATGCCAAAATTTTGTAAGGGTCTATTCCTTTCGCCTCTTTCTTAGCATTTATTTGTTATGTTATACCTTTTATATCCAATTATATATGTTGTTACATGTCTTTAAATGTCTTTAGAACATTAAATTTCATTTAAAAAAGTTGAGGGACCCATTTTTATATCATAAACCAATTTTATGCATTTTTATGTAATGAGGTTATACTGAAGATATTTCACCATGATTTTCCTTGTAAAAGTATTTGTGTTGTGAATACCACATCCATTTTCATATCAAGTGTATTCACCTTTATGCACAAATACGTATTTATTTAGGACTTACATGTATTTATTATACATTAAATGATCATTTAATAAATTATGATGTTAAATGAATCCATTTTGTAAGACCTGTGTGGCACAATTAAGAATTGGAATGAAATGATTATAAAGGGTGCACCCTGATAGTACTCCAATTCATTGAGAAATGTTTTTTATAATGATACATCATGTGAAATGGTCTTGGAAGTAGTACTTTAATCACTCTCTTATGTGTCAAATGTTTTTTTACTCATTCTCCCCCATTTACAATGATCCTTAACTCGTGATCCTCCATGTTCAATGTGCATTGAATCATGCTCTTCCTAGTGAAATGAGCCTTAACTCATTATTATGTCATGTTTTGTATTGTTTCCACAATACCAATGTAATAATTATCATTATATATAATGACTTATTATTCATGTTCCTTTTATTATCCAGTGACAAGCCCATTGACTAAAATGAGTTATCTTCTTTATATGATGCCTTGTTTATTTCCCTAACTAGGCTTTATAGCTCACCACTTTCTTATTTTATCCCAGGTATATCCCATTCAGTTTTATGTTCATTGGAATGTTTTTTTGGAAATCCATTTTTTTATTTTCAATAGCCGGTTTAATGGGCTCTGGTGCCCAAACATACAACCACCAATTCAACCAAGAAACAGACAGCAACGCACAAACACAGAATTTAAATGTCCATTGGAATGTTATGATCATGATAACAATGTATTCAATAATTTAGTTATATCCCATTTTCAAGATGTTAGGTTTTATACCTATTTCCCAAATACACTAGACTTATCGATCTTCCGGTCTATATAATCTATACTATTATATAATAAATCAAGTATTTAACATGTAATAAAAATCAAGGTTGTTATAATTGGTATTAGAGTAAAATTTAGTAATTTTTGGTATTCATATTAGATAACTCCAGCATAATATTTAGGGATTAGATTATGTATATAAAAACATCCCTATGTATTAGTAGGTATAGAGTAAGTGGTTTATCAAAGGAAATACATCTATATCAGGATAATACAAGTGGATGAGGTTCTAGAAACAGTGTACCTTGGAGATAAAAATCTGAAAAGATGTTTTAAGATTGAATTAGGGTAATCTGGAATATGACAATAGGCCTTACTATGCATTTGGTTTGAAACTACCAAGAGATGTGATTTGGTAAATTCATTATCCCATTTTTAACCATTATTAAGGGAAAAATTTCCATAAGTATATTTTTTCATGGATAGAATACATAGATTCCTAGAAACTCATAAGTTAATGAGATAAATTTAATTCATATGTTATACCATTAATTACATTTTATTCACCTTTACGTGTTTTAATTGTTTATGATAATCATCCATAATTTCTCTTTTTTATACTAGATAGTGGCCAAAAATAGTTGGAATCATGTAAATAATAGATTCAAAGGTCACTATGATGATTTCCCCAATAAGATTCCCAACCTTATGGGTGCATGAATTATAACATTTTCATGATAATATCTTAAATGAATCATGTTAAGAAAATAAACCTAGATCAAGTGGATCACCCAAACCCCCCTAAGAGATAAAAAGGCGTAATATAGAACATCATGGGAAAAATACTTCATACTTTAAGTAGATCATCAGAACCCTTAATCATGGAACCATTGATCAACTTCATTAATAATATCTTCTATATCTTTTAATGTTACAAAAAAGAAAAGATTCCTCTATCTATTAGTCCTATAGAGGGAGAACCGGATCAGTGGTGGACAATGATCAAGAATACAATGCCTATGGAAGTGATCAAAACAATGGAGTGGAAGTAATTTCTAAAGTTGTTTTTTGTAAAAATAATTCCTCACACTCTACATCTTAATTGGAAAGGCATTTCCTTTCCCTTAGGAAAAAAGATGATGAATCTATTGGGGAATATGAGGAAAACATCACAATACTAGCATGATACACCTTTGGTTTCTTCATTACCCATGAATACAAGGTTGACAAAATCATTGTTGGGATAAAACCAAGTCTATAAAAATAACTACTTCTATTCATTACTTTATATTATGAATGTATATTAAAACTATCCAAAAACCACCACAAATCATGGAAGTAGAGATGTTAGTGAAAATTGAAAAATGGGTAAATTATTTCTTCTAAATTATATAACTCCTCCCCTATCACAATTTATGGGATGAACTTCCTTAAAAATCTTAGTATACTCCCTTATGTATGATTTGTAAAAAAAATTGGAATGTATTTCACTTATCTATATAGAGGGAACATAAATTTCCATGGGAAGAAAATCACTCTCCATAAGGTTAATCGACACTCAATTCTATATAAGTGTGAGGATGAGGATGAATATTTTTTTATCACCATCCCCTCAAGATTGGATATTATTACCCTATGAGGAAATTTATATATCTTAAATGGTTGAGTCTAAATAAAGGATCATCTTTAAAGACATGGCTATTGTGGTGGAATTTTTTGTTGTGTTTCCCGAGAAATATCTCAGTCTTCCTCTTAGCTTAGAGGTTGATTTCTCAACTGATCTTAAACCATTGGCATTTTCAATATAAAAGAATCCATATTTTATTGATTTTGTGGAACATGGGTAACTAAAGAAACAACTATAATAGAATCAGTATTAAGGATTCTTACTCCCAAGTGCTTCATTATGGGGTGCACCAATCCTCTTTATCAAGAAGAAGGATAGGTCAATGTGGATTTTCATTGATTATTGTGATCTCAACATGATCATGATAAAGAAAAAGTGACTTTTTCTATGAATCATTTCCTTTTTTAATCATATAAAAGGAGCACAATTCTTCTACAAGGTGGAACTGTGGTCGAGATATTACCACGATATGGTGAAGAAGGAGGAAATCCACAAAACTACTTTCCATACAAGGTATGGGCACAATGAGTTCATAGTAATTCCATTTGGACTCACTAATACTCCTAAAATATTTATCAATTTAAATAATAGAGTATTTATATATTTTATTTACATTTTTGTTGCAGTATTTATAGATGATATTCTAATATACTCTAAAACCAAGGAGGATAATGAGGAATATCTGAACACTTTGTTAAAGACCTTATGAATGGAGAAGATCTATGAAATGTATAAAAAGTGTGAGTATTGGCTGACGGAAGTCTCATTCTAGGATAATAACATCAAAATAAATTGTATATCTATAGATCGATCAATGAAAAAACTAAATTTAAGTAGGACAGAGGCCAACATCCATGACAAATAATCATAGCTTTGCTGGGTTAACTGGATATTGTCGTTGATTTGTAAGAAATTTCTGAGGATTTTCAAACACTCTTACTAAGATTACCCATAAGGGATTACTATTATCTTGGAATGATGAATGTGAATAAAGCATCAAAGAGTTGAAAAGGAGGCTTATCACTGCCCCTATGCTCACACTACGCAAAAGTAGGGGAATTTTTATAATTTTTAGCATTGTATCAATGAAGGGATTATGTTGTGGATTGATAAAAAATGACATATTCATTACCAACACATCAATTAATTTGATACATCATGATAAAAACTATCCCATTCATTATCGAGTGTTGGAAGTGGTGATCTTAAATTTGAAAATTTTGATGCATTTTATTTTTTTTGGTTAAGTGTAAAACATATAGAGATCACAAAATTCATAAATATATATTCACATATAATGAGATAAATATACACCAACAAGTATTATTAGAGCTTATCATGGATTATGACTGCTCAATCCACTACTATCCAGGGAAAGTGGATAATTTGGTAGATGCTCTATGTCGAAAGGATCCAGAAATTATACCAGAAATGAGAATTGAAAAGGATATAATCCTCTAATATTTTAAGAGGGTAAATATGGGAATCATAAGGAATAGAACATCATAAATTCTTTCAAAAATGATTTCTCAACCATCTATTTTATAAAGGATAAAGGATTCTCCAAAGATGATGTGTGAATTAAAAAGAAACATGAAACTATAAGGAAAGGTACATCCTTGGAGTTCAATGTTAATAAAGATGGAATTGTTAGATTTTTCTCAAGACTATGTGTTCCATAAAATCTTGAGTTAATGGAGGAAATATTGGATGATGAAAATAGTTCGACTTTATCCATTACCTAAGGAAACACGTAGATGTATTGAGATCTCTAAGAGAACTATTGGGGGGAAACATAAAGAAGGATATTGCTGAAAATACATCAAAGTTCCTGGTATGTCAGCAAGTAAAGGATGAAATCAATAAGTCTAAGGGGGTTATGAAACCATTACCCATACCAAAATGGTATTGGGAAAACATAAACAAGGAAATTGTCACCTTACTTCTGAATACATCCAAACGAAACAATTCAATATCGATTATTGTGGATCATCTTATAAAGATTTCACACTTCATTTCAATTCAAGAGGATTTATCAATGGATCAACTTGAACTAATATACATTAATGAAATGGTAATAATGCATGGAGTACCATGATAGATTTTGTCTGATAGAGATCAAAGATTCATATAGTTGTTTTGTAAAAGTATCAAGTATACTCTAAACACTGATTTGAACTTAGGTATGTCATATCACCCACAAACTGAATGCCAATATGAGAACACTATCCAGACACATGGGGACTTGTTGATATCTTTCTCAATGGACATCAAAGGTGGATGGGACTAACATATTATTTTTTTTGAGTTCACATAAAAAAACATTATGGGATGAGGTGAGAAATTATGACAATTTGGGATGATGTTAGGGAACAAAATTTTATAGGTCCAGAAAAGGTCCATTAAATGGTGTATAAGGTTTAGACCATTCCATAGCACATCAGGTCTATTTAGAGTTGAAAAAAGTGATATGTTGGAAAAAATTTACATGAACTATAGTTTGATGTTGGATTAATGGTATTAATCCACACATCTTTGTGGAGGAGATTGATAAGAGTTAGGATGAAAGGAATGATTTGTCCAAGGTACATCATCCCTTTTGATATCATTAATTGTATTGGAGTACTATTCTACCGACTAGCACCCCACCAAACATTTCTATAGTACATTATTTATTCCATGTATCCCTCTTGAGAAGGTATATAATAGACCCATAACATATGAAAAATCCACAGGTGGTACCACTAGATAATGATATTTCCTCTGAAGAGAAACTGGTGAAGATCTTAGATCATTGAGAAAAAGTTTTTTGAAAAAAAATAAAATACCCCTAGTCAATGGGATTTGGGGAAACCAAAAGTTTGAATAAGTGACATGGGAACTGAATGAAGTGATGAAATACAGTTACCCTCATTTGTTTTAGTATGGTAAATGAAACTTTTGAGTGTGAAATTTTTTACGGGGAGAATATTTTAAGCACTGGAAGTACTGTAAATAAAATTCCACTTTTAATTCAATTAAATGTATTATTATATAATATGGTTATAGAAAAAAAATTAACTAATTTATTATTATATCAAATTGGATTTAAATAACCATTTATTGTATCTACAATTGATAATATATCATATGAATAGTGATTGCATGGCAAGTATAAAAATTAGATTTTAGAAAACAAATTAGACACGGAAAATGGCAGTGATGGCCTCAACTAGTAGGATTGTACCATATGAGGCCCATTTATCAAATCTACCAAGGGAGATATCATTTCAAGGATTTTCCCTACACAAATCCCCAAATAATATCCAAAAAAATAATCATTAGTGAATGGTTTACAAGATGAGTTCAAGGTCATCGAGATCACGAGCCAAACAATGTTTGCCAAACAGCCCCAAGAAATCCCCACTATCGCAGAAATTACTCAAAGAGTGTATGAAGGTATATTAAAGGGATATTTATTAAGACCTAATAAAAACGAATATATTTACTTTGTTATAAAATAATGAATATATTTTCATCCAATTATTGATACTTTTTAAATAATTTTTAAATAACTAATTGTATTTTTGGTAAATATTAAAATTAAATTAATGAATTTATAAAATAAAAGATTCATTGAAATAATTATTATTTTAATAAAATATTAATACTAAATTACTTTTATTAATTATAATTTACTATATATTTTTTATTATTTCAAATGTAATCATTATAGGGGTTAAAAAATATTCTTGTCCCAAACACATTATTTTAAAAAATTGACGAGTTTTATTTTAAAAGTGAAAATTCACATATTTAGAAAAATATTTCAATAAAATGAATATATTTTTTGTAATGAAAATGTTGAAATTTTCCAATAGTGAATTTTTTAATATTTTTTGTGACAGTTGAATTTTTGGGTAAAAATTAAATACCGTAAAAATATACATTCTGTTTTATGACATCATAATTACCCTAATGTGATTTATTAAGTAATATAAATAGGAAAAAACCCAATGTATTTTTTCTCTTTAAAATAATGTTGTTTTAATTTTATTTTATTTATTTTTTAAATCAATTATGAATCCTCCAAACATATAATATATTTGAAGATTTTAAAATCATTTCATAATTATTGTGACTCACATACACAAAATCAAGGGTATATTCAAAATTTATAGGCCATTTTAATTAAAAAATAATTCACACTAGTCCCATTTTTTAGAAACCATGGTAAAAAACCATTGTATTGTATTTTATTTTGGACATTTTATTATGTAGAGTCCAAAATCATAATAAAAAATACCCCTTATTTAATATATAAACCAAACCACGGTCCAATTTATCTTCAATAAAACTCTTTAGTGCACAATAATATTATCCCTATAGGTCCTAGAGTCATCACAAGGGTCCCCCATATTTTCAATAAGCCCCACCAAAGCCTTTGGATTCACACACATGAGTAAGGGATCTTTCACTCTCCTCTTTCATCATGTATTCGTTTTAATATTATGACTTTTAATTTAAATTTTATTATGGTGGGATTTGTTATTCCATATCCCTATACATTTTATTTTATGAAATAAATATTTTAACCCTTCCACTCTCATTTATCCCTCATATGAACCATTATTCACACTCATTACAGTGGCATAATTTTTTAAGGGTTCATTCCTTTTTCCTCTTTCTTCAACTTTATTTATTATGTTATACCTTCTATATCAAATTCCATATGATGGGACATGCCATTACATGTAACCCATTACTATAAATCTCCTTTTCAAATTACTATATACCCCTTTCTCTCTCATCAACCCATTTTATTAATTTTTATGTAACACATTTATGCTGCTAACATTTCACAGTGATTTTCCATGCCCAAATAATTGTGTTGTGAATACCATAACCATTTTTCAATCAAGTTTATTAAAAATTATTCACTTATACTAATTTTTTGTGGACTTAAATTTATTCATTAATCATTCATTGATCTTCGAATAAATTATAATGTTGAATTAATCCATTTTTTGTAATCTAGGTGGAACACTTAAGCATTAGAATGAAATGATTTTGAATGGTTCACCCTGATTGTGCTTCAATGCATTGGTATTATTTAATATCATGATATTCGATGTGTAATGGTCTTGTTAGATATTCTTGACTCGTAATATTCCATATTCTATGATCCTTGAATCATTCTCCATTATAAGTAATGAACCTTGACTCATGCTCCTCCATGCGCAATGAGCCTTGAATCATACTCCTCTATGTGCAATGATCCTTGACTCATGCTTATGTCATGTTGTATATTGTTTCCACATTCCCATGTTATAATTATCAGGATATATCATGCCTTATTATTAATGTTTCTTTTATTATCTAGTGATATTCTTATTATCTAACATATATTATCTTCCTCATGTTATGCCCTGTTTATTTTCCACACATGGCTTTTTCGCTCACCCATTTAATATTCTTATCCCAATGATACCCCATGAATTTTTATGTTCAATGGAAAATTATGATCACTGCAAGGAAGTTTCTAGTAATGTTGATCTATCCCATGTTCAAGATGTTATTTTTTTCACTAATTCTCAAGGACACTAGACTAATCGATCATTTTTTGTTGTATAATGTGTAATTTTATGTAATAAATCAAGTAATACAAAAAAAGAACAAGGTATTTATAGTTTTTACTAAAACTATAAATTTTATGAATTTATTATATATAAGAAATTATGAAAACTATATAAAACCATTTAATTATTAAAATATTTATTTAGTAAAAAAATAATATATTAAAATAATACTATATTGAATTTCGAAACCATATGTTTAACATCTTAAAAACATAATTAATATTTTCCTACCAAAAGAATTTTTATTATTTTATATTAACTAAGTACTATTTTGGTATAATCAATAATTGGATTTCTATGAAATCCATATAAATATTATTTTATTAATAATACACCAATTGGGTAATTTATGTTCACAAAATTGATAAATTTACCCAAACATAATTTAATTATTAAAAATATATTTTTTGCAAAAAAAATTCCATTACACATAATGTGTGTAAATTTTAAAATTAATATTTCTCAACTATAGAAATTTTATTTGATAAAATTATTTACATACATGAAATTATAATGTTAAAATTAGTGAATAATTTTAATTTTAATTTTTTTCATTAAAACTAATTACTGAGTTAAAGAATGTGTTGTAATGGTAAAAATGAATTTGGGTAAAATTATAAAATTAAATATGAAATCATGAGAACATTCAAATTTTATCAAAAATTTCATTTTTTAGAGAATTATCAAACATGTATTATCCCATAATCCTCTACACTCTGTTATTTTCTAATATTTGAATCCCTTGAACATCGAATAGACACTTCGCCTATAATATTTACAAATATGAAACTCCTCTCATTTATAAAAGGAGTCATCATACCCCCCTTATCTATACACACCAAGCATATATTATTACACTAAAATTATCCCAAATAACTTTTAAACACTTCTATTGTCATCTTATAGATTTTATTCATCACAAAATACCTATTCTCAATGACTTAATCAATTTCTAAAATGATTTCATCAAAGGAGTAAGGTAACATTATCAATTACTCATTATTAATTACATTTATGTTATTTCATCCATTACCTCTGATGAATATAATATCACCATGTTTTAATAATTCCATAAATATAATAATTATTATTAAAGAAATTTATTTTTTTGTGAGAACCATCTTCTAACCTCCTCCCAACCATCCGAAAATTAAAATAATAAATTTTGTTGCGTGCATACTACAACCTCCATAAGCGACATAATCCATTTTTGATACATCCCTTGAATGTATAGTTTATAAGTTATATTTAGTGAATTAATATTTTATATATAAAATCCTTAATATTCTTCACATATAAAATAAATCATACCTCCATCACATTCTATATAAACAAATGTGTCACATGTGCGTACCTGGGGACTACCATCTCTTCAAAAATGGTTCATTTTAGTTTTCATCTATTATTTTATTCTGTATAAAAATATATTTTAGCTGAATTAAAAATATTTAAAATATATATATAAATAATTTCATTAATCTTCTGTAATGGTGATATTATGAAAAAAAATAATCAATTTTTAAACCATATTCACTCATAGATTATAACTAGTTTATGTTTGAGTTGTTTTAACAACCTACCCAGAGAATAAAATGAATTTATTTCTTTTATATATATAAACATAAATAATAATTTAATAGTGCATTAATAATATAAATATATTTGTTTTATTGTTTTAAAAAATTTATATTATGATTTAACTTATTACCATTTTACATCCTTTTGTTCATTGTAAATTACTGGAAAAAAAGATCCCCACCAACTTCATCATCACAAATAATAACTAAAATACATATAAAATGATAATAGATAATTTTAAAGCATTAAAAAATATATTATTTTAAATTTAATGGTCTCAAACTGATTTCCTATGAATCTATAATCAGTAATTGACACCGCTATTATAAAACTAGAACTAAAAATGAAATAAAAAATAATTACATATTATGCTACAAAAATACATAATTGACTAGTATATTTGAATAATTTATTATAAATGAAGTTCAAAAAATATTATTATTTATGAATAATGTTATTAAATAGGTTATTAAGATATTTATTTTTAATATACATGTGGTTATAGAATGTTCATCTAATCAAGAATAATAGTAATGGTATTTTCAATGAAGTTTTCCTTTTTTAAGATATGATAGGTATTTACAATTGGTTTCAATTTATTAGTGTATATGTAGGTAATGAATTTATTTTAAAATAATTATTCATGTAACATAAGTTATTTACAAATTGATATCATGGTCTACCTATCTAGGGTTTCTAATTCAAAATAAAATTATATTGTAAGGGGTTTTATTCCATTAAATTGTTGTTCATTGAGTTTTTATAGTTCTTATAGAAATGTATTCTAAGAGGTTGGGTATGTGCTTCCCTATCCCGGTGTTACATTAAATATACTGTTTATTTTTATGGGATTGATAATTTTTTCATGAATACTTCCTTTTAATTCGTTTGGTTTAATTTTTACTAAATTTATAAGGGATTCATTTATCAAATACTTCATTTATTTGGGTTATAATGTTGCTTCATGAAAATAATTCATTTAAGTCACCCAAATTCTTTCGTTTCGTATTTTAATTGATATTACATCTTTTATATCTAAGGAAAGTGTAATTTTTAATTCAAAACCCTTCTTTTATTAATTTCTTTATCATATTATTATAATGTGGTTAAGAATAACTATAATTACATCATAAAGTTAATTTATCTTCCATGTCAATGTATTCAATTCTCACCAATGTTCTCATTTATACTTAGAAATTTAGTTATATGTTATCTCATTTGACCTTTATATTTCCCTTCTTCTATATTCATAGGTTTGTTTTATTATCCCTTTCTATGATATGGATTTTCAAAATAGGTATTTTTAAATGTTAAAAATGATTTCGTTTCATGATAATAGGTTTTATCATGAACAAAGCATTTCAACTAAAATAATTTATATACTTTTATGGGGTAAATTATTATAGATTCTTTTATGATTTAATGTTTTTTCAAATATCTTCACTTATCTTTTTTTAAATTACTTTTCAATTTGACATTTAACTTCACCTTTTATTACTATGATAAAAATGTTATCTGAAAATTATTTAATTGTTTCATTCATCATTATCTGAATTATTCTTTATAAAGATTAATTTCCATATTTTAAAATTGTTTTATAATTAATTTTTATTATTAATGATTGAGAAAAACAATGTAAATAATTTCATAACATTAAAAATAAAAATATTGATTTTAGAAAGGAATTAATGATTTTAAAATTGGTTTTATGGTCTTCTGTTTTTATGCAATATGTGTTCAATGTTTTTTTATATCTTCTCAGAAAATATTTTTCATGGAATATTTCTATTGAATTTTTTTAGAAAAACCTCTTTCATTATAAAGGGGAATTTTTAAAAAGAATTACCATGAATAATGTATTTAATTTCTAATAAAACATTTTAAGGAGTTATCAGGAATTTCAAAAAGGGATATTTCTTCTTGATTTTCAAAGTGATTTATCCAATAATATTGAAAGGGTGTTTTACATATATGTTAATGTCCTTTAATTTTATTTACGTTACATTGGAGTTATCTTCTTATACTATAATCCACCATCATTATCATGAAGGGTTATATAATATTCTAGGAGTTTTTACATGAATACTATCTCTTTTCCATGCGTTAGTGAAGTTATGTTTGAAGTATCAATGTTATCATGTTCTAATGGAATACATATATATGGATAATTATTATCATGAAGCTTAGAGTACTATATTTTCATATAATTTATTGGATAAGGATTTATATCATATAAGATAAAATTAGGTCCTCAATTATGATAGTCATGTCCATAATGGACTCTATGTTATGATACTCAAGTTATTAATAGACCATGAGTTATAATACTCAATTCAATAGTGGATTGAGATTTGTGATGCCTGAGTTAATAATAGACCATGATTTATGATACTCAAGTCAATAATAATATTAGAGATATGATACTCAAGTAAATAATCATTTTTAGGAATTAATTACTGATCCACTATTAAATGGAATGCAATATTTTGATGAATGAACCTCTATATAATTTTTTACTATAATTATGTATGTTTCATAGTTCCTTAATTTAATTTTATGAATTTTTTCATATGCATATGACAATTCCGGATAGATAATGTTTATTATATAGTCTTTTAATATCCTCATGTCATAGTATATGTTTGTTCATTAGGGATTACATTTCCTTTTATCATGAAAAATGAATAACTATTATATTTCCATATTATTTTTAATAAGATATTTCTCTTATGATCAATTTTTTAAAATGTTTATGATCTAACCCATGACTACATGTGGATGATTTTTCCCTTATTAAGTCTTTGAGCTCACACTTTTTTGTTGTTTCTATACCCTAGGTTATCAAGCTAAGTATAAATTAGAAAAATCCCTGAAAGGGGTGTAGCATGGTTTAATTATTAAGAAATTATCACAATTATCAGAAAATATGTTTCTTATTTATTTTGTCCCTAAAACACAAAACTATCTCTACTTGGGATTTTATGATTGTTTTTTAGATGTAATGTTTAAGTTAGAGAAAAATATATTTCTTTATATTGGGACATATCAACCTGTGTAAAGGAAATTATTTAATCAATGTGTTTTTAGAACAAGACATAAGAGTGGGGTTATGGGGGGATCATTCTTCCAATGATATAAAATTCAATTTTTATTTAAATATAAATTAAAAAAAGTGATAACCAGAAAATACAAAAAAACGCAAAAAAATTAATCAATGGATTCCTATAGTGGTGTAGCCTCTGATTGTCACCTTTGATGATCTTCTTTCATTCGACTGGTAAGGAACCATTGGTATTATAAATGATAAGGTATTCATCCACTCTAGCATCATGAGCTAGCCCATACATTGAAAAATTCCTCTCTCTAAACATATGCATAATATAATTTGGTTGTTTGATAGTTAATTTTATCATCTTAACATAATACTCCAACTCTTAAGGTGTTTCAGCTATCCCATAAAGGATCTACACTAGAGATTTGGAGGCTCAATCCTCCAAACCAATAGAGTTGTTGGAACTGTAAAAAGTGATTAAACCAGTGAGAATAAAACCCATACCATTTATCACCAGTCAACCTACCCGCTTTATACTATCCATTAAGAATACAACAACATTTAATTTAAGATCCTTTCTAGGTGGAATCCAACAGACCCATCGACCCAACACTATTTGAGGATCACCTGGTGCCACTGAAAATCTGTACATAATTCTGGAAATTAGTGAAAATTTATACCCTCCACTGATAAGGGGTCCCAAATCCACTATAAACAACTTCATAAAAATATAAAAGTATCCAGAGTAGCATTTAGATCCCTCTCTAAATACATTTAGGGATTCTTAAAGGGACCAATAGATAATCACTAACATAATGTTATGCACCCTAATTTCTAGTTCCATTTAAATTAATATTTTGGTCCATTCAGGTATAAAATCATATATAGAGTGTCCCAGAGCCATACTATGAAACCCCATTATGTTACATAGTATAATTTCCCATTCACTCTGAAAACATAGATGCACCCTGGATTATCTATGAGGACTTTCACAATAGAAGCACTGAGAGAAAAGAATTATAGCTTTTTGATTCACATTATCATCCATCGGGACAAAAATATTATTGATGCTCTATATAAGAAGATTTTTTTTATTTGGAAGTTCCATGTACCACAATTTTTAAGCTCACACATCTCGAGAGATCCAGATGTGATAAATGACTCTATATTCACAACTTTAGAATTGTCCAGTAGTAGAACCAATCAATAAGAACATATTAATGGTATCAACCGAGAATATGCTATCAAAAATCACCTTTTTTACTCATTAATAATACAATCCACAAATTTTTAATTTATTCTAGATACCTGTAATTTATGTATAGGGGATGAAAAACTTGAAAAAAAATAGTTTAACCCATACACAGTTTTCCTTATGATGACTTTTATCTCCTCTTCCAATCACCCAATGATAATAATTTTTCACATCTTCCATATATTTCATCATGCATTTAGATATCCTAGAAAGAACCTAATTTCCTAGCCAGCCCTCCCATCTCTCCCTATTAATTTATAATAATGTTCAGTCAACAATTATAAATCCAAACCATCCCATTAATTTTGAATCCCAACTGTTACTGAAAAACAAAAGATTACGGTGATGAATCCTTAACTAGTGAATTTTGACTCTACTTTCAAAAATTTATAGTGTTTTTTCCATTCAATAGAGTCATGATTAGGAAAATACTATATCCCCAAAATATACTTGTTTTCTTACATTTTAATACACCCATGTTCATAGAATTATTTAATTATCCTCCCTCGTTTACAAAATTGGTTTCACCATGATTATTTCCTCTATAGCGTGGGAAATTAACTGATTGATTTTTCTTTTAGTGTGGTTGTCACCTTTTACATGGACCTCTCCAAAATGATAGGTCCACATAAATGCATCACAAATCCCTTTATAATGAAATTTATTCACAATTCTGTAGTTGATAATAATTGAAAACAGCCACAAAAACCTTCCTTTCCACAATTGTGGTGTGGTCTCATGTGTGAATGTGTATACAAAAAAATCCAAACATCAATTCAAACCACACAATTGTGTGGTGTGTACACTTATCTTATATCATGGTCCATATATTCCATTATCCAATATCATAAACTAAAATTGATTTAATCTATTAAATAAACTAGGGAGAAACATCCATTCAGTAGAAATCCTCGCAATAAATACTTGTACCATGAACATTTTTCTCATAGCCCTATACGAGACCATATCTAGCCTTATAACTTCTCCTATAAAATATTCAAGCCCTTATTGAAAACTAGATATTCACATCCTTTTCTGGGGATACATTTTATCTTGTAAAATAGTGAAATCACGCATATTTTCTCCATTTATTATATTCGAATATTAAATGGAATATATTTTAGACCAGGAACAGATATAGAATGTGATCATGATGCTCAGTGACCCCAAAATTATTTTTTTAGATATATTAAATATCATAAACATGATTTTTTCATTAAAAAGTGGAATAACACTAGAATAGTTTCTCATATCAAAAATTCAAGGTCACTATTGAGTTCAGAACACAAGCTTTACTCAAGGAACAACATAACATTTATTGGTGGATGACATTGGTGAAAAATTCATATTGGGTATAAAATAATTAAATTTATTTATTTATTTATTTAATTTTTAATATTTCATATAGGGACATGAATCCTCAACTTATACAATGTTATGGTCAATTTTTATCATTTCATGCGTAGACCTATTAATTCAAGTGGTGCCTTTGGGATAATGTAGATGAGATCTTGTTGAACGATAATATATCATGAGCGAATTAGGGATTGTTGCACCAACAATGTTCATGGATCTCATTAATGATGGAAACATATAACTAATCATCATATATGATCAATACAAACATGAGTTGGGATTTTTGATTGAAGAATTTACTTATTATTATTTTATCTTTGTTGAACAAGGATCAATTTCAAAAATATAATTGATTCATCCATCGATGGAAGATTTAATTTAAATAGCTTGTTTTGTTTGTTGTTTTGGTTATTCTCATTGTATGTTTATTTCTATGGAATGGGAACAATGATGAACGAACAATATACAAGCTTTATACATCACATTTAATGAATTTTGGAATCCCCCCCTCCATTTTCTGACATGTTCATCATGGGGGATTTTAAGCTGGTGGTTCGACGAATAATCGGTATTTGATAATTCTAAAACCATTATTCTACCCAAATAATCAATACTATAGGATAGGATCATGATGAGGCCATGATCAATGTGATAATATGACTTATTATTATCATAGGATGATCACAAATTATTAGAGGTTCCTATTTCATTTTTTTACACATAGCGGTAGATGGATCATTGATGGAATTTTTCTATGTAGATAAAAACCCAAATCCCAATGATTAATGATGGAAAGGGTTAGAAAAACTATGATTTGTGATTCTTTATATGGATGGATACTTGAGTTATCCATAGGAATATGTGGTCGAAGGTCCTAATGGATCAGGAAAATATCTGAATACAAAACATTTAATTTGATGTCACATACCATTTGGGACCCAAAAATTGTGGTTTTAGGTTTTCCACTAGAGTTAGATACCACACACCATGTGACGAGGTCACAATCCATGTGACCCTTTAGTGATGGAATAATTTCCACCTTGGAGGGAACATAGACATGGTTAGGAGTACATGAGCACAAACACATAGGGCACACAGACACAGACATGGACAGGAGTACATGAGCACAGAAAGGTGTACACGAGTTGATACACAGGCACAACCAGTTGTACATGTTCATAAGAATATGTAATGTGTAATGTTCTTTCTGATCTATACATTTCATGTAAAGTTCTTAAACACCATGTATTGTTGATTAACTTTACATTTATGCATCTTCACACTTGAAAATCCAGGATGAGTGACACACATTGTGTACTCAACGTACACAATGTTTAATCATTTTGGGAGAGTGTGGAACTCTTCATATCTTTAGTTCACACTAGTGTCAGTTAAGTGGTTCTTCCATGTGGTATTTTTCCACTGAGATTAATGTGTTTTATTACATCTAAATCTCAGGATTGTGATCCCCACTATAGGATGGGTCTCATATAGGGTTATTAGTGTCCATAAATTATACTATAGTGTGATCATCTAGCATATCTATATCATGGGTTGGGGTAGTGGAATAATTGTGACCTTCTTAAGCAGGGTTTTGATCTTATATAAAGTATTTCTTATTTTTAGGGTTCACGGTATCATTGGGATACAATCTCATACGTAGAGGGTTGGTCTAGATTAGGTTTGTGGCATCCCCTAGTGGTCCATGGCATGACTACCTATCTACATATACGTGTGTCTGAGACTCGTAATCTTGACCTCTTAGTTGAGTGTCTTTGGTGACAACATGGATCATTTACTAGATTCTCTTACAAAAAGAATTTCTTAGAGAAGAATCTTATGGATGGTAGTTGGTGGTGACCACCGGGGGGTGTGGGGTCCGAAATGTGTATATCAAGGTTTTTCTTATTTTAAATTGAAAGAATCATCATCTATATGATTTTAATATTATGAATGATTTGTTTTTAGCGAATTTTGGGTATTTTATTGGGTATTTTTATACTCACCTCTGAATGGGATCTGCCCACACATGTCGTGTCTTGTGTAGTAAATGGCCCTTTTGATGGTGTCTTGGAAGGACATGAAGCATGTGGAGAATATCATGATCTCAAAGGACAGAGGATTTTTATAATAGTTTTCATGTGATCCTAGTCCTCTCCCTTGGATAAGGTTAAGGTCTTTACTATTTTTTTTTTGGATTTTATAATGACCCATTTCCCTTTCAATAATTTATTTTCATACTATGATTGTAGATTGTAGATATTTGCATGAATTACATTAATTTATTTTACATTTTATAATTTTGTGGAATTGGATATGTGTTTATTGGTACACGTTCATTAGGATAATTCATCTCATTTATAGGATATTCCTTCTAGAATCCGGGCTCCAGCCCCAGGGCTATTAGAGGTAGGCTAGGGGTCGTCAAAAGCCAGACCCTGGTGGGTTGGGTCCTGAAATAGTGGTATCATATTAGTTGATTTGTCATTTGTATTAGAGTCTATTATATTGGATTAGGGAAACAATATTATGTTTTTTGAGTTCATTATTTGGGAAAGGAATATAGTGTTAGAGCATTGTCTGACATATCCATACAAAAGGTCTTTGAGAACATGCATTTTCTATCGGTACATGTAGGCATTAGTTGCTGGTAAAACATTTGTACAAGAATCATATAGAAATGGTTTTTGGTTTCCATTTACTTCATTATTTGGATCCTGATAAATACTCTCTTAAAGTGGTAGATAATTTTTATTTTAGGATTCCACCATGAAGAAAACCAGTCATCATTCAACCATGTGATCATAAGGATGATTCAGCTAGGGTTGAGGCTTTAGTACATGGTTCTATATAGAAGATAGAACCTTATGGTGGATTACTAGCTAAACCACAACCCATTGATTAGCATCTACTATTTTTAGTTCTAGTTGAGGATCCACGTAGGCTGAATGCACTACAAAAGTTCAAGAGGCAGTGACCTCCCATTTTTTAATGGGATTCGGAACCCCCATGTGGATGAGGATTGAATGGAGGCACTCAATCACCTTTGTTTCCTTATGAGAAATCCTACATATCATATGGAGTTCCTCACATGATGTCTTCTTCAGGGCCCTACTTTTCTATGGTGGATTTTGGTGACTCAAACACACGATGAGATAGATCTCTCCTAGTAAAAAATTTAGCATCTCTTCAAGGTTGGGTTTTATCCATATACATTACGATATGTTTGTATAAAAGTCATTCTCAATATGTAGTATGGTGGTTTGAAAATGGAAGAGTACTCGATGATATTTAACTATATCTCATGATACTCAATGGATTTAGTTCAGGGTCCATTTTTCATATCATGGACCATTGAGAAGGGTCTACACCAAGATATTAGGTCTTCATTGGAACTCAATATATTCCCACCTATGATGGAGTACTAGAGTTGTCATTAATGGTGGAGAGCATAATGGAATTGTCGATAATGTGTGCTGGTAGTGTGAACCTAGGAGAAAATACCTTAGCATTAGAAAGCTGATAGAAATCATAGGGATCTAGGAATGTCAGTTGCTTTTGGAGACAATCCCATGAATCTGGATCAGTGATGTAGTGCTCTTAGGATGGCTCAATTTTGTAGAAGGATAGGTGATGTATCTATTATGACACATGGGGACATAAATATCATGATTTTATTACCTATAATATAGACAATATTGATATGGTGAAGAGAATAATGAGGAAGATATAGTGTCCATAACATGGTTTTCCAAAGGGTGGTATATGTGGTAGAAGTCTCATAAGTTTATCATGAGGTGGTTGGAGGATTTGCCTATTACCACCACCAACCCCATAGGGTCAAAAATAGTCTTGGGAAGTATGTGGTCAGGGAAAAGGCTAGCTGTAGGATATGGAGGCATATATAATTGGGGATTTAGGGATGATATGAGCTATTATATATGAATTTTCTACATGATATGCAGTATTTATAAACAAATGTGTGATTAAATACTTCATTTCCACTTCTCGAGTTTATGAATTAGAGAATCTGATGGATCCTTTGGCTTGACCCTTGTAGTTATACACTTATAAAGGTAGTGAATCAGTGATTTCACACTTCTTTTGACTGTGTGACAACACTATTGGAAGAAATAGTTTTTTATGGGATCTATTTTTTAGGTGATGAGGCCTTATAATGTCATATTTGTAATAGAATGGATATCCATAGTTCCTTTCTTGATTGAATATTTTAAGGGAGGATTCGGTGTGTATGTATTTATGGGGTGTTTTTTTCTCTATGGGTTAAAAGGTAACCACGGTGGAGAAGGATGAACTCAGGCATAGGATAGTGTAGCAAGTTTCTCACTTATAATAAATAATGGCTATTGGAGTAGTGGATGCTATAGGATACCAGTTTCAGATGCTGGTGGCAGAGTATGAGAACTTCCTTCCTGAAAAATTGTTAGGCTTATCTACCCACTGAGAGGTAAAATTATATATTTGCATTCACCCCGGAATGGACTTGATATCTACACCATAATATTAGATAGATCCCATATATTTTTTTTGAAAATATAGTTTAGTTACAGGACTTGCAAGAAAATGGAATTTGTGACGCCCAGCGTTTCCCCCATGAATATCTAGGGCTTTTTCCAAGAAAGAGGATGCGAACTTGAGGTTATAAGGTTGTACCAATTCTTAAACAAAGTGACTATGAAGAATAAGTATTCACTATTGAGGATTATCGACCTCTTCGATCAGTTGATAGAGTCATGATGGTTCTCGAAGATTGAACTCAGATCAAAATATATCAAGATGTGAGTACAGGACTAGGATATAAAAAATATGGAATTTATACTCTATGATTGTCACTCTGAGTACATTGTGATTCCGATCAACATGAAAAATTCCCCATCAGTGTTAATTGGACTCATGAACTATATCTTTCATCCTTTCTTATAAAAATTCATAGTAGTCTTCATCGATTCTATCCTAGTGTACTTAATGTCCGAGGAGGATCACGAGATACACTTTTGGATGCATTGGTGTGTAATCCGAGAGCATCAGCTTTATGGGAGGCTCTAGAAGTAAAATTTCTGGATTCATGACGTCCACTTTCTAGGATAAGTTATCTCAGTAGATGGTGTATAAGTGGACCTGGTGAAAGTTGAGGTAGGGTCAAATTATGATCCACCAAGGAGCATAACAGAATTCTGGATATTCATTGGGTTTTCAGGCTACTATCGAATGTTCATACCTAGTTATTCAATGATATCAGCTCCCTTGATAGCTTTTACCAAAAAAATTAATCCTTTAATGTGGAAAAAGAGGTGCAAGAATACTTTCCAAGAGTTGAGATATTGATTGAAGAGTTCTCCCTTAATGAGTTTTCAGGAGGAGGGCTTCAAGAAAATAATGTTCTACGATGCACCAAAGACTATTCTTGGTAGAGTTTTGATGAAAAGGTAGGTGTTGATTATCTATGGCCATATCTATTGAAACCATGTGATATGAACTGTGTAACCCATTGAATTGATTTAGTGGTAGCTATAATCACACTAAATATGTGGTGAAACTTCGCGATGGGTGAGTGGTTTATCATCTACTCCGACCACAGGAATCTCAGGTATATAATCTCTTAGAAAGATATTAATGGGAGTAGAGGATAAGTCTAGAGTTCCAAATTGAATATGACCTTGATAATTTATATAACACTTTGAAAGGGAACATAGAGGGAGATGATCTAAGTGGACATCTTGTTCTCAATTGTTGGTTGATGTGTCTAAGTAATTTGCCTCATCATAGTTTTCCCTAGTTGGAATGTATTATGCTTCATATCAATATCTGATGGTTGTTACCCCCACCAATTTTATAGTGTTTTAGGGACACTCAGCGTGGACATATTGACTAAGAGACCTTACGTACTCAGATATCCACTATAAATTATCCTAAAGGATATTTTGAAGGTGGGGATCATGCTATCCATTTTGGAAGACAGATGAAGGTAACATTGACATTGTAGGAGGAGGTGATATTTGAGTTCCATAAATCCCCTTTATAGGTACATCATTCTGTGAAAAAAGAAGAACCAAGGCATATAAAATTAGTTTTGGTGACTAGGATTGATGATTATTGTTGCATAGTATATCTCTTAATGATTCACTTTTCAACATGTGAAGTCTAAGCACTAGGTTAAAAAGGATTCGCTCAACACCTTGAGGGTCCAAACTAGAAGTTTGATGGGATATTAATTGTCTTCGTAATAGTTTTAATGCATAAATTTTTGGGATATGATAGCATAGGGTGATCTTAGACCAAATCCTCAAGTTGTCCCACTTCCTATCCATTTTAGATGAGTGTGTAGTAGTGAGCATGAGACACCATTATGTGAAGAAAAGAGTTTAGATCAATGGAGTTCCCTTGATTAGTATTTTAGACCTTCATGCTCAATTCACAGTAATATTATATATAAGATTCCATGATGCACTAAGGAATCATTTGTTCGTGTGAACAGTGATTCACAACCAAACTAGAGGTATGACTGAGTGGGCTATTCAAGTAATGTTGAACACGCTACAGGCTTGAATTTTGAAATTTGTCCATAGTTCGGAGGGTCATAATCTTTTGGTAGAGTTTTCATAAAAAACAGCTACCATTCCACCATTATTATTGAACCATTATAAGCCCTATATAGGCAACCCTTTTTGTCGCACCTAAGTTGTCGGAGATCATCCAAGAGAGGATGAGGACTACATAGAGTTTTCATCAACCTTATGAATACTGACAATGGAGACCTTGGAGGATTGAAGAGGGAGACCACGTGTTCTTTAGGGAATCACATCAATGTGGATTTTGGAGATTTGTTTATGGTGGAAATTTATATCGGATATTCATTTTCCCTTTCCAGATATTATATAGAGTTGGTGAGGTGGTGTGTCGCTTATCTCTAATACCACAGTTGGAATGGGGAAATGATGTCTTCCAAGTGTCCTAATTGATGAGGTAAGTGAATGAACCATTGCATGTTATCTACTGGGGAGATATGAAAATAGAGTATAGAGCTACCATAGCTATGTACCCGATAGAGATCAATGATCGGTAGGAGAGGATCCTTTATGGGAAATTAATTCCCCTTCTTCTTGTCTGATAGTAGAATAAGAAACATCAGGTCAGCACTTGGGATTGGTTAGACCATATGGGATACCAATAATCTCATATTTAGGATTATATTTTCCTATTTTTTCATGAATATATCAAAAGTAGTTTTAATATAATGACTCTAAATTTATATTTATTATTTTTAGATATTATATAGAATAATTTCAAGACTAGACTCTAAGACATCGTGTGATTATGTGTCCCAGTGAGCCCAAAATAAATGTTTCTAATAGATTATATATATTAAACACATAGTCATCCCGATAGAGTGGAATAACCCCCTAATACGGTCTTTGATTAGAAATATGAGGGAACCACTATATTAAATATGTGGTTATTACAATAGGTTTGACAGAACCATTGTCAGTATGGGTATTCTGTCTAAAATTAATCATCATAATTTAATTAATAAAATAAATTACTAAATAGATTTATTTTATTTTATCTAATATATTAACTGGGATCTTGTACCTATATGTTATTATGGACGTTTTTATGGTTATCCATATAAATAATCAAACTTGAGTGAAGCCATTTGGAGGGAGTGGATGAGATATTGGAAAATGATAATAGATATGGACTCAATTGAGGATCTTTTCACCAATGGAGTTAATGGATCTAATAAATGATGGAAACATAGAATTTTTATTTATTAAGAATCAATCCAACATCTACCTTGGATGTTTGATTTTTGAATTTCCATCATGTTATTTTCTCCCAATCAAGCAAGGATAAATTCGACCAAAAAATTTATTCATACATCAATAATATATTTAATTGAGATGGTTTAATTTGTTCATTATGTCGATTTTCATATTTTTCAATATATTTACATGAAAATAGATTGAGGATGAATTAATAACTTATGAGGTTCATTCCTCATAATTGATGGTTTATGGATCCCCCCCCCCACCCATTATTCATAAACTCATCATGGGTAATTTATGTAGCTCAGGGTTTGATGAATAATTGGTATTTGATCCTTGAACAACATTTATTTGGTTCAATATATTATTACCATGGGCACAATTTGTGACTGAGGATATTATTGAGGTGTGAAAATGACAATAGAATATTAGTGGTGGATTAATATGGATTTTAGGTTCCCAGTTTCTCTAATTTGTAAAAGTGGTGATGGATTTCTCCACTGCAAACTTTTTTCAAGAATATTTGAACATAGATCCTAGTGCTCAAGGATGAAAAGTATTGGAAAACCCATGATCATTCATTCTCCCTTGATTTGGAGACAACATCAATGTGTATGATAAAATAGAGGAACATCCTGAGAGATTTAGAAAATCCTTTTATATTCATCATGTAATTCAATGCTACATGACATGTGTGACCCAGAAAATAGTGCTAGGGTTTCCCCTAGAGTTAAATATCACACAAAGTGAGACTAGAACCCATGTCATGTGACACTTTTAGGATGGATATGTGTGTTCTATGGAGGGTACAATGGAATGGCCAAGAGTACTCATGAAAAGACACACCGTGTACTCAGGGATGAACATGGCTAGGTGTATAGAGGCATTTCTTGAAATACACAGATTAATACATGGTCATGGTTAGTGGTACACGGGTAAGGGTAGATGGAACAGGTATATGTCATGGGTAAGTTGTCGATCAATCTCTAAACACCATGTACAATTACAACATGTCATGTAGTTGGATATTTACATGTTGTGTGAGGAATCACCACTTGTTTAGATCTGGTGTGTGTGATAAATGACGTGTACTCTACTTACACACCATGCACTCCTATAGAGATAGCTTGTTGCTCTTTATCCTTTATGTTCAGACCAGTTTTGATTGAGTAGATTCCCCCTTGGTTTTTTCCCTCTATTATATATTTTGGAATTACTTCCACATATTTGGATTGTGATCCTATCTAAAGTATTATTATTAGATTGAGTTTTTGGTGACCTTCCATGTGACTGGAGTGTGATTCTTTCTCATATTTATACCCTAGGTGTTTTTTTGGGGTCGGTAGTACCACCTTGGGGAGGGTGTTGATCCTTCATCTAGAAGTCCATATCATTAGGGATCATGGTATGATTTTATATGATCCCCTATGTAGTGTGTTGATCCAAATTAGGCTTTTGGTGTCCCGAAATAGTCCTGGGATAACCCCTTATATGAGTGTTAAGGTATGTCAGAACAATGATCTTTGCACCTTTAATGAGTGTCTCCGGTGAGTTCATGGATCATGGAGTGGTTTCTCTAATAACAATCATTTCATCAATCTAAACCAAGTGGATGGATGTTGGTTCTAACACCCTTGTTTCACAATTTTCTTTTATGATTATATATGGGTTTTCCACATTATGAATTGATTTTTATGTCATTTTATTGAGATGACTATTCTTTATAATTCATTTTTAATGTTTTTAGGATTCCCTACTATGTATTTTTATACCCACCACAACATGGTATCTTTCCATATGTGACATGTCTTATGATGAAAATGGCCATTTTGATGTTGTCGTGAGAGGAAAGAAAGCATGGGGAGCATAGCGTGATCTTGAAAGAACAATATTCTTTTCAAATGAATTTCATTTGATCATAATCATCACCCTCGTAGACGGGTTTTCCCATTATAATATTTGGTTGGGATTTTATTTGGACCATTTCTACTTTAAACACTTTAACATCATAGTCCGATTGCGGTTATTAGATGCATGCCAAATTTGTTTTAGTTGTTTTATATTTCATCATTGTATAGTCTTGGACATTTTTGTGTGTGTGTATGTAAAATAGGCATAGGACTCCCATTTATGGGATATTCCTACTCAACACTAGTCTCCAGACCCTATCCTATTGGTGGTGGGATTGGGGTAGTCACATGAAGGACCCCGATTGGATGGGTCATGACAATTAGGCTCCATGGCGGCTGGATTATCTAGTGGCCCTATTTTTAGGGTTGAAAATATTTTTTTACTCAAAGAAATTGTTTCCCAATGTTGAAACCTTAATATTTCATTGTGGACACCCTTAAAGTGGTAGAGAGACTGAACTGCACCCAACTCATCTCAAAATGCAACCAATGGTGTTACATCATGTTTATGTCAAACATATATAATCCTCTCTAGTTACTTCTAACCTTATTTATCCCTATTAATTTAATTATATGTTTCTTTTGGATAACTCCAATCTTCATTAACTAATAATTTTCAAAAAAACACAAAATGCAAAAGAACCTTAAAATTTATTTTTTTCCAAAAAAACACTACTATATGACTATATCATACTCTATGATATGAAAATTAAAATTATATGATATCCATATGTTTTATCTTATGATATTTCATTAAAATAAATATTATATGTCTTAGTTTTATTTTAATCATAAGATATCACATATGTGTGTCATACTATAAGATAAATATAACATGCATTACATGTAAGAAAGTATTTGTGGCATAACTGAACTAGAAATTCCTCACCATTAGTGTGTTTTTTAATTTGAAATTAGTTATTTTTATATAAAATAATTCTAGGGTTCGAATGGGTATAATTAAATATCTAACATAAATCTTGTTAAATAATCATTGACTAATGAGAGAAATAAAATTTCATGGGGTAAATTACAATTGAAAAAGTACATTGATAAAATTATGAATGATTTTAGTTAAAGAGAATATTTGTTACGGTATTACAATAGTATAGGAAGAATGATATGACACTCTTAGTTATATTATTTTTTGTTCATTTGAAATTTTAAATTATTTATAAACATGATTAATTTTAATTTTTCCTATCAAATATTACTTTCACTTTAATTGTTGTGGAGATTTTTCTTATCGATAATAAAAATATCAAGTGTGGGGGAATTTTTAACCCATTATATATATATATATATATATATATTCATTTTTATAGGAAATAAATAATACATAATTCAATGTTTAATAATATTTTTTATGGAATGAATATTTTTGGATAAATTTTGAGACATTTAGATCACCCCAACACATCTCATTGTGCCATGGTTATATGGGAAGAATAAATTTAAAATTAACTTCCATAATTATGAAATAATTAAAAATAAAAATTTTGTAATTCCTATGTACATTTGAACACTGAATAATTAATGAATAAAACATTATAATATGAAGGAGTAAATATTTCACCATGTATTTTGAATATCATTGATGTTGAGGAAGCATGGTAGTAAATCGTTCTAAATAAGGGGGAATGGATTTTGTTATGACAAATAACTCAGGACCTAATTAAAAATGAATTAAATTGTATAAATAGATGATAAAGAAAAACTAAAAGGGAAGACAAGGTGATAAACTATATGCCTCATACCAATTTCATTATCGATAAATGAGTATTACAATGAAGCCTTTCTTTTCATATGGTAATATCAAATAATATATTTTCAAAAAGAGGATATGAGAAATTTTATATAGAAAAAATAAGATGATGATTAAGAGTTACAATAATTATGAAATATTTAAATTTATTACAACATTATTTCTGGAGTTGTATAAATTTTAGTAAGTTGCATAGTTTTGAGAGAATTTTTTACACTTTTAATTTTCCAGAGAGATCTAGGATGTAAAAATACTTCTGTGTGGAAGACAAGGATACAAACATTACACTAGGAAAGGTTTACTAATATTATTTTGTGTATTTCCCATGATATAATCATTTTCTTAAAAATTATCTATTTCATAGTTGAATAATTTATTAATAGTTATCTCACTATAAATCATTAGTGGCTAGTAAACTCAAGGGATATTAAATTAATAGTAGTTGGAATGATTTACATTAATAATTGAATTAAATTGTGAATGATATGTTTTGGTTTAGTTATATATATATATTGAATTATCTATCTTATTATCAATTTATTCTTTGAGAAAAAATAAATACTAGGGGAGGAAAAATAATACGGTAAACAAGGATTTTATTATTTAAGTGACCTTTTATTACACATGAACCTTATATTGTTAATTATTTTTTAATTTTTTATTTACTTTATTTCTACTAAATATCGAGTATTTTAGTTTTAATTTTTTAATTTTTTTATGAATTTAATCATTTCTCGTGGTTAGGGTGTGGTTATTCATAATCATGTGGAAGTGATGGGGTATAGTTATGTAATATAGGATAGCCAATTTTCATTGTTAAAACATAGTTTTTCCAAGTTGAAAAATTGTGAGGGTTCCTAAGTGTGTCTAGTAGGGGTGAATGGTTGGCACATGGTTTTACAAATCATATCCCCAAACTATGAGAATTACCCAGTTTTTAAAAATTATATTATACAATATTACCCCTAAACCTAATTAATGACTTTTATAGGTCTCCCATCTCACATCTCATTCATTTCACGACCACAATTCTTTGGGTGACCCCCACCTCTATATTCTATTTATATTTTCTCCTCTTGAGATTTCAACGTTATTCTATCCAGGTTTAGGATTCACCAAAAATTTCCCATTTTTATTCCTCATTTTACCTCTCACTGTGAACTTTTTTGTATAAACCCTAGTGTGCTGGTTTGAACTGGGTTTTGTAATCTCCTTTCTTCTAGGTTTGGAGGATTTTTCTTATAGTTCATTAATATTAAATGGGATTTTTCTTATTCTACATATGTTGTACGTAGGTGTTTCAATAAATTTTCTTATACATAACATACCATGTTTCCAGGGGTATTACAAATTATTTTTTATTTTAATTTCTCATTATAATATATTCAAATGTATTTAAGTAATATTATTAAATGTTTTAAAGATAATATGGTTGAATTCTTAATTGGTTGCTATAGAATTTTCATTATTATTTTCCAATATCTAAAGGATAATAATATTTTTGTATTAATAAATATTTATGATATACTTAAATATATAAATTGTTTGTTTCATCATTTTTGATTTTATATTTTTTGATTTTATGTTCTAATGTGTGATTTTATGTTGTTGAATTAGTTGGGTTTCCTTTATTTTAGAAATTTAATTTGGGTAACTTATGTATGTAGATTGATGATTTTATCATGCTATGTCCACAGATTATACACTTATGTATGGGTGTATATATATGCACATATTCAAATGATAATATTTGAATATGTACCTTGATAGAGGTATATATAAATATATAAATTAACATGTATATCATCATAAAAGTGGATGTTTTGAAATTATAAATCACAGGTTTGATTTTGGTTTTTCAAATATGTTTTACAAGTGGTTTTTTAAAATTTATTTTGAAACTATAATTTAATGTCCCGTTTATTAACATTTAAATAATTCTATGAAATGTATTACTATTTTTATTGATTTTATTATAACTATTTTAATAGTTATTATTGTTATCTTTTTATTTTTTAATTTTTTAACAGAGATTTATAGTTATCATATTAGGCTAGGTCTGGCTTGTTCTAAAAATTAATGTGTTTCTCATGATATTCTTTGAGATTGATAGTGGAAATACATTTTGAATATTATAAAAAATAACTTGATAATAATTTTTTAAGAGATTTCTCCATCTTATAAGGTTTATTCTTATTTATTTAACCTCATGGGAAACCTCAAGTGTTTGGGTATGCTATGAATGATAGGAAAAGGTCCCACAACACTAGTAATGTGATGGAATTATTTTTATGGAACCCCTATGTCCATAGACATAGTAAAAATATAAAATTAACATCTACGGTGATTTAGGTTCATTAGGTTCCCCAATTCTTACATACATCAGGGTTTATTTCCGGTGATTCTTAATTTTTTACTCATTTTATATCATTTATCATTCTCTAACATTAATTTATACTACACATGTATATATTGTTTTTTCACCTTGACATTTTTAGTGCTTATATTATTTTTTATATAATTTCTTTAGTCTTTTTTCTTTAGTTTCTATCTTAATCTTCTAATACATGGTCATATTTATGTTATTAATGAATTATTTGGGTGTGTTGACTTTCCTTTATAACCCCATTCAAAATAAATTAAATAATTATTTATAAATAATTTCTTTTCCAAAAATTTGGGTTCAAATTATTTAGAATAAAAAATGTTTTGATGTAAATCCAAATGATTTGTTTTCAAAAAATTTAATTAAGCCTTTATTAATTTAATACAATCGAAATGGGTATTTTTTTTGTGTTTTGTAAATATAATTCATGGACATATTTTGTGAAAACCTATGATTCCATTATCTCACACTGTACTCACACATCATGGTGTATACATATCTATTATCTCTTATATAGTCATGATTTGTTTTAGAGGATATAAATTTCATGGACTCATTCCTCTATACTGCTTCTAGCAATGTTTTTTTATTTAGTGGATTGAATGTGACCTCACGTCACAAGGGATAACTTTATTTTTTTATTTTATGCCTTATATGATTTTAATAAAATGAAATCCATGTTTATATTCCTTTCATTTATGAGTGGTGTTTATTCATATGGAGTTATAGATGTGGAATAACGGGTTTGGTTGTGAATAAAATAGTTATATGTGTGATTTTGGATTTATTTTTTGTTATGATATTTTATATCTTATTTTATGCCCCATTTTTATTATTTTTATATATTATTCAGATATAATCTTGGATGATCATCTAATGTATGGGATATTCATGATATAATTTGAGTATAATTCCATTTTCGTGTTTAATTTATTTATTGTATGAGAAATCATTCCCACTAATTATAAATAAATATTCTTTCACATTTCACCAACTCATTGGGATTGGGAACACCCCTTGGGACTTAACACAGACTAGTTATATATGTTCTCAAACTAGTTTGAGAATCCATGGTATCAAATCCAAGGTTATTAAGAGTTCATAGCTTCTTGAAGAACTAATACTATTTGGTACACCTAGTAGTTGGGATAAACGGTTGTAGGATCTTAGCTGGGAGGTCGTTATAGGGTTATTGATCACCATTTCTCAAGAAGAAACATGAGTTACCATGAAATTTTTGGATTTTAATTTCTATCATAAATAATATTTTCAAATTTTCATGATGAATGTTTATTTGAATTGGTTGATTCTTGTTCTATGTGGGTTTGTTTTGTGATTTATAAGGTTATATGGTGAAAATGGTGGGGGTGGAAATTATAGTGCATATTGATTTCTTATGTCCTAAAACAAATATGAATCCCAGACAAATTATTCTATAGAACTCTCAATGGTAGTGTAATGGTTGGAATATGGTCCATCATACAATGTGGTTAGATGAAGCATACAGTGTGGTTAGATGAATAATAACCACTAACAACATTTAATTTTGTTCTTGTATTTTCTTTTCAATATAATTTATTTGGTATTTACACTATTGTAATTTGAGATTTATTTGAAAAAAAATTGTTATGGGTTAATGTGATTTGATGGAATTTTTTAGTTATTTTAATATGGAAATTTCTTCCTCAAACTATGGATGGTTTTTTTAGTAATTCTTCATGAGGTTTTCAAGAGATCGTTTAAAAAAAGTGAGATGTTTTTATTGATAAAATTTCATTGGAAAATAATTTGTAATATTAAAATAGTTTTAAAATAAAATTATATGATTTTAATGGATGTTAATTCAAACCTTAGGTAAAGTAAGTAATTTTAAAAGGGTTTTGGGATTTAAATTTTACAGTCTTTTGATTATCATGAGGTTGATTATAATTCATTAATGAGTTTTCATAATGATTTAAAAATTACTGAAATGTTTTAAGAAAACTAAGTTTGTATATAATATGATATTTATGAAATTGAACATCTATTTTTTTGTTATGTTTTGAAATTAATAAATTGGTCAATTGATATGGAATTTAAGAAAGTTCAATATTTTCGGAAAATAAGGGAATATTTTAAGTGTATATTTTGAGATTTTGATAAGAAGGGGTTTAATGAATGATATTTTTAATATTTATTAGTGTTGTGGTTTCTATAAATGCTCAGGATTTACAATTTAAGTTATGTTTTTTATTATAGTTCATACTTATTTGACGGTAATTGATTTTTAAGGGTATTGGATGAATCATGTGTTTTTTTGTTTTTTAAAGATTTCCACATGGGAAAGTCTCAACAAGACATGGTTAGTTTTTATTGGGGATTATATATAGGTAAATATCAATTGGATTTAGAACATGGATCTTTTCATTAATGACCCTACAAAGACGCCTAGTGGAGGGGCTTTGGAGTATTCCTATAGATTCATCATTATACACTAGTTCCAAAATGGAATGACATGGGGTGTATTGTCCATTACATCATAAAAATTTATTTTCATATGGGATTGTGTTGAGTGGATTTTCTATGAAATTTTTTATTTTCTATTATTTGGGGCATTTGTCGTAGGATAAGTCCTAATTTTCTTTTAGATCTGGATATTGGTTTCATGAAATCTTTATTTGACCCACTCTTATTTTACTTTCTTGTAATTTCCATATCTTTATTGTTTATATTTTTTTATGGTTTGGTTCTTATGAATTCCTTATTTTTTATTCTACATGGAGAACAAACTATTGTTTCTTGGAATTTTATATTTTCTAAAAGATGGATTTTTCTTTAAGACTACAGTGGTATTTATTTGGTGAGAATTTCCTTAAATTCCTTCATCGTCTAACTCCCCATCATAAAGTATTTCTTCTAAGGTGGGAATACCTTCCATAGGTTTAATCTATCTTATCTCTATTAAGGAAGGTTAGGTGTGAATAATTTATCATTTGATGTTTGTGTATGTTTTTGGCCACCTCTTAGATGGATTGGTTTGGAGTTAGCTTCTCGAGTGGATTTTCTTTCAAAAAAAATTATTTTGGTGTGTCTTACATTTTGAATTTAGTGGATTTCATGGGAAAAAATGTGACAAAATCGAAATAACTTCAACACCCTAAACCTTATATTTTTTATTTTCTTATTTATTTATTTCTCTTGATGTATAAACTTTTATTTTATAAATTTTTTTTATATTAATTTGTGCATGTCATGAAGTTAGATCTAACTATGTGATAGCAATACTGTAAGAGTTTTAAACTTTGTATATCAATTTTACATTGTTTTTTTTTCAAACCATATCTCCAAATAATTTGTGTGACTAAGTGTGTATAGTAAAGGGCACATTGTTTGGAAAACGGTGAAGCTTACCCAATTTTTTAAAAATTTATTTTCCGTAATTACCTCTCACAACATTTAAACACATTTTTTGGTCTCCTCTCTAACTTTTAATATGATATAAGGCCAAGGAACCATAGAATATAGCCCACCACCTCTCCCTTCAATTATATCTATCTCATTATCTGATTACAAGGTGAATATGTCTGGGTTGGGGTTGTCCTCCTTCTTCATCCTTATTATTCTTCTATATTTTTCGTGATACTAATCATGTACGTAGGATCAAAATATGAGATGTATATATTCAATAACAATAGGGGTGAATTGTATGCTTAAAAACAATCATTTTTTACCTTAAAGAAAATTTCATTAACAATGTTAAACAAACATGATTCACTAAACCCTCTTTTGTAATTAACAAACAAATTACAAGGTCCCAAGGTATGAATAATATTATAATATAATGAAATAATAAAACATGTATACTTATGTAAGTTTCTACCTTAAAGTATATAAAATCTTAAATCAAAGTTATTATAATTGATAATTCTTTCGAAAGTTTCACTTTCTATCTTTAAAAATGTAGTGGAATAAAAGAACATGTAGTAAAAGTGTAATGAAATATTTCAACCAAAGTGAAGGGCATCCAATATCCTTGGATAAAGTTCCCATGATTTATACATTCAAGAATGTTTTTCTTACCCACAACAAGGTAATCCCACGATAAAAATATCAGAATCTATCTTGATATCCCATCATGCCCTCGATTTATTTGGGGATCAACAACTATGTCTTCTTTAAACATGGAAGTCCTCGATTATGTAGTTAATTGGAGCCTCTGCCTTCCATCAGCTTGGAATCCCTCGATTGTAAATAGAAATAATCAGATTCTCACAAGGTAAACAAATCTTGTAGAATATTTATGTTTGTGGAAGAGTCTATTAACAAAATATACTCTTCAAGGATTTCTCACAGAAAAATTAGAAGAGCTCTTACAGAGTGTCAATTATCTTAAAAGATCATAGTAATGAAAAAAAAATAAAATGGATGGGTATTAATAAGAAAGATCTCCAACGGTCACATTATCCTCCAATAGTCATATTTCCATGAAATTTCATAGGGACCTATATGTGTGGCACTCATGTAACAATCATATTGTTACAAATTGGATGAAATAGTTTTATACAGAAAAGTAAGAGAAATAATTTTATGACATCATTTTGTAAAACAATATAAGAAATAGTATCATATTTTAGATCTGATAAAATTAAATTATGCAATAATAAAGTATGTTAACATTAACTAAAAAATAATTGGATTCCTAATATAGTGTCAATCATATTCTGAATGTATATGGAATCAGATTCTAGAAATGTAAAAAATCAGTGTCTAGGATTAGAGAGAATTAGAGTTTGATTTCAAAGATAATTTGAGTCTGATTTTAGAGATAATTGGAGTTAAATTTTAGAGATAATTGGAGTATGATTTCGTATATAATCGAAGTATGATTTCATATAGAATTGTAGTCTGATTTTAGAGATAATCAGAGTCTAATTTCAGATGAAATTATATTCACAACTCTAGGGAAATCTGATTCACAATTCTATGAGAATCAAATTCAAAATTCTAGGTAAACAAATATAAAAATTATATGAGGATCCAATTCAAGATTTAATAGAAATTAGATTCTGAACAGATGTAATAATTTGTTCTTTAGAAAAAGATCTTATTTTTTAAGGCTATTCAGACTTGAGGAAAAGATTATTAGATTAAGTTAAAAGAATTAAAATATTTCAATGAAAATGTGTTTGTGATTTTCAAAAAACAATAGAATAGGAAAATTTATAAGGAATCTTAATAAATCTACAATGTCCCCCTTTTTATAGTGTACTAACATATATTCATAAAATAATATAAAGATCTAATGTTTTTATTTTTGATCTTGAAAGAAATAATTATCTATATTTTTGTTTATGAATCAAAATGTATACGACTAACTCCCCATTAGGTTATGCAATCCCCCTAATGATTATACTATTACCATTGAGTTTTTCTATCTTTCTTAAATAAATGACCCCGTTTACTTAAGGATTTTTTCCATTATGTAATCTCCCCCTTTCCTGAACTCCGTTCCTCTTAATTTAATTTTCTTTTTTAACATTAATTTCTCCCCCTTGGTGATTTTATAAAAGGAAGGGGATGTTATATACTTTACCTAAATGTTTAGAAAACATATAACATGAAACAATGAAATGAAAAAATTTCATTAGATAACTATTTCATCACAAAAAAATTACAATAAAATATTATATTGGAAAGAAATCTACTTTACTCTCCTTTTCTGGCATTATCTTTTTTAGTGTTTCTTTTAACGTCTTCGACTGGTTGGGATCTTGTTGAAAAATATTGATAATATATTCTTGATCCGGATTTTTCAACTAATGATTTTTGATTATTTCTTCCTAAGACATAACATTTTCATCTTGAGACCTAATAAACCCTTTCTAATTTTTTATTTTCTTAGCCACCCTTCCCATATTTATTTCTCCCATTTTTTATTGAGATAAATGGAATGCAGTTTCCCATTCAGATGTTTTTCCAAATATTGGAATATAGGTTTCTCTTTCTTTAGTTTCTATAATAACCTATTGTGATATTTTTGAGTTTTATATCAGAAAAATCAATGGAATCCCTAATAGAGTAATTAAATTCATTATATACCATATTATCATTGGAAACAATTTGTGACCACCATGTTATCTATTTACATGATTTCCTATGAGCATTATATATGTTTCGAAAATTTTTAAACTCAGAATTGAGTGTGATTAATTTTTCTATAAGATAGTTTGTGGATTCTATATTCTGATTAACTATATGTTGATTCATCTGACATCTAGATTCAATATTTGTAATGAAAGTTATGGTTCAAACATGCTTCTTTAGGTATTGAACCACAAAATATTCAATTATTGAAGAGGGAGATTATGAAATAGAAACCTTTCATGGTGAGGTATGTCCGGTTTTCTTATCATATTTCTTTATAAATGCACCAGTAACATCAATATTTATTTTTTCAACAAAAAAATTCTATGGAACATGAAAAACCACTTTCTTTACATTCTATGTCTTACAGAATGTCTTCTCAATTCTCAAAGTTTCTTACTCTCAATCAGAAACATGTTCTATTTTACTGTCATCATCATTAACTTCTTTATCATCATTTTTTCGAAAACATTATTATATTTTCCATCTACATGTTGTAAAATATCATCATTATTACTTTCATCATCTAAGATAATTTTATTGACTTCCTCTTAAGAAACATAATCCTTCTAAAATTATCTTAGTGGAGTAATCTGGGGAAGTTTTTATTAAGAGAATTTCCAGATGAATTCCTTTCACAGCTACATAAATAATTTGGATTTCATATTAAATTTTATATTACTCATTAGATTCTTATTCTTTTTGGTATTTTTCATTAACTATTAGAGATGGAAATGAAACACTGTTCTTTCCTTTATTTCGTGCTGAAGTTGCATCTATTATTGGGTTTTTTTGAAGAGGTATTTCAAGCAAGAATATCATGAAACTTCTACTTGTTCACAGGATTTCTCATTATATTTATACATATCTTGAATGTTCACATCATCTAACATTTTTTCTTCAAATTATTTTATTTTTCTTGTTTCTCAATCTCTTTAGTAGTTGGAATTTTTATGGCTTTAGCCTTGGTATAATATAATCCAAAAACATGGTCTCTTTCATCACATTTTCTCTCCTGGTCTCTTTACTTAACAACGACATCAACTAAGATGGATTTCTGTATCATAGGATTTAGAGGTATAGATATAGGTGTAAGACCTTGATATTGTCTTTGGGATTCTAATTCTTGGGCCTTTTTTTTCTTGGTTTCGGATTTGGAGTTCTCTCCAATTTGGTCTTCATTTCTTGTAAAGTCATAAAATTCAGATGTCTTATCAGATAAGAGAAACATAATTCTAATGAGGGATTCATCACTCAAAAACAAGATTATGAATATATTAGGCTTCTAAATTCAGGGAAAATTGCATGTTTCTAGGATGATAACAATGATTTTGGACAAGATAGCTAGTTATATTAAAATATGAGACCTTATCGTTCCATTATTTATGTTTCTAATAGTGAGAAAAATAAACATTTTCATGTTAATATTTATTATATAAAATATAAAATTCATTATTAAGATGTCTAACTTCATTAGAGTTTCCTTTTTCACTCTTCTATGAATCATGAGTCTTTTCATTTAAATGGCTACTATTCTGTGGTTTTCTAAGAGATTAGGGATCTTAGGATTCTTCACTCTGTAAATTCCTAAACCTTATGTTGACTTAACATTATCAGAAGAACTTTCTCTGTTTGGAAACGTATGTGAACAAAATCATTCCTCTCCATAATAATATATCTCAAGAATACTTACGGTTTTCTTATAAGATAAAGAGTAGGTACTTCCATAACTCATAATCTGAAACAAAACATTTATTCCTTTCTCAAAAAACTGAACTGTATCATAATTATTTTTATAAGATCTACATAATATGGATATTGATTATTTTCCTTTTCTATGAATAAACTATAACATCCAATTAGAATGATAGTTTTTCATATGATCAAATCATACATAGCAGGGAAATTTTGATATACTAACCTTTCTCTATTGATTGGATAGTCATTTATTTCCTTATGTGATGACATTGGTTTTTGAGATGAAATTTCCATCGACATTTGGAGCTTAAGGGAAGGATGGAAGAAATGTATCATTTCTCTGATGGGCATAAGATCTTGAGAACCAAAATATATGGAATTCGATGAGGGACATAAAGGGGGTCCCTTTATATAGACATCACGATGACAGTTCAACATCCTAGGTCAATCCAGTGGTTGAGATTATCTTAATATGAACTAATATTTGACATTAATGTAGAAGATGAATTTAAATTACTATATTTTGAGGTTTTAATGAAGTATTAATATTTAATGAAATATGAATTTGATAAAATTTTCCTACATCAAATTTGAAATACAAAAAATAGAAATTTAATTAAGGGAATATAAGTAAGAAAATCTACCTTTTGGAGTTCTCATAAAGATTTGTTAGTATTGATATTGTTCCTACTAGAATACATAGGTTCTGAAAAGGTTTTTAGAGATAGAAAACATTTATTAAGGTTCCAGAAACAAATTTTATTAGGTAATGAAAACTTTTATTAGGTTCTAAATTTTTTTAAGAAAACAAATTTACTCCCCCTATGAAAATGATTATCTCAATGTTAGAATATTTTTTCAACAAAAATTAGTTATTAATTATTTCCTTATAGTTATCATTACAAATATTTGTTTAATATATTCAAATCTATCTGAAGGTAATGATTTTGTATTAATATCATAAATTTTTTTATTGTGTTCCAATAAATTGTAAAATAATATATCTTTTAAGTGTGTGACACCTAAGAATGTGATGTATAATATCTATTTTCTTGCCATGAGAGTGATGTGCATGGTTTTTTATAAGGTCATGGGACTATTATTATCACATAGTATTTCATTTTTCATTAAAATCATGCAATAATTTATGATTATGTGTTGCATCCACGACACTTGATCACAACAACATCCAACTGCCACATATTAATCTTTAATAGTGGAATGTGCTACCGAGTGTTGTTTTTTACATGACCAAGAGACTACTGAAACTCCTAAGAAATGAGAAGTACTTGATGTAATTATCTAATATATTCTATAACCACCAAAGTCACAATTTGAAAAACATTTTAATAAAATTTTATTTTTCAAAAAAAATAAAAAACGTCAAAAGTCCATAGTCCCCTTTAAGTAGTGATAAATTCATTTCACAACATTTAATAGGTATTATTTTAGATTATATTGAAATATTCCACATAATCATACACAAAACATTATGACTATAAGTCTAGATATTAAGTATATTAATATTTCTATCAAGCCCTAAAATGATGTTTGATCTATTAGTTTCCCAGCTCCATCATGATCAAGAGTGTTTGAGGTGTTGATTAGAGTGATAATAATTTTTGTTTTTTGGTATCAATACTTTTTAAGAACATCGTTAACATACTTCTGTTGTGATATATAAGTTGTTTCTTGTTTTTCATAAATTTTAGAACCAAGAAGAAAGGTTAACTCAACCATCATACTTATTTAAAACTCATATTTCATAATATTCACAAATGAATTAGTTAAGGATTGTTGAGTTGATCTGAATATAATGTTAACAATATAAATTTTAACAACTAAAAACTTTTTATATTATTTTTTAAAAAAAGGGGTTGGATAAACAATTTTATTAACATATTTTTTTTGTAAAAATAATCTAGTAAGTCTATCATACTAGGATCTAGGGTATTTCTTATGAGCATATAAATCTTGGGTATGTCTACAAACATAATCAGGATGTTCTGTGTCTTCAAAAACGATGAATTTGTTAAAAATAAACGTCCTATTAAACATATCGATTAAATAAAGAACACTCAATTCAATTTAAAAAGGTTTGAAATAAACGATTACTACAAATGAAAACATAATTCCAATAGATTAATGTGTAGCTTTCAGAGTATATGTTTCTTAATAGTTTATTCCGTCTTATTTATTAAATCCCTTAGTAACTAATTTTTCTTTATTTCTATCTTTGATTCCATTTTGATCACATTTATTGAAGGACACTCATTTTACTCCAATTACATAATCTTATTTATGTCTTTCAACCAAGGTCCATTATTTGTTCTTTTATAATTCATTTCTCTCTACTTTCATAGCGTTAATCCAATCTTTATCACCTAAAGCCTCATTAGTACATTTAGGTTTTAATTGGGAAATAAATTATAGATGTTATAATTCATTTCTAATAGAACATATTGTTATTAATGGATGATGAACATCACCAATGATACTATCACTATGATGATTAATAAGAAATAACTGACTTGGGGTTTCTAATGCACGTTCATCCACATATGGTAGAAATCCATTTTAGTAAATATTTCAGAAACATTTTCTTGAGTGTTCTCCTAAATATAAGAATATACCATCAAAGGTTGATAATCTATTTTTGAAAACACATTTGATGATGTAGGTTGCATTTGTCAAAAAACAAAGGGATCAGTTTCATCATGTTTAACATGTACTATTTTATTAATAGTACATTAATTTTTATTAAAAACTCCATATTCTATAGAAGTAGGGGAATAGCCTAGGAAAATTACTTCATCAAATTTTGTTGTGAATTTATGTACGTTATCTATTATTTTCAAAATGAATAATTTTCATCCAAATACATTGATGTATGAAACTCTTGGTTTTTGACCACCCCATAACAAATATGGTGTTTACTTAAGAAAAATCTTTATTAAAACATGATTTATATTATAACAAGCAGTATCTATATATTCAGAAAAAAATGTTTAGAAATTGAATATTCAATCATCATGGTTCTAGCTATCTCTTAAAGAATTAATTTTCTTTATTCAACAGCACCATTTTGCTAGGAAGTTCTAGGAGAATAGATGATATGAGTAAGGCCTTTCTTACACCAAAAGTTTCAGAATCTTAGTTTTCTTACATGATCACTACAAATATTTAAAAATTAAATGATTTTATCATTTTAATAATTAGCCAAAAAAGATTGGAAATATGAAAATTTCTCATATTTCATTATTAGAAAGAGACCCGTGTAAATCTAGTGTAATCATCAACTAGAAAAACTATATAGTATTTACCTCCAATAATTATTTTTTGTGTTTGAAAAAACTATCCATGTTTACAATATGCACTGTGTCAAAATATGAGACATAAATTATTTATTTAATGATATAATTATGTTTTTTCATATTGATAAGACTCACAAACATTTAAACAATAAATTATAATGTCTAGTAAATTATTAAGATGTCTTTTTTTAGATAATTTAAATAATATCCTAAGGTTACTATGTCCAAATCTTCTACTCCATAACCAAGAATTGTCTTCTATTTCATTATGTCATGGTATGTCTTGGTTCCTAAGGTCATCTAAGTTATGTGTGTAAACATTCTCATTCAGATGGGTAGAGAGAATGAAATCATCCTTGGAATTGTGTAATAAGCATGTATCATTCTTAAAATTAACCACGTAACCTTCATCACATAATTGTCTTATGCTTATAAGGTGGTTCTTATGACCTTTAACAAATTAATAATTTGAAATTAAGACCTTCCCCAGAAGAAACATTTTACCTATAAAAATAATTTCACATTAAGAATTGTCTCTGAAAGTGACTCTTCCATGTTTCATCATAATCATATTTTAAAAGATGTTTATGATAATAGAAATGTTCAAGAAAAATAAACTATCCATGTACCATGTATTATTGTTGGTACATCTGTCATTTTCCTAAAATGAAACAATTTGACATTCAGAATCCAATAATTCTTGGAACCAAAATTTTTGGAAAGTAAAATCTTGGGTATCCACATTTTATTGAAAAAAGTGATCTTTATGAAAACCTAAGTATTTGTTTTATTCAACTAAAAACTTTTCTCCCAATTTCCACCACAATGACACTTAGTATAAAAAAATAACATTCGGGTAAAAAATAGTTGTGACTAAATACTAATTTAGAGTGATAATAACCAAATCTATTACTATTCCTTAGAGTATGAAGTTGTGAATATATTTTATCAAAACCTTCCTTCCATTAGTAAATATTCAAAAAATTATGTCTAAGGAAAATATTTTAAATTTAAGTCTATTGAATATATTATTCTCTTTATATTCATTAGTCTTTGAATTTTAGATTGGCTCTATATAAAATTTCTTTGAAATAACTTTTTCAAGATCCTAATAAAGTTTATCCTTCTTAGAATTCAATTCGTAATGGTTTTTATAAATAAAAATAATTTCAAAATAATTTTCATCAAGAGATTTCGAATGATCTTATACTTATTTTTTAAAATATTGATTATAGATTCTTCCTTTTCATGGTTCTTATAGATCCAAATATTCTAATTCTCATGTAACTTGGAAAACATAGAGACTTTAATAAAATAAGCTAATGAATTATCTTCTTATGAGGAATGTTCTTTATCCAAAGATTTATAAATTTCTTTATCATGATAATTAGCACTTAAAGAAATATTTGTTAAATATTTAGTAGTGTGTACCATAGCCATAAGACATTTACTCTCTGTAGGAATTATAGTGATAAGATCAATATTCCTCTGTCTAGAAAATTTAATATCACAATATTCATCAGACGAGTCTCCACCCCATGCACACCATGAATAATTTTCCATCAATAATTTCCTTCACTTGTACATGTAATATATTTTCTAATTCCTTAATGAAATTATATCTTTCTTGTCCTTTATTTTTATCTTATGACATTCATGTATGTTATGTCCATCTTTCATACATTCAAAACATGTTATTTCGGAATATTTCATATATTTAATATCTTTCTTCTTATATGTATATTTGAAATTATTATTTCCAAAAATATTGTTCATCCTTAGAGAAATATTGGAATTCTTGTTATCTGACTATTCTGATTCACTAGAGACAAATTGAATAACCCCTTCCTTAGAATTTTTTGTCTTAGAAACATTCTCAAGAGTCTTGTCTTTTATATGATTAGTTGCAGTAGTAAAATAAACACTCCCATTATTATTATTAATATTATCATCATCTATCTTTATTCTATTCTCATGTTCTAAGTGCGTCCCAAATTGCTACGAAATAGTAATGGGTCTAACTTTCCCAGACTCATCAATAGATATATTTTTTTCTTCCCCCTCATTTCGAATGGTATAAATAAACTTATCAACAATCACGTCATTATCTAATCCTTTTTCTCCCATTGACTAACACATATTCACAACAGTCATGAATAATTACTGAACATTAACTATTGGTTCTCTATAATGAAAAAAACAATGATAATAATCTCTTAGAATAGCTCTTCTGGATTCAATAACGTTCAATTTTCCAAAATGTGTAACATCAAGTTTCTTCCAAATACAATTTTTCCCTCAAATTAAGCTCTTTAAATATATAAATTGGTGGTCATATAACATAATTATTATTATTTACCTTATAATTGAATTTATATTTTTTTTCCTAGTTGTTAAATGTTTATTACATATTTTTCATTAATTATATAATCACCAGTATTCATAAAAAAGTTTTCAACTCCAGTGTTAATAACAAATGTATTCATTCTTTCTCTCTAATACTCTTAATCACTCCCATTAAAAACGTGTCGTATTGTTGGATTTAGATTGTCAATAGATCCAATATTGATTCCTAACAACTTATAAAAAACTATTCCACCCCACACATTAGTGTAGTACATATATATAAACAAAAATTTTATATAAAACCTAAATATAACTTGTAAGATTAACCAAGTAAGATAAACAAATTAAAATACTCTACTAACAAAAATATGTATCTCCTTATTTCATAGACCTTATATTATATTAATTTTAGAATTTAAATATGATATGTAGATACTCGATAATAAAAGGGGATAATTTTATGTTTAAAAACATTTTTTATCCGTAAGTAAAAATTATTTAATAAAGATAAAAAACAAGTTTCACTAAACCCTATAATATCATTAAAAGATACATCAAAAGGAACATAGGTATGAATATATTGATAATATAATTAAATAATCACACATGTATAAATAATTAATATTCTACCTTAAATAGTATAGAATCATAAATCTGAGTTATTATAATAAATATTATGTAAAAAAGTTACAATTTCTATCCTTACCAAATATACAGCTGAATAAAACAATAGATAATTAAACAAGTAGAAAAATTATAATAAAATAATTGAACACAAATATAAGGGTATCCAAAAACCTTGGATAAAGGTCCTTTGATTTATATATTCAATAAATTTTGTCTTACCTAGACTAGGTTAATACCTCGATATGAAGATCGGAATCTGTCTTGTTATCCCTGCAATCCCTCTCTTTGTAAGGTGTTCTGAACCACTATTTTCGTTAAACAAAGAATTCCCCAGTTATGTAGATAATAGGATCCTGTATCTTCCATCGACATAGAATCCATCAATTGTGAAAAAAAATAATCATAATCTAACAAGGGAAAAAACATGTTTAATATTTATGTTTCAGGAACATGATGATCGCAACGTAAACACATAAAAGATTTCTCACAAAGAAAACCTGGAAGAGCTCATGCAGACTTCCAATCCTCTGAAAATTTCACATCAATGAATACTTTAAAATGGTTATGTATTTCTAGGAAAGATCTACAACAGTCACATTCTCCTCTATTGGGCATATTTCCATGAAATTTTGGTCTAGCATATAGAGGTGGCACTCATGCAATGGTGATATTATAAAAAATTGGATGACGTTATATTATATAAAAAATATAGAAACAATGTGATGACATTATTTGTTAATACAATATGAAACATATTTTCATATTTTCAATACAATAAAATAAAATGATAAAATAATTAAATATGATAAGTTTAACAAAAATAGATGACTAGATTCTTAAGATAGAGTAAATTGGATAATAAATGAATAGGGAATTTGATTTTGGAAATATAAACAATCGATGTCTGATTTAAGAGAGAATCAGAGTCTAATTTTTGTGGGAATTAGAGTCTGATTTTGGATAAAATCGGAGATTGATTTCAAATTGATTTGGAGACTGATTACATATAAGATCAAATTCAAAATTCTATGGAAATAGGATTCACAATTCTAGGGAAATTGGATTCATATTTCTATAAAAAAAATTCACGGTTCTAGGGAAATCAAATTCCGAAGAACTATAAGATTTCATTTTTTAGAAAAAGATCCTATTTATTTTAGTCTATTCAGCCTTAAGGAAAAGATTGTTAGATTATGTTAAAAGGAATTGAAATAATATCTCAAGGAAAAAAATTTCATGAATTTCAAAACATATAGGAACGGGAAATTTCATAATGAAACATATTGACTTAAAAATGTAGCTATCTATGACATGGTTTTTTTGTTTGATATGATTCTTTTAATATCCTAATTTATCGGGTTGGAGGATTATTCATAGGGTATTATCCTTCCTCAATAAAGAGTGTTTTGTTTCTTCCACATATATTTGAGGTAGGTGCTTCCATACTTTTTCTTTTACATTACTTACAAAATGTGGATGATTATTCAAGATTATTTTTATTCAATTTATTCATTCCATAGAGATCAAATAGATTTTACTAAATTTATTGATAAAGGTTTTTATGAAACAATGGTTTATTTCTAAATGGGTTCTTATTAATTTTCCATGTTATATGTCTATATATAAAGGATAATTATATATTTTGGGTAATAATATATTCATTATAGTTTTTATATATAAATTTGGTGTTTTATTATGATCTGTAATTATTTTTTTATTGTATGTATTGACCTGTAAGTTTAAGAGATTGAATCGGTTGGGTTTCCCTTGTTTGCTTCATATAATTACAGTTTTTTCTTTATGTAGATGTATTATTGTCTCATATTATGTCTGGTGCTTATATACATATTTTGGGAGGTTATATATATTTATATTTATATATATATATTCACATGATAATATGTGAATTGAATGAGGTATGTATATATTTGTGTCAATATGTGTGTAAATTCATATACATATAAAAATTAATTGGAATTTTTTGAAGTTTTAAATGGGATGCTTGATTTTGGATTTTCAAATATGTATTGAAAGGATATTTTAGCATTTATTTCTAAAATATAATTTACAGGCCTATTTGGTACATTTTAAATAAATCTAAAAATGGTATTACTATTATTAATGATATCATTATGACTATTGTTATTTTTTCAATTATTTCTATTATTTTAATTATTTTTTTATATTCTTATAACATATTTATAAAGAAAATGTATTATGTTAATAAATATTTTTTTTGAAAATAATAGTGTTTATGATGACATTCTTTGAGTTGGGTGGTAGAAATGGATGTATAATATCATATAAAATAACATACTTATATATTTGTTAGGGTGAAATCCTCTTCTCTTGATGGTTGAAAAAGTTCATTTGACTTCATGGGAAACCTCGGGTGCATGGGTAGGCTAACCCAGATGAGAAGATGTCCCCAACATTAGTAATACTAGTGAAATAGGTATGTGATGTCCCCTCTAGCTAGAGACCTAGTAGAAATCCCAAATCAACTATCCGGGTGATATAAAATCATTAGGTCCCCCCTGTTCTTTGTGTCCTTAGGGTGTTACTTCCAAGATTAATGTGTGATTACTATTTGTATGGATTTTATCATACTATTTCATAAGTATATACTACCCATGAATATATAGTCAATTTCACCAAAACTGTTTTAACATTTACATGATTTTTATCACTACATTGGTCTTGTTTATTTAGATCTCATCTACCTATTATGTTCTTAGTGGTATTTCTGTGATTTATTACTTATTTCTATTCATTTACTTTCCTTTATATACATTTTCTAAAGAAAATCAAAGAAGAATTTAAAAATTAATCCTTTTAAAAAAATATGTGTTCAATCTATTTGGATTATAAAAGGGGATATTGAAGGAAAACCCATGGATTAATTTTCCAAAGATTTACTTTAATTTTATTGTTAATGATTTTTCTAGAAATAGGATTTATAGATTTTTTTTAATAAGAAAATGATTATAACCATTGGTGAAAACATAGTATGTTATTAGCTTACTCTCTACTTCGTCCACTTAGTGTCTATTAACTGAGTGGCTCTTGTAGGATCATCTTTTATTTTAGAGGAGATCAGTTTTATGGACGCATTCCTCTAGAATATTTCTTGACTAGGTTTTTTAAGGTTTGTGGATAGAGTATAACCTTATTTCATATGGGTTAGCTTGATCAGGAATGTTAGTTTTATGTTTCGTCCTTATATGTTCATCAACATCATATATCCCTATATTTATTCCATTCTTTTTTGGGTGTTTCTAATGCATTTGGAGTTATGGATGTTTAATAAGAGGGGTTGTTATATGTGAGGGAAGTGTATGTGAGATATGGGTTTAATTTTATATTATTTTGTATTATATCTGATTTCATTTTCTGTTTTTATAATTTCATCTATTATTTTATCTCATATGGTATGAGCATCCAGTATATGGATGCCTCATAAAAGCATTTTGATAGAATTATACTACTTGATAAGTTTATTATATTTTAGAGAAATCATTCCCACTAATTATAATAAAATGGCCGAACACCTGTCTTCATCCCATGGTGGATTATAAAGGCCCCTTGACCCTCACCACAGACTGGCATAACATTCTACATTACTTGTTTTTTAAACCATTATTCATCTTTTTTCAATTAATATTGGATTTTAATGCATCTTAGTATAATAATGTTATTCTAATCATAAAAAATGTAATATAATAAGGTACTATTTATTGAAATATATCCTGTGGATTTCAATTAACTTATTAATCAAGAAACTAAATTATTAAACACTATTCATATGTAAATAAAAAAATATTTTTAGAAAAAAATTCCGTTGAAATTAATTTTCTATCTATTTTTTTAAAAAGATGTAATCATAGATGGATTGTGTATTATTTTCATTTTATGGTTATCAATTTAAAAATTGATAAATTAACAATTGATGAGCTTTTATATTCGTATCATTCAATTGTTTATATTCTCTATGGAACAATCATGGACATTAAACTATAATTCTCATTAGTAGTTTTTGATATATGGTTAAGAATTATAAATTTTATACATCAGTTCCATATAATGGATGTTCGACTCCTTTGGGATAGAAAATTATTTATGTTATGTAGTATTCATATAATCTTAAATAAAATAACATAATAATAGTGAAGATGATACTTCATTGTATCATATGCATGGTTGATTTTATATTTTTCTACAATATAACAGAGAAGAAGAATATTTTGGGATAAAAATATACCGATTAAGATGGTTTACTGAATGATAGGAATCTCTATTAGAATCCTATATATCTACATAGACATATGGATAGGAAATTATCTGTTCATATTTATATAAGGTCTTATATCCATGGTGAAAAGTGGAATATGACTATAGTCCTCTTAGAGATATCCTATTTTCTTAGACCACATTTCCCATAAAAATAAGACCCTATATAGGTAAAATCATAGTTTCCCATTACTATAGGATACCTATATCCATGTTCTTAATGGATTATTTAAATAGGTTCCTATATTTATTTTTTGGTATCTTGTTTCTCCATTTATCTGTTAGACTGAATTCAGTTTTCTACACCCCTTCTCTAAAGATTATAATAGTGTGATCCTCCCATCCCTTAGATTTTGATTTGTGTGTTACTGCACAAGGACCCAAAAATCAGTCTCCCTCAATCAAATAATCCTCCCCAAACTAGTCTCTATTATCCAAATCACTTTCTATAAATCATTATGATAATAAGGTCTCTCAAAGACAAACCATATTTAATTCATTCATTTATAACTTCTTTTATTTTTTATTTTTTTAATTTCATATATTTATTATTTTTAATATTAGTTAAGGATTTATTATTTTAGTTATTTCAATAAACTATCTTAATAAATATTTGATTTTGAGAGGAAATTTAAATGATGATCATGATAACCATGGGTTTTTAAAATATTTTTTAATATCTATTTACATATTATTGATGGATGAATCAGTAATTTATAATGTTAAATGTAATTATATTTTTTATTAGAATATCATAATTTTCATAAAATAAAATTTGAAATCATGTATGCATGGATGTAAGATTATTTTAAATATATTTTTTGGACTCATTTCCTTGGGATTTATTCATTTTTTATAATTTGATGCCTTGGAATTATGATAATATTTATACAGAATAAGAGTTAAATCATTCAAAGTAGTTCTATTAAAATTTTATCAATTTTAGGCATTTCAAATCATGAAACCAACTCATAAAATCTAATCATCATATATTATAATCCTACAAACTGAATTCTAGGATATAAAACCATTACAAGATATGAATAATGTGGATAAAGAAATATAGGATATGAATTAGTTACATTATGTGAAATCCATTAAGTAAAACATGAGTTTCAATATTCAATCCATGTTATTCATAAGATTCTGGTGAAATTGTTTATATTTAAGATAAAATTACATGTTGGGAAATGAAATTAAGTTTCATGAAATTTTCAATGAAGAATTGATTTTAGGAAAACTCACGATGTTATATCATTACACGTCATGAGAAAGTATGGCCTATTTATAATACAACTCTTCAATGTTATACCTAGATGATTGGACATATCCTTTTATTTTATGATTTCCTCTCTATATGTTTTTGAACAAGTTTTCTTCTTTTTTGTTTACTTATTTTTTCATTCCTTTCTATTACACATCACCCAAAGGATCTTTTCACAATTCATTCTTGTTTTGTACCTTGATATTTGAATTTTGAATCATGATTATTGTAATAGCATTTTTTTAATTTTATATTTATTTATTCTATATAATTGTGTTGGTTTATTTTAATTTCATAAATTGTTAATTTTTTAACTCATGGAATATTTATTGAACAGGCTGATTCTACTTCTATTTGAACATTCATTTAATAATGTCATTACCATGCACGAGAAAACCGCTTATGGTTAAGAGCTGAGAGTAAGTTTTGTGTAAGAAAAATGAATTCTTATTTCAAAACATGGATAACCCTTTGGTTGTCAATTATTTTAATAAATATTGTTGACCACATTATTTTTCAAAAACATGATTTGTGGAAGTCAAATAGAATTACCCTGGCATAATTTGAGTTTAGTAGACTGGGACCAATAACAAGTAATACACTAAACCATTGGAGCTATGATTTGTGAATCTCAAATATTCAATGCCTCAAGTCCAAATAGTAATTTTCAATCGATGTAGATCCAATTGGTTTAGCCATAATCAATCAGTGACTTTAACACTACATTGCATTCTAATCCATAGAACCATCCCAAGCTAGATTTAGGAATACACCTTACCTAAGATCATTAAATTAAACATGATACCTTCACTATCATCAATTTTAAAATCAATCAACATTGTTTTAAATACCCATCCATTTGGAATCACATGAAGAATCCACCTTCAAGGATCTAATTGTATGTTCACTATCATTTCCATCACTTACATGTGGGTTTGAATATATAATTTATCTATCCAATATTTCTCAATAATAGTGTTTGTTGGGTTTTATTAATTTATAAACTAATAGAGACCATGTGGAATCATCAAAGTTTCATGGTACAGTCAAACGTTGGCACCATTATTGGGGATTTTCAATTTTCAGGCATAGTGTCCTTTGGTACGATCTTTATACTACCTCACTCTGTCTCTACCTATACATTTATCATTTTAATCCATGGGTGTGATTTTCCAGCCATGATTGTTAGCTAGGTAATGAACCAGGGCCCTCTAACTCATTCAATGAAATTGGAATGTCAAAAACCTCATGAGTTCAATCCTAAAATTGATAGGTCCCTTTCTATATTCCAATGTCTAAACATTGATAAGAATATCAACCTTTCAACACATAACCTTTAAAATTGTCAATATAACCAACCTGAATAGAAATAAGTGTGGCCATTTCAATTGGATTACAAATAATTCACTATTATTTATCGTCCATAGGGGAAGATGAGCACAAAATATTCAGCCTCCTATCCAGGAACACATTTATTAATGTAATCATGGACTCATTTACAAGATCCAGTACATGTGAAAATTAAGTGGTGGTTAGTGTGAAATTCCACATGAGAATATTTTAGGAAACCAAAATGTCTTCAAAATGTCTTCAACACCTTTAGAAGTTAAGGTGAATCTACCGATGCAATCAATCTTAGGATCTTACCCTTCTCTTTGAAGATAGAGTAAATGATTTGATATAAATTCAATCTCATGAGTATATTTCTACGTGGTATTCCCTAGTGGATAAAATTAGACAAATAATTTCCACCCATATATACATAGAATCTTTATAATGAAATCCAAAACATCACCAAGGAAGATGAAGAATCATCCCATGAATATTAATATTTATTTAAGGAACTGACCCCAAACATTCTCATATCACAGACTTGATGTGTGGATAAAACTTAAAACTGTTTACCAAAGAATTATACTAAATTCATGCAAATTAGTTGACACCACCACTGATGGTTAACATATTATCAAGACACCAAAAGTGGGGAGATAAATTTAGGATTAAATTAATAACAATTAAAGTGTTTTGAAGAGTGGTCGAGAACAACCCAAATGTGAAATTCCTTAAGTGGATGAGATCAACCACCATAAAACACAAGTTGATTCTATGAAGAAGAAAATTGAAACTTTCAAGATAACTCAACCTTCATCAGTACTGCCTTCCTCTATTATGTAATACAGGCTTCTAAGAAGTGTAGATCTAACCACCATACATAGAATATAGAGTGGTAAAAAAATAAATCCAAATTCAATATTATAAATACATAAATTAAAATAAAAAAGATATATATTCTTCAATACATGCAACAAAACCAACAATCATATTACCAATAATTACCCATTCAACAATAGGAAACAATTAAAGTTATTATAGAAAAATAATAAACAAGATTCACATTGAAATTAGGGACCACCTTGGAACTCACATCAGAGTCTTGCTCCTTGACCTTAAAACCCTTATCTTCAACCATCCATTTCCTTTTGGGATCAATAATTCTTACCTGTTCATCAACACCAATTTTAGTAATCTCCATTAAGGAAGTCACAAAATCCCCACCTCAATAATAAAATATTTATAATCCTATTATTATGGTTATTTAATAAAAATACTAATGAATGGGGACTCATGATACAGATATTAAAAGTAAAATTTCTTCTCTCTACAACATGCCCCACAATGTATGGTGGATCTATAAGAATTAACTAGATTGACTATAGGGTACAAAACCCAGGAATACATAGACATTCCAAATATATGAGGATAATACTATTGATATTCATAGTATAGAAGAGTTGAATTTTTAGTATCCATCAAGAGGTGGGAAAAACTATGAGAATATGAATTATGTGGGACAATAATATGTAACGATTGAGATAAGAGAACACACAAAATCGATGAAAAAAAATTTGGTATTAGATAAAAATGAAAAGGCACAAGTAAAACAGTATCGCATAAAATAATACATCTACGTGTAACCACCACTATATAGACCTCCCATTAAACTCCATGAAATATTGAGGAAAATAAAAAATATAGGTGCAGTACAAGAAATTATAGCGGATGTTCAAGAAACTATACATCAATATCCCTTTTGTATAAGTCATCACTAGAAATCCTTATCATGACCCCCTCCCAAATAGTGTACCTCTCCTGGTATTAAAATGTGAGAAGATAGATAATAAACCTCAATTCCTACCTCTAGTAGGCCCTGGGTTGGGGACTAGCATTGAGGGTACAATAAATACATCGATGGGATGTATTTCCCGCTAAGAGAACACATGTGAATGAGAAAGATAATATAAACACCCACAAACTCTTCCTCAGAATAAAATATAAAATAAATTCCAAGTACACAAAAATAAGGTCTTGTAAAACTATAAGAACTAAAAAGATAACTCCACATACCAATAGAATTAAAATTGGCAGTGACCATAATGCCCGAACAGCTCCTGGAACCCTGCAATCTAGTTGTAACCAATCTGATCTCCAACCTACTCTGTGTGACCTAAAAATAGTTTGATAATTTTTTGTGAGTATAATAGTATACTCATTAGAATCTTCCCCGAATCCTCTCATTAATAATTAAAGAAATCATGGTAAAGTACAGTGAAAAAAAGTAAAACTAACTCATCACATTAAAAGGGTACTATGTTCCTAGCCTCACTATGGCTACTCTCACCATGTATCGCATATAAGTGTATAAAATATAATAATGAATGAAAAGGGTGACCCTCTATAACAACCCCACTGGTTTGTCTCTTTTCCCCAATGTCAAATGTCTTGGGCATATCTCTCCAAAATGGCTAGCCGAAAGACACATTGGCAAAGCACTACAACTGCACCTCATGCAACACAACCACCACGTCCACATAACCCAAAGTAAGCAAGTAGTTTCCAGGATTCACCACATCTATCATAACGTGTATCATACATTGTGTATTACACCACAACCCTTTACAACCCATACACTGAGAAAGGATCCTCCAGAAATCATATCTTATACACGTTAAACCTATAGTAGTCCACAAGAGAAAATTTCCAGAATATACGTGTGTGAGTAACTACAAGACATTACAACCCTCTACAAAAATATATGTGCAAATCTTACTATACATAATACCAACACATGTAACTTCCAAGAGAAGCGAGCTGGTCCAAAAGGGGTAGTCATCCATCCAATCTCCCATCAGGATTTTGGGGAAAACACCCCCCCCCACTGATCAGAATCCCTAGTCTGTCAGTTTCTCTAAATGACATGATGGAGTAGCGTAGGGAAACAAATAAAGTACATGATATAATATCGACCACAACCAAACTATGGGAAAACCCTAGTCCTATTATCAACTTTATCTAATGTCTCTTGGACTCCCATTTTCCATAGCTAAGACTAGATATCCTATAGGCACACAACAAATTACAGTGATTTATTAAATCATATTATCCCTTTTAATTAGTTTCAATTTACATTAATTAATTATTTAACCATTAATTAACAATTATCAATTATCAGATCACATTCCATTAACATTAGTGTCACAACAATGTTCTATGCCCTCCAGGAATAACGAAATCGAGTCCATGGATTCTCATAAGCACAACCTTAGTATTTCATTCTAGTATGCTCCAAACCCGTAGTTTAAATATCATAAATTTCATTTATTTAATAGAATTATCATTTCAATATTTTCATGTATTTTAGGAAAACAATCTAAGCTATAGATCACAAGGGTCTCAACATGGAGAAAACCCATTGTGTCATTTCCACCTATAGTAGGAGGGTAACCTCATCCAACCATGAGAAGATAAACACAGAAAGCACATGAAATACCCTGTACATATTAGGCTCTTTTTCAAGGAGGGTAAGAAAGAAAATATTTCTCTAGCAGTGGGAAAAAAATACAATACAAACAAACAAAAAATAAATAATTACCAATTTCTCATAAATGGGTAATCTCATCTTCAGCCTATTACTTCATCCATGGTGTCCTCCCTGACAACCACAAGCATAATCCAAAAAATCTGACCACTCTATGCATAAAATAATGGCACAACCACTTGGCCTACATAACCTCACAACCACAACATCCATCCATGATCATCTATCCCGGACTCACATTACATCTAGGTCTCACTACCCCACAACCACAAGTCTTGTATCTAGATCCCATCAGAAGCAGTTGTAACAAACATATCAATGGGATCTCATCCCCAAAACAAGGCATCCAACCATCACATACAATACGATATCATGGATCCAATGCAAATGTCACCCGACCTTTACAATAATTCTAGAAACTCATACTCTACAAGGCTTTACCTTTATCATCTTGAATTAAAAAATTCATTATTTACTGGTTCCAACTATGAGAAAACTAATATGAAATCTTCACTAGATATCCCAAATTAATTAAACAATTAATTTATCATTACTATAACTTTTTTATAAATAAGAATTAATATGATTTATTTTCGTTTACGAATTCAATCAGACATGCTCACTTGCATGAATTTGATTATCATAGAATTAAAACAACAATAATTAGATTCATTAAAAATTCTATTTATCTTTTATCAAAAAAAATTATCAATTAATTCTGGAATTATATTCCTTACCAATTTCCATCCAGAACAACATGATAAATCATACACGGTATAGATATCAAACTATCTATCAAATCAAGAGACAACTCGTTGTCACAGTACAAAGCAACAACATCACTATAAAATAGATATCAATTTTTTTTAATCCGGTTCATATAATAATTAGGTAAATTTATATGTGATCAAAAGGATTAAATCATGCTATCTCTAAGATTTCACATACCTAAATAGAGAAGCATCAACTCCCATAAATCAAAATATTATTGACAATCTTCACATGAGAATGGATCAATTCAAAGGATCATGATAACCTCTCCCACATAAACTACATCCACCCAAGGATTCCATAGAACAACTGCACCAACCAACAACCAAGGAAAATCCATTAGAACATAGATATCACATGACATCACATGGAAATGAGAAAGATATGGAAAAAAATCAATGAAACCTCATGATCCGAGGTAAATCATACCGTATATCAAAGACAGACTACTACAAATCCATGGAGGGTGCTAGGGATTGATTCTTGAAGAATGAATCCCCAAAAATCTAAGGATAGGGTCGCTAGGTTTCATGGGTTCAAGAGAGATCCATTGAATCCCTAGGTTTTAAAAAAACAAGCTGCTGGAAAACACTAAAAACATACAATGATAGGGTATTACAGGACGTGTATTCCCCTTTCAGGTTGTGTAATGTCTCAAGATTGGGTTTTGCTAAAAAATTCATCAGATCTGGATTTTATTTTATTTTTCAAACCCCAAACCGATTCATGACTTGAATAACTCTTTCACGACTTCTAAAAGTATGCATGTCGTGAAGCTTTCTAGGACAACCCATCAAAGAAGATGTCACATCTTGTAATGAAGATTCATGATGTGCAATCCCCTATTTCTATATTTTACGTAATAAAACATCTCCAAACATCTTCCAAGACACCTTTGGGAATATCGATCATTGAAAACATACAAAGGGTTGATTTAGGTGGATCTCATCCCTTACATCGGATACCTCTCAAAACATTCTCATCATCAAGAATCCAAAACTAAGCCAGAGACGAAACAGAAAGGGTTCATCTGAATAGCCACTCCATGAGATACCTCTCGAGGTTATTGGAACAAAATTAGATCAACTATTTCATCAAATGATCAATATGAAACCACATGAAAGTTAAATCCAGCTCCTAACAACTCTCCCAGGAGAGACACCCCTCAAAAAAGGGCACTCCAAAAAATGAAATAACAGAAATCCATCTCATAATAGAAAGGTTCTACGATCCCCCAAATATATAGTGTTATAAGAGTAGAAATAAAAATCAAATAGATTAGGTTACTGAGATCATATCTATGAATCATGTTCTCGGATACTCTCTTATACACCACAGTGCTACCAAAAGACATAGACCAAGGGGAAAACACGCCCGTCAAAAACATTCTACTTGTAGTCCTATATATCTATATTCTTCTCCTTGAAGGTTTCATCATCATTAATACTGATATATCCATAATAAATGATTTGGGAGTTGTCATGAAGGTAATGAAGGAGTTCTAACATGTTAATAACATTGTTTATCCATATCATATCCGGGGATGTGCTACCTGATATGCTATGACTACAAAATTACATAACACCTCGAAAGGCCCAACAAATCGGTGATAATTCTTACTACCATGACCAAACCTTAACTTCCCTTGATAGGGAGTCACCTTAAGAAACACATGATCTTAAATATCAAAGTCCAAAGGTCTCCTCCTATGATCAGTATAGGATTTATAACAATCATACACTACCTTCATTCCCTCACAAATCACCATAACAATCTCTGTCGTACTTGGTACCAATTCTGGCCGGAATATTACTAACAATACGACCCCATTCCATCATAATGGTGAACAGAATGGTCATACATACAAGGATTAAAATGGCCCCACACCGATTATAGAGTGAAGAATATTTTTTAAATTGAACTCTTCCAAAGACATGTGAATCATCATTGAACCTCAAAAATCCAGTACCTATAAGAACAACTTCTCTTCAAGAGTATAGATAGTCTGTTTGGTCTGACCATGCAATGGTTGATTAAAAGTAGTGTTATGGAATAGCTGAGAAATAGAAGCATATTGGTGACCTCCCCACACCCTCGTGGTAAAACTGGTATCTTCACTGGAAATGATAATCCTCGGAACTCTATGGAGCCTTACAACCTCATCCACATACATCCTCAATAGAATTTTCATTGAGATCGACTCCTAGATCACTATAAAGTGGGATTATTTCATCAAATGGTCCACTACCACCCATAAAGCATCATAGTATCCCTGAGCTCGAGGAAAATTTTTAAACAAATTCCATCGATATGTCTTACCACATCAAATAAGTAACATTTAATGTCTAGAGATAAACACTTAGATAATGGTGTTTGACCTTCACCTTTTAGAAAATCAAACATCGAGACGCAAATTCCAAAATAGAACACATCAACCCAGACCACCAAAACTGAAATCTCAAGGATATATACATATTATTCATACCAATATGTACCACTATGGGTGAATTATGGAACTCTATTATAACCATCTAATGAATCACCAAAGAAACAAAAAGTCTTCCATAAAACCAAACCCGATGATGATCATCCTCAGAAAAACTATCAAGGGTATCACCATAGATAACTCAGTCTCTCTAAAACCCTACCTTGAGATCCCACAAATCAGACTCCTCCACCTACTACACTAGAGATGACTACATCGTCATCTATAAAAGACAACTACTACCCCCCAAAATCTTTCATATCCACATGTAATGCAGAAAGTTCTTCCATTACTCTCTAGAAATCGCCTGATTCAAGCACTACATCTCTATAAAACCTCCTACTCAACACATTGGATACAACATTCACCTTCCTAGGTGTATACAAAATTATGAAGTCTTAATCATGTTAGAACTCCGTCAACTTATGTTGTCACAAGTTCAAGTCACATTGGGGGAATGCTTACCTCAAAATCTTATAACTAGTGAGGACCAAAAAACATTCACCAATAAGGTAATGTCTCCAAAAATTTAGTGTCAACACCATTACATCCAACTCGATATCATGGGTGGCATAGTTACATTCAAGATGATGCGACTAATGATACCCATATGAAATGACCAATCTCTACTACATCAGAACATAGCCTTACCCCAAATTTGAAGCGTCATAGAAAACCTAAAATAAACTCATTATGTGGGAAGATAGTGAACTAGAGCACTGAAAAACATATCATTTAGATAATCTATAGATTCCTAAAACTAATCAGTCTACACAAACTCTTAATCATATCTAGTTGATGTTGTTAGAGGAGTTGCATCATTTGAGAAATTAGTTACGAACCTCTTATTATATCCTACAATACTAAGGAAACATCTCACATCATCCACTATCTTATGGGATTTACAAGATACAATTTCATATATCCTTGATGGATTCTTAGATACTCCCTCTTGGGATATAACATGCTCTTTGAAACAGAATTCTCAAGCCCAAAACTCACACTTTCACAATATCCCCTACAACTTCTGAGGATAAAGAACACAAAAAACGGCATGTAGATGCTCTGTAAGTCTATCCTAAAATGTGTAGTACAATAGAATTTCATCACTAAAGACCATATTGAACTTATTCAAGAGATAATAGAACATAGTGTCAATCATCCCCTTGAACATAGTCTAAGCATTCATCACACCAAACAGCATCACAAAAAACTTGTGATTCCCATGACGACAATAGAAAGCGGTATTTGGGATATCCTCATCTTTCACATGCATCAGAAGAGATCATTTCCCAAAATAGATATTTGAGAACCAACTTGCACCATTTATATGATAGAATAAATCATCAAACCATCGAAGAAGATAGCAGTTCTTCACTGTCACTCAGTTCAAGCAATGGTAATCAATTCAGAACGGAAAACTGTCATCGTCCTTCTTCATGAAAAAAAATTGGTGCAGCTCACAGTGAAACTATCAGCTAAAAGAAAACACACTGAAATCAATCTTCTAACTATATAAATACCTCTCACAACCTATAGGGTGTCATCCTATATGGAGAAACCGAGATATGAGACACTCTTAGCTATAGCATGATCCCAAACTGGATCTATCGTCGAGTGGGTAATGTTAAAACCTCTCCTAGGAAGATATCAGGGTAGTCTTATACAATTGCAGGAAACTCCTACTGCTGAACCACAAATGAACTTATCATCATCTCATCCATAAAGTATGAAAAGGAATATGACATTTCCCCATCTGAGGGTATAGATCACCATAAAACACTAATGGATCACTATCTACATCAAAGAACGCAACCTTCTTCCTGACGAAATCCATGATAGTCTACACTGAATAATACCAATACATGCAGAGGAGGGACTAATATGGTTATATATGTAAACATAAGAAATCATTCTATGAGTGGGCTACCCCAGTACAAGCTCGTAGTCTCTACATACGACAAACAATTTAGCTCGACCTCCAACTGGAATAGTCAACACCAAGGGCACTAGAAGCCTCTCTACCATAAGTCCCAAAACATGGAAAAGGGTATGTGATATATAGAACTATGTCTCTCATAAATAAAACAAGGCATGTACCCAAGTATAAATTAATAAAAGAGTACCTTGAACGATGTTGGGGCTCACTTGGAGCTAGTAATGCTGACCCTGGAAGATGACCATGACATGTTCCAGGACCTCTCTAACCTTACTTACAACCACCTCCATGTCCTTGTGATGCACTCTAAGGTAGAGAGGAATCATGGGGATATCCTCTGTCCAACTAATCATCTCTTTGCTGATCCAAAGCTGGTGCAATCTGCTTCTGCTGCCTTGGTTGGAACTACCGCAATAGAAGAACCCGGAGTGGAACACCTTGAATACGATGATTGATCATAATGGGTTTTCACTCTCACTACTGATGAAATCATCCTACACACAAACAATTATCATAAAATAACTTAGATTAGGCATGTGATTCATTTCCCCTAGATAAATGAGACATTGAGTGTCAGGACTTACCCTAGGATGAAAGGAAACTTTTCTCCCCTTAAAATCAAGAACCTTATACCAAAACACTGCTTCATGAGGAATCCTTATGACTCCCCTATTACTATGATCTTGTTTTGTATAACAACCTATGTATGACCACTACTCTTTCCAACACCTCAAGATACATAGTCTGCATAAACTGGGTGAGCTGGAAGTAGATCTATGGATGCAAAGACTCATCGAAATGCCTCTCCCAAACCTGCTCATCTAGTAATAGTTCTGAAGCATATCTTAAGAGGTTTCTGAAATGGATCTAGGACTCTCACACACTTGAGTTCCCCAACCAAAGGGTAAGAAGCTTCTAGTGATTGGACACCATCATGGATGAAGATAAAAATTCGAATCTAAACTTCTCTCACAACTTCTCCCATGAGGCTATTGTCTCCTCACAATCCATGAGGAACAAGAACCACTATTTCCTCACTTCCCCCCATGAAATATAATCACAAACAATGACACCTAGTAATTTTTTTAGCATGGATCGAACTGAAGGATATCTCAACTTTCTACCACAATTTTCCATGACTACATATGATATAGAGCCCTTATACTTATCCAGAATATGGCATTGAAACTCTTAGAGTGTCCTCTTATAACATTCATTTTCATCCATCTATACTCTATGGTGATTGGACTAAGAAACATATTGAACATATTATGTGTGAAATAGATAAGGACGGAAACCTAGATCCATACCTTCTAAAGAGAAAATAATTTAAATGCCTAAACCTGGAATATAGAAGACAAAAATTAATTAATTGTTTTCATTTAATCCTTTTAGGTTAAACTATCCCAAGGTCTAACCATTAAATCACATGCACAAAGGAGAATGATGCATGATCCTTCCATAGGACTATACCTTGAAACCGATATCAATTCGTTTAGTAGCTACATTAAGCTTAGAGGTATGTGCATTAGATCCCAAGGGGGCACAAGTATCCATGTCTCTGTCAGTCTCCCATGATTACATCACTTGATAAACTTAGCTGGAACTGTTTCCCTACAAACCCATGAAAACACACATCTTCATAACTCTAAACTCTTTCATATCCCCAACCATTCCTCTCATACCACTCTATCATGACCCCCTCCCCACAAAGTGTCCCCTCCTAAGACAGAAATGTGGGAAGAGAGATAATGACCCCCAAGTCCCACCTCTATTAGGCCCTAGGTTGGAGACTAGTACTAGGGGTATCGTAAACACGCTGATGGGAGGCATTATACTCTATGTTGACACATGTTAAAGAGAGAGATAAGATAAAAACCTACAAAATCTTACTCAGACTAAACTATAAAATAAATCCCATGTATAAACATGTAATTTCATTTAAGAACACTAAAAACAAAAAGGAGAACTAAAAGTACCAAAAGAATGTTAAATGATAGTGACCACGAAGCCCAAATAGCTCATGCAAAATCGTACGCTAGTAGTAACTAGAATGATATCCAACCTACTATAAGTGACCTAAAAATTACTTATTATAACATATGGTGATTAAAATAGTATACTCAATAGGATCCCCCGAGAGACTGTTGTGTAAATGTAACGAAATCATGATCAATCAAAGTGAACAACAGGTAGAACCGACTCATCACCTAAACCGGTATACTATGTTCCCATACTAAACCTGGCTATTCTCACCATGAATCTCATAAAAGAGTATATAATATAATAAATAATTTGAATGGAACCCTTCTACGACTTCCCCACTAGTTTTCTACTTTTTTCCAATGTGGAAGGTCCTAAGCATGTCTCTCCAAAAAGACTAGCCTAAAGGCACTGGGGAAAAGTACCAAAACATGCACCTCATGCAACACAACCTCCATTTGAACCTAACCAAAAGCAACTAGCATGTTTCTGGAAGCCAGCACATCACTAATAATGCATATCGTATATTTATTATTATACATCAAGCCACTACATACCATACACAGAGTAAGGATCCTCAAGCCATCCCAGCCTATAGACATTACACCTATAGTAGTCCATAAGAAACGATATCCAGAATACATGTGTGTGAATAACCACAATCTAATACATCCCTATACAAATATATGGTAAAACTAACCACCATGAATACCATCAAAAGTTACTACCAAAGGGAAGAGAGTGGGGAAAGAGGGTATTGATTCATCCATCCTGTCATTGGGATACTAGAGAAAACACCCCCCATGGCTCAAAATTCCTGGGGAGTTAGTTTCCATAACCAACAGGATAGAGTATTGAATAGAAACACGAAACGTATAAGATATAATATAGCTTAGAACCATAGTATGGGAAAATCGTAGTCTTTTTCTCAACTTTATCTAATGTCTCTCAGACTCCCTAATGCCACTACTAAGACTAGATATTATATAATCACACAACATTTTAATGATATTTATTAAATTATATTATCTCTTTTAATATATTTCAATTTATGTTAATTAATTATTTAACAATTAATTAACTAATATAGATTTTCACATCACATTACACTAACATTAGTATCACAAGAATGTCTTCATAGAATAACTAAACTGAGTCCACAGCTTCTCAGAATCACAACCTCAGCATTGAATCCCAGTAAGCTCAAACCCCATGGGTTAAACATCACCGATTAATTTATTTAACAACATTATCATTTACATATTTCTAGGAATTTTAGGACAACAATATAAGATACCAAACAGCCAGGGATCAAAATGGTGAATTAATGAACTTCCGATAGATTCTACTCCACCTATAGTAAGAGCAGAAAACCATCTAACAACATGATGATTAACATGGAATGAATGTGGAATACCCTGGGAATCATTGCATCTCATTGAAAGAGGTAATGAAATACCATCTTCATCAAGGCGTGGGGAAAGTAATGTAAATAAAAAACAATATATTAAACAAAAAAAATTCACATCAATGTGTAAGCCCATCTTCAACCCATTAAATCAACCTCGATGTCCTCCCCATCAGCCACAAGGATAAACTGATGTATCTACCATCTCAAGGAATCAATTGCTGCCACAAAAACTGCGACTCCCTACCCTCACAACCACACATCCATACAGGATCATCCATCCTAGTATCAAATCACTTCTAGTCTTCTCTACCACCACAACCATACGTCTCGTTTGAAGAACAAATTTCAATCATAATGAACAAACATTGCAATAGGATATCATCCATAAAACATGGTATTCATCCTTCACATAAAATGATCTCTGATGGCTCCAAATCACAAGGCACTCAACCTTTATAAGAAAGTTGGAAACTCAGACCCCATAAGGCATTAACTTTATAACACAATAGGTTATTATTCCATATTCAATTAACTGATTCATTATTTATAGGTTCCAACTATGGGAATCCTAAGTAACAAGCTTCACAAGCTATCCACAATTAATTATATAATTAATTTATGAGGTCATTATCTCTTTTATCCACAAGAATAAACTAGATTTAGTTTCGTCAACCAAATCAATTAAACATGTTCACTTGCATCAATTTTGTTATCATCCAATTAAAAAAACAATAAAAATATTCATTAATCATGCATTTTTAACTTTTAGCCAATAAATTATCAATTATTTCTAAATTTACATTACGTACCAATTTCCTTCAAAAATGACATGATAAATAAATAAAGTCCTAGAAATCGCATGATATAGAAAATCAATAGACAACCCGTTATCACAGTACAAATAAACAACATTGTTATGTGAAAGATACCAATTTCTTTAATCTGGTTTATATAATTATTAGGTCAAATTCATTACGATTCAAAAGAGTAAATCATTATAGCTCTATGATTACATGTAAGTAAATAGATAATCAATGAATACACTATGTAAAAAGGTCATCAATGTTCTTCACATGAGAATGGATCAAATATATGGTACATGATTACTTCTTCCGCAACAGCTGCATCCACCCAAGGATGTCGCGACACAACTGCACCAACCATCGACCAGGAAAACTCTATTTAAAACATCCAGATGACAATCCATCACATGGAAAGGTGAAATGGAAGGAAAATGACCAATGAAAACTCAATAATAGTGGTATATTATACCTTATACAGATGGAGGATCAATATGGATCAAAGGAGGGAGTTAGGGATTGTTCCTATCAGAAGGAAACCCCAAAAAGCTGAAGATAAGGTCGTCGGGTCACCTGGGGTAAAGATAGATCCACTATAGCCATAGGTTTGGAAAAAATGAGTGGGAATAAAACACATAAAACATAAAAATTTAGTGAATTACACAATGTGTAATCCTCTTTTAGATCTTGTAATTCCTTAAGGTTGAGTTCCACCGAAACGTGCATCACCTCTTGATTTTATATTATTTTTCAAATGCTAATGTATTTCATTTTGTAAATCCCTCTTTCATACCCTATAAAAGTTTTCACATCGTGAATCGTTCCCGGAAAATCCGTGAAAGAGTATTTCACATCATATAATGAAGTTACACGATGTGTAGTATTTTCTTTCTAGCTTTTACATCACTGATCATCTCTAAATGTATTCCAAGACACCTCTGAGCACTTCAATATTTGAAAACATGAAAATGGTTGATTCATGTAGCTATGGGCCCTTACATGCCTTCTTTTAAAAAAATACAAAAGGATACACTCTCAAACAAGATAAAAATAGAATAATTTTGAGTCATTTCCTTGAATGAATATTTCATTATAAATGTTTACTAGAAACTGCCACTATAAATGAGAGTCCATGAAAGCTTCTCAATTCCCAGAACAATAGGGACATATAATTTTAGAAAATCCTTGGGTGATCTCAGTGAAATTATTAGTATCATTCCTATGAGTGATTCTAAAGATTAGTACTTGCATATATAAAGCAGACTCGAGTATCACATCCACTTGTTGATAGACTAGTTGTAACACCCGAGAATTTTATGATAAATATTTTTTTTTAATGTTATATAAATCATTAAAGGAATTTTTCACTACCCACAACACTTGCATGGCTTTTGTTACACGCAACCACAACCATCCTTGATAGCTTGCATTGTACGCAATACCGAGTTTCACTAAACAACGATATGCTATTAAAATATTATTAAAACTAGCCGTTATGAATACTAATACGTACTTTTTGAAATTTTTTAATTTTTATTTTTCAAAACTGACTTCATTTTTGGATTCGGAATATCGAAATTTTTCTAGGGTGAAATTTTGGTATTTTTCTAGAAACTTTCATTTTTTGATGAATAGTGAAAACACTAGGTTACTATTTAAAAACTGACTTTTTATTTAATTAATAATTTATTTTATAGAAATTTATTTTAGATAAAAATTTAAACATAACACCTATATAAGTTCAATGTAATTTATTGGAGTCATTTTATAATAATTTTAGATATATAAAATTTTATTGAACTTTTCACCGTCTTTTCCCCACCTCTTAGGAGAATTTTCAAATTTACATAAAACGTAATTTTAACGCTTCTGTGAGTGGAATTTCAAAAATCTGAGAGAAACAATTAATATAAATGACTAAAATTTGGTTCAATGAGATGAAAATAATTTCTGTTGAATAGTAACTTTTTACTTTTTTTTACCACTGTTAAACGTAAATAGGGTAATTAAGGGTACAAATGATATTATTATTACCCTAAAACATGTCCAAATTAAATTGGATAAGTGTAATTCGACCAAAAACATCCGTAGGAATAAAATATGACCATTTAGGCCCACTTGGATTAGATTAGGACCTTTATTATTAATTTATTTAAAGAAGGGTTAAAATAGTTAAAATCAATGTTTAATAACTAGATCATTTTTAATATAAGGTTATAAAAAATATAAATTCGACTATAAATTTTCATAAGAAAGCTAAAAATATTTCCTACATAACGGTATTTTATTTTTAATTTTTAGACATGGAATAATTTAATTTCTGTATGACACAATGATGATGCAATAACTATCTTATTAATGAAATATTGACATAAATAATGTTATAAATACCCAAATAAATGTAATTTAGACTTTTTATGAATTACAATAATTTTATAGGTTAATATTACATATTATTACTGATTTAATTTACTTTGTTGGAAGAAATATATCTGTTATGGTTTTCACAAAAATCAATTACCAAATAGTGTCAAAATTGACATAAAATTATTTTTAAAACAAATATTATATTATTAATTGTTATTTTATTCCTAAAAATATAAGGATCGGAAAAATGACTTAGATAAGGTTATATATATTAAAAATAAACAACTTTGGGTTTTTTTGTCTTTTTATAGTATGCTTATTAACCTTATAGTGTAAGAAAACAAGAAGACACGGTAAAAGTTAAATTATCTAACTTAATGTTAAATCTAAATGATAAGGTTAAAATAGAAACCTAAACTTCTCTAAATTATATTTTATGAAAGGCTTTCGACCCATCCCCACCTTAGCTTCTAAATAAATCAATTTGGAGCTATTAAAAACCAAATATTACTTTATAATAAAATAATATTTTTAGTTTTTCCAAAGGTTCCCCTCTCCTCTCTTATAAAAGGGCACCTCTTCCCTCTCTTCCTCACACCACATTGAGCCTACATGATCGGCCAACCCCTACCAAATACTCTTTAACATTTCCCTAGAAACATCGTAGAGGACCCGGTCTTCTTCAAAGACCAATTTTAGTGCCCTAAAAGGAGGTCTCAAATAGGCACTTCAAAGAAGAGGTAATGTCTGTTACAAATTCTTTCCACTTTATTTCTTCTTCCACTTATTCTTCTATATATGTTTCATTATGAAGTAATAAAATAAGTATCACTCATATACTGATATGTTATTATAAGTGTTAAACAATCCTATTTCACCATCTATCCATCCTACGGAAAACGAAATCACCGCGCGTGCGTACGTACGGAAAACCGTCTCCACGCCGTGGTGTAATCTATTTTCCACCAACACCTTACTTGGAAGGGTATAATGTTGTAAATAATAAATATATATGATTATTTTAAGGTGATATTGATTCTGATATAGTATACATACACTTCAATACAATTCCACGATCATGGGAACGATATCATCGCTCGTGCGTACGTACGGAATACCATCTCCACGATGTGATGCGACTCATTGTACATGATCTTCATTGTATAATGATTATATAAATGAATTTAATGAATTAATATGATATATATTACAATAATAACATTATGAAAATGTGGAATCTATAACCTAAAAAGAAGAATAAGAATTTATTCGACAAAACACACATAAGACCAAAAAGTAATAAACACCCGAATAACAAGTAGCAATGAAATATTACTGATAAGAAGCTATAAATATGACCATATATGATATCATAAAAATAATTATGATTCTGTAATAAGTCAATTAAATTATTTAAATCATTATACATGAGGTTCGGACACTTACGAAGCAAATCAGACTTAAGGTAAGGGAAAATATCACAATCTCATTTTTATCCGAGATTGTTTATACTTTGGTATTTACTGGGGTGTATTTTATTATCCACATACATGTCACCTAAATAAAGAATATTATTTCCATCCACCTACAATTTTTTAAATCAAATTTTACCCTTTGGTGAGTTTTTAGTAAAATATATCAAATGAATCTTTTGTTGTTTTTCGTATGAGGTACTTTTTGAATTTTCCTACAAAAGTACGAGAAGAATGTATTTTTAACTTATAAGGCATGAAGGGATTTTTAGAAAAAATTTACCATGAAGAATCCTTTACAAGTTATCAACTTTATTTTTAATCAAATTATTTCATTTGAAAAGTTTATGACTTGTTAAGAAAGGAAAAATGTTTTTGAAGTATAAAGGATATTTTCCCCAAGACTGGAGTTCACGTGTTATATCGTAATTATATTTCGTCTAAGATAATATAGGGTTATGTTTAAATCCCTATTATTACATTTATTTGATTATGTTGTGATGAAATTATTTATATGAATTTCTTTATCTTATATGAATTGTTCTATGATGTCACAATGTTTAAGAATCCCATTTTTATTACATGGGTTATGCAATGATGTATGATTTATGATTTTCTGGAACACATAAGAATGGTATCATTATGATATGGGTGGCACCTATATCTCCCTCCAATGCATTGGGTAAAGATTTATATCTCATGAGATTGACATGGCTAGAATGGAAGGTTAAATTGGTTCAGTGAAATAGGACTGAAACGAGGAGTGAACTCAGTTCAGAAAAGGACTTTGTCCGCTAAGATAGGCTTCGAAATGAGTCTTGACTACTATGAAATGATTCTCTATGATTATGTGTGTATGAAAAAAACATTCATGTTTTATGTTATGATAATTAGGACTACATTTCACTACTATAATTTAGACCATGTTATGAAATTATGATTTCTTTTGCAGGTTAATATTTCAAAAATGTTTTGTTCTTATGAATATGATGTGATTGATTTTTTCCTTTGTTTACCCTTACTAAGAATTTGAGCTCACCCTTTTTATGTTTTCTTTCCCCAGGTCAGGAAGAACGTTATTAAGTAGTATATTCCAAAAGGGACTCTAGATATGTTGAAATAAATGGGAGACAATGTAGATTCTTTATGAACCAGTTGATTATGTTTCCCAGTTTCCAAAGACAATATACCTATACGGTCCTTTCCTGGTTTTTTTATATGTTGCAATAAGTGTGTTTCAATTCTGATTTAATAACAATGTATGTAAAGTATGGGTCGTTATAGTTGGTATCAGAGGAAAGGTATAGTCAACCATTGGAATCTAGGATGTGAAAGACTTAGTAAGAAACCTAACGATATGTCTAAGAATATAACACAATCTTAGTGTTTTAGAAAATTCCATGAACAACCTATGATAAGACCTAAAGTGTGAAATTTTATTCTTGATTATGTGTTTTTTTCTATTTTAATTAGTGTTTCTCAAACTGTTCTTCCTGGTTTTAGTCAATGGATGGAACTCGAAGGAACTGTGTTAACGTAGAATGCGACGGGCAACGCAATGATTGTCCCCCTGAAAAACCATACGTTATGGGAGATAGAATGAAAAATCTTGTTGCCATGCTCACACAACTTTCTCAAGTTATGAATAATGAAGGACTTCCAAACGAGAAAATGAAGGAGCAACATTCTGTTGAATCCGTCATGAGGCAGCGTCCACCTTGATTCAGTGGGTCTTTTGATCCATTAGTGACTGAACAATGGATCAGTACCACTGAAAAGATATTTTCAGTTCTTCAATGTTCTGAACATGATAAAGTCATCTTAGCAGTATATCATTTGGAAGGAGATGCTGATCAATGGTGGAATCTTATTAAGAATACGAGGCAATGGGATGGAATTGAGTCCATGGAATGGGACGAGTTCATGAACTTATTTTTCAATAAGCAATTCCCTCTTATTCTTTGAACCAAGATGGAGAAGGAGTTTCTTGAACTAAATAAAAAGGATGATGAATCTGTTGGTACCCATGAAACAAATTTTACAAGACATTCAAAGTACGCTTCTGGTATTATTATCCAACCCGAGAGTAAGATCGATCGATTCTTTAGTGGCTTAAAACCATGTCTTCCAAGGTAGTTAGCCATAAGGGACTACAATAGATATGAGGAAATTGTTCGATGTGCTCTCAAGGTTGAGATTGAGATTGGAGTAACCCATCAGTCATATGGGTTTGATAAGAAGAGGAAAATGGAATTCTAAAGAAAATCTAAAGAGCACACTGAAAAGAATATGAGTTTTCCCTTATGCTCAAAGTGTGGAAAGAAACATGGAGGGAATTGTATTAAAGGGACAAGTGAATGTTTCAAATGTGGGAAGGAAGGTCATCGGGCATTTGAATGCCGCAATGATGGGAAGAAGATGTCAAGTGATGTGAACAAATAAAAGGCTACAAAGAGTGCACCTCCTACACATCAATGTTACAAATGCAAGGAAATGGGGCATTATGCCATTCAATTCCCTAATACAAGGTCTGTTGATGATGATTGACGTCAACAAACTCTTAAGGATAAAGACAAAGGACTTTCACATGCAATTTCTATCAGCGATGTGGAGTACGATAACGAAGTGGTGAAAGGTACACTTACAATCCACTCTAAAGTAGAAAATGTTTTATTTGATTATGGATCCACTAACTCATTTATTTCTAACGAATTTTCTAAGGGTATCGTCGTATTACCACAACAATTACATGTTGAGTTAGCTGTGATAACCCTTAATGGCACAATAGTCGCATCAAAAGTTTATAATTCTTCTCTGATTGAAGTTTCTGGTAAAGTGCTTCCTGAAATTCTTGTGATCCTTCTTATAGTGAAATTTGATGTGATTCATGGCATGGATTTTATTTCTTTATATGGAGATCATATCAATTTCCAAAGAAGGGAAGTCACATTTCATATTCCAGATCAATCTATGATCATCTATCGATGGAAGGATGAACATAACCTTCCAGTTGAAATTTCTCCCATATTATGGGTCATGATTCCAATAAATTAAAGATATTTATCTCAAATGGTTGGTGAGAAACTCACGATTAAGAATATTCCCATTCTACAGGAGTTTGATGATGTCTTTTTGGAGGAATTACAGGGTCTTCCACAAAATCGTGAAGTTGAGTTGTCAATCGAACTCGTACCGGGTGCTTTACCTATTTCAAATACACCTTATAGAATGACCCTAATTGAGTTTCAGGAATTGAAGAAGCAACTCCAAGAGAATTTTGGTAAGGGATTCATACGCCCTAGTGCGTCACCTTGGGTAGCACCTATTCTATTTGTTAAGAAAAAAGATGGATCAATGAGACTCTGCATTGATTATCGTGAACTTAACAAGATCACTATCAAGAACAAACATTCACTCCCATGCATTGACGACTTATTTGACCAACAACATGGAGCTCAATAATTTTCCATGATTGATCTTCATTCAGGGTATCATCAATTATGGGTCAAAAGGGAGGATATACCATAGACAGCTTTCCATACAAGGTATGGACACTATGAATTTATTGTTATGCCATTTGGTCTTACTAATGCCCCTGTTATAATAATGGATCTAATGAATAGAGTCTTTAGAGACTATCTTGATCAGTTTTTGGTAGTCTTTATAGATGATATTCTTATCTATTCAAAGATAAAGGAAGAACATGAAGATCACTTGAGAATTGTATTGAAGACCCTCAGAAAGGAGAGAATTTATGCCAAATTTACCAAGTGTGAATTTTGGCTTCAAAAAGTTGCATTTTTGGGTCACATAATCTCAAAAGAGGGGATATCTATGGATCTAGAAAAAACAGAGGTTATCGAAATATGGTCGAGAACAACAAAAGTAACCGAGATCCGATGTTTTCTTGGTTTGGATGGATATTATTGACGTTTTGTGAAATACTTTTCAAGATTATCTAATCCACTCACCAGGTTGGCTCGAAAAGGAGTTAAGTTCATATGGATGGAGGAATGTGTAGATATTTTCAAGGAGTTGAAAATAAGGTTATCCAGTGCACCTGTACTCACACTTCCCTGTAGTGGAGAAAGGTTTGTGATCTACAGTGATGCATCCAAGAAGGTATTGGGGTGTGTTCTCATGAAAAACGATATAGTGATAGCTTATGACTCATGACAGTTGAAAATCCATGAGAAAAATTACCCAACTCATGATTTGGAGTTAGGTGCGGTAATCTTCTCATTTAATATTTGGAGTCATTCTCTTTATGGAGAAAGGTGTGATATTTATACTGATCATAAAAGTTTAATGTATATTTTCCCACAAAAGCAGCTGAATATGCGCCAAAGAATATGGTTGGACCTAATTAAGGATTACAACTACTCAATTCATTACCACCCTGGTAAAGCAAACAAGGTGGCAGATGCATTAAGTCGACATGACCATGCTAGCTTATCCCTGATAAGGATCACAAAAGATCCAATACTTATGGATTTACAAAGGATGGATCTTGGAATTATAATTAAAGGGGAAAATCTTTTCTTTCTCAAATTAATGTTCAACCATCTATACATGTGAAGATTAAAGAGTCATAGAAAGAAGATGTAGAGTTACAGAAGAAGGTGATAAATGTTCCTAAATTCATCCTTGATTGTGATGGGATAATAAAGTTTAGTAATCATGTTTGTGTTCCTCCCATACCAGAATTAAAGAAGGAGCTACTGGATGAGGCTCGTAGTTCATCATTCTCTATTCATCCTGGAAGCACAAAGATGTATAGGGACCTGAAATAGTACTTCCAGTGGGATGTCATGAAAAGAGATGTTGCTGAATATGTCTCTTGATGCTTAGTTTGTCAGCAAGTTAAAGTTGAGAGACAAAAGTATAAGGGGATGTTACAACCATTACCCATACCAGAATGGAAATGGGAAAACATCACTATGGACTTTGTCACTTTACTTCCTAAAACATCTAAAGGCAATAATGCTATCTGGGTTATATTCGATCGTCTTACGAAGTCGGCACACTTCATTGCTATTACAGAAGATTTTTGTCTTGATCAGTTTGCCATGATATATGTAAAGAAAGTGGTAAGATTGCATGGAATACCACTTTCCATTATATATGATCGAGATCCGAGGTTTACCTTGAAATTCTGGCGATGTCTTCATCAAGATCTAGATACAGAGTTGAGTTTCAGCACTGCTTACCATCCTCAGACAGACGGTCAGTCTGAGAGGACAATTCAAACTCTAGAAGACATGTTGAGAGCATTCTCTATGGATTTCAAGGGTGGTTGGGATCAACACCTACAATTGGTGTAATTTTCTTATAATAATATCTTTCACTCCAGTATTCAGATGGCTCCTTATGAAGCTCTCTATGGAAAGAAATGCAGGACTCCAACTTGCTAGGATGAAGTTGGGGAAAGAAAGCTATTAGGACCTGATCTTGTTGATGAGATGGCAGAAAAGGTCAAATATATTCAACAACACATTAGAGAAACTCAGAGTCTTCAAATAAGTTATTCCGACAACTAAAGAAAAGACCTAGAGTTTGAATTGGGTGATAATGTGTTCTTACGAATATCTCCTTGGAAGAGAGTAATGAGATTTGAAAAGAAGGGAATGTTGAGCCCCAAGTATATCAGTCCTTTAGAAATAATGGATTGTGTTGGGAAGGTAGCTTACCGATTGGTGCTTCCACCGAATCTCTCTCAAGTTCACGATGTGTTCCATGTATCTCTCCTGAGAAAGTACATACCTGATCCTTCAAATGTACTCAGCTCAAGATTTGTACCACTGCAGCAAGATCTTTCTTATGAAGAATAGCCGATAGAGATTCTCAATCGTAGTGAAAAAGTCCAACGGAACAAGACCACTCGCTTGGTGAAAGTTTTATGGACAACCACCAATTAGAAGAAGCTATATGGGAGCTTGAGGATATGGTAAGGGAGAGGTATCCTCATCTGTTTGTTACAAAGTGACGTATTTCAAGGGAGAAATTCATTTTAAGGGGGGTAGAATGTAACACCCGAGACATTTATAAGAAATATTTTGTTTTTATGTTATAAACATCATCAAAGGAATCTTTCACTACACACATCAATAGCTTGTCTTGCTATACACTCAAATGTGGCCTTCCTCGATATCTTGCATTGTACGCAATACCGAGATTCACTAAACAACGATATGCTATTAAAATATTATTAAAACTAGCCATTATGAATAGTAATATCCACTTTTTGATTTTTTGTAATTTTTATTTTTCAAAACGGACGTCATTTTTGGATTTGGAATATCGAAATTAGCCTAGGGGGAAATTTTGGTATTTTTCTGAAAACATTCAATTTTTGATGAATAGTGAAAACACTGGGTTTCTATTTAAAAACCTACTTTTATTTAATTAATTAATTATTTTATTTAAATTTATTTTATGTTAAAATTGTTACATAACAACTATATATGTTCAATGTAATTCATTGGAGTCATTTTATAATAATTTTAGATATATAAAATATTTATTGAATTTTTCACCGTCTTTTACCCTCCTCCTAGGAGAATTTGCAAATTGACATAAAACATAATTTTACCGCTTCTGTGAGTGAAATTTATAAAATCAGAGAGACACGGTTAATATCAAGAACTAAAATACAGTTCAACGAGATGAAAATAATTTTTGGGGAATAGTAACATTTTATTTTTTTTTCCACGGTTAAAAGTAAATAGGGTAATTAAGGGTAAAAATGATATTATTATTACCCTAACACATATACTAATTATATTGGATAAGTTTAATTCGACCAAAAACAACCATAGGAATAAAATATGACCATTTAGGCCCACATGTATTAGATTAGGACATTTATTATTAATTTATTTAAAGAAGGGTTAAAATAGTTAAAATCAATGTTTAATAACTAAATAATTTTTAATATAGGGTTATAAAAAAGATAAATTAGAATATAAATATTCATTAGAAATCTAAAAATATTTCCTATATAATGGTATTTTCTTTGTAATTTTTAGACATTGAATAACCTAATTTATGTATGATACAATGATGATGCAGTAATTATCTTATTAATGAAATATTGACATAATTGATGTTATAAATACCCAAATAAATGTAATTTGAGACTTTTTATGAATTCCAATAATTTTATAGGTTAATATTACATATTATTACTGATTTAATTAACTTTTTTTGAACAAATATTTCTGTTATGAGTTTCACAAAAATCAATTACCAAATAGTGTCAAAATTGAAATAAAATAGTTTTTAAAACATATATTATATTATTAATTGTTATTTTATTTCTAAAAATCTACAGTTCGACCAAATGACTTAGATACGGATATATATATTAATAATAAACAACTTGGGGTTCGTTTGGCTTGTTATAGTATGTTCATTAACCTTATAGTGTAAGAAAACAAGAAGACATGGTAAAAGATAAATTATCTAACTTAATGTTAAATCTTAATGATAAGGTTAAAATAGAAAACTAAACTTGTCAAAAATATATTGGATGAAATGATTTCTACCCACCCCCACATTAGATTTTAAATAAATCAATTTGGAGCTATTAAAAACCGAATATGACTTTATAATAAAATAATATTTTTAGTTTTTCCAAAGGTGCCCCTCTCCTCTCTTATAAAAGGGAACATCATCCCTCTTTTCCTCACACCACTATGAGCCTTAAAGCTCGACCAAAAACTTCCAAATTATCTTTTCCATTTCCCTAGAAACATCCTAGAGTTCCTGGTCTTCTTTAAAGACCAATTTTAGTGCCCTAAAAGGATGTCTCAAAGAGGCGCTTCAAAGAAGAGGTAATGTCTCTTACAGATTCAATCAACTTTATTTCTTCTTCCACTTATTATTATAAAGTTTTTTCAATATGAAGTAATAACATAATTATAACTCATATACTGATATGTTATCATATGTATGAAACAACCCTATTTCACCATCTATCCATCCTATGGAAAACGAAATCATCGTGCGTGCGTACGTACGGAATATCGTCTCCACGCCATGGTGTAATCGAATTTCCACCACCACCTTACATGGATGGGTATAATGGTGTAAATAATAAATATATATGATTATTGTGACATGATATTGATTCTGAAATAGTATACATACACTCCAATACAATTCCATGATCATGGGAACGATATCATCGCTCGTGCTTACGTACGGAATACCGTCTCCACGATGCGATGCGACTCGTTCTACATGATCTTCATTGCATAATGATTATATAAATTAATTGAATGAATGAATATTATATATATTACACTGATACTATTCTGGAAATTAGTTATCTATAACCTAAAAATAAGAATAAGAATTTAGTCGACAAAACACGCATAAGAACAAAAAGTAATAAACACCCGAATAACAAGTAGCAATGAAATATTACTAATAAGAAGCTAAGAATATGACCATATATGATATCATAAAAATAATTATGATTCTGGAATAAGTCAATGACATTATTTAAATAATTATACATGATGTTTGGACACTTACGAAGCAAATCGGACCTAAGGTAAGGGAAAATATCACAATCTCATTTTTATTCGAGATTGTTTATACTTTGGTATTTACTAGGGTGTATATTATCATCCATGTCCATGTTTCCTCAATATGTAATATTATTTCCATCCTCCTACAATTTTTTAAATCAAATTTCACCCTTCGGTAAGTTTTTAGTAAAAGATATGAAAGGAATCTTTTGTTATTTTTCGTACGAGGTAATTTTTGACTTTTCCGACAAAAGTACGAGACGAATGTTTTTTTAACTTATACGGAATGAATGGATTTTTAGAAAATTATTTACATGAAGCATCCTTTACAAGTTTTCAAGTTTATTTTTAATCAACTTCTTTTAGTTTAAAATTGTATGACATGTTAAGAAAGGAAAAATGTTTTTGAAGTAGAAAGGATATTTTCCTCAATAATGGTGTTCAAGTGTTTTATCAAAATTATTTTCCATCTAAGATAATATAGGGTTCTGTTTCTATCTCTATTATTACATTGATTTGATTATGTTGTGATGGAATTATTTTAATGAATTCCTTTATCTTATATGAATTTTTCTATGATGTCACGATGTTTAAGAATCCCATTTTTATTACATGGGTTATGCAATGATGTAGGATTTATGATTTTGTGGCACACATAAGAATGGTATCATTATGAGATGGGTGGGACCTATATCTCCCTCAAATTCATTGGGTAAGATTTATATATCATGATATTGAACTGGCTAGAATGGCAGGTTAAACCTGTTCAGTGAAATTGGTCTGAAATGAGGAGTGAACTCGGTTCAGAAAAGGACTTTGTCCACTAAGATAGTCTTGGAAATGAGTCTTGACTACTAAGAAATGATTCTCTATGATAATGTGTGTATTCACAAATGTTTCATGTTTTATGTTATTATTATTGGGATTACATTTCACTATTATGATTTATCCCATGTTATGAAATTATGATTTCATTTTCAGGTTAAGATTTCCAAAATGGTATGTTCTTATGAATATGATGTGATTGATTTTTTTCCTTTTTATACCCTTTATGAGAATTTGAGATCACCCTTTTATATTTTTTCTTTCCCCATGTTAGGAAGAAGGTTATTAAGTAGTATATTCCAAAAGGGACTCTAGATATGATGAAATAAATGGGAGAAAATGTGGATGATTTATGAACCAGTTGTTTATGTTTCCTAGTTTCCAAAGACACTATACCTATACGTCCCTTTCCTGGTTTTGTTATATGTTGTAATAAGTGTGCTTCAATTCTGAAGTAATAACAATGTATGTAAAGTATGGGTCGTTATACTTGTCATGTATCATTAGGGAATTCTTAAGGATGACTTAGTCAAAGTTTAAAAATTCATATTTTATATGGATTTCCTTATCCAAGATATGAAGGATGAATATAATGATCTCATAGTTTTAGAGAGGATATATCCCACCATTGGAAAGGTATAGATTGATTTGAATTATGGAAGACATATTTTTAGAGTTGGTGATGATAAAGAACTATTTGGTTTAGTGAAATATACTAGGAAAAGTGTCAAATTATTTGATTTTTGGGCCATTTTTATGATAAAAATGGTGAATTCATGGAAATTGATGATGAGAGATAGATTCTATCTCATGAAAAATGTGATTATAGTGAATATGATGTTGTAAATTACATTGATCCTATAATTAGAGACATTATTCCACATATCATGCCTTTAGTGATCAAGCCAGTGACCATTGAGTTAAATACACTATTAAGTCCATAAAACCACTCATTCATATAAACTAAAACTTCACTGACAAGTATCATAATATAATAAATAAGTTAAGTTAAATAATAGATACTGGTATAATATCTAAAAAACATAATAAATCAATAGCTTTAAGAGTAATTGATAACTATGGGATCAACCTTATAATTTTAACCTAAAAATTTCTACTGGAAGAAAGTGATCTGACTAACCACAACCCCCATAGGCGACTGACCCCACAAATGAAAGAATTATTCAATAATGAATTTGTATAACTTATGAGAGATGGTAATATATTTTAAATCTATTCGAGTGAGTGGGTGAGACCACTATAAGTCATTAGAAATAAATCCATCTTTATTGATATTAAAATCAATGAATATGATTTAATCCCAACTTAAACCATCGCTATATGAAGAGTATATGTACACTCTATAAATTTCAATAGAAAAACACAAAAATACCATTCTACACTTCAATTAATGTATAAGATGATTGAAATATTAGATGTGCATGAGTTATATTGTTTTTTGGGTGGATATTCAGCATATATCCAAATTTTTTTTGAACCAAATTTGTATTCAATAACCATGTTCAACTGTCATTTTGGATCCTTCACCTATAAATGGATTTAATTTATAATTTGTAATGCATGAGAACAATTATAATGGTGTATAACACATATCATCCATGATATTATTGATTAGTTTCCGAAAATATTTATCAATGATTTTTCCATCTATGGAAGATATTTTTGCATCAATGTATGAAATATACAACTTTTTCATAAACACTATGAAGATAAATATCTAGTAAAAAACATGAATAAATTTAATTTCATGGTCTAAGGATGAATTTTCAATGAAAATAAAATTTCAAATAATAGTATGGAAGTCTCCCAAAGGGAATATAAAATAATTAAAGTCTTTATTCAACCCATAATAGTAGAAGACGTAAGGAATTTTCTAGGCGATGTAAGATTTTATCAGAACTTATTTCAATATTTTTGAAAACAATATACCAATAACGGACACTCCTACAATCTAATTACATTCCATTAGATTTCAGTGAAGTGTTTTGTTGTGAATTTAGCACTCTAAAAAATATCTAAGTGGCTACTCGTTCATTATTTCACTTGAATGGGACTAAAACATTGAAATGGTGTGTTATTCCAATGACTTTTTTTGTTGGTGATGTTATAGGATATTCTACCCAATTTATTATAAAATCCATAATATAAGTTAGGATAGAGTTAATTGAAAGAACATGTAAAAATTTTTGTTGGAATTATTCTTCACATTAAATAATTTTTGGTTATACCTTTTTCTCTATATAATCATAGTTTACACTAATCATGTTGTGATGAAGTACATTATGAGTAAAAAGGATGCTAAAATAATATTTAAATGGTGGATCTTTTTTCTGTAATATTTATATACAGTCATCAAAAACACAAAGGGAACTAAAAATTTCATTATTGATTATCTATTAAGACTTTCACATCCCAGTTTCATGGATGATGAAGATATGAATATTAAGGATGATTCCCTTGATGAGATATTATTCAATATATATGGGAAATAATGACCATGGTTTACTGAAATAACAAAATATATTTCCTAGGAATCTCATTTCCACACTTCTCCTATAAACATAAAGAGATGTTCTTTTTTGATTCTCCATTTAGTTAAAATGATGAGCTACTATTATTTAAGTTTGGTTCTGATTGTTTAATGTGATGTTTCATCCCAAAGGATGAAATTAAAAATGTTATAGAGTTGTGTCATCCACCCCTGATTAGAGGACATTATGGTCATAAACTCACATTTTCTAAGATAATATCAAGTTGACTATGATGGCCTATTATTTTTAAGGATTCAAGGATATTTTTAAAAAGATATTATCAGAGTCAGCAGAGAGGCACCATAGGAAAATGTAACAAGATACCCCATAATCTCTTCGTAAAAGTAGTGATATTAAAATGTCGGAGGGTGATTTTATAGGTATATTTCTCAATTCCATGGGAAAAAATTATATCCAGTTTGTGTCAGCTACGTTTCAAAGTGGATAAAATGTAGAATATGCAACCCATGATGTTGCTAAGGTATTGATGAATGTTTTAAGGAAAAACATATTTTATTTAATTTTTATATCACTAATTACTTATTAGTAATTGAGGAATTCACTTAAAAACAAAATCATATATGTTATTATTTAAAAAAAATAGTATTAGATAAAATTATGGAAGTTATATCCAAATGAAGAATGTTAAGAAATTGGAATTATCCAATTAGAAGATCAAGTAGATCCTGGAAAAGATTGTTAATATGACTAGGAAGGATTGGATCTTCAAACTAGATAAGGCACATTGGGTGTATCACATGTCATATAAAATATCCATCAACACTACTCCTATCCAACTTGGTTATGGGAATCCCTTTTATCAACCAATGGAACTCGAATATCAACCGTATTAGGAAATACAAAATCTAAATATGGATGCTAAAAAATTTGGGAGAAATAACGATAAAAATATATGTTTTGGAAGTAATGTGAAGGTAAATTTACATAAAATAACATATTTATAATTAAAAAATAAAATAGTATCTTGGATGAAACAACATGTGAAATATTTTCTCACCATGAGGAAATGTTCTATTATTTAGTTTTTTCCAGAACACAGTCCCTATAAATTAGAAATCATTATGGTTAGAACCATTATAAATTGTTAATGTTTTCTATTTTGGGAAATTCATGATTCAAAGAGGTAATGGTCTACCCTTTAATTTCAATGTTCCGCAATTGAAAATATATCAAGAACTATTTCAAGAACGGTTTTTTATTTATTTAAAATTTTCTTGATTTGAGTTTTGTCTTGGTCCTAATGTTAAAAGAATAACTAACTATGATACAAACTATAATAGTTTACTTATGTTTGAGTAGATATTATGATATTATAATGGTTTGGTGATAATATAAATAGGTATGATACCCATGTAAAAATTCACGTCATGTATTCATTTTATGAAGTGAGTATTCTGAGTTGGGGAAAATCATTTAACATATATTTCATGTCAATAATATCCTACATGGCCTGGAAATTATGGGATTTATCTTTTAACCATGAACCTAGTGTTCATTAATGATGCCCATTTTTTCTCATGTAACTGATCTCCTCTATTCTCTCTCATACACCCTAACTATCGTACTCTCATCCACCTCCTTCTCTTCATGTCCGATCTCCAACCACACTCCCCACCCTTCCATGGTTTCATAATTCCAATTCACTACCTTCTTCCACATGACGACTATCAATGATTCTTATTCTAAATTCAAGGCCCAACGTGATTATCTTACTACACCTAAGCACCCATCATTGGGTCTTATAACACCACCAATAGATCATCCCCCACTTCCCTCCACATTGGGTTCTTCTCCTCCATCTCATTCCCATTATTTCCATTCTTTCTACCATCAGTCATAGGTTTTTTCCTAGAATGTGTAGTTCCATCCCTGCCTATACTTTTTCCACCCCAAGAATTAGGTATTACTGGTATTTCATTAATCTAATCCCATGGAAATAATCAATATGATAGAAATTTTTATACCCATGAATAATATCTTGTATTACAATGTCTTATAGATCACGCGGATCAGAAATCTTTCTATAATCATAAACGTTCTTGAGGAAATGTATCAGGATATCTTCCTTGAGTTCTTGGAAACTTATGATCTTAACATCGCTAATGTATCCTTCCTTCATGGATGCAGGGCATGGGAGGTTATTATAGGGGATTTCAATGTTAGAATTGGTATTTTCATTATTCAATTTATCACTTCTCTTTTATATGTCTCTATGTTGATTGTAATGAATAAGAAACACACTTTCCAGAGTCGAGAACAATTAGCTCATGACTCAAAAAAATTTCATAACCCATTCACAATGAAGTGAACCTAGTTATGGGGTGATAAACTGTATATTGTTCATTAGGATATAGACCAACCTTGGCCCACTTTGGAATATTATTATGTGTCTATCATCAAGACTGAGGACTATATTCATGAATATTTCATGGGAGGACCCAATGGAAACATGGAATGATAGTTCACCCACTATTATAAGACATATCTAAGGGGGAATCTTGGTACCTTGATGGGATAAAACATTATCACCCACTTTGCACATCCATTAAGAAATTTTGAATCAGATCATCCCATTTCATCTTTATAACTAATGAATTTAGTCAATCTTATGTTACTCCACAAAATGGGGCTTATTTAAAATACAGGGGAGATCTATGAGTGACATTTGGAGCATACCAAGGAGGATACTGAGGTGTGATACACTCCTACCATATCCCCTATTACACTAAGAAGTTACCTTGAACATCTAAATGATGTTGATGCTCTGTCCGCACCTCCTTCTTCCTCTATTGTACCACCTGCCACCTCAGTGACTCCTCCTACCCCATTGGAGATAACACTTTCCTCTCTATTTTGAGTCAAATCTATCATTTCCTATGGACATATGGGATGAGATCCATAGACATTATAGGGTTATAAAGTGTATCTGCAGAACCATAGATGGATATATCTTCAATTAATTATTCCTTTTATAGAAACATCCCAATTCACCACCAATACCACATAATATACCATACCCACCCCTTCTACCTACACACTTATTACTTCCATCAAAGCAGCATTATGAACCAATCCTACCCATACCACCTTCCCACCATCAACCACCTAAATTGATATTCTTCTATACAATTTTGACAATACTTCCATGAGGTTTTTTTTAAAGAGCATGCTTGATGTAAAAAAGGACAGTAATTTACCAACTTCATAGGAGGTTTCATTCATCGATCACATTTCCCAATAGATGACCACTATCTAGATTGAAAACTCACCTCCCACCATCCCTAACCAACTGGAACTAGTGATGAATGAGATACCTTAATTAATTGTGGAACATTTTATCATTTTCAAACCAACTACCTCCGCCTCCATTACATCTAATGACATGGAGGAGCAGCTTCATCCACACATTTTTTCTTTAGGGGAGCATTGATGCTGCTAGATTATATCCATCTAGACCATTATTGTCTGTCCCAATCTATCCCTCCCCCATTTTATTCTTTTTCTGAGATTTTTTATAAATTCACTTTCTACAATATCATTTATTGTGTTGTTTATGTCATCTAATGGAAGGGATTTGATTTTTGACTGAATGTGATTCACATAGATTTTTATCCATATTTATGCATTTGTTTCATTATGTATCTATATTCTTCCTCTTCTATGGCTATCGGTTTCACTTCTAGGATACCCTATGACATACCTCATGTTTTCATTCATCATGTCATTGACATATAGTTATATATCAATTATCATAATATATTAATTTCATAGAAGCTCTAACTAACTTATAAGATTTATTTTGGGCCGATTTCTAAGTCGATAAACCCCACCATGAAACCTCTATAGCTAGAACACATTAAATACAGTTTCTACAAGATGAAATGGATAGATTTTATAATGGATTTAATAAATTATTTTCATTGATCTATATACATTATGACACCGTTGTTAGAACATTATGGGATGTAGCCCATATTTTTGACCATTTGAGTTATTTTGAGAATATTTGGTATTTTCTTATAGTTTTATAGGTTTTTCCCTTTTGATATTTTGCTAAGAACCTCTATTTTATTCTTCTGTAAAAACACTTGTCTAATTTCATATTCTTTTATGACTATATTTTTCACCTGAACAATTATATTCTTCTATAATATATATATCCTATGGAATATATGTTTTTCTATCGTGGGTTTTTTTAATTTCAACATTATTAGAGGTAACACAGTTTCATGAAAACATCCCATTTCCCCTCCCTCCCAATGGAAGGAATTATTTATAGGTATCTCATGATTCCCTACACTATATTGATACATTAGCATTCAAAAAACGTTTTCCTTACATAACAATACTTCCCACATAACTTCTAAAAACTATGTGGAAAATATTTCAATTTATATATTTGGGAAATTTTTGGGATTTATTGAATTTACAATTTGATTATTAATTTTTATCATTATTCTAGGGGATATTTTTCATTTAAAATATTAATTAAATTGAAATCTCATTTAAACAATGTAAATAGAAGAAAAATTTGGTATGGAAAATGTTAAAATCTATTATTTACTCTTGCATAAATTTTTATCATGATTGATGAGCTGAATAGTTTACTTCTAATAATAAATTATTTTAATTACTTTTGATTTACTTATTATAGGTTTTAATGTCCTAAGTGTTTTCTATTTTATATGAATTCAGATTCTAGATAGTATTATGGACCTAATTTTTCCTTTCCTTCTCTAACTATATGTCTTCAGATATATCTGGCACATGAAGACCTTTTAGAACATTAATTAAAATATTATTGAGGAAATGAATAAAAAATATACTATATAAATGATTGAGTTGTTTTTTGGAGAATTTTATTGATACCAACCTATACAATTAACCTTAATTATAACTTAGAATCCATGAATTTCCTTGTTATGATCGATCTATGTTACATGACCATTTTTTCACTTTTTACCCAGCTCTTGGTGTGACATCATGATTTTCACTTGAATAAGTTTTTGGTAGATTATCATTACTAATGGACATATAAATTTTGTTACTAAGTATTTGTGTGGTGACTTTTTCACATGATTTATATGATGTGTTAAGTGGTTAATTTTATGCACTTATCTATTAATAATTTTATGAAATAATATTTGTGTATCAGGAAAATAAAAATTCTCCAAAATAAGAATATTGATCTCATTATAGATCATAAAAGGTTATGTGGTGGATGTAAGAACTTTCCTAGACATGAATTCATAAAAAAACAGACAGAATATGTTCATTACATTTTTATGTCACATTCATGGTCCTTCTTTTAGATTTTGGGATTGTGGAGATTTTAATTTCTAATGTTGGTCCTTCATTTCAATATTTATGATTATATATCATTTTAATTTAGATAGTAGCTTCCTTTTTTTGTCTTTTTTATTCTCTATCTACTTACCCACATCCTCAATGTTATTTTAACCTTATTTCTAAATCCCTTGTTATTAATTATGAATTTGTATCTATAAAGTAGAGATGTTTGAACTAATGTAATCATAGGGTTAATAATATATATATAATTTATGATTATAACTATAGATACATTTTATAATGAATTTTGAGATATAATTCATGGTTACGTAAATTGAAAAATGGGAATAATATCCAACGATTATTTGAAAATATTGTAATTTAAAAAATAAATGGTATAATAAAGAACTTGAATTTGAAGCAACATTTATTTTATTTTTATGTGGGATTTTAGGGCACTAACCATTGTAGTAAAACATTATTTATGGATATTAGTAGTACTAAAAAAGTTTATTTATATTTGATTCATTTAGAATGTAAATACCCGTAAATTGAAAGGAAATTTTTTTCTTAATTTTCTTTGGAATTTTACAAGAGCGTAGTTTCTGACGGCACCTGATTCCGAGGCCCGGTGTGCCCGAAATCATTTTCCGAAGTTTTTCTCGGGTACGTTCAGTGAACTGACGAGCGGGTTTTTCTAACATTTGAACCGGTGCCCGGAATCGAATTCTGAGGGCACCGATGAAATCGCAGCGCCTGTATTCGCTTAGAAATGCCTCTTCCGAAGTTGCGTTTGCTCGGGTGTGGTTTTTAATTTTTGGGCTTAAAGTTAAGAAATAAAATATTTTTGCGAAAACATTATCTTATTTCACATAAGCCACTTGGAAGCCACTGGAAGCCACTTAAAGGCGGCATGAACTGAGTTGAACCGGATAGGATTCTATCCAGAAATATCCTACCCCCTTGGTAGGATATTTGTGAGGTGGGTCCTGCACGAGCCCCGCCGTTTCTTTCCGCTATGAAATGCACCCGTGAAAACCAGTCTTTATGAAAGTCAACATACGCGTTTATTAAAATCTTAACAGACCATTTAATTGGGCGGTTTATTTCATGAATTAAATGGGCAGTTTCTTATGTCGAATTCATTCAACGAATTAATTCAATCGTTTCATAACCAGTTTTCAAATTCGTTGGCGTAATAATAAAATAAGGCCAACGCACGACCTCTGGTTATTTGCGCGTTGAGAGGATTTGAGAGGACCCTTGTATCTTCTTCTCCCTTGCGAAGAACGCGAAGAACGCCAAACCCGGAAATTGACGACGCTCCCATCCGAGACGTTCTTCCCCGCCCCGATCTCCGATCACCAACCGTTTGAGGTGAGTGATTTCGGGTTTCCTCTAAATGTTCTTTTTGGTTTAAAACGAAACACAGATTTAATTATTTCTAATTTAACTCTGTTGTTCTTGGTCCATTGAGCTCGCCGGCTCAACGCCGGATTCCGCGACGACGCGACGCCTTCCCGCGACGACGCGACGATCCTCCTCTTCCGCGACGAGCAATTCCGCGAAGAACGCTCACGCGCGACGACCAACGAGGTAGGGATTTATTTTGGGAATTACCCCCTTTTTATATTCCGTTCAATGTTTCTTTAAAAAAATTAAAGAACCCGTTTGTGAACAATTTTAAACTTATTAAAATTGTTGTTTCCTGTGTGGAATAAAAATTCCTCCCGTTGTTTATCTCTAACGCGGAGGGTGCGGGCCAAACAAACACGGCCCGACGACCCTCCGCCGTTCTTCGTTTTGTGCGGATTTGACGGGCGACGACGGAACGTGCCGAAATGGATGTTTGACAATCCCGCAGTGAGGAACGAGTCCCGGGAGGGGCAATGGCGCAGACGGGAAGAAAATCGGGCCACCGAAGTGACTCTGGCGGACCGCGGAAGCCGGCGGCGGCGCGGGTCGACGGCACGGCGGCGCCGGTGCCAGGAGGCGGCGGCGCTCGCGGGACGCGGCTGAAGCCGCGTCCGGTGCCAGGACACACCCCGCGGGTGTCACGCGGGGTTGGCGGCACCCCATGTGGCACCCGGGACGATGCTTCAGCCGCGTCCGGTTGGCTGGCCGACACCCCGCGGGTCACGCGGGGCGGTGGCTCCCCCCGCGTCGGGCCTCTCGGCCGCGCGGCCAAGCCGAGATGGACCGGCCCTGGCCAAGCCAGACCGGTCCGACCGGGTCGAACTGGGTCGGACTGGGTCGGACCGGGTTCGGCCGACCCAGGGGGGGTCGGGCCGGGTCGGCCCGGACCCCCGTCTTCGGATGATCTTAGTTCAAACGCCCGTAACTTGAGCTACAGGCCTCCAAACGACTCGTCGTCAGCAGCAACGCGATCCTTGGATTGAGACGGTCATTTCGGAATATCGCACTCAAGGTTTTGTAATACTTTGTGTTCGGTCGGGTTGGTTCGTACACGAAACCAACCGGGCCCTCGGAGCGGAAACACTCATATCTTGAGCCACGGACGTCTGATTGACGTGTCGTCAGCTTTGTTGTTTTCCTCTTTGTGAGACGGATCTTTTAGCATACTCCGACTGAGGTTTGGACGCAGGTGGAGTATTGTCGGGTTGGTTTTGCCTTAAAAACCAACCGGGCCCCTGGGACGAAAAAGCCAATAACTCTCAGACCGGGCGCCCGATCGACGTGTCGTCTGCGACGTTGAGTTCCTGTTGGCGATACGGAACTTTTGGATACATAAACCTTGGACTTTGTGTCAGTTGATGTATCAGCCTCTGGGCTCGTGGAGCGGACCCTCCCGAATGAGCTTGCTGTGTGCGGGAACCCTAGAGCTGGCTGCGACTGCTTCTTCGACAGCGACGACCGTGAATAGATCCTCAGTGGACTGCGACGATGACTATGCAGAGATTCTCAGTGGACCCCGACGACGACCGTGCAGAGATCCTTCATGGACTGCGGCGACGACTGTGCACAGATCCTCAGTGGACTGCGACGACTTTTGCACTCAGCGATCCTACATGGATCAGTGCTACCGATCCTGTGTGGGTCAGCGCTCAGCGGTTCTGTGTGAGCCAGCGCCAACAGGTCCTGCGTGGGCCCGGTCCTGTGTGGGCCCGATCTTGGGTGGGTCTGATCCTGTGTGGGTCACTGTGGGGTTAGTACCTATTGATCCTTCGTGGGTCCGACGACTTAGATGGTTCAGTGATCATCTTTGTCGTCATCCGAAGAAGTATACCTGTGTGAGCTGAATCTTGTGTTACTCTCCTTTGTGGATTGTGTTGAGCTATCCTGTGTGGATTTATTGTTTAATATCCTTTGTGGATTGCGTTGTGCAATCATGTGTGGGTATACGTTGCTTTCCTGTGTGGACTGGGTTGTGCTTGGGCTCAGACGATGGAGCCGAATAGGAATTGATGACTTAGGTTTATGTATGGGCGTATACCTAAGCCATGTCAGAAATTACCTCGTGATTGTATCTTTCCTTGTGGATTATCCTTTGTGGATTTCGGGTGACCTTCGGGGGTCTCGGGGTCCCTACTGAGTAGCTTATACTCACCCCTGCACGGGCTTTGCCCGCACTACGTTGTGTTGGTTGCAGACGACGGACAACACTGATCTTGGTGGAGGCGTGCGGAGCAGGACGACACTTGGAGGTGGACCACTGGGCGGGACGTACTCGGAGTGGTCAGGTGGACCCGAGGAGCAGTGGAGGCTATCTATACCCACCCTTCAAGTGGGGCTTCCAGAGGACGGCTCGACGCTGCAGGTTTTCCTTTCAGTTACTGTTTTTTCTTTAGTTGTACTTTACAGTTGGGCTTGTATTTCCGGCCCCTTTTACTTCCAGCACACCTTGTACTATTTTTACTTAGTGTTTTCTTTTCCTCTTTATTACTCTGTGATGCTTGTTTACTTTTCAAAGGAAATGCCTTCCCTTTTTACTGGGATTTACACCTTGGTGATAGTCGCCAGCCCCTGGCCTATGGAAGGTGGGCATGGGGTAGTCACGGCACGGGCCTCGGGGGCGGGTCGTGACAAATTGGTATCAGAGGCGGTCAGTTCTACCGCAAACTCTGATCTTTCTTCTATGTGAAGCAATAGTGTTTTGCGTATTGGGTGTGGTTATCAGTCCATGGAGTCCAGTATTGGTGCGGCGGCCGACGTATCCGTACACCAGGACCCTGACTTCTAATTTCCGACTTAATGCACGAAAACATTGATTGCATGTTTGTTTCAAGTTTTCATTGTGATTACTTGTGTCAGCTCACCAGGTATACTGTTCTGATCATGGATCACTTGTTTCCTTTTCAGGATGTCCCCACGATGGCAGCCAGCTAGGGTTCCGAGAGTAGAGCGCGACGACAGCTCGTCGAGCGATGAGGCCTCGGTACAGGGCCCGTTGACAGCAGAGGCACCGGCGGTACCTTTACCCGCCGAGCCCCCGATGCTTCCAGCACTGGCAGCTAACGACGCACGACACCTAGTAGCTCTTCACGAGTTCCAGCGCCAGCGACCACCCAGGTTCCGTGGGGATTCGGACCCCCAGGCAGCCGAGGACTGGCTGGAGGCGGTCGTCCGAGTTTTCAGGCTAGTGAGGACACCAGCAGACCTCATGGCGATCCTCGCGGCGAGCCTACTGCACGCAGCAGCAGGGTGATGGTGGAGCTTGATGCTCCAGGTACACGATGAGGCCACCCTCATCTGGACGGACTTCGAGAGCCTCTTCAGCTTAGAGTTCGTCCCGGCCACCCTCCGTCCGGTGCGCATTCAGGAGCTTCTTCAGCTACGGCAGGGCAGCTTGACGGTCACTCAGTACGCGGCGAGGTTCACCGATCTTTCTCACTTCTCGACCGACATGGTACGAGACCCCTTCTTCCGGGCCCAGGCCTTCGAGCAAGGATTGAGACACGAGATCAGGGCGTCGCTGATCTCCCTCAGCATCCCGACCCAGGAAGGAGTACTGGAGAGATCCCTCCTGCTCGAGAGCTTCCTGGCTGAGTCCACAGCGAGACCTACCGTAGGGCGGCAGATAGCGGAGTCTTCGGCAGCAGGTAGCTGACGGATGACTCAGGGTTGCAGGCGGACCAGACCTTCGGGCAGACAACCTTGGGACACTGGCTCAGCAGTGCAGGGCGCCCAGCCCGGAGCCAGTCTTCCGAGAGTCAGGCAGTGCTACGAGTGCGGCGGGCAGGGCCACATGGCTCGTGACTGCCCGACCCGCCGTATCGAGGGGTAGCAGACGGTGGAGGGGCCACCCAGGCAGAGGCATAGGGTCGACCGTGGCGGTCCGCAGGGAGGAGGCGGACAAGGAGGAGGAGCTGGCCGAGCAGCAGGTGGTGGGCGACGCTTTGAGGCTATGCCACCACCACCACCGGGAGGCCCGTCCCGACCACATGGAGCTAGCGGGCAGAGAGAGGCTCAGCTCCAGGCAGCGGAGGCCTACGAACACGGCGCGCCAGAGATGATTCGAGGTACGATCTATGTCTATTCCACCCTTTCTGCAGTTCTGATAGACACATGAGCGAGTCACTCTTTCATAGCCAATGCCCTTGTTCGGAGCTCGGAGATTCCGACAGAGCCGTTGGCTCGATCCTTACGTCTAGAGACTCCTACGGGAGCAGACTCGATGATTACGCACTGGTGCTGGCAGTGTGAGCTTCCTCTAGGAGGCGAGAGATTCGGTTGGGATCTTCTTGTAGCGACGTCGAGGCCTTACGACGTCATCTTGGGCATGGATTGGTTATCTACGGTCCATGCTCAGATTGACTGCATTAGGCGTAAGGTGCGATGTGTGCGCACCGACGGGAGCAGGTTCACCTTCACCGGCAAGAAGGGAGCCTTAGTAGCACAGGATGGACTCAGGCAGAGGAGAGGTCAGGCCATCACTCATCAGTTGGCTAGCCTTATCCTGGGAGCAGTTGACGTGCAGAGTCCCAGTTTTCCTGCAGTGGTGGATCAGTATGCGGACGTCTTCCCCGACGACGTTCCAGGGCTACCTCCTCGCAAGGAGGTAGACTTTTATATTGATATGTACACTGGGACAGCCCCGATATCCACTCCAACATATCGGATGGCCCTCGATGAGCTTCGAGAGCTCCGGGTACAGTTGGAGGACTTGCAGGGAAAGGGGTTCATCCGACCCAGTGTTTCGCCCTAGGCTTCCCCGATATTGTTCGCCACGAAGGCGGACGGGAGAATGCGAATGTGTGTCGATTATCGTCGCCTGAACCAGGTGACTGTGAGGAACAAGTATCCTCTACCGAGGATTGATGACCTCTTCGATCAGCTCAGGGGAGCTTGTTGGTTCTCGAAGATAGACCTCAGATCAGGCTATCATCAGCTCAGAGTTCGAGATGAGGATGTGCAGAAGACGGCCTTCAGGTGTTGGTATGGCCACTTTGAGTTCATGGTTATGCCTTTTGGCGTAACCAATGCTCCAGCAGTGTTCATGAGCCTCATGAATAGGATCTTCCAACCATACCTCGATCGATTTGTCGTGGTCTTCATCGACGAAATTTTGGTGTACTCGACGACGGAGGAGGAGCACGTCTACCACTTGCATGTTGTACTAGACAAACTCTGAGAGCACCAGCTTTATGGAAAGCTCTCGAAGTGTCAGTTCTGGTTACGTTAGTTCCACTTCTTGGGGCACGTCATTTCTGAGGCGGGAGTTGCAGTGGATCCCGTGAAGATCGAGGAAGTGCTAGCTTGGGAGCCACCCAGGAGCGTGACAGAGGTGCGGAGTTTCTTGGGTCTTGCCGGATACTATCAGATATTTGTGCCGGACTTCTCCAGAGTTGCGGCACCACTCTCAGCATTGACGAAGAAGGGGAAACCCTTCATGTGGTCAGACAGATGTCAGCAGAGCTTCCAGGAGCTGAGGCAGAGATTGACCAGCGCACCTATCTTGTGGTTGCCTGAAGAGGGAGTTGGGTACATTGTCTACTGCGATGCATCAGGGACCGGACTCGGGTGTGTCCTGATGCAGGATCGGGCCGTGATTGCCTATGGATCACGTCAGTTGAGGCCGCATGAGTAGAACTACTCTACTCATGACCTGGAGTTAGCAGCAGTGGTCTTCGCTTTGAAGACATGGCAGCACTATCTGATGGGCGATCACTTCAAAGTATTTTCTGACCACCAGAGTCTTAGGTACATTTTCTCTCAGAAGGACCTGAACCTGAGACAACGGTGATGGATCGAGTTCCTCCAGGACTATGACTTTGAGATAGTCTATACTCCTAGGAAGGGGAACGTGGTAGCCGATGCCCTCAGCAGGAGGACGGGCATCCAGCTACTTGAGGAGGAGACAGAGCAGCTAGCCGCCTTGTAGATATCCTTCGTGGATAGAGATGGAGCAGCCTTCCTTCAGTCTCTCACAGTCTCTCCTCCACTTCTACAGTAGTTCAGAGAGGCACAGCGTGGGGACGCTGACTGTGAGACACGGCGTGCACAGATATCCTCGGGACAGGCACCTGATGGTTTCTCCCTTGGAGTAGAGCACGATGTCCTTTTCAGAGGACGTACCTTGCTACCAGTCTCTTTACGAGAGGAGGTGCTGAGAGAGTTTCACACTTCTCCTTTGGCGGTACATCCTGGTGTGGCGAAGATGTACCAGGATCTCAGACGACAGCACTGGTGGCTGGGCATGAAGAAGGCTGTTTCGGAGTTCGTTTCGCGGTGCCTCACCTGCCAGTAGGTGAAGGCAGAGTATCAGGTACCAGCAGGCTTGGTACAGCCCTTGGAGGTCCCGGAGTGGATGTGGGACGGGATATATATGGACTTCGTGACTGGACTTCCACGCAGTCCCAGAGGTCAGGACTCAATTTGGGTGATTATTGACCGACTCACCATGTCGGCACACTTCTTACCCATCCGAGAGCAGGGCCTAGTGGAGAGCTTGGGGCGTCTCTACGTTCAGGGGATTGTAAGGCTTCACGGTGTGCCTTCAACTATCGTCTCCGATTGGGATGATCGCTTTACTTCCCGTCTTTGGAAAGGGTTGCATGAGGAATTCGGGACGTGACTATGTCTAAGCACTGCCTTTCACCCTCAGACGGATGGTCAGATGGAGAGGACCATTCAGACTCTCGAGGACATGATCCGCGCATGTGTCCTCGACTTTGGTCGCAGCTTGGAGGACCACCTACCCTTTGTGGAGTTCACGTACAACAACATCTACCACTCCACCATCGGGATGGCACCATACGATGCGTTGTATGGCAGGCCTTGCAGATCTCCTTTGTGGTGGACAGACCCTGGGGAGTCAGCACTTGTGGGACCAGAGATGGTCCGGGCCATGAAAGAGAAGGTCAAGGTCATCCAGGAGAGGATGAGGACAGCACAGAGCCAGCAGAAGTCATATGCTGACAGGAGGCGGAGGCCACTCGAGTTCGAGGATAGCGACCACGTCTTCTTGCGTGTCTCACCTCGACGTGGTTTGTGGAGATTTGGCCGAGGCGACAAGTTGTCTCCATGCTTCATCGGACCCTTCCAGGTCCTCAGCAGGGTTGGCGAGGTGGCTTATCTTCTGGCTCTTCCACCTCAGTTGCATCGGGTGCATGACGTCTTCAATGTATCTCAGCTGAGGAGATACGTGCACGACCCGACGCACATCATTGACAATGGGGAGCTAGATGTGGATGATGGTGCAACTTTTACAAAGGTCTCGGTGGAGATAGAGGATCGACAGGAGGGGGCCCTACGTGGGCGATCGATTTCTCTTGTGCGCGTCAGATGGCAGCACAGGAACCTCTAGGAGAGCACATGGGAGCGGGAGGCTCAGATGCGTGCTCAGTTCCCACATTTGTTTCCCTAGCTTATGATGTATCTTTACGGGGACGTAAAGCCCTGAGGTTGGAGTAATGTAAAGACCCGTAAATTTCAAAGAAATTTTTTTCATAATTTTCTTTGGAATTTTTCAAGAGCGCAGTTTCTGACGGCACCTAATTTCGAGGCCCGGTGTTCCTGGAATCATTTTCCGAAGTTTGGCTCGGGTACGTTCAGTGAACGGACGAGCGGGTCTTTCTAACTTTTGAACCGGTGCCCGGAATCGAATTCTGAGGGCACCGATGAAATCGTAGCGCCGGTATTCTCTTAGAAACGCCTCTTCCGGAGTTGCGTTTTCTCGGGTGTGGTTTTTAATTTTCGGGCTTAAAGTTATGAAAAAAAAATATTTTTGCGACAACTTTATTTTATTTCGCATAAGCCACTTGGAAGACACATAAAGGCGGCTTGAACTGAGTTGAACCGGATAGGATGCTATCCAGAAATATCCTACCCCCGTGGTAGGATATTTATGAGGTGGGGGCCGCACGAGCCCCGCCATTTCTTTCCGCTAAGAAACGCACCCGCGAAAACCCGTCTTTATGAAAGTCAACTGACGCGTTTCTTAAAATCATAACAGACCATTTAATTGGGAGTTTTATTTCGTGAATTAAATGGGCAGTTTCTTTCTTCGAATTAATTCAATGAATTAATTCAATCGTTTCTTAACCAGTTTTCAAATTCGATGGCGTAATAATAAAATAAGGCCAACGCATGACCTCTGGTTATTTGCGCGTTGAGAGGATTTGAGAGGACCCTTGTATCTTCTTCTCCCTTGCGAAGAACGCGAAGAACGTGAAGAACGTGAAAAACGCCGAACCCAGAAATCGACGATGCTCCCATCCGAGATGTTCTTCCCCGCCCCGATCTCCGATCACCAACCGTTTGAGGTGAGTGATTTTGGGTTTCCTCTAAAGGTTCTTTTTGGTTTAAAATGAAACATAGATTTAATTATTTATAATTTAAATCTTTTGTTCTTGGTCTGTTGAGCTCGCTGACTCAACGCCGGATTCCGCGACGACGCGACGCCTTCCTGCGACGACGCGACGATCCCCCTCTTTCGCGACGAGAAATTCCGCGAAGAACGCTCACGCGCGATGACCAACGAGGTAGGGATTTATTTTGGGAATTACCCCCTTTTTATATTCCCGTCAATGTTTCTTTAAAAAAATTAAAGAACCGGTTTGTGAACCATTTTAAACTTATTAAATTTGTTGTTTCCTGTGTGGAATAAAAATTACTCCCGTTGTTTATCTCTAACGCGGAAGGTGCGGGCCAAACGAACACGGCCCGACGACCCTCTGTTGTTCTTCGTTTTGTGTGGATTTGACGAGCGACGACAGAACATGCCGAAACAGATGTTTGACGATCCCGTAGTGAAGAACGAGTCCCGGGAAGAGCTATGGCGCAGACGGGAAGAAAATCGGGCCACCTGAGCGACTCCGGGGCCCGCGGAAGCCGGCGGCCGCGCTCGGCGCGCCGCCTGACGAGGCCGCCGCGACACTCGCGGGACGTGGCTGAAGCCATGTCCGGCGCCAGGAGACACCCCGCGGGGGCTGCGGTACCCGGGACATGGCTTCAGCCGCGTCCGGTTGGCTGGCCGACACCTAGCGGGTCACGCGGGGGTGTCACGCGGGGCAGCGGGTCCCCACGCGTCGGGCCGCTCGGCCGCTCGGCCAAGCCGAGCTGGACCGGCCCTGGCCGAGCCAGACCGGTCCGACCGGGTCGGACTGGGTCGGACCGGGTTCGGCCGACCCAGGGGGGGTCGGGCCGGGTCGGCCCGGGCCCGGACCCCCGTCTTCGGACGATCTTCGTTCAAACGCCCGTAACATGAGCTACGAGCCTCCAAACGACTCTCCGTCAGTGGCAACACGATACATGGATCGAGACAGTCGTTTCGGTATATCGCACTCAAGGTTTAGGAATACTTTTTGTTCAGCAGGGTTGGTTCATACACGAAACCAACCAGGCTCTCAGAGCAGAAACACTCATATCTTGAGCCACGGACGTCCGATTGACGTGCCATCAGCTTTGTTGTTTTCCTCTTTGTGAGACGGATCATTTGGCATACTCCGCCCGAGGTGTGGACGCAGGTGGAGTACGTTCGGGTTTGTTTTGACTTAAAAACCAACCGGGCCCCTGGGACGAAAAATCCAATAACTCTCAGACCGGGCGTCCAATCAACGCGCCGTCTGTGACGTTGTGTTCCTGTTGGCGATACGGAACTTTCGGATACATCAACCTCAGACATTGTGTCAATTGATGTATCAGCCTCTCGGTTCGTGGAGCGGACCCTCCCGAACGAGCTTGCTGTGTGCCGGAACCCTAGAGCTGGCTGCGACTGCTTCTTCGAGAGCGACGACCGTGCAGAGATCCTCAGTGGACTGCGGCGACGACTGTGCAGAGATCCTCAGTGGACCCCGATGACGACCGTGCAGAGATCCTCAGTGGACTGCGGCGACGACTGTGCAGAGATCCTCAGTGGACTGCGACGACTTCTGCACTCAGCGATCCTACGTGGATCAGTGCTACCGATCCTGTGTGGATCAGCGCTCAGCGGTTCTGTGTGAGCCAGCGCCTACAGGTCCTGCGTGGGCCCGGTCCTGTGTGGGCCCGATCCTGTGTGGGTCCGATCCTGTGTGGGTCACTGCGGGGTTAGTACCTATCGATCCTTCGTTGGTCCGACGACTTAGATGGTTCAGTGATCATCTTTTTCGTCATCCGAAGAAGTATACCTGTGTGAGCTGAATCTTGTGTTACTCTCCTTTGTGGATTGTGTTTAGTTATCCTGTGTGGATTTACTGTTTACTCTCCTCTGTGGATTGCGTTGTGTTATCCTGTGTGGGTATACTTTGCTCTCCTGTGTGGACTGGGTTTTGCTTGGGCTCAGACGTTGGAGCCAAACGGGAATTGATGTCTTAGGTATATGTATGGGCATATACATAAGCCATGTGAGACGTTACTTCGTGATTGTATCTTTCCTTGTGGATTATCCTTTGTGGATTTCGGGAGACCTTCAGGGGTCTCGGGGTCCCTACTGAGTAGCTTATACTCACCCCTGCACGGGCTTTGCCCGCACTACGTTGTGTTGGTTGCAGACGACGGACAACGCTGATCGTGGTGAAGGCATGCGGAGCAGGACAGTACCTGGAGGTGGACCACTGGGCGGGATGTACTCGGAGCGGTCAGGTGGACTCGAGGAGCAGTGGAGGCTATCTGTACCCACCCTTCAGGTGGGACTTCCAGAGGACGGCTCGACGCTGCAGTTTTTCCTTTCAGTTGATGTTTTTCCTTTAGTTGTACTTTACAGTTGGGCTTGGATTTCCGGCCCCTTTTACTACCAGCACAGCTTGTACAGTTTTTACTTAGTGTTTACTTTTCTTCTTGCTTACTCTGTGGTGCTTGTTTACTTTTCAAAGGCAATGCCTTCCCTTTTTACTGGGATTTACACCTTGGTGCTAGTCGTCAGCCCCTGGCCTATGGAAGGCGGGCTTGGGGTAGTCACGACAAGGGCCCCGAGGGCGGGTCGTGACATAGAACCCCTGTTGAAATGATTCTTTCTTAAAGATATGAAATTTTTAAATTGTGGGGTAATTTGATAAGCTGAATTATTATATATATATTCAATACATTTCCTTTGGATTTATTCAGGTTTTTTATATTATTATTTTTCATTTTGACGGACTTTTCATGAAATAAGAGTTTAATCTTCAATAGTCATTATGTTATAATTTTTAAAAATTCAGATAACCCATGTCATGAAAACAACTCACAATGTGTAATCCATAGATATCGTCCTCTAACCGGCCAAAGGTTGATCCATGAAACCAATACATGAAATGAAAATCCTCAATTATGAAATGATGGGCATGAATCAATTACCCAATGTAATATCTACTAACTGACACCCAATATTTAAAATTCAATTTCTAAAATTTGTAATATTTCTTCTAAATAAGAAATTTGGAAAATATTATTTCATAATGTAAAATGAAATTAAATATCATGAATGTTTGAGGGAAGAATAAATTTGAGGCAAACTAAAAATGTTAATCACTACACATAATGACATGATAATTCCTATTTATATTCCATTATCTCAATGTTGGATAAGGTTGTTCCAACTTCACTATTTCTTTTAAACATTCATCTGCATACATTTTTTGACTTGTTTTCTTCTGTTTTACTTACTGATTTCCCAATATTTTATTTCTATGGTTCATTTTATGGATTTTACATAGTTCATATTATTATATACCTTGTTGTTTCAAATTAAGAACCATTTTTTGCAATAAAATATTTCATCCTTTTATATTTCTTCATTCTATTTATGTGTGTTGGTGGATTTTAATTACTTAAATTTTTAATTCCTTAAATAATGAACATCATAATTAACATTTTTTTTCTACCTTCTTTTTCCCATTCATTTAATATTTTCATTCCCATGCGTGGGTAACCGTCTTAGTGTAAGGGTTCGTGAGTAAGAATAGAATAAACCTAATGAATTATTAAATCAAAACATGGGTAACCCGTTTCATAGGAATTAGGTTAAGAACTCATGTTAGTGACATTATTTTTCACAAACCTTGTCCAGGGAAGTAAAATAGAAATATCCTAAACTAATTGGGGTCAAAAACACTAGACCCAATAACTTGTGATATTTTCTGACTTTGAAGAAACTTTTTATGTGACAAAATTTTGGATGTATCTAGACCAAATAGTATTTTTCAATCCATGTAGATAAAAAAAATTTGACCAAGACCATATTTTATTTCCACTCTTCTTCATAGCCTAAAAAATATGATCATCCAAAGATATATTTAGCAATACCCTTCACATAAGCCCCCCTGAAATAGACCATGATCGATGCTCTATATTTTGAATTGAAATCAATATTCTTAATTTTAGAAACCCATACTTTGAGTGGAATCCAACTAAATGTTTCAAATTATTATGTCACCAACTTTTTCAACTCTTCACTATGGGTATGACACCAGATTTCCAATATCATATATTTATACATAGTAGTTTTTTTGGGTATTATAAATTTCTAATATGATCACACCTATTTATTATAAATGATACTACATGGGCCTATCATATGTTAATATCTTAAGTATCATTATATTTAATATTGTTTATTTCTTTTTTGGCTCTCATATTGAAAATTGTTTTGAGAATAATTTTTTTTTCTAATTATAAAATATTTTTAACATGGTTAATATGGATGTCTTTTACTACTAATAGTATTACTATTTAAAATATATCTAATTTCTATACCAACACTAAAATTAAATTAGGAACATATTTAGTTTCCCCTATGGATCTGGGTGAGGTTTTGAATTTGAGTCTCACTGAGTCCATCCCCGTAATTCAAATTTTATGATTTTCATTTTACTATAGCCCCTTCCCTGAGTAAACTGAGGCTACAGCCTCAACTATATAAATTTGGATAATATTAATTATTTAAAATAACTAAAAAAAGATAATATTAATATATTAGTATTATTATTTTCAGACATAATTAAATTGAATAATATTCAAATATTTTTTCATTATTTTTTAATATTACAATGATTATGATCCTAGTTCGACGGTTAATATTGAATGTAAATTATATTCTCATCTATTAATTAAAATAAATTCAATATATCTAATATTATCATCTACACTTAAGCTAAATTGAAATAGATTTTTATAAAAATTCATTGGAATATATTTTCAATATTTCACTTAGTAGGTTATCAGAATTTTAAAATTACACAGTGATCATTACTCTATATATTTTGATATCTTTATATATATTTTTGTATTTTACTTCTATTTATCATGTTATATCATAAACAAATATTTCAGGTGATATAATATGTCGTTAAGAAGAAATAAATATGGTTAATATTGAATTAATGCCTCTTACAAATTTATTATCATATAATAAATTTTAAAATAGACATCCAAATTTGGAAGCGCTCCAACGAAATGGTTTATTAGGGATTATTTAATGATAGATTAAACTTATTTATATATATATATATCAAATAGTATGAGACATGATTTCATTGAAATTTATTACTTTCCATTGCTGATTTTTATACATAATATATTTAATTTCATTAATCTATTGATATTATCACCAAATTACTTGGGAAATGAAATTGATATATAAATTCAACCATTAATAAATGAGTCGATTTGATTATGGAATGTTGGATTTCATGCATATTATGAATCTCTAAAGGTGTGTGTCATTACGTGTGTGTTAATTTTATAGATGATAATTGATTTATTTTCATATGAAATGATGTCTGGTTGGAGTATAAAGGGGAAAAAATTGTAGTATTTGAATAAAAAATAAACTTCATGTGAGATTAAATGTTCCAAAAAACATTAAACTATATATGTCATCAATAATTTCTTCTGATGGGTTATCATTATAGAGAAATTTTTAGAATCATTAATAATTTTCTAATGAAATAATAATTTCTTAAACATATGTTATTGGATGATATCATTAAAAATCTTGATTGATTGTCTTTTGTATGTATAAAGGGCCATAAAAATTCTTAAAATAGATGTAATTTTCCTTTAAATTACCAAATATTGTAGGGAAGGAAAATTATATTATTTTATTTACCATATTTTTCATGAATTTTCTTATCTCTCTGATTTAAATTAATGAATATTTGAGATAATGAAATTGTAAAATGTTAATTTAAAATTTAAAAAAATATAAATTTCAAAAAATTATGATTTTTAATCATTTCATGACTGGAAGGATTGTGGTATAAATCTATAAATCAATCCTGGGATAATTATTTTGAATCAAATGATTGTTCCATGTGATTATTTTTCAATTAAATGTGTAGAAAAATATATCCTTTATGTGATTGAAATATTAATGTCTCAAGATAGTTATTCGAGTAAAATATTTCAATTATTGAAAAAATGAGATGTTAAACTAAAATCCGTTAAAATACATTAGTATCATGTATTATTTCATGATTCTATTACCATTTCCATTCAAAATCTACTGTAAAATAATTTGATCGACACTAAGATTTTTTATATTACTTTTATCAAGACCACTTTACTAAAATGTTGAGTAGGAGTGTTGTATTAAAACTAAAAAACAATTCACTTGTTATTCTTTGTGACTATAAAAAATTTCCACCCTCTTTTAAAATTTATTTTACATCTAAATATGTATCATCCCACAAAAATAAAAATTGGTGGTACCGTTTTTGTTATTAAATGTATCATATTTAAAGAATAATTTATTTGATAAAATATTATTTAAGTAATACGAATCATCCTTAGATATCCATAGTGAAACAATATTTACCACAAAAAATCATGTATTTAAATTCAATGTAATTGAGTAATTAAATATAAGATCTAATCATCCAATTAGAACTAAATATTAAAAATAAAATCCTATTGAACATACAGTTACATAATTTTCACTAAACATTGTGAAATATTGATCATATTCACTATGTAATTTGAGTAAACAATAATGGGAAGTGGATAGTCCTAAAATATTTTTCTATTGTGGCTTGGTTTATGATAACATATATTCATTAAATTTATGCTTTTATCTTTTTGTGTTATTTATACTTTTTATATCTTCTTGAATCTTATTATATTCATATATGAAAAGATCATATGGAAATTATGAAAACATAAAATCATTTATTATCTATTAATAGAAAATAAGAATTTTAAACTAATGGTTTTCCTATGATTTTAAAATAAATTATAATATATTTATTTTTGTACATAACAAAATTATAAGTATTTATTTAATATTATATACTTATATATTTCACATTAAATTTTTATCAATGGATGAGGTGTGTTTTAAGATCAGGTCATTTTCATATGGTCTAAAGAGTGTCCAATGTGATTTTATAGTAAATCCAATAATTGGATTAAAATTAATAATAAATATATGTGATAAAATATTGAAAAATAACAAGATAGTGTCATATTAAAAAAATAATAGATAGTTAAACTATTTCATATGACATACAACCTTAAATAGAAAATATATTTTCTTATGAGGTTAGAAAAAGAATAATCGTATTGTATTAAAAAATTTAAGGTTGATTCATAATGATTCCAAAATTTTTTTTTTATTAAATGAAATGACAATGAATGATTAATTAGATTTTTGGGTTTTATGTAAATGAAATGAAGAAACATCTTTATAGTTAAGAGTCTTACATTATTAAAAAACAAAATAAATAAGTTGTTTATATAACTGGACATTTAAAAAATAATATGATGTTGTAGTGGATTCAATCCGAATACATTTTTTTTATAATTTCATGGATGATATTGATATTTTAGATAAACCTATTGGTATTCATTAAACCACTGTAACATTATACCCTTTCAAGATATACCATGGGAAAAATTTATAAATAAAATAAATAATAATGCTTGGAATGAGATATTGTTAACTAATATTCATTTACTTTTACATATATTAATAAATAATATTATTTTAATAGATTTATTTTCTAATGTAACTTTGATATAACATCCCTAATGGTCAGAATATATTGACTGTGAGGTTAATGGAGTGAAAATAGACATATAGATCATATAATTATAGATTTAATATAGGTTTTAATAGTATAATTGGTACTTATATGAAGGGTATACTGGTTCTTGATGATTTCCATATTTCCCATTACCTAGAGATGGTCATGTATTAGAATAAACTAGTTTTTAAGGGATTAATAATTAATTATATATATAGTAATTTTTATTCGAAAATGGTTTTTAAATAGTGAATTGTGTCTGTTTGTATTATTTTAGGTAATTAATAATTATATAAATATTTTTATATGATAAATTGAAAATAATAATTCCTTGAAATATGTTCATACACTAGAATTCACATCTCATCCATATCATAAGAATGAAAAAATAATTTAACACTATATTTATTGGTTTTATTGACTTTTCAAAATTTTGATTTATGATATTGTATATTTATTTAATTTATTGTTTTTGAGATTATAAAAATGTATTTTTATGGTTTTTACTATAGTTTTATGTTATGATGTGTATGTAATGTTACGACTTTCTAATAGTAAATTTAATCTTGTTCATTCTATAATTAATAATTCAGTTTCATCATGATAGTTTTTAGCGCAATGGGTTATTAGTATTCCATGACACTAGGAATATTGAACTTGGTATTTTTCCATTATTATAATTACATTTTAAGAAAATAAAATATTGTATAGTCGTTTTATTTTTACCTCGAGTCCCAATCATGTGGGATTATCACACAATAATGAAATTATATAAGATAAACGAAATAAAATCATATAATTACCCAATTAGTTCTTCTTATATAAGAGGTTTATTAATTACATAAAAAGATAATTCATTGTATTTATTAGATAAATAATTCAATAGTTTTAACTTACATTGATATTGAAAATATGGACAGTACATTCAAATTTTTGGAACTACTTGAGGTCATGAGTTTTATTAATATATAATCATCTGATGAGTGGGAATAAAACATAAATAAATTATCATCATCATGTGTGTTATTTAAATATAAATATATCAATCTGGTGTATATGAGTATTTGAAAATTATATGAAATTATAAAATGATAATTTTTAATGATCACCTTAGATAGAATAAAATTAAATCAATTAGATATAAAGTATTATCATCATGTAATTATTTAAAAAATTATATTGAAATTGAGAAATGATTGAATAAATTTGAGTAAAAAGTATTTTTTTTATGAAAATAGAGTGAAATAAATTATAACATAAATAATTGAAATTAGTAGTATTAAAATATTTTTTTAGGGAGGATTATTCTGGAATAATTTATGAGAAACAATTAAATTATTTCTCTTAACATTATGAGGACTTATGTATTTAAATGATTGATTTATACCATTATAAAAACGGGATATGACAATGGGAATCCCTAAACCAAAGTAATCAGTTTTTTACACTTTCTCAAATAAATTTTATCCAATGTAAATTAAACGAATAAAAAATATAATCCAATAAACAAAATACAAAACCAAACTGATCAAACCATTTTTTCACTTATCCCAACATGCACAAATAAAAAATCATCAAAAGTAAATAAAATGAAAATATAAGAAACAAAACTAAGATAAAATAAACCAAATTGAACCAAATAAGACCTATATTAACTAAAAAAATAAAATAAACTATATAGAATGAAATAAAATTGAAATAAACTAAACCATTATGAAATTAACCCAAAATATTCAATTAATTCAACATGCTAAATCAAAATAAATAATCTAATCTAATCTAATATAAACCTAATTGAGCTAAAACAATGACATTTGTTTGAACTGAACTAAACCCTAATGAATTGATCGTAGCTAAACTGAGCCAAACCCAAAAAAGGTGATAAAAACAACCAATATCAAACTACATTAATCTAGACCATATAGAAATTACATTAAATATCGTAAAATTACATAAAAAGTAAAAAATTGTCTAAAAAATACCCAATTAATTAAGAAAAAACAATCTAAACACATAATTCAATTTTCTCAAAGAGAATAAAACCGATCCCAACCTAAAAAAATAATAAAATAGAACTAAATAGAACCAAAATGAATCGATAAAATCAAAGTGAAATCAAAATAAATTTTACTAAACTTGACCAAATTGAATTGTTTTAAAAGGTTAAGTTTTATATTTCTTTATTTTTTTTCAATAAAATATATTTTTTAGTTTTTAATTGTTTCATTTTTTAATTGCATTCAGTATATCATGGTTTAATTAATTTTTATTATTTTATATTAGGTGATTATCTTTATCTTCATCGATGTTCTATATTTGTTATTTTATGTTATTTTAGTCTATTTTATGTTAGTATTGCATTATATTTATCATTTTTGAGTTCAATAATTTATTTTTATTAATGGATAATTCACTAATTTATTAATTAAATTTTATATTTAAAAGTTTTATAGTATAAATGTTCATTTTCCACAATCTATATTTTTTTACTAATTGGGAAAAATATTTATTAAACCATAGTAAATAGTGAGACCTGAGATAAAATTATAATCATGTTTCTATAGTTTTATATTTTATTTAATTCAATTCCTTAGATGACATTAACATTTTATCTAATGTAATGTGTTGTTCAATGGAATTCTCTTCAATCAATTTATTAAAAATAGCTAGATATTTTAGGTCCAAATGATCATCTATATTTGGTGTTTCATATTGTTCATTTGGGAAGGGTTTACTATTGACCGGGGAATATTGTTTTACCATGTAGATACTATTCTTCTAGAATAATTTATTCAAGATAAGTTTATAATAAAATTATAAAGGATAAAATGAATTATTTCATCTAACAACTATCAATAATAATGTAATAAAAGTTTCAATGACATGAGAATATGATAAATAAATAAATATTGAAATACATGTATACTATTTTTCTATTACATTTCCACAAACTAATACAATGATTTATAATTTTTTAATGATGATACTTTAAGTTCTTGAGTTTGTAACTACTCAAGAAATTTACGTAGATGCAGATAATGATTGTGATGCATGTGATGATGATGACACTGGTGCTGATGGAGATAGTGTTGAAATGAAGATTAATGAGTTGGTGATTTTTTGGGATATGGTGATGATAATTCTAAGGAGGGTGGTGGTGGTTATAGGGATATGATACCAACATTGATTATAAGAATCCCTTTTTATATAGAATATATTTCTGATCTATGATGATTGGAAATTAATATATTATGTATATTAGTGAATTTATGTTATACCTATGGTTTTTTATTGAAATATTGATATATATATAAATATATTGAAATACGATTTTATAGAAATTATATATCGATGATAACTAGTCGTGGATTTCGTATTATAGCCATTCCCCATCTCATGGAGGTAATCAATAGTCTTCGGCATCACCCATCTTAAAAGCCCTGTAGTTATTAATGGAATATTCCCTTGAATATACCCCTATTATCATAGAAATATGGGAAAAGAATTGGGTAACTATGGATAAAAGATACAACCATCATAAACTGCTCTACAACTAGGATCTTGGTGCTCTTACATATCCCCTTTTTCTAGTATTTATGTAAACTTGAGGCTTTACAATCTATCTTGGAGATATATTTATTTTTTAGTTGAATTGGAATCAATATAACATATAACTGAGAACTAAAATAGATATGTATATTATCATTACTCATGTATTTATACAATTATTATGGATTAGACAATAATTTGAAGATATTGGTATTAAGGTTCTATCTCTTAATGTTATTGTGTTTGATAACTAGAGTGCTATAAATTTTAGTATAAATACAGTTAAATATTTATGAATGAAGAAAATTTAAATTGGGTATCCCTTATTTATGATCATTTTGAGCAACATACCATTAAATTATAATATGTGTAAACACCATATCAAGTGGAATATATCATTATAATGCCACTATATAAAGATCAATTTCTGATGCATTGGTTGAAAATTAATGTTAACCATCTCAATTTATTTGTGGAAACTAATAAGTACCTCACTCATCTAAAGTAATTCATTCATATAATGATTTTAAATAATGTTTTATTACCTTCAAAACACTCTCATAAGTGTTTAAAATTAACAAAAAAAATTCTCATGAGTTAGGATTTTATGTGTTGTTGACTCTCCACAATGTCCTTGAGGAAGTGATTTTTTGTATTATTGATAATGGTGAATAGACACTTATGTTTCCAAATCTATATTCATAAGAGGATAGATTCTCATGTGTTTAAAAATAAATAAATAAGTGGTTTCTAAAAAAGGGATATGTTATCCATAATTTAGGATATAACTAACTTGACATTACAAAAAATATATTATCAATGGAAAATATCATAAATATATATAATTCCAAAAAATTTCTAAATGATTATTATTTAAGTAAATTAGTTCATAATTAAATAAATAACTATTGGTTTCATGAATATAATGACTCATTTTAATTTATAGTGGCTTGTTTTTTAATTATAGAAAAAACTATAAACATGATGATCATAATACTAGATAAGAATATCAAATAATTTTTTGGAATACAGAAGATAGTTATTGAATAAGTGGTTTTAATAATATGAAGGGGGTATTGATATAAAAAATCAAGGATTGAACTTTTTTGGTTGTGTTTATTGAAAAAAAGTAAATCCTTTATAAAAGACATTAAACTCATTTAGTACCTATGTTTTAGAGATTCATGATGTATAGATGAATTTAAAGAGGATTTATCCATATAATTGTAAAACAAATCATAATTTATTCTAATTAAGCAATGATTTAAGATGGGATGTAGTTGATAAATGAATTAATTGAATATTCATATTATGTCTAACATGTTTCTCTTTAACAATTGGTGATGTTTTTTCTGATACAAAAAGAGAGAATAAGGGTTTATGCATTTCCCTAAGGTAATTTATTGAGATTTTACATCTTATAGAAAAAAATATTTCACCACAATGGTTGAATATTATTTATGTTTTTGAGATAGGAAACCCCTTTTCTAAACAAAATATACAAAACTCACCAAAACTCATTCCCCACAAAATCAAACAATTCATTTTAAATGAATAAAATATAAAAGAATAACAAACCTAAACTCTATTAAATTGGTATCATTTTTATTATTAAATTTTCATGATAAAGATTGCTAATAATAATCCAAATGACCACTCATTACTAAGGTATTCATGGGTTTTATGAATATAATAATGTTTGAGGAGGATTTCTATTTAATCCATGGTCTTATAGAACCATAGTATTTAAATATTAATTGAATGGAACTTTTGATCAAGGATTTTTTAATATCATGAATTGTGTTCACCATCTCATGGTCAGTACCTCCTTATATTTCCTTTAAATATCATACAAGAAATATATATATCCTTAAATATTTCATTCAATATTCAATAATTATAAATGATTAAAAAAATAGAATAATGTAACACATTACAAACCATTTGTAACATTTTATCAATAATGGTGGAACATCATTCTCTATAAACATTTCATAGACTACCATTAAATGAATTTATTCCATCATCACGTGATTATAAAATTCATATATTATATCTAAGATATAAAAAAGTAGATGAGCCTCTTGATTCATAAATTTTTCTTCTAAATTTTTTATTCCTTTTGTTTGGGGAATTACAAACTCTTTCATTATAACATATTTTCTTAATTTTTATTTTCAAAGTGTTTTAGAATGGGTTTTTAGAAAAAAATATATATTTTAGAATAATGATGAATAATATCTTATATTTTTTAGGTTCATGCTTCTAAATCTTTATTATGATTATTGATATTATATTGTGTCTGATAAACATTAGAATCAACTTAATCAGATCTGGTATTTGAAATTTTGTCTTCTCTATCATACTGACATAGTCATTAACATCAGACAAAAAACTTTACTGATAAACATAAAATAACACTCACAAATATGATCATATTGACATTTTTGAGGAATTCAAATAGACTGAATAAGTCTATAATCATAATTTCATAAAATATATCTAATGTTATGACCATATTAAACACTAGAATAGTTTTTACCAATACAACATCAGACATTTAGTTTAACAAGGATATCATGAGTTATCAAGCATAAGGTGTCCAATTCCTTTGAAAAAAACATAGAGAATATGGATAATTAACAGATTTTTATAAATACATGATCATTTGAAGACTTTAGAACTATTTGATTACATTCAATCTCTAATTTTCAGAAGATTACATAGTGTGATCAACTATATCATAATCATTTTATTTATTTGGAAATTTGTCTTCTTAAAGAAACCATGTTAGGGTCTCTCTTTAAAAATTGTTTTTAATTGTTTTTTCATCTAACCATCATAACGATTGTGGGAATTCTGGGCGAGAAAGATGGGTAATTCGATGATTAGACTCTCTATCTACCCCAAATTATGATTTATTAAATGGTCATAGATATTTTACATGGATTATTAGTTAGTTTATTATATTTTTTCATATTTATTTATCCTTATATAACATTTTTGTAAACATAAGGCTTTTCACTTTTTTTTGAATTAAAAAGGGGTATAATTTTATACAAAATATGAAGAAATCATTATGGGGGAGATGTTTTTTATAAAGGGGGGATATTTCTTTAAAGGGGAGAATATGATCCTTATGCGGAGATATTATCCTACGTGGGAGTACATCATATTCAAAATCATACTCTCTATCATATTCAAAAGACTTATTAACACAAGGGAAGTTATAGTTTGAATGAATCACTCTGAATATGATGTACTTAAAAGAACATTGATTGTAAGTTTTTCAAAATAATTTCTAATTTATGTTTTCGGGTTTCAACTTTCCAAAAAAGGGGATTATTATTATGTCAGATGTCATAACTCTTGATTTTCCATTCCTTTTGTTTTTTAAATCACAATGTCATTCTCAATAACATATTTACTGATGTTTTATATCCATGTTGTTTTATAATGTTTTTATAGAAAATAATATATTTTAAAAAGAATTAGTTCTTATGTATTTAGGATATAAAATTATTAAACTTCATTAGGATTACCAGAATGAGATTATGTCCAATAAACATCGTACTCTCCTTTACGATATCAGGTGTTCGACTTTCTTTCTTCTCTATAATACTAAACTAGTCTTAAACCTTATAATTTTAATGGTACCGATAATGATTGAACTAACACTCATAAAGATTATCATATTGAAATTATTTAACAAGTCTATCAAAAAGAAAATTTTTATAATCACAGTATGAAAGATTATTTCTAATGTTAGATAAATCATAAACCCAATGATGGGGTTTACCAATATGACATTAGACTTTTAGTTATGATATGTTTTCATGAGATTTCAAGTGGCAGGTGTCTGATGCTATTACAAAAAACGTAGAGAATATGATTGTTGGATGGATGCTTATAAATAACATGGCATATGAAGGTATTAAATATATTCTATCACATTAAATCATTAATTTTCATAATAATAATCAGTATGAATAGGTCAATCATAATTTTTGTATTTTTTACAGAGTAGTCTTCTAAAAAAACCTTGTTATGTTATCTCCTTATGAAAATTTGGAAATTATTTAAATTTCTGATAATCATAAGGAATGAAGGATTATGGGGCTAGGATGATATAGAATATAATACATCATATCAAGGCCAACTAGGTATTGGTAGACATATAATTTTATCATCATATCAAGGGATTCTGGGTATAGGGATACTGATCCATTCCAAATATTGTGTCGAGGGATTTCCTGGGCAAGAAAAGACAAACTTTGAAGTAATTATAAAAAATTTAATTCTTTTATTTTGGTTTATAGAATACCCTTACATTAATTTGAAAAGTTTTATCTTTTTAATATCATTAAATTAAAAAAAATTATATGATATTGTAATACGTGTGGTATGTTTGCCTTCATATTCCGCTTCACATTTAGTAAAAAGTGACCAATCATATTCATATTTATTTTATAATTATTTTATCTATACTAATATAATAAAGATAATAAAAAATTAGAATTAATTATATCCATCGTGATTATGATTATTTTATGATGATAAATCAAATACAAAGTGGTTATAAATTTCATTATGATATAATCAGATTATAGATAGGTTTTGATTCTGTGAATTTGTTAATTGGACTGAGGGTCAATAATTTTAATATAATAAAATGGGCTTTATTTTTATGGCATTTTAATTATTTTAAACTAATTATTAAAACTAAAATTACACCGTATTGTGTGTATTATGATTTAAGTAGATCTTACAGTCCTACAGAGTTATGCATTACCATAAAAGGCATGCATTACCATGCACATGAAAAATTCCTAGTGACCGTTATTGTATGGTCTACTTTAGCTCAAATAATAACATAGCTCATACCACCATTCCTTTTTTTTATTTAGTGACTATTTCTATCATTCCCTCACTCCCACCAAATTCTCGTATACTTAGTGTACATCCATCATATTCCACATCATATGTAAAAACTTGTGAAACCATAACTAAATTTTCACATATCATTTAAAACTAATATTATTTAATATATCATATAGTTTCATCATATATTACATAATATGTAACATTTTTAAAAAATAAATCTATAACTCCCTTTGGAAATCCTCTAATGCACTTTTGGAGTAGCTTTGAAAATTTTGTATAAATAATTTATAATATAACATAATAATCACTAGCATATCCAAAATAATTAACCACCATGACTTTCTAAAATTAAAAAAAAAAGAATTCTATAATATATAATTGTGACCAAATAGTGTACTCTATCAAAAAAATTAATGAAACACAAGATATAAAGGGTCTCGATGTCATATCTCTCAAATGATTGTGTATTTATAAATGTTTCCACATGTTATTTATTATACAATGTTAATAGTCATATAATCCCTCTGTCTAATATATATATATATATATTCCATTAGACACAGAGTATGTCAACCTCATATCGATAACTCATAAGTTCTTGATTCTCTAACTAGAAACTAGTCAGATAGATGAAACATAACATTCCACTCATCCAAAATATATTATCACACTATGTGCCTCTTATCATTGTTTATCCATAGGCTTTCATAGTCTAACTTAATTGAGGGCCTAGAGATAAAACTTGTCATACAAGAGGAAAAATTTCTTCTTGGATAAACCTTAGAAGATGAAATGACCATAAAAATTCCCATCCACCATTTATTACAAAAGTATCAAGGTCAGTATAATAAAGGTATAGATTTTTATGTTTCTCATTCTGTGTATGTTTTAAATATCTGGTAATTGGTTTTTAAAATGAAATATGAACTTCTGAGAATATAAATACGTAGTATATGACAGACTAGGGGGGCACACAATGTGTATTATACCATAATTTAAACTAATTTTCCCCATTGGTGAATTTATTATCTCAATATAAAGACAAAATCATGATAATATTCACATGCCATCAAAAGCAATAATACATTATGATGACTTCTGATTATGGATAACTCAAAATCATAATTTTAATTGTTATAAATCATTTACAATCATGTAATATATGCATATAACATTAATTAATGATAAATTGGTGACTACCATTTGTATATCATGATAACTTATATATATTATTAAAAAAACATTATGAATATTAATAAAACCACACATAATCACTTGTTTAATTATAACTTATATGATATACCACTAGAGAGTAATAATGTTAACCATATTTTTTATTTTTTCTAGAACTCATTATATCAATATAAATTTCTTGTGATGTCTCTATATTTAGAACTGATAAATTCTCCCAATAAAAATAATTAGTGGTTTAACATCTATTAAGAATTCTTGTTTGAAAAATTGTGAGATTAGGATTTTTAATCCTTGTGTTCAACTCTTTGAACGTAATATTAAAAATTATTTACATCAATAATTTCAATGTTACAATTCTAATAACTTTTTTGATTTAAATAAAGACAACCCTTTCTATGTTCATTATATTAATATTTGAAAAAAAATTATTTAAAAATTATTTCACGATTCTTTTTGTAAAAAATTTAAAATATGCATCAATATAATAATATCATTTTTTACCAATATATCTTAAACTCTTTCAGAGTATAATGTTTCGTTAAAATTGAATTAAATTTATTTTATCATTTATTTTTCACACTTTGATTATATCTATGTTCGAACATCATCCCACTATAAACATCAAAATTTTATTTTTTTTCTAAGATATAAACTCTTTCGTATTATAAAATAACCATTATTTCCTTAGTGAAAATATATACAAAATATACTTCTTACAACCATATATTATTTTTTATTATATATTTTTTAAGATATATTATAAGAAGGAAAGTTTATTATTTACAAATTATATTTTTGGGAAGTGGAAACTCCTTCCCTTTTATATTAATAAATTAATAGAAAAAAAATTTTATCATGGATAAAATACCTTTATTCATTTTTTTCCATCCAACCAAGTTATAGATTTTTATAAGTATTAAATTATGTGTATCATCTATTTTTATTTAAAAAATATTTCTTTACAATCAATATCTTTTCATATAAGATAAATCTAATTATATTTAAAACATATTATTTTTATTTGATCATTAAATTATTCCATTATATCCACTACCTTAATCTTTCAACACTTTGTATCATCAAATGATCGCAAAAATCAAGATCTATCCATTAATTTTTAACTAGTTTTGAATTATTGTTTATTTTTTACAGTTGTAACATATACATTTGGTATCATATACCCATAAAAATAGATGAATTAATTTATATAATATTACTATCTAACAAGGAATCTAAAAGATGTTTCTTCATAATTATTTAGGTATTCTAGGAAATACATCTTCTAATAATCAGTTCGGTTATAATGGAAAGACTACCCATCCTTGTGAACACATCATTTATCTTTTAATAACATATGTTGACTATTGGAACCTCTAATATTTTGTATATTTCATAATTATTTTTCTTTATAGGCTATCATTGATGCACTAAAACTTCGACCACTCATGGACAAAATATATATACTCATCAAATTAAACTGATTGGGTAAATGGTTCTTTGATATCAATTATATTGTAATTTTGAATTAATTATTTAAATATTTTTCAAAATTATTATAGAATAAAATTTATAGTCTTATTAAAATATAAGGAGACTATTACCACTATTTCATTAATGTAACCAATCATATTAATTTCATGAGAATATATTGGCATTCCTTTATTTATCTTAAATCTAAATGAATCCTCTGAACCCATCATGTGAATATATTTTATTCGCATAATAAGATTCGTGAACCACTTTTTAACAACTTATTTATTAGGCCACTCAATAAGGGGGATTTCTAACATATATAATATTAAACTCTTTTTTTAACTATTATTATTTTTTTATACTTCTCTGTTAATTTTCTTTTATTAAGAATTTTCTTTCCTAAAATTTATATCAAACATAATGTTAATGATGATGATTATATTTTATCTAAAATAGATTTTTATTGTTAGATGAGTATCATTATGTACCATTAATTTATAAGTACCATTATTAAAAAATTTTCCCACTAAATTTATTACCCATTTTAATATATATATAATCAATTAATGTGTTGAGACCTATATTTCATCATAACTTATCAAGGTTAATATCATAACATTAGTAATGGAAATGTCTTATTAAAATGATGCCAACATATCATATTTTAATCTTAGATATATTGACTTTATAAATCCTTTCCCATTTACATTATATAGATTTATCTTAATGATATTCAAATATTATTATAACCATTAAGGTTTTGTCATAATGTGCGACCCAAATTATCATTTTAGAAATAAGAACCTAACTATTTATGTTAGTTATATATTGTTTTCCTTTCACAATATAATTAATGGGCACCCACATTCGGCATAAACTATCCATTTGGATGATCAAGGTCTTGATAAGTATTTTATTTGTAAGGAATATAAAACATTTTATTTTAATGTATTTTTGATATATCATCATCTAATCACATGTATTATTTTAATTTATGGATGCTTCTAAGGACTCAGTTTTTATATTCTATACCATCATCAAAATTTATATTTTAAAAAAAGTATTTACATATAACACTTTATGTACTTCATGATTTAAGTAACCTTCCCAAAAATAAAATCCAGTTATTTTAACAAATATAAAAAAAATATCATTTACTAAGTACGTGAAACTACTTCATGTGAATGTTTAGAATCCTAAAAAATTTATATCCTCACAATGGGAGCCATTATATAATAGGTACCTGAACCCCAATTTTCTAAATATATCATAATCCCACAACCTAGTGTGCAGTCTTACAAAAAATCGCAGTATTTATATATCAATTTTGATGTGATACATTAATTCCAACATAATACTCACACCTAAAATGTAGATATTTTTCTAATATTTCATTATGGTTCACTTTTGAGTTTACAATTTTGTGGTAGTTTTTTGGATTATTAATTTATTTATGTTCCCAATCAACCACAAAAGTGGGTTTTATTCCATAATAAAAAGGAATTTGAATGAATAAATCAGAATTAAACATTATTAATTAGTTCTTACCACCAAAAAAACCCATAATATTAGTTAAACATAAAAAATCACATATCATACCTTTAATAGATCTACTTATATGAATGTTATGATATTTATTGAAATAAAATTAATATTATAAATTAATTATAATTTTTACATTTTATATTTAATAATTAGATAATGAAATGGGAAAATGAATGAATTAACATATCATAAATTAATATATGATATAGAAACCTGGTAACGTTTCATAAAAAAAGAAATTATAATTTTTTATAAATCCATAATTAATTGTACTAGAGAATTTAACATTCATTTGAATATAAACCTTTCTATATAAGAATATTCTAATGAATTCAATAATATATTGTTTATATTTCAAATATATAATATTTTAAAAATATAGATAATATATATCCTACATAAAAATTAAATTTCTCACATAAAATTTTTCCATTATTTAAATATCAAATATTTAATTTTATTAAAACCATACTAAAATCCACTAAAACACTTTTTCACTATATTTAAATAAATACCAAAATAAGGCCTTTTTTACATGAATATTTCATATTATAATTTGTGAAAATTTTAGAAATTAATATTAGATTTTTTTTCTCTGTCCTTTGTTACCAATTTGGAAATTGATCAACCATGTGAACTAGTATTAAACTTTCAATTCACATATCACCCAATATTCTATAGATCATGTCAATGGATCAAGTATATAACCTTATGACTGATCTTAATGGTTTCTTTTATATCATTCTTTATAGTTTATAATACTCTATGGACTAATATAATGACCATGGTATTCAATGCATGAATGTAAGGAAATATGGAAGATGGATAAGACCAGATGAAGTGTCATAGGTTATCAAATATTATTGAAGGTTATAAAAATTATTACAATAAAAAATTATTAATAAAATATAAAATCATAATCATTTTTACTATAATCTTTGATTGTGTTTTACCCATGTGAGAACACTTTCCAAGGGAAATACACTATTTATACTTAGGTGATTCTATTTCAAATAAAGACTTATAATGATACCAAATATATTTTCAAGGACCTTATTTTGTGATCTAACAAATGTGGAGTTGTGAGAAGATCTCAACTAATGCATTGTCAATAAAGTATTGATTTTTAATTTAAATGTTAAGGAAAACTTTAAAACAACATTTTTTTTTGAATGATGTGGACTTTAGATTACATTAATATTAGAATCATATGATGAATTAATTCTAGAGATTATTTATTCATAAATGTTGATGATGGTTTCTTATAATATTTCCTAAACACATAATAATTGATAAATTAAAAAAGAATGCTGAAGTTGAGTTGGGGTCAAATGAATGGATAGGTTATGATATTTTGAAAACCATTGAATATAGAAACTCATTATATCATAACGAAAAAATTTAGTGAGATTATTATATTCTTATGAAATAATAATTTCTCTACACTCAAGTATTTACTTATGAATTTATAAGACTCATATTGAAAAAAGGTTCCATGATTGTTATGTAGTATATTATTCATCGGGAAAAACGATTTCATATTATTTTTAACTGGATTGTGTCATCATAGATAACATTATGCAATAATCCACAACATATGAAAAATTGATTTATAATTGGAATTTAGGATCACGATATAATCATAACGGTCAATAAATAATTAACATAGGGTCAATGAGAATATGTTAGATTTCAATGAGGATTTTAATAGAGAATTTCTGATATTTGAGGAAAAAATATTCATGTCTCGATTTGGCACAAATTCATAAAACAACATAGGAGGTTACACAATTATTTTATTTAGGTCATAAGAAAAGAAATATTTTCACTTGGAAAATATTTAAAAAATATGATATATCTTATGATACATTCAGATTATTATTCCATAAAAGATAAGTGAATACTTGAAGAAAAGAAAAATGGTTCACACGTGGTCCATAATTAATGGATCTTGAGGAGGGAAGTAAATGATTAATAAAATTATTTAATATATTATCTATTTATCGTTTATTTAGAGTTTAGAACCATATAACTAATCTATTCATTTTTTACTTCATAATAATATAAGAACATGGAAAATAATAATGATGCTATAAGACATCAATGATTAGTCACTTGATAAAATGAGTTTTTGAGAATTATAAATATCTTATTCCATGTTTTTAACTTCTAAGTATTTATATATTATCATCACTTAGTTATGTGTATAGAATATAAATTCCATTGGAAAATTAATAATTATATTGAGAGTTCGAATATTAGTAACAACCTGTCAATTGTTCTGCATCTCTCAAATGCGCCTCTTAATTGGTATCAGAAAGGTTTTTATAATCAATTCAACATCTTGTAATGTTATTCTTGTGGATCATTATAGAATTTGTTTTAGAAATTCAACAGGATTTATGTTTTTTAATTTATATCTAATATCTTTTTATTGAATATATCTATGGAGAGCTTGAATATCATTAAAAAATAACATATCCCATGTTTAATGGGTAAGTACTAAATCTATGGAAAGAGGGGAGGATTCTATAATTTTTAAATATTAGATTATAAATTCGAGAAATAATTATGAATAGTGAATAAATTTATAATGTTTTTATAGAAAATACTTTTCACAATAATAAGAATATTTAATAAAATAAGAGAATGTGTAATGAATTACATTAATCTCTCTTAGATAATGATTCAACAAGAGTTAAGGGGGTGAATAAAAACATAATTTAGAGAAAAATTCATGATATAGATGATGGAGAAAAATGGTAACAATTTCAAAACTATAAATATCCCATGCTCAATTTAAGGATGTTTTAGTGAGAGAAAATGATTTACTGTATGGGTTCTTTATTTTCCTTAATAACATAATTTTCTCGATTCAATGTAATGAAGAGTTTCTTGAAGTATCTATTATCATTGAAAAATATGTGATAATTCAATAATTTCATTTCAATAAAAATATTTATTTCCTTAAGGATTAATACCTGGATTAGTTCACCATTGACAAGATCAAAAATGTCATAATACCCAGCAAAATAGGGAGGAGTCTAGAATTATGGGAGAAAGGAAAATCTAAAAAATGGAAAGGTTTAGTATCCTAAAAATAATGTAGAATTTTTAAATCTAAAAGGTCCGATAATGATAAAACTAATTTAAATGATGATTACAAAAATTTCAACAACTTTTTTTCATTTTTAAAAAATTAATACATAGAGTAAAAGGTATACATGAATATAAAAAAATCTATTTTATGTTTAAATTATAGTTATATTATAACCTTATTATTTGTATTACCGAATAATTAATAAAAATAAGAGTATTATTATCAAACTATAAGTTCATTAAAGAGAAATATTGAGGATTTTTCTTAATGTGGTGTAAAATTCTTTAATGGAAAACTAAAGGCTAATTCTTAAAAGATGAGAACTTTTCTGTCAAAACATAATGATAAGTCTTGTGATAAAAAAGTTAAAGAGAGGAAGAGAACACAAAAAATGAATGGACGTAAACCATTATGGATTAATTTAAAATGTATAAGGATCCCTCTAGTGAATATGAAGAATAAGGTAGTAGTGAAGACAATAGTATTGATGAGGAGACACATAAGAAATTACAACTAAGAATAAAGCTATTAATGTTCATTAAAAAAATCCAAAATCATTAGAGAGAAAGTAAAACATTTAAAATTAGAATGATTCAATAAATAAATATCATGATGAATATATTATTTAGATTTCTAGATAAATCATGATCACCAATAATTAGGAGGATGATGCTCTTAAAAAAGTTGGTTGATGATGAAATTTCCTTTAGAAAAACATAATATAATTTTCAAAATTATGTAAAATAAACTACATGAATATTAAAAATCGGTAGTGTTATTTCATATTACCACAACGAAACATAGAGTTAATCTAATGAATCATTGAACTATTTTCTTGGAGAATCAAAATTTCACTTAAAATGGTGGAACCATAAATCAAAAATGGATATATTTACTTGCTAAAATTAAGGGGAAACATGTTTTGTTTTTTCAAATAGTGTTCATTAAAAAAATGATTTAAATAAGAATAAAAAATAATATTATAATACTATGGGAAATTATAAAGTAAGTGAGGATATTCCAAATAATGAATAATTTTTATAAAAGTAACAAGAATCGAGTCTAAACAATTAATGAGAAAATATTGAGGAATGGTTATGTGGCTTTATTTTGAAAAATCTTTACCACATCTATTTCATTAAATTATAGCGAATATGTTCCTTACATGTGAAACTATTTAAAACTTATTAATTATTGTTCTTATTGATTCAAAATTGTAATTTTTTTTAATTTTTGTGTGATGATGTGAATTTTTAGGATAAATAGAGCAGTTTTTTTTCATTAATTTTCATATTCTTTATGAAAACTAATTTTTATTATTTAAAGCAATATTTTATTTAAAATATTATTTGGGTGAAATTTTTCTTGTTTATGTATATATAATTTACATTTACAATGCTTTATCATTTTTGATATAATTCTTTTTGTAAAAAAATTGATTTTTTTTTTGGTGAAGTTGAAAAATTCATTATTGAATCTCTTTGAAAATAATTACTTATTAAGTGAATTTCAAAAAGATTTTTGTTATTCTAGAGATAAATAATAAGATATTTTTTCATTTATATATTATATGTAATATTTTTTTATTATAGATTGACATATATGTTTTTTGAGTTACCAAGAAGATATGTTACATATTATATTTTGGAAAATGAAAAAAAACAATACTGGAGCTCATATGTAAGATAATTCATCCATGTATGACCATATATATGTTTTTTAGAGGAACCAAGTGGATTTGTAATATCATATCATTTGAAAAAATCAGAGTTCACGTGGATACATTAGGATTTTGAAGTGGTGAATAAAAAATTTAATATGAGCTCTTGATACATAGCATTTTGGAGATTACTAAATACAGAAAACATTCTCATGAAATATATATTTCCCTAGAACATTAAATACATATTTTCTTTTGAGGATCCATTTAATATATAAAATATTCTTTACTCTTGAAGATGGATAAGTAATATTTTCATCCTTTTTTAAAAATATCTAAAGTTGATATGTAATGAATTTTGGGGGGATATATAATTTCCCACCCCTTTTGTCGTTTTTGTGTAATGTTTCCTTATATGACATTTTAAAAGGGGTTAATACACTAGGAATACTATTTTTCTTATCATGTTAAATCAAAGAATACGATGTTTAGACCAAATTATTCCAATATTTTTAGAGAATATTTATAGATTTAATGAATCTTGGATTACATCCAAGTGTAAATTAATTGGAGTCGATTCCAGATGCATGTTGGGGACCATTATCTATTGGTTAAGTTACCGAAGTCACAATAGAGAATATGATAAATATTGAAGACTATAACATGGAGTTTGGGGATGCGATAAGGGATTTAGTAACTATGAGGAAACCATTGAAGGATCTTCAAATATTATTGGTGAATTCAATTGAAGGGTAAATTAATCCATGAAATTTAGAGAGAGAAAAGGAGAGTGGCCTTTAGGGAGACTAACACATAGTATGTCATAGCTATGAACCATGTTTATTAGATAAATGTAAATAGGGGAAATATAGAGGCGGGTTGATTGACTCGATTAAAAATATTACAGTATTTTGACACCTTATTCTTTTATTTTATTTTTTGTTTTTAACGTGAAAATATTTTTAAATTATACTGAATTAAATAATATTATTATTTTAACTTATTTAGTGGGAATAATTTTCAATATGATTGTTTCTATTTTTACTATCGTATTATGATTAGATTTTTTATCGTCCCTCTAATCTCATTCATCTAATTCCATCACAGAAAAAATAAATGTTACAAAAGAAATGAATGTTGGTCATTGTTTATTTATCAATATATTTAAGAATACATCTCATTAAAACCCCCTTTAATAAAAATTAACCTTCAATCTATAAGAGTGGTATTTTGGATTTTTTGGGAAATCTATATTAACATTTACACTATCATTTTATTTTTCCTTTAAATTTTATTTTTTTAATTGATATTTTTTATGTTGATTCAATAATAAGTTCAATTATTGATAAAGAAGTTGATTGCATTTATTTTTGTGATATTTTATCCTGCCACTCATTTTCGGAACTATTGGAATATCATTTCACAATCTGTATCAATAGATATTCATTTATTCTATATAATTCTTATCATTTTCACTGTGTTTTCACCCTTTTACCTATTTCTTTTTACACATTATCAGAATAATTTCCCTTAACTAACGCCTATAAATCCATCTTTCTATCATCACCACTTTCATTAACACTTGTTTTCTTTATTTTGGGTTTTACTATTTTAATTGGATATCAAAATTTTCATTCCCTTAGGATTTACCCTAATAAATTATAAAAAAGATGACTATAGGTTTTAAAAAAATTATAGTAATTAAATATAAAAATTTGTTACTATTTATTGGGAAGGTTATGTGGGTCTAAATAATAATTCAATAGAAGAATATAAAAAACAAATCTGTTCATAAATAATTATGAAAACTACATAGTTTATAGACACTGTGTAAAATTATGAAACATTATATCGTTCAATTCATAATATTGAAAAATATTTTAAATATATTAAGAAGGAATGGACGGATAAGAGGGTAGACTTTGAAAATGAGAAGGTTATAAACCAAAATACTAACATTGTCCCACCCCGACTAGTAAATTAATTTGTTGAGAGAACTAGTCCTGGAGTGTTCCAGATACCAACTATTTCAAGTAACCTTTCATATATATGATTATTTCCAAGGTATAGGAATATTGAGATGAAATAATTATATCTCATTATGTTTCCATCCTATAATTTTCTACATAATGATGAATATTTAGAAATTATTAGATACATTTATCTTATTGTTCAATAGCTACCTTTGCATGGATTGAGTGTAGAAGGGAACAAAATTAAGGTTAATACCTATTGACTTAGAACAAATTCTAGGTGATATTTATAAAAATTAGATAAATAATTCATTTATTTTTGGACTAGTTAATCGAATATTTTTTCATTATGGTTTACCCGAAAATAATAACAGCTAAAATAAAAACAAAATACATCATGTATTTACAAGATTAGGGTGTGTTATTTAATGAAATGTGGGATAGTTTTGAAGGTCTATTTAGGTAGTATCCTAAAAAAAATATTATTCTACCCACTTCTTGATGGACACGTTTTAAAAGGGTATTAAACCTTATAAAATAAATTAATTTATGAGTCTTTTGGTGGTGATTTTTCTGACAACACAACTATTGTGTATAATAAAATATTACACTTAATAAAAATAACCAGTATAAAAGTTTTATGAGAAGAAAAATTTATATGTTTGAGACATATTATCAGGATACTAAAGTGAATTATAATAATATTTGAAGTACTCTTATAGATAAATGTCATCATTGTGGGATGTTTAGACATTCTAGGGATTTCTACCATAACATTGACATGTATACCCATCCCTCTGAGAAATAATGTTTTTCAATATATGATCATATGTACAAATTTAATAATCATAATTTTTCAAATAACTATGATCCTGAATATATTAATAATTCAAAACTATATGGGAATTATTAACGTGTTTTTATATGACTTACCTTCCCTTTCAAAATCATCTATGTCCTCTATATCAAAACCTAAAAAATGGTTGAGTCATCAAATTATCAAGCGGTATAGTAAGATTATAATTCCAAATGATATGTAAATTTTACTCCTAAGAAGATAGAAATATGTATGAATTAGTATCTAAAAATTATACCTTTTAATGTAAGTTGAATAATATATAAATTTAGTTGAGTCAATTTCTAGATTTTTGGTGGGATAGATAAAAGAAAAAATCCTAAAATAATATAATTAAATCACTGGGAGAACATAATCAGTGTTACTACTAAGAGTTTTTTTATATACATTAGAATATTATATAGGAGCCTAAGGATACTCAAATTGAAATTTTGGATGAATTTAGAAACCAAAATCAAGAGAAACCTAACTCTGGAAATGAAAAAAACAAGGGTTAAATTAAATGAATTTAACTATTATACAATAAAATATAAAAAATTAAATTGGCAAATAACAATGGGAATGAGAAAGTAGAGGAAAATATTTTGGGAATTCTCACTGATTTGGAAACAATTTCCCCACCATCATATTTTCTCAAAGGATTAAAATAAAGTAAAATGAACCTTAAATAATTAAGTTTATTAGGGTTTCAACAAAACATTAATTTAAATAATCCATCCATATAATATTTGGTTCAAATAAAAGAATATTTAAAAAAATTAAAAATGATTTTCCAAAACATAGATATTTTATTTTTCTAAATACAACTAAACTTAATAGTGCATTTTTTCTTTCATAATAAAATTCCTCATAAACTCTATGATCTAGGAAGATTTTTCCTTTCGTATACATTAGGAAATAATGATCATCTCAATTGTTTATATAAAATTATTTCAAGCATCAATTTGATACATTTATCCAAATTATGACACATGATATTAGGATAATTATGACCCACCATTATTTCTTTATAGTTGATTGATTTCTCTATTACTCAACCCATAGAGGGAGTGTATGAACTGTTGGTTGGAATATGTATGCTATTTTATATGTTGATTTCTTTATTATTCATATAGATTATGATTATTAGGTCAATATCGTCCTTGTTAGGTATTTTATAAATATTGTTCGAGTGTTTAATGATGTTTTAAATTGGAATATAATTTTTAATATTGGTGAACAAAGAAAATAGTTCACTATTTATAAGTAAACTTAAAGAACCTGCATGTCATGAAAACTATTCAAGACATCAGTCAATGGAATTCAAGGACCCTTTTGGTAAAAATGAAGAATAATTATTATGAATCATTTAAGGAAATGAAAATCAACCCACCATTATAGAAACTATAATGAAAGAAATTTTTCGGTTAGAGTAGGAACATGGGGTTCTTATAAGGGAGATATTTTTGAATACCTAGATGATTTTTCTAAGGAAAACATTCAAAAACTTGATTTCAATTCTATATTTTAGGGGTTCTGCACTTTGTACACTAGTTAGGAGCAGTTTTATTATATATTATACTATATATTTAATAGGTATAATGAAAAAAAAATTCCACCTCATCTCAAAAGTATAACTTCAAGACAACAATCACATAAAGTGATGCTTAAATTATTTCCATATCACCTGAAATATTCATTTTGGCGTGAGGTTCCTAAAATATATGTTATTAATCCTTTTGAGATGACATAAATTTAAGAGGAAATAACATTAGTTTTACTAATATAGTTTAAAACTAAAATTAGTTGGAATATGTTTCATATAAATGTGGTCATACCATCATTTTGGATCCATAAGATCTTTATAGATCCCATTCATAAACATAGATTTAATATGGAATATATTTCTCTAGAGATATTAATATGTAAGTTATTTGAGTTATTAAGAGGATATGCAACATCTAGTTTCTAGGAAAATAAATAAAATATATGCTAGAGTTGGTACATATGATAAATCATATATTCTTGATAATATATAATATTTTTAGAGAAACTAGGTTGATATAAAGTATCATATACTTTTTTAAACTTGGTGTTCCTATTGATTCATAAGGATTTTGAAGTGATGCCTAAGGAATTTAAAGGATTCTCATGATACATAACATTTTTGAGTTTTCAAATTCGAAGAAGCTTCCCCTGTAAAATATTTTTCCTTGGTATAGGAAAATGATAATATTTTCTAGAGGTGAAACTTAAAACATACCATGTTTTTTAGCCTAGTATGGGGATACATTATATTTTTTCATTTTTGAAAAATCTTGTATGTTTGTACATAAAGAATTTCGGTGGAAAAATAACATCCCACCCCAGTATCAATTTTTCTAATATGTAACTATTGCTGTGTTTTTAAATAGTGTTAATAAAATTGGAACCCTACTATCATTTATACTAGAAATAAATGTATAAGTGTTCTTTTCTGACCTAATTAAGGATTTTTAAAGAAGTTTTGAAGAATAAATGAGGTATTGATCATGTCCTATAGTGGATTACATGGAGATGATTCCAGATGCCTGTAGGGAAGTATTGTATGTTTAGTTTGTGTCTCGAGTTACACTATATAATATGATGAATAGTGAAGGCCTCTATGTGGAGTTTAGGGGTGAAAGGTGAGATTCAATGACTTTGATGAATGAACTGAGGGAGCCTTATAATTTGTATAGAATCTTAATTTAATGGGGTAGATTCATCCACATACTTAGAATAGATTTAAGAAGATAAAATTTTTCAGATTCAAACACATGGTTAGACAAATATAGTGACTTAGAGTATTAGATAGTGGTGTGAAGGGAGTTATAGAGGGTGTTGATTGACCCAACAGAAAATATTTCCCTACATTGAATCCTTTTATTTTATAACTTTTTGATTTTATATGAAATTATTATTGAAATATTCTGAATTGAATATTTTTTAGACATAAAAATCTTTAGTGGAATAATATTTATTTTGATTATTTTCATTTTATGATAGTATTTATTTCAAATTATATATTATTTCATCACTGTCTTGAATATTTTTCCTTCAAAATAACAATTTTTAGTGATCATGAAAAAATGATAGTTGATCTTGATTATTTTTTCAATATCTTCGAGTATCTTTTTTAGTGAAACACCTTGTGAAATGTGTATCCTTTAATCATGAAGTGCGACATTTGGGATCGATATAAAATTTGTTTGGACATAAAAATTATCATTTTCTTTTCACTATTGAATTAGATTTTAAATCAATAAATTTAGAGTTTTGTCAATAGAAATTTCACTTATCTATATAGTAGTTAAAATGTATATATTTTGTAATATTTTTTTCTACCATCATTCTTATGAATTTGAGAATAACATTTTACAATATAATTAAATCAAAATTTCATAATTCCATATACTGCTTTTCTATGACATTGTGCTTTTATCCTTCATCCTATTTCACTTTTAAAACATTCTCATCATTGTTTCACTTCAAATACACCTATAAATCCATATTTATTTCATCACTACATGCTTGAACACTAGTGTTTTTATATATTTTGGTTTTTTTCTGTGGTTATCCCAATTTTCCTTCCTTTGGGTTCATCCCTACACTACTACAATACTAGTATAATGTATCCTTAGAAAAATAATATTTTGATGGTAACAAAATATTAAATAATATATTTATATGATGATATTATGGTTTTATATATTATATTAGTGTTAAAATGTGATTAGGTAATGATTTAATGTGTTTTGGTATAACATATCACTCCTTTAATCAAAGAGAGGCCATAAATCAAGGGTGCATCAAGATGATGATCCAAAAATCCATCATGGGTATCATATAAAAGATAAGTGAAATTAATAAAACACTTTTTATTTTATTAATTAACCTTATGGGGGTTTTAATCATCCAATACTCATTTTTAACAAATGTCTCATTTTACTACTAGCTGAAGTTGAATGAGAACTCTAAATCTATCAATAAGTGTATTAATAAAGATAAATCATTTATTGTTGAGTTTTATTATAAATCAAAGAAAGGTGTAAGGCCTTGGTTTCCAGATATTAATTTCTTATAACACATAATTGTAGTTAAATAACCCATTGAAGATATCCGAAGGTCAACATGGGGAATTTTTTCTTTTAGAAATGATGGATTACTAAATTTGAAAGAAGTTTGAGGCTCCAAAATTAGGGATAATATTTTCGAATCTAGTAATGTAATCTTTGTTGATGGGATATGGAACAATCAATTGAGTGTATTTAAACATTTTTGCAACAGTAATTTGTTGATACATTGAAATAATATCTATTTAATTAGGATAATTATACGGCCCCTGCCTTAAACCTTACTTAATCTTGAGTTATTACAAGATTAAACATTAAGGATCTTTTCAGGTTTAGAGTTTTAGAGAATTAGATCATAAAACATTAATTAGATTCCAAATTTAAACAAATTGGTTACATAAAATATAGTATTAATTTTTCCCATCAACAGAAACATATTTAAAATAAAACATGGATTCTTTCTTGACACTTCCTTGACACTATCATCTTATCATGTACCATTCCCTTGACCTGTGAAAATCATTCCAAAAAAAACATGGGATGGAAAAAAACGCTCAGTAAGGGTTATAAAAATTATAGAAAGGAAACATTAGTACATATATACATAAGAATGAAATCGTACATTACCCATAAAACATAAGCACTTTAACATACATCATAAAATCATGAATAAATCAAATAAATCATAAGACATAAAGTTAACATGAGGTATTCATAACATTCTTACATAGGGAGTAACCCTCTTGGTTACGTTTGGAATACACATCAATGTATATTCCCTAAATCTCTTTGGAGAATCCTTAAAGTTTAACTCTTTTGCATTTCCCAATGCATTGGAGAGCTATATCGGGCTCACCCGCCCTTAGTTTATCACGGAACCACCCATCTTCATAACAATGCCCAAGAACCATAACATAATCATAGCACATAACATAAGCATAAATGAAAGGAAACATTCCCATATTTCAATAACAATATAATGTTTTATGATATTGAAATAATGAATCCATTCTAGAAACCATTTTCAATACCATTTAAAACATTTAATAAAGAGATTTTTAAATTAATGTGTCCCATACCACATTATGGATTTTAACATTTTAAACCATTAATATCCATATAAATAAATCCTTAAACCATTTTGAAAACATGGATATTAATGAAAAATATTTATAAGAATAAATCATTAAAACATTTAAAATGATATTTTAGTTAAAGGGTTTTTAACAAAATGAGAGACACTTGAATACAATAATTGAGGAATAACATTTAATCAAAACATTATAATATCATGAGAATAAATGGACACCATATAAGAGTGAATTGTTGCATAACAACAATGATGTATCAATGGAAATGTAAATTGAGATGAAACCCATTATAAAGATGGAATCCTTAAATTAAGGATAAAAAAATCTAATAATTATGTGTGAAAAGTATAAATACACCCAATATAAGTGGATATTAAGTGTAAAATAATAAAATTTCATTCACACATATTCAAAGGATGACATATTTAATAACTACATGTTGAACCCAAAGAAATCTAAATTGGGTTAAGAAGTTCCATTGACAGCCTAACGACGTCACATCAAATTTTAGAAAAGAGTTTATGAGAGATATAAAGGGTATCTCATCACTTGGACATAAAATTTATGGCAATAAGGATATATAAGAACATATCCCCACATAATAAGATGAAAAGTAAAAGACATAAAAAAAATAAGTCTTTTAAAAAGAGGAGGGTGAAGGGTTCCCTTACCGATTTGGATAACTTTCGAAATGTACACCCCATGAAAGAAAGACTACACAACATTGATTTAAATACTCATAATAAAAAGTATGTTACAAAAAGATTAGAATAATTGAAAGTAAATACACCACTCAAAAGGAAATATTGGAAAATGTAGCATGAATCTCACGAAAACACAAAGTGAGATAAAAATCCCCTTATGAAATTTCGGCAGCCTAACAGCGCCAATTAAAACTTCCAAAATGGATTGATGAGAGAAAATAGGGTCTCTCATCATATGAACATAAAAATTACAGTAAGATTAATATAAAATAACATCCCAATCATAATAAAGATGAGCTTAAAAGGAATTACATAAAAGAGTGTACTTAAAAAAGAATGAGAGGGGTAGGATCCCTTAACTCGGGTCTGACTTGACTCGATCGTTCTTTAACATCCTAAATAATAAACATGAGTTAATTTATACTTTCTTAAGAAACTATTTCAAGTTCATTATTCCATTTATATCACTTACTACCATGCTATGAACACTATGTAATTATTTAAGTTAATAATGGTCGTTTTGTAGATCATTGCTACTTGAGTCAAAAATAAACTCTTTATAATTTCAAGTTGTTCATGTGGAAATATATATATTATATCCAGAATTATATTCATTATTTAGATATCATATATATCATATATATCCATTATATACAAGCATTTATAATATTACATAACATTTAGAGGTAATAAATGAAATGCAACGTTCTTGGGGACGGTAAGCCATACGTACGCATGAACGCTACTTCCATTTATATTTCTTATTTAATGGAATTAAAACATAATGATACATAATTTTATTTCATTCCAGTATGGAATCATATATAATATCATTAAATCTATCCTCTATACGTACCACATATGGTATTAACGAATCAAATCACCTTGAGGGGGCGGTAGTCCGCACTTCCTAAAATGAAGATATCGTGTTTAACCATAATGGAAACCATAAAGGTATGAAATAAATGAAAAATACAGAAGCTTAAGTAAAACATAAACATATCATATATCATATATAAATATAGTGACATCTTAATGGCCACCTTTTAGGGTGTTAAAATAATATTGATCAATCATCGTTTCGTGAGGGAGAAATTCACCATCCACAGAAACTGTATGTTCTTTAACCATTAGATGTAGGTGTTTGTAAGTGTATCTAGATTCCTTATTATAACAAGATCCTAGTATATTTAAGATTCTGTAGTTGTTACAAAGTAAATGAATAAAAAAAATTAGGGGGTTGTAGAAGAAAAATAAAACAAAAGAACACAATTGAAGACATTACCTTAAAATCAGGTATCTCTCTTTGATTTGAGATCAAAGGCATCCTTTGGAAGCCTTCTAACCAAAGTGTGTCTTCTAAGAGTAATAGAGAGATGTGGAGAGACAAAATGAGTAGGGTTTGGCCAAGCCAAAGTCTTGAGCGGTTTTGGTAAGGTGGTAGAGGTGGGGCCTTTTATAAGAGGAGAGTAGGGGCACTCTTGGAAACTTACAAAATGTTACTTTATTTTCAAATGAGTTTCAGATTTTAAAGGTCCCACATTGATTTATTTCTAGGATAAGCTGGTAAGGGTTCTAAATATACTCATACAATAGGTCTTTGACAAGTGTATGTTATAGTTTTAACATTATCTTTTCATTTTATTTAAATCCTTTATTAATGAGGTAATTGCTGCATCATCATGATGTCATATATAATTTAATTTATTTAATGTATAAAAATTATAAAAAAATATCATGATGTAGGAAATCTTGTTATATTTATAATGAATATTTTTAGTCAAAAATATGACTTGTATATCTCCATTTAAAAACTGTTTTAGTAAAACAACTCTTGCTTGTGACATTTATTTTAACTTTAAATAAATAGTTATTTATGTCATATTCCTACCAAAGTGGCTCCATGGGGTCTCCAAGTTGACCCATGGATTTTCTTGGTCGTCCATGACACATCCAATAAGGTTAGGACATGTGTCTAGGTCATTTCATATTATTAAAACATTATTTTTACCTTAATTTAAACTAATTATCTCTAATCGCGATTAAAAACATAAAAGTTACTATTCACCAAAAAATTATTTTAATCCCTTTGAACCACATTTTACATCCTAATGACCACCATTTATGTCGTATTTTTTAAAATCAAATCACAGATGTGGTAAAGTTTCATTTAAACGAAAAATCAGTTTTTAAACTACCACTTAGTGGTTTCACTATTTTTCAAAAATTGAAGTTTTTCAGAAAAATACCAATATTTTACCCTAAGCTATATTTGATATTCCAAATTCAAAAATTATATCTATTTTAAAAAATTCAAATAATATATGTTTCATTAATTAATTTAATAATTAATTCTCACTGTCAAAATAAATTGCGTGTTTTTAAGAAATAATATATACTAAAAGATTCACAATAGTTTAAGTCCAATTTCAAAGCGAAATTAATTCCAATGACCACTATTGGATTAAATGGTAAAAATATTTTGTAATTTCACTTTAAAACAAATTAAAAAGATAATCTAATCATATAAAAAAGATAGATTAAAAAGAGGTTTTGAATTAAAATACAACATTTTTCACTATTCATTGAAAAATGAACTTTATCGGAAAAATACCAAAAATTGACACAAAGTAAATTTTGATGTCCCGATCCTAAAGAAGACTTTTATTTTTTCAAATATAACACATAAAATTATCAAAAAGTGGATTTAAAAGAGGTTCGCCATCAAAAGGCAGTTAATCGACCTTTTAATGAATATTAGAATGTTTACGCTTAAAATTGGATTCATTCACATTTTTAATCCTCTAACATTTTTTGTAAAAAAGTATAAATATTTGACAAACATATATAATAATTTTGTAGTTAGTTCTGTTCATTCCTGCCATTACAATGGCTAGGCATTAACTACAATTTAAAATAATATTATTTTATTATTAGAGTTCAACGTAAGATTTCAAAGGAACTTGTTGTCGCGTATTGGGTACACCATCGAGCATAGCATTCCCTTTAAATTAATATTAATATTTTATTCAAAAATATGGCTAAATATAATAATTTCATATTCTTTATTTACCTGGGGTGTTACATCCTTCCCCACTTTTGGGAATTGCATCCTCGCAATTTCAAAATTGGGCTTGGAAGCTCCATTGAAAATCCCACATCGGAATAGGAGTCAGTAAAACTATCACTTTAATTGAATGGGAGAGAAGTACAAATGTCACCCGATTTAACACATACTAGGATTCCAAGTATGAAAATATGGATATGGATGAAAAAACAAAGGGTCATGTTATGATGGAGAGTGATAGTAAACATGTCTAGGAGAATGTTAACCATAAGAAAATCACAAACATATGATGGGTTAAATGGTATTGGATTCCCCAGTAGGAAAAGTTAATGGAAAACATTTTTCTTAGTTACTTTTCATTAAGGAATTTATTTTTGAGCTTAACTAAATCATATGGAAACATACTTACTTGTCATGTTGACTTTCAACTTTTACTATATTTCTTACACGAACTAATATTTTCTCAAAAGGATGAGTATTTAGGATGACTTGTTTACATTAAGAGAGCTATAATCAACATCTAGAGAATCACTGAAACCAAAAAAGAGAGCTATATACATCCCATGCCTTTAGACTTTAACCAAAACCAAAACCAAAAAGATTAGTTCAATATCAGATAATCCAGAAAATGATTATCCTTTATAAAAAAAATCTATTCTTAATCTCCAAAATTTTTCAAACAAAACCCAAAGTTCAACAAAGACCATTCAATAATCATCTATCCATAAAATTCTACAAAGTAAACCAAACTAAGATTAAAACCCAATTCTATGAAGGATTTGATCACATAGTCTCCTAAGATAAATTTTAAAAGTTTTCTCCAAAATTACATGAGTTACTCTTACAGTCTCATACTGAAAAGTAATTAACCTAATCACATATCCTCCATCATAGGATAATCATTTCCATTGATAACCCAAAATCAACTTACTCTTAATTCATAAAATCATCTAACTAAAAAGAATCATTCAAACTAACCAGGGACTTCACGTAGTCTAGTGGTAGGTGATAAATACCAGTTGCACTTTGGTTGTGGGTTCGATTCTCACATCTTCATCCGACATGACGGGTTGTCACATGGTATGCGTGTCGTCCATTTTGAAAAACTACATAATTTTATAACATTCCTCAAAAAGAGATAAATTCATCAAAAATAACCATAACATATTTTAACCACAAATGTTATCTAATAACTTCCATTTTGCAACCCAAAATGTATTAACCAGTAATTTCCTCAAGTTGAAGGATCATATAAACCCAAATGGTTTTTTATAACTATTTCCACAAAAGAAAGGATAATTATTCCTTGAATAAAATTTTCGTATATAAAACATCAGGGTTACTATAAATATTCTTCTAATGTAACCCCATCATCAAAAGATACATAATACATCTAAGAATTTCACCATCCTAAAATATACCATAACTCTTGAATCCCTTATATGATGACTTGTTACACATTCAACATTCTTCATGATCCATTAGCCATTCCTTTTCAACTTATTCTGAAATACTTCTTTCCTACAAACAAAATCATGAATCATATCCTAATATTGCAATAATAGAAAATCATATGTTAATAAGTAATTCATACCTTTTATTCTTCATTGTCAGTTTCTTCATCCTCAATCAGAATGGCATTAGGTATTGGTAAATGAATATTTGTACGATATTGGTGACCTCATTCTCGAAACTTCTTCGCAGGACATGTGTTTTCATAATGACCATGCACACCACATTTACAACATTCAATTGATCCTTCAGAAATAAATTCATTCCATTTCCTAGAGTCAACTAGATGCTTCCTTTTTCCATGGAAGTTTCATTCTTTATGACCTTCATTTCTACATCTATAGCATCTTTCTGTCCCTTTGAAACATTTTCTTATGTGTTTCTTTCCACATATTGGACACATATGTTTTTGAACATACTTACCTTTATGATTATTACCTGAACATCCGTAGAGATTTGTTTCTCACATATACAATTCCTTATAAAAAAAACTAAGGTTCATGTGGTCAATCATGACTCCAGATACTTTGTTGAGGATAACCATAAGAGTTCTCGTTGAAGCTCCCATATCATTCAATTGTTCTTTCATAAAACCATCACATCTTTCTTCAAATACACTATTACGTTGGTGCCTGCTAGATCCAGCCATTTACTAAAACCAAAAAGTTCAGTTTTAGTATATTAGTAAAATCAACAAATAAAAAAGAGGAAGGTAAACATCAAGATATACTTATCCAAGTTATCTCAAACTCATTCTAACTTAAAAAAAACGATGTCCCTGTCTAATATACTAACCATTTTGGTTATACACAACTTGTCACATTTTCTTAAACAACACTCTAACCTCTAAAGTTATCTAAACTGACCTCTAATACCAACTATAAGGCCCCAACCGTAAACCTTACTTAATTTAGATTTATTACAAGATTACACATTGAGGATATTTTCAGGTTTAGAGTTTTAGAGAATTAGATCATAAATTTTCCATTACATTCCACATTTAAACAAATTGGTTACATAAAATATAGTATTCATTTTTCCCATCAATGGAAACATATTTAAAATAAAACAGGGCTTCCTTCTTGACATTTCCTTGACACTATCACCATATCATGTACCATTCCCTTGACTTGTGAAAAAAATTCCAAAAAAACATGGGATGAGCATTAAAAGCATAGTAAGGTTTATAAAAAGTATGGAAAGGAAACATGAGTACATATATACATAAGAATTAAATCGTACTTTACCCATAAAACATAAGAACTTTAACATACCTCATAAAATCATGAATAAATCATAGAAATCATAAGACATAAAGGTAACTTGAGGCATTCATAATATTTTTATGTTGGGAGTAACCCTCTTGGTTAAGTTTGGAATACCCATCACATTATATTCCCTAAATCTCTTCGGAGATACCTTAACTTTTAACTCCTTCGTGTTACCCAATGCATTAGAGAGCTATATCGGGATCACCCGCACTTATTTTATCACGGAACCACCCGTATTAATTACAATTCCCAAGAAGCATAGTATAATCATAGCACATAACTTAAGAATAAAGTAATGATAACATTCCCACATTGAAATAACAATATAATGTTTTAAGATATTGAAATAATGAATCCATTCTAAAAACCGTTTTCAAAACCATTTAAAACATTTAATAAAGAGATTTTTAAATCAAAGTGTCCCATACCACATTGAAGATTTTAACATTTTAAACCATTAATATACATACAAAAAATCATTAAAACCATTTTAAAAAAATGGATATTTATGGTAAATATTTATAAGAATAAATCATTAAAACATTTAAAACGATGCTTTAGTTAAAGGGTTTTTAACAAAATGAGAGACACTTGAATAAAATAATTGAGGAATAACATTTAATCAAAACTTTATAATATCGTGAGAATAAAGGGATTCATGATATAATATTCCAAAGGACAGTATATACACCATATAAGAGTGAATTGGTGCATAACATCAATGAAGTATCAATGAAAATGTAAATTGAGATAAAATCCATTAAAAAGATGGTATCCTTAAATTAAGGATAAATCAATCTCATAATTATGTGTGACAAATATAAATACACCAAATATAGGTGGATATTAAGTGTAAAATAATCAAAGGTCATTCACACATATTAAAATGATGACATATTCAATAACTACATGTTGAACCCAAAGAAATCGAAATTGGGTTAAGAAGTTCCATTGACAGCCTAACGGCGTCACATCAAATTTTAGAAAACAGTTGATGAGAGAGATAAAGGGTATCTCATCACTTTTAAATAAAATTTATGGAAATAAAAATATATAATAACATATCCCCACATAATAAGATGAAAATTAAAATACCTAACAAAAGAATAATTTTAAAAAGAGGAGGGTGAAAGGTTCCCTTTTCGATTTGGGTAACTTTCGAAGCATACTCCCCATGAAAGAAAGACTATAAAAAATTGATGTAAATACTCATAAAAGAATTTATGTTACAAAAAGATTATAATAATGGACAGTACATAAACCATTCAAAAGGAAATATTTTCAATTGTAGCATGAATCTCACGAAAACACAATGTGAGATAAAAATCCCCTTACGAAATTTCGGCAGCCTAACGACGCCAATTAAAACTTCCAAAATGGTTTGACTAGAGAAAATATGATCTCTCATCATATGAACATAAAACGTACAGTAAGAGTAATATAAAATAACATCCCAATCATAAGAAAGATGAGCTTAAAAGGAATGACATAAAAGAGTGTACTTAAAAAAGAAAGAGAGGGGTAGGATCCATTACCTCGGGTCTGACTTGACTTGATCGTTCTTTAACCTCCTTAATAATAAACATGAGTTAATTTCTTCTTGATTAAGAACCTTTTTCAAGTTCATTATTCCTTTTATATCACTTACTTCCATGCTATGAACACTATGTAATTATTTAAGTTAATAATGGTCATTTTGTAGATCATTGCTACTTGAGTCAAAAATAAACACTTTATAATTACAATTTGTTCATGTGGTAAAATAAATATTATATACAGAATTATATTCATTATTTAGATATAATATATATCATATATATCCATCATATACATGCATTTATAATATTACATAATATTTAGATGTAAGAAATGAAAAGCACTGTTCAGGGAGACGGTAATCCGTACGTACGCATGAACGCTACTTTCATTTATATTTCTTATTTAATGGAATTAAAAGATAATGATACATAATAGTATTATAATTCCAGTATTTTTTTCATATATAATATCATTAAATATATCCTTTATACGTACCACATATGGTATTAATAAATCAAATCACTTTGAGGGGCGGTAGTCCGCACTTCCTAAAATGAAGATATCACGTTTAACCATAATGGAAACCATAAAGCTATGAAATAAATGAAAAATACATAATCTTAAGTAAAATATAAACATATTATATATCATATATAAATATAGTGACATCTTAATGGCCACCTTTGAGGGTGTTAAAATAATATTGAACAATCATCGTTTCGTGAGGCAGAAATTCACCATCCACAGAAACGGTATGTTCTTTAACCATTAGATGTAGGTGTGTGTAAGTTTGTCTCAAATACATCGTATAAATACATCCTAGTATATTTAATATACTGTATTTGTTACAAAATAAATTATTAAAAAGAGTTTATGGGGTTGGAGAAGCAAAATAAAACAAAAGAACACAAATGAAGACATTACCATAAAATCGGGTATCTCTCTTTGATTTGAGCTCAAAGTCTTCCTTGGGAAGACTTCTGCACAAAGTGAGGCTTCTGGGAGTAATAGAGGGATGTGGAGAAAAACAAATGAGCAGGGGTTAGATGAGCCAAAGGCATGAGAGGTGTGGGTAAGGTGGTAGAGGTGCGGGCCTTTTATAAGAGGAGAGGAGGGGAACTCCTGGAAAGTTACAAAATGTTACTTTATTTTCAAATGAGTTTCGGATTTTAAAGGTCCCACATTGTTTTATTTCGAGGCTAAGGTAGTAATAGTTAGAAATATACTAATCCAATAGGTCTTTTACAAGTGTAAGTTATATTTTTAACATTATATTTTCATTTTATTTAAATCCTTTATTAATGAGGTAATCGCTACATCATAATGATGTCATGAAGAATTTAATTTATTTAATGTCTAAAAATTATATAAAAACTATCATGATTTATTAAATCTTTTTATCTTTCTGATGAATATTTATAGTCAAAAATATGACTTGTATAACCCCATTTAAAAATTATTTTATTAAAACAACTCATGCTTGTGACATTTTATTTTAACATTATATAAAAAGTTATTTATGTCATTTTCATAGAAACGTGGCTCCATGGGGACCCCAAGTTTCCCCATGGATTGTCTTGGTCGTCCATGACACATCCAATAATGGTAGGACATGTTTCTAGGTCATTTCATATTATTAAAACATTATTTTACCTTAATTTACAATAATTACATCTAATCGCGATTAAAAACATAAAAGTTACTATTCACCAAAAAATTATTTTAATCCCATTGAACCACATTTTACATCCTAATGAAAACTATGTATGTCGGATTTTTGAAAATCAAATCATAGAAGTGGTAAAGATTCATTTAAACGAAAATTCAGTTTTTAAACTACCACTTAGTGGTTTCACTATTCACTAAAAATTAATGTTTTTTAAGAAAATTACCAATAATTCACCCTAAGCTATATTTTATATTCCTAATTCAAAAATGCTTTCTATTTTACAAAATTCAAATCATATAAGTTGCATTAATTAATTTAATAATTAATTCCCATTGTCAAAACAAATAGCGTGTTCTTAAGAAATAATATATATTAAAAGATTGACACTACTTTAAGTCAAATTTCATAGCGAAATTAATTCCAATGACCACTATTGGATTAAATTGTAAAAATATATTCTAATTTCACTTTAAAACAAATTCAATAAATAATATAATCATATAAATAAATTAGATTAAAAATTGGTTTTGAATTAAAATACATCATTTTTCACTAATTATTAAAAATGAACCTTATCAGAAAAATACCAAAAATTTACACAAATTAAAATTTGATGTCCCGATCCTAAAGAGGAATTTTATTTTGTCAAATATAACACATAAAATTTTCAAAAAGTGGATTTAAAAGAGGATCACCATCAAAAGGCGGTTAATCGTCCTTTTAAATAATATTAGAATGTTTATGCTTAAAATTGGATTCATTCAAATTTTTAATCCTATAACATTTATTATAAAAAGAAAAAATATTTGACAAACATATATAATCATTTTGTAGTTAGTTCTTTTCATTCACGCCATTACAATGACTAGACGTTAACTAAAACTTAAAATAATATTATTTTATTATTAGAGTGCAACGTAAGATTTCAAAGGAACTTGTTGTCGCGTATTGGGTACACCATCGAGCATAGCATTCACATTAAAGTAATATTAATATTTTATTCCCAAATATAGATAAATATAAAAATTTAATATTCTTTATTTACCTGGGGTGTTACAATAATGAATGATGGAATAATCTTTATGAGATAATATTGATCAAGTATAAATTTATTTCAATCAACTTATGATCAAAATAGTTTATGAATGAGAATAGTTGAGGATATTGAGTTTTTCCATATAATAAACTTCCAATTAGGTAAAAAACCAAGGAAATATTTTCAAACAGGAATCTCTATGAAATTATTGATATTTATTTATGGTAGATGTAATATATGTGATGTGTGCCAAAAATGAAATTGGTTAAATAATAGCCATAAATTTAGAGATATAAAAATAGATAAATTACATGAATTAATACACTCATTTATTTTGGTGTGATGATCTTAAAATAAACCAATTGATAAAAATTTTATCACAATTATTGGGGATAATAATTATTTGACTTATTTATACTTTATATATATAAATTAAAATATCTCTATATGTTGAGGAACTTTTGGATGTGTGATGACAATCAAATTATATGATTTATGTAAATAATTCTATTTTATAATTAATCTAATGTAAATATATGTGAATTTTGGGAATATATTTGGAATCAAGTGCTAAGACATTAATAAAGTAATTTATACACACCCTATCAAAATAGAGTAGCTTAAATGAAAAATATTGGATTAGTGCACATGGGGGGGATTGTTATTGAATCAAGTTACATTAAAATACTTTTACTGATAATCCAAAACAGTTGTTCTCTAAATTTAAATTTAAATATTACATTGAATAAATTTGGTTAATATTCCTTAGGTGATATGTAAGGATATGTTATAAGTGATGGGTAAATTAAAGATCCCTTGATGATTGTGGGAGGTCTTGAGCATTGATAATTGAAGATCCCTTGTGATGTGAATTGATAAATGAGTAGTGATGAGTTGATCTCAATTGATTCATGGTCAATATAGAATTGATCTTATACTGATAGTTAGTGGGTGAATGTTTTACTAAAATTATGTGATTATTTTTTTGTTTTGACTTGGTTAATCATTTTTATTTCCTTAGGGATTCAATTTTGAAAAAAAATTTCATTCCAATACTGAAAATTAATTTTCGTTGTGAAATTTTTAGATTACATTTCTATTTTAAAATTAAATTTTAATTTATTGATTTAATTTAAACTAATATAAATCACATTCAAATGGTTTATGTACTTAACTTCTAATATTGTTTGATTAGTTTCAGTTGAAACTTATTTCTGAGTTTAGTTATACTTAGCATTTAATTATTTTTTGAATTTACCCAAATATCATATGATTTTAATTACACAGATCTGTCAAGTTATTGTATAAATTTTTTATGTGTTTTATATGAAAAAAATTCATGTTTTATAGAATATTTGAATGAAAAATAATTTTGGTTAAATTCATTTTAAAAAATAAATTTTATAATCATTTCTAAACTAGAAACCATATTTTTTCAATACATTTATTTTTGAGAGGGAAATCATTCATTTTTGGTTGAGATTTTCTAGGTGGGGAAAAATATTTAAAAATGAATTCATTATGTGAATTTTTATTTTTCATATTTATGATTTCTTACCATCCACTAAGTGTGATGGACCGACTGCTTGAGGACAAGCCATTTTGTTTTTGTGGGATAATTCCATGTGGAATTATTTTGATACGTTGTTTTCATATATATTTCATAAAAATATAGTAAATATGTTCTGAAAATGTTACTTTAATAGAAATTTAATAATTCTTGATCATTTTGAATCAAAAATGTAATTAATTTATTTTTTATGACAACATTAATTTTCTTCCAAAATTGATCTTTTTTTCTTAGGTTTACAATTATTTTCAAAACAGTCATTTTAAATTTTTTTTTTTTGATATTTTACATTAAATATTGATTTGAATAAATTTTAATGGACTTTTGTTTTTAAATTTATATTTTAAATGTTACATATATTTATTAAAAATATATTTTATTAGAAAAAATCATAATATTTTTTTTTGAAGTATGAAAAGTCATTGTTGAATCAATTATGAATTTATTCAATATTTTGAGAATATTAAAAAGAGTTTTATTATACTGGATATGATATGTAAGAAATTTTTACAAGTATAGATGACATGTAATGTTTTTTCTATAAGAGATTGATACATAAATTATTTGAGTTACCAAGAGGAAACACAACATCTTGTACTTAGTAAAATAGAACTAATATACATTAGAGTTGATATGTAAGATAATTATTCCGGGTAAAATCATATGTAATATTTTTATAGGAACCATGTTTATATGTAGTATTATTTAATTTGAAATATTAATAATTTTTATTGATGTGTGTGTATTTTTATGTGATACATAATTAATTTTGAGGAATGCCTTAATACATTACATTTTTAAGTTTTCCATATCAGAAGAATCTTCTAGTGTAAGATATATATTCCCCTAGAAATATATAATTTTTTATGGAGGATTATGGTCATATGTGTGATTTTTTAGACATGTAGGGCACTTCATAAACTTTTCCCATTTCTGAATACTCTATAAATTTTAATCATATGGAATTTGGTGGGAAATGTAACATCCCACCCCTCTATCAATTGTATAGATCAGTTACTACTCTAATATTTTATAATAGTTTTATACAAGTATAATACTATTTTCTATGATACTATAAATAAAATAGTTGGGGTTATGAGATGACATTGTGGGACATTGTTAAAGAATCATTAAAGATTGAATTAATATTGGATCATGTACCTGAATGGACTACATGGAGATAACTTTAGAAGCATATGGAGGATTATTTTCTATTTATGATGTTTCTCGAGTCTGAGTGGACAAGATATTGAATCGTGATGGGTTCAACATAGTGTTTGGGGATAAAATTTGAGATTTAGTGTCTTTGAAGAGAAAACTGATTGATTCTTATAATTTTTAGGGAAACTCATTTAAAGGAAATTTTATTTCTAAGACATTGTATATAGTGACTCAGAGAGACTTTTAGGGAGTCAAACGCATTGGTAGATAGAGGGAGTGACTAATAGAAATAGATATAGGTGAGAAGGGAGTTGTAGAGTATATTAGATTAACCCATATGAGAAGACTTACCTACATTGAATCCTTATTATTTTTATTTTATAGATGTTCATAAAAAATTTTAATTGTTCTATTCTAAATTCAATATGATTTCTAGATGAAGTTATTTATGGGGATAAGATTGATAGTAATTTTTCATTTTAATATAGAATTTATTTTAAATTCTATATGGTTTCACTACTCTCTTGCTTTTATTTTCATCAAAATAACAATTTTTAATGATAAATAAATAGTGAGATATAATCTTGATTATTTTATATATATGATGATGTATCTTTTTCATTGAAAATTATTTTGAAAAAAGGATCATTTTATAATGAAGTGTTTCATTTGAGATCAGCTAAAAAGTTGATTTGGAAATGAACACTGACATTTTCTTTTTAGAGTTGGTTAAGATATTGGATTAAAAAAATTGGACTTGAGTCAATAGAAATTTCACTTATCTATATAGTATTAGACATCATTTATTTTATAATAGATTATCTAACCATTCATTTTTGAGAAAGTATGAATATCATTTTACAATATACTTAAATCAAAATTCCTTAATTACATCTACTACATTTCTTCATAGTTGTATTTTTATCCTCTCACTATTACAATTTTTACACATTCTCACCACTATTTCACTTCACTTCCACTTACAGATTCATCTTTCTATCATCATCACATGCTGGAAAACTTGTTTTTTTCTTTATTTTTTTCATTTTTTCATTTTATATGTTGTTTTTATTTCCCTAGGGATCATCTGAACTCAAATACAATACTAGCTTTGTGTATGTTTAAAAAATAATATTTTTATTATAAATATATATCAAATAGTATTTCCAACTGATTATATTTCGGATTTATAGAAGATATTAGTGTTATAAGTTTTATAAGCATAAATATTATGTGTGTGGGTATAATATATCACTCATTCAATCAATGATATTCTATAAAATAATGGTGTATCAATATGATGTCCAAAAACGCTAATAGTGGTATAATCTAAAATCTAAGTTAATTTTTCACCACTATTTTCATTCTCTTTGATAATCTTATCAGTTTTTCAATCAACTTTGATATTTTTTAATAAAATTTCCATGTATACAACAAGGTAGGATAAATGGGAATGAGAACTCTCAATCTATCATGAAGAATATTAATCAAGATAAATCATTAATAGTTGAAGTTCATCATAAATCCATAATGGGTGTAAATCCTTGGATTCTTCAATATAGTTTATTATCCCACTTGATTGGACATAAATAACTCTTTTACGGTATCTAAAGGATAAAAATGGATTGGTTTATTTTAGAAACGATGGATCACTAAATTTAAATTAAGTTTAATGCCCAAAAATTTGTGGAAAGATGCTGGAATATAGAGATGATCTCTTTGTCAAAGGGTTTCGGGACTATATCTTGATTTTATCTCAATATTGTAACCATAGGGATTCAGTGATCCCTTGAAATAACATCAATTATTTAGCATAATTAAGGATGGAATAATCATTTTTAAATAATAGGGAATAGTTGGAATTTTTTTTCAATTTTTCTATTTTCAAAATAGTTTATGAATTATCATAAAAGAGGCTAATGAGTATCGATATATAATAAATATCCATTTGGGTAATAAACCTGAGAAAAGTATCAAAACTATATCTTTGAGAAATCATCCAAATTTTGATATGAGTTCAAAGGAAAAAGGGTAAACAAGAGTCATAAATATTTGGAGATAAAAATAAAAAATTAGTCCAATAAATACACTCATATGATTGTTGTATGATGAGTCTAAAATAAACTAATTATGATAATTATTTATTAAAATTGTGGAGAAATTACTTATTTGACTTATTTTAACATTATATAAAGTAAATAATAAGATCTTGATTTTTTTAACACTTTTTAATGTGTTGTGACAATCAAATTTTTTGTTCTATAAAAATATTTCTCTATGGTAATTAATCTAAAAATAATAATTAAGACTCTAGAGAATATATTTATAGGCATGAGATACATCATTAATATAGTACACAATACACACCCCAAAAAATGTTGTAAATGAAAGGAATAAGATCATATTAGTGGACATATCCAGTATGTTATTGAATCATGGTACTTTAAAATAAATTTATAGACAATCCATCATATTCATTATCTAAATTTTTAATTTTACTTACATTGAATAAATTTTGTCAATATAACTTCTGTGATAAGTAAAGAGATGTTATAATTTAGGGGGACATTAAAGATACCTTGATTATTGTAGGAGTTCATGATTATTTATAATTAAATATCCCTCATGGTGAGAATTTATAATGGGTATTAATGAGTTGATCTAAATTGAAACAATCTCAAAAAAAATTATCTTGCACTGATAATTTTATTACACTCACAAATATCATCCTATCATATAGTTTGGTGTTTGAATTATGCTCAAAATAGAATCATGTTATGAATTATTTAATGAAGATATTAATTCAGGAGTTTTTTAATTTTTTGGGTTATATATATTAAAAACATATTGATAGATTATTTGGAGGAGTGAAGGATTGTTGGGAAGATCAAATGACAATGTGTTGGTGACGAGTATTCCATAATGTTTTCGGTATGAATAAGGAATTTCTTCTTCAATTGACCCCTTATACCATTATATTATATGTTACATTCTAAAATAGTTGAGATATATCAGCATCACACCACAGTACAAGGGGTTTTTTATGATGAATATTTCCAATGAATTGATTGGAGGGTGTAACTTCCTTGGGAAACACAATGAATTTTTGGTGTTATACTAGTTTAGAACCTGAATATGGAGATTTAATAATGAAAAGTCTTGTGATTTATTGTAATAGTTTACACCACAAGATCCATTCCATAATGATTTAGGGATACATGGGATCTTAATGAAACAAAAGGACTATACTACAATTCATTTAATCATTTCATTATGTTGGTTAAAGGATAATTTATATTTTTGGGATTCTATTTCCAAATTTTTAGATAGTGTTGAAAATTAATAGTGAAGGTAAACATGTTACAATTGATATATATTTTATAAATAAGTGTATTCCTTCTTAAATAATTATAAACATTAGTATGAGGCAAAAAGGTAGAAAAATTATGAGATAACTAGATTTTCGTACAATAGGGTTTTTGATTGAAATTGAAGAGAAGATCAAGGGTAAAATTTTAATCCATATTCTAGAAGAATTTGAGGAGAAATGAAGTGATGATCTATCGAATTGTTATATCGTTTTGTACTCTCATGTAATTATATTTCAAACTATTTCTCTTATATTTTCATTAATCATAATGATAATAAAATAGAAACATGCATAGTGGGATCACAACCATTGTTCATTAAGAAATATCCACCTTATATCCAGAGTTGGTAAACCTTATCTACACGCTAATTTCATTAATATTCTTTCTCACTTTATCTCTTATCATTTCATTATCCCCATCAAGATCCAATATAATTAACTGGAGGTAGGAATAACGTGCTTTTGAGAGTCAATGTTTTCAGTAACCTCTTACTAACACCCCTCCCATCCCCCTACCACACACACACAGAGACTCTATGGTGGTATACTCTCTCTTGGGACTCTTAGTTGGTATAATAGAATTCTTGAAATATTTATATGTAATTATTCCCATAGAAAGGATTTTATTGATTTACTAATCTATATTGATCATAAAGATCATTTAAAGCTATAAATTACATCAATAACAATAGAGTTTCTATATTATATGGAAATGGACTCCATCTAAGAAGGTATATGATAGTTTAATATCTTTTATCTCTTAGGTTGAACAATCATGATATCACTAAGAATTATGTAAATTTTCTAAATTTTAGGAAATCCTATATATTACTTTCCAAGAAGAATACTGATGCTGAGAGGATAGCATGAAATATGTTACTTTAATCCCTCTCAGATAAAGATATTAAATTATATATGGTATTAAATATTGCCAATTAAATCTATAAGAAACTCTATCATTCCCATTAAGGAAATAATGAATTAAATGATTCATGGTTTTAAACATAACAGTCTCAATTTGAGGATATCTAGATGGGAGAATATGAAATAATTAATTACTTTAATATTTGGTTTAACAAAAGTGTAAGATTCATTTAATGATAAAAGAATATTCTTGAATACTTTAATAAGGGGAATAAATTGATGAGAATAGTGATAGATAAACTTTAATAAAATATCTATTCCCAAGATGATGAAGACATGGATGACTAGACCACTTAAAAACATGAAAAGAGATATATAGATTATGATATAAGGATAGGGTTATCCTTATTAAGAAAATTAAAATAAAATAAAAATATGGATTTCAATTCAACAAAGGGTTCAAAATATATTGATCCATATAATTATCATGAAAATAAAATTGGATTTTAATATTCTGGCATAAATTTTTAGAAATTTATTTTATTATACTCTAAATGTGTAAAATGAGAAAAGGGTAAATACAAGTGTAAAAGTTCATTCAATTGTTTCAATTATGTAAATATTAGACACTTTTTAGTAAATTACTTTAAGAATAAACATGATTATTTGGAGGTAAAAATTTTTAAAAATCATTAAAAATGAAAAAAATTGGTATCTGGTGACAATAAAAAACTTATTTCAAATACAAGGGAATCGAAAAAAAACATGAAGAATGATTTCCTCTCAAATCCTGATAACCCATCTTCTGATAAGGAATTTGAAAAATATTTAGTGGAATCAACGGATGAAGGACAAATAGCATGAATTTATAAATAAAATCATCAGAAATATCCATTGATTGAAATGGTATATTAGATTTTGGAATACAATTATAGTGATTAGGTTATATCAAAATAATTTAAATTAAGGATGGGAATTTTGGTATTCTTGAATGAAAATATAAGACTTAAAATATAAAAGAGGCCACTAAAATCTGAGAATGATTCATTAAGAAAATATCTTCATAAATAAAAATAAAGGGACATTGTATAATCTATTTATATGAGTCTTTATATTGCCAATATAAATTTAATTATTAAGAATGAATAATTAAAGGATTATAAGTTGATGTTGGTTGATAATAAAAATTCATTGAGGGGTAATATCCTTTTATTACAAAAATCTTTAAATGAATTTAGTGAAATAACAATGAAAATGGAAGAAGTGTATAATGATAATAAGAAACACAAATATTGTTCTATGGTTCTACGAAATACCATTTTAGAAAGACAATAATGGAATATTAATGGTGGGTGTAGTGAGAAAAAATGGAAAATTTTAGTTTTATAAACCCATATGGTGATCAATTACACATCTAAATCTAGTAGTGGCTCTAAAAATTTCAAAATCAATGTGTTTTGGTAAAAGAATAATTCTATGGTTAGAATCAAGGGTAAGGCTATGTTAAATAAAAATTCTTGTAATTATGAGATTTTTTTAGAAGAAGAAATATATTTCAAAATGTATCTCAAAATAATGATCTGATTTTTTAAGAAACTATTTATTACCTGATAGTATTTTCATTAAATGAATTGATGGTGATACAAGGTATAGAGGAAAAAATTTATATGTGTGTAGATGTAATTTTTCACTTCCCCGGTCTAGGCGAGACTATATATTGTGTTGTATTCAACCTAATTTTCATAGATTAATACCAATAAAACAACCTTAATAGAAGGTAAAATTTAATAACTCTTTCAATTCTCTTGAGGAAACTTGTGTAAAGTATGATCAATCCAAAAATGCCATCAATACATTACTTACAATGCTACTAGAATATTTTATTCAAAATGAGAGTTTCAAAACAATCAAGATATTGAATAATCAAAATTGATAAATAGTGGATGAGGTTTCATACAAACCTATAAAAGGGGATAATCCTTGGATACTCTATAATGTTTTTCCTTCGCACATATACAACAAAAATATCCTCTTGAGAATTTAAAATATGAATAATAATGAAATAATTACATTCATAAATAATGGAACAAAAAATTTCAATTGATTTATATGCACCAAAATTGGTGATAAGAGACATTAATCTAATGATGTTCTCTTTTTTGATTAAAAGAGGCACAATCTCCTGATTTTTTCATAGATTTTCATCTATAGGGATGAGGTGATCATAAAAAGAATATATTTATACTAATAAGGATAAATGTTATAAAATTTTTAACTAAGATATAATTTATAAGTTGTAATCTATTTCATATTTCCAGTTAACCAGATACTTATTGCATGAGCATGAATGAGTAAAATTATTTTTCAGATAGAATACATATTCGTTTTTCTGAAATAACAAGAATAATCTTATCTATTAGGAGATAATTATTAATATTATGAGTCTATATCATGAAAGGATCGACCCTTTTGACCAATTTCATAAATTCGAAATGGTGGACAAGGTCTATAATCCTTTGGATATCAAGATAAATAAAATTATTGAGTTTCTTCATTTGAATGTATATAGACCAGTGATCTTGATTTCAACCTATGGAGATAGATATATAATGAATTTTAATAATTATTTACTCATATAAAATATATTTTTTTAGGATGATTAAATCACAAGATATTAATAGTTTCAATCACTCTTGGAGGTGTGTGAAAAATCAAATGGGATATGCAATCAATATATTTTATCCCAATAATGTATTAGAATACCATAATGATTGGATTGAGGCATATCATGGTATGCATATAATGGAGTATACATACATTTCCCCATAAATGTCCTAAAAATATTGTATTCAAGAAGGATAACAATATTTTGGTAGAAATTGGGAGAACCATGTTTTTAAAGCATGAAACAGTTAATGTATTTTTGTGATAAAAAATAACAACATCTATCTATATTCTCCACTGATGTCTAATCCAAATGGATTTTACTAGTAAGACTTAGGAGTAATGGTTTTGAATTAGTCTATTCTTATGAATATATAAATTATTTCATAGACTTTATTCTATCATTATCATAGGAATACACATAGTCATTTTTGATGAGAGATACGATGAAGCCAAATCTCTTGGATACAAAACTAGAGGACGAAGTTATTAGTGTTATAATAAGGATATAAGAAATATTGTTTAAAACATTAATGTAATTATGTTACAAGATTAACATATTTAATAAAAAAACATTTCCCATTTTCCATAACTTTAAAGAAGATCCTATAGAATATATTGGATTGAATAATATTTTTTTGGACACACTAGCTGCTTATCAAAAGTCTCATACTGATTCTGAAATATCAGGAATTGAGAAAATCCTCAGGTATGGAAAATCTATTTTTTACATGAAAAAAGATGAATTTGTAGATAGATAAAATCCTTGTATAAAATAGTAAAAGTGTTCAAACCTATATGAGTACGAGGAATTAAAATCATACATATGATTCCCCAGACCATCACTCCTATATCTGGTTCTCATGAACCCTTCATCACATGCCAACATCGAAATGGAATAGAGAAACCCAATTTTAACCATTAATATTTATAATTTTACTAACCAATATTGAGGCACATACATTTTAATGTACTTTTAGGTTTAATGTTTTAAAGAGTTTGGTTAAACTTTTAACTCAGAAACCCCATGTATAACTCATCAAATAGAATTTTTTTCAATAATTTACAAAACTTCTTAATCCATAATATATCTTCAATATCTCAGAAAATATTCTAAAAACAAGATATTATATTATACATATCATGTTTAATAAATATCTATATCATTTGGGTAAATTGAAACATAAGAATTGTTTATCTCAAATTCTCAATAAGGTTAAACATAAGAGATAACAATCAAAAATCATAAGTTATCATAATATGGGATTAAATAATACAGATGGAATAGATAATTAATATATTGTCATCATAAAAATAAATTGTCCGCATAAAATATCTATGTTTTCAAAGTCAATAAATAAATGCGTGAATAAAAATAAACAGTTCCTTAGTGATGAAATTCATAATAACAAATAGGTAATTACATAACCAAAGACAATACATCTTTATATTAAACATCATGATCTTATATTCAAGGCCTTCTGTAAAGGAAATATTTTTTTCTAGGTGGGAATAAAAAAAATAACTAACATAGTTTATCTCATGAATCCTATCGATGCATCGAGGGGCTATATATACTTGGGCCAAAAATTTTGAAATTATGTTTAATTTATTCATCATATGAAAGAATCAGTATACTATATAATACAAAGCCATCATTCCTTCGTAGTTAGTAAACATTCTTATTAAATTACCAAGTATACCGATTGTTAATATTTCCTCAATAAATTAGTATAATAGATTGTTATAAAAGAATCACTACAACTAACACAATATAGGGAAATGGGTATATAGTAAACTTAATATGTTTGCTAAAAAATTGATGTATGGAATCTATGTGAACACCCTTCAGTCAAATGAATCCAAAATGGGTTTTTCATATAAGAAATGCAATATAAAAATAATTATTGTTATACATTAAAGGTAAATAAGTATGTAAAATTTAGGGATGGATCATTTATCTTATATAGGTTTAATGTTTCTCATTTTTGAAAACATAGGTAAATAATAAAATTGTGGCTGAAAGAAAATTTTCTACGAATAGAATAATTTTGCATTGAAAATCAAAATGAAATTTAACCTTTTCCAAGTAAACCCTTTTTAAAATTATTTTTTTAGAATAAGGTTAACATAATTTACTTTATAAAACCATTAAATAAAGGAAATAATATTCCAAATGATGGTAATTCTATTTTTTAGAAAAAAACAATTAAAAGAAGTTTTACTTTCTAACCATTATCATGAACGTCTAAGTGAAAAATTAACCAGTTTATTTTAAAAATCCATTTTCAAAAATTTTTGGAAAAGAAAACTTTTGAGATATATTAAAGTGTTTCTATTTAAATAAATCAATAAAAATGTGTTCTTGAAAATGACATAAAGTTTTTATAGATAAAATATGGAGTGAATGATAATAAATGTATCCATGATATTAAAAGACTTTTAATATTTTGAAACACTTTTATTGAAAACCCACATCTTAAATGGGGAAATAAAATTTTCAATTTTAAAAGTTTTGATATATTTTAATTCTGTCACTTGAATTAATCAATATTTTTATTCCATAATATATAGTAAATCCTTTTTTGGATGTAAAATATTGGCAATGAAAAAATAATTAATTGGTAAGAATGTGAATTATTCTTACCAATGTTATACATTTATTTCAAAAAAAATCTATCAAAGAGGTAGTTATTGATGATGAGAAATAATATAAAAAGATAAAAAGAGGATATTTCATTTAAAATAAAGTAATATATGGATCAAATGAATATTTAAAAGTATATTAAGTTAAGAAATATAATGACCCAATGTATCATAAATTGAGTCAATGAAACCCATATGATATGAGAAAGTTTTGAATAAAACCCCCTAAAGGATATGATTTCAAATGAAATATTAATTTCCATGAATAATAAGTGGATAATTATTAAAAAAGTTAAATTTTTATATGAACATAATTATAAATAAAATAGGGTTTATAAAAAAGAAACATGTCTCCTAAGATTTAAATTTTAACCAAAAACCACAAACTTAATTACATACATGCACTAATGCACTTGAATCCCTTATATAAAGAAATTAATATCTTAATAAACTATTTAATATAATTATTAAAATCTAAAAAATAAATAATTTATTTATAATTATTCTTTACATATATATTTGTGAGTTATTATTTTTTCTTAATATCGAGCATGAGTTATCTTTATCATTTTAAACTAGTTTCATAATAGCAGTATTCTAACTTATTATTATACCAATATTTATCATTCCAATATATTTTATGTTAAAGAAATATATAAATTATATTGATTTATAAAAAACATTTCTCATTGCATTTGTGTTTTATGTTACGTGAAAATTGAGTTGTTATTGGTAAATTTTTATAAATTTTGTGATCAATGATGGTAGAAAAATACTTAATATAACCTTCATAGAACCATAATTCAATCAAGATTTGAATTTAAATTTTTATTAATATTATTATTTAGTTAACAACATTCATTCGTGATGTATCTTTATATAAATTTTCAATTAGAAGGTCAGATCAACTCAAACATGAACATACCATAATTTGATGGGTGAGTATGTTTAAGAAATTATTTATTTTGAAATAATATCATTATAAAATAATATTAATGAAATTATTTATATTTTAAGATTATAATTCATATTTATGGTTTTCTGAAAAAAAAATTAAAATAATGATTAAAAGAAAAAAATATTACATCAAGTAGGTCGTAGTCTACACAACCCAAGGTTAACATATTCATTTCCAGAAGAATGAAAAGAAATGAATGTGGATTATATTTTCTCTCATAATATTAATAATTATATATTATGTGTCAATTTTATTTTTCAATTTTATCATTACAACCATTTAATACTGGAGGTTGTAAAAAACCAAAGGTAGTAGTCCATACAATGCACGATGATATTCTTTTGTTTTTGGGAGTAAATAGGGGGAATAAATAAGGATTATTCTATTAATATAGTAACACTTATGTTCATTATTTCTACTTAGGTAATTATTTAACTATGGTTATGATATGTTTGGAAGGTATGTAATATGAATCAAAAAAAGGATCGAGTAATACTCATTTTGGGATCATAAACTTTATCTTAGAAGTATCCGTAAAAAATAATGGATTAGTATAACTAATTGATACAAGATGATTATGAAATTGAGAGATATTTTAAGGAAGATAAAATGGTATTTTTTATGTATAAATTATATGAAATGTTTGTGGCATTAAGGAGTGGAAATCTCCTCTTTTATAAGTAAATAAATGTTAACTATCCTGAAAACCCATTATTTTTAAATAATGGAAGAAAAATATTCCAGTTTAAATGGTTAAAAAAGAAAAAAATAATAAATTTTGGAGTGATATTGGGTTGATAATTCCTAAAAAAGTAATTCCACACATATCTTAAATATTAGTTAAGTCATTTACTCTTATATTTTTACTTTTACCATTTTTTTATCGGGGTAAATAGATTTTACCCATGTATAATATGTTTTTTTAAACATATAAAATAACCCCTAATACCAAATTTGTTTTTGATAAAACAAAATTTCATATCCATTTAATATAATTAAATTTAAAAATAATGTAAAATTATATTTTAAATTAAAACATTACATATATAGAAAACTTCTTCTGTTGAAGCAATATATTATAACCATTATGTGTTATTAGTCTTACATAGAATTGATTTAAAATTAAAGGTGTGTTAATATAGTTGTTAATATTTCATTGAAAATAATATTAAAATATTTATTTTTAATAGATAAATTTAATTTATTACATAAAAATTTCACAATATTAATAAAACAATTATTTTAAAATAAATGTTTTACCCTTATCATGGTTTTTAACATTAATCATAGTAATCATACATTTTGTTCCCAAAAATCAAATTAACATTACTAAATAATATTATCATGTTGATAAAAAGTATGAAATTATATTTTATATATTTAATTAGTTTATTTAATGAACTAAATTTTTCTAATATAATTGAATAAATCAGTTTTGAGGCTAAAATATTACATAAGTTCAAAAATGTTATTTTCAGCTTTTATAAACTGATAATTGTATTGAAAAGAGAATCATATTTATTATTAATTTAATATTATGTCAATTAAATTTTTTTCTAAAATTCTATGAATTTATTATATAATTATGAATTTAGAAATTTTATAGTTTTAGTAAAAAATGTATTTTTCACAATTCAACTAAAAAATCAATAATTTTACCAAAATTCCAATAATTATTCTTATAATAGTATTTTGATCCTGAATTTATAAATGAATTTTATTTTTTCAAAATAACATTATAAAATTTTAGAGTTTTGATATTTAAATAAAAAATATAAATAAAATGTTTTAAATTGGAAAACAACTTTTAAAAAATATTAAATATTAATATTCTTATTTCCAATCAATTAGTAATTACATTAGTGTTAATATATTTTTTATATCAATAATTTATTTATTTTATAGTATACTTATATTATTAAAAACACACATAAAATATTATTTATAGAAAGGTTACATTTTAAATCATAAATTAGTCAAATTATTTTTTTAGTTATACTAATTTATTTTTCGTTAACATATTAGTATTAATAATGACCATATTTTTTTATTTATACACATATTTCTTAATTTTTTAAATTTATTTTTACTTTCCACTTCTACAGCTACATTTTAATTGTTATATAATTTTCCATAGACTGTTTTCATTCACTGTAGTATGTGAAGAAAATTATTGAACACATTATGTTATAAAAAGTATCTATAATTTAAGATATAGAAGAAAACATTATCAATCCCTAAATAATTTTCATTCTTGAAATTTCATTTTCATTTTCTCTAAGGAAAATAGTTGAGTGTATACTCTGGATAGAAAATATCCCTTGGTATATTTATAATTGGATATCATACATACAATTTTAGATATTAAGAATCTCATGATTGGGTATTATAACCTATATGATAAAATTAATTTCCATATGAAGGTAATAATTAACATAAAAATATGAAAATGGGTTTATTTATCACTTGTAGTGAGATTTCAGAAAATGAAAATTGATATGTTGACTTTTCAAATATAGCTAGTCCATTGTTAAAATAAAATAAAATTTAGAGGAAAAAGAGATATGTTTGAAGTATCTACCCAAAAAAGTTGAATAAGATTTACCTAATAGTCATACCAACATGTTTTTGTATTTATAAATAAATATAAATTTTTTTTGGAAATATACATGTCATAACACATTGGAAAATACAATGTGAATAATCAATATGCTCTACAGTATTATGTAATTTATATTATTTTCTTTATTCAAATCATCTAGGTGGTTATTGGTGACAATTTTACCCATTTTCCATTAGATTAGTACATTGATTTCCATAATTCTCAATTTCATTATAATAAATGCAAAAAAAAAATTTGGCTTCTCTCTTATAGTGAATTCTCATTCCCATAATGAAATCCCTATGTTGTGTCACCACACATTCTTGACATGTAATAAATTGAATAATCTTTCATTTATAATCTTTATGAACTAAACAACCATAATAATCATTTGTTCTATTCTATGGTATATTTATAGATTCAATTATTTTCATTTTTTTGTCATAATTCCTTATATATATTTTTTCATAATCATGAAATTTAATAATCCAACTCATATCATGTTAGGATTCTCAGTCGGAAACTCCCTACATTGTCCATGGAATCCATTTTTAACTTGGTTCTTTTAGGTCACATCATATACTAAAACCAAATGGAGTTAATTTTTTGTGATGAAAGCTATAATAGTGTTATTTTATGATAATTTCATGAAAAAATAAACTCAAAATGTTATTACTCTTAAAAAATTACATTTTATTTTTATTCATCCAAAATCACAATCAATTAAATCTAGTTTTTTTTAGGTTCGTTTATCTCATATTACTTAAATTAATTCCATGACATAATAAACCTATTATAATGTAACAAGAATAGAACACTATTAACTAATTAATAACCCCTAGGAGTGATAATCTAGGTGTTCCCACTTACTCCCACTCATCGTGAACAAGGGTAAAGATTGAGGAAGTGCTCAACAAACATTTTTTGGGATAATTGACCTTAGGTTCTTATGTGACACAGTTTCATCCACATTCCAACATCTTGAAATGAATGTTATTTCTTGTAAAAAGGAAAATATATACATTACCAAAATTTCAAAATGTTCGAATTTGGTTAGAATAATCACATATATTTATCCCAAGGGTCTTAAAAAAGTTCTCTTTTTCTGAATCCCTAGAATATTCAATATTACAACAATTACCATAAAGGGTTATCTATACCTTGGAAATTATTATCAACCTAAACTTATCAACCCTTAATTACATTTATAACAATTAAATTATCCTAAACTAATTACATCCTACTTTGTGAATTTTTTTATTCCATATATTAATATGATCAATTATATCTTTGACATACAAACCCATAATAGTGCAAATAAACAACTTTTTTACACACCATCATTGAAATGAACTGGCCAAACCCAATTTTAACCATAAATATATAAATAGTCACTAAAAATATTTAGTCAATTACATTAAAAGGACCATTTATTTTTATAGTTTTAAATAGTGGGGAAAATCATTAATCTAAAATTCCTATATATTTCCCATAAAATGGAAATCATTTCCACAATAGAAAAAACAACTTAATCTATTGTAAGTCTCTGACATATCCCAAAAAAATATCCACACATTTTATTTTGTTAGAAATTTCAGGAGTAATACATTTAATCATTAACTATGGAAATGGAAAAGTAAGATGGGTTGATCTTAAATGATCGATATGGGTAAATATAAGTGAAAACAATCAATGATCATATGTGAGAAAAAGAAAAGCATAAATAATATGGAAGGAGTAGATAATAAAAATAATTACATAAATGAATGAAAATTTGGGTATAACATTTACATTGTTTAAATAACAGTAAATAAATTGAATGATAACAATACTTGGTTCCTTAGTGATTAAATAAAAAATGTTAAATTGTTATTTCTATAACCTATGCGAACTCTTCATGATGTTAGACAATAGGATCTTACCATTAACGCCTTTTATCTTAGAAATATTTTTTTCCTCAGAAGAATACACAAAATACCCAAGATAGTATGTCTCTTGAGACCTATCAATTCATGTAGGGATAATATATATCCAACCTCACACATCACTATTTAATTACAATGAATTTATCATATAAAAGACTGAATAAACTATACAGTATATAACCAACATTACATATTAATCACTTAAAATTTGAATGGAAATAAAAAGTATGTGGATTATAGATATTTCGGAAATTAAATAAAGGATTATATTTATATGCAAGAATCAATGAAATCTTAATATCATATTTTAAGGGGAACATTTTTTCATCAATAATTTCAAAATTAAATTGATATATGGAATGTAGGTGAAAAAACATCAATCAAATGTATTATAAATAGGGTTTGGAAAAAATAAATACATTAGAAGAATAATTATATTTATACACCAAATAATATTAATAAATAAAAAGTCAGTGATGTATCATTTCACTTATATATATTTAATGACTCTCATTTGTATAAACATTTGTAATGAATTAACTGATATATAAAGAATAATTTTAGAATTATATTATATTTTTTTTAAAAAATGAATAAAATATCACTTTTTCAAAGAAAAAAAATAAATTAAAATTCATCAAATAAAATTAAAATAATTTACCTTTTAAAACCATGAAACAAGGAAAATAATATTTATAATTATGGGAAATATGTTCTTGGGAAAATTTCTTAGAAATATTTTTCATTATCTTTATAAATAAAGTCCACGTGAAATTTTCAATTGTTTTTTTACATTAATATCCTTCAATAAAAATGATGGAAATAAAACATTTGAGATATATTAAACCATTCCATGTAAAATTATTATCCAATAATAGAGTCTTTTAAAATATATAAAATTTTAATATATAACACATGGAGTGAAATATAAAAAATATATCCATGATATATAAAAAATTGTAAATTATTGAAACACTTTCATTGAAAACCCACTTCATAAATATGAAAAATGAATTTCATTCAAAAAATGGTCAAGTGAAGTAAGTGGATCACAAGAATTAATACCTATTTGAGTCCCCAAAAAGTGAAGAAAACATTGTGTGAAGAAAAATATAGAAAAAGAAGAAAACACACATAATAATTATTTATATGGAAAACGAATATTGATCCATGGATATGATTGGACATCTATTCAAAAATGAAAAAGGTTGAATAAGTTTTTTAGTTACATCTAATAATAATATTTCGGGAAGAATATTCAATTGAAAATTTTATATTTATGTTGAGATAATTGTTGCTTTATATTTCAATTGAATAATCCATTTGGTTTTCTCATCATGTTATAAAAATTAAAATGCTTTTGTGTGTAATTCGTGATTCAAGAAACTGATTTTAGTGATGAATAATTTATATTATGAATTTTTTATATTTCATTAAAAATAACATCAAACTACAATGTAGTTTGATAATTAAATAAAAGATGAAGAATGTTTTGTATGTTGATATGAAGTCATAAAATAATGAGAAGACTGGGTCATAGTGAATGATGAAGTGAGTATTCCTAAAAAGATTCATGCTAAAATAGTGCAACTATATGTTATCATACTGATGAGGAAAAATAAAGTGTTAATATTTATGGAGAAGTTGATAGGAAATAATTTTTTGATAATTATTTTTACACATGGAGATGAAATATTGAGTCTTGTGGATATATTTTATGTGATCTTTTTTGAGGATTTTTAAAGACATGTAATTATACAATATTTAAAGATAGATCTCAAGGCCTATATTGTATTACTATTTATAAATTAAAATATGTAAATAATAATCGCTTTATTCCAACAAGAAAAATAATAATAAAACAAATAGGAATATAAAATAGTGGAAATTATTAAGAGAGAGAGTGTGAGAGACAATTCATTATTATTTTGTACAATATCCTAAGTAACAAAAAAATAAAAAAATGTTATGATTATCTTAAAACCATTTTTGTTGACTAAAAAATTTTTCCAACACTGAAATGATTGACTTATCATCATTTTCCATTAGAAAAAAATGACGAGAGATAAGAGATAATGTGTAATTAGCCAAATGATTATCTACTAAAGTTCATATAATCTAAAAATTAGGAATCGAAAATTCATCCTATAATATCTCAATATTTTATTTAATTCGAGAGATATTGAGAAAGACATGAATATTATTGTGTGAGTTATCCTTCTATATTGTTTCACATCTAATGATGTATATAAGAATCTTTATAACAATTGTATACTTTTGAATACCTAATGATCATACTTGAAGGAGGATAAGTTGAATCTAGTTAATAGTAGTGGAAGATCAGGTTCGTTCCAAATCCTAAAAAAATAATTTTTCCATTTTAGTATACCTGGTTGGTTCTATGAGTATTGATTTAAGTATATAAACTTTTCCGAGATTCATTATGTTAATAAAAAAAGTTGTGTGTATGGAAAAATAATCTTTATACATTGATGATTTCTTCATCCACCATGGAAGAAACCTCATTAACAAATTTCTATTTTCACTATTAGTTTAAATTTTATTTTAATTACAGGAATACAAAGAGAATTTTATAAAGGAGATTGGTATCTATATAATGAATAGTTAAAATGGTAAGAGATACAAAATTGTTTTATTTGGTAACAGGTCTCTCAAACTGATACACCCCCACAACCTATGTGTGGTTGCTCTAATCCTGGTGGAATAATAATTAGAATCATATACAATACTCTACCTTTGATAGGATTCTCAAAAAAAAATTATTTTATGTTTTTACTTTCTCTTTATATATTATTGCTAATTTATATACTTGAATAAGATATATACATTTTCTATTAGGATACTACCTCCCCAAATATATTCAATATTAAAAAAATTATAATTTTTTATAAAGATTAATAATTAATCACTTTTATCTAAAAAAATGGAAATTATTTTCCACATGTTTTAATAATAGTAAATATAGATATATAATTGTATAATAAGAAGAACAGGTAGTTAAATATACTACCAAGGATATAGAAAACTTTTCTACATTGGGTAATTTATAGTCTTTATATGAATAAGTGGTATCTTATATTTCTTGTAATTGTTTTCCATCTGATGATCCATGTATAAGTGGAAAATATCCCATCTATGAAGAATCATATGATAATCCATATGTTGACTCATTTGATTATTAGATAAATAACCTATAAAAATTTCAGAAATAGGTAGTCAAGTTTATTTATGGATCTTTTATAAACATAAAGGATGAGATCACCCAACTTTAAAGAAGATACAGAGAAAATGATAAAATAGATCAAAGGACATTAAAATATATCAAAATCACTAGAAAATATGATTTCAATAAAACTATAAAAAAAATTATAGATTTAAAATATAAAATTAGAACATATTTTAAAAACATGACCCCAGAAAAACAAGTATGTCAATAAATGTTAATGTAAAATTTATATTCACTATAGAAAATCCAAAAGTATTGCATAGATATAAAAAAATTTCCAACATAAAATAAATTCCAATAAGGTAAAAGAACATGAAAATATATTGCAATAATATAAAGATATTCAAGAAGATAATGTGGATAGAAAAATATAAGAGTGTAAATACATATTGAAGTTAGCAGAAGATGAGTGAAATATCCTCAATATATAAGTGTCTAGTTTTATAGGTTAAACATTCAAATCTATAAGTGACACATGTTGAGTATTTTGAATATGTTTAAAGAAGAGATGTATCCCTACATACATCCAAAGAGGATATTTGTGATAAAATACCAATATCATGTGTAAATAAGGGATTAGGATCATCCAACATTAAATCTTATGCATGATCAATGAAAAAAGGTACCCTTAGTTCCAAAAAATATTTCAATTAAATCTATTTACATAAAAATTGTAGGATACAATTCAAATTCTTAAAAAATAGAACAATAAAAATGGTGAGAAACCCACCATTACATCTATGATGGACGATAGAATGTGTAGAAAAAATTTCCCAAAAAAATTTATACCATATAAAGTATACAATATCAAAAAAATAGAATGCAATAAAATCTCGTGACATTGTGTCTAATTGAAAAAAGATCGAGAATCATTAGATATTGTTGGTGTTGTGATAGATTTTGGAACAAGGATTTAGACTACTAGTATAATATGTCAATTCTTAGAATAAAATTAAACCCTATATATATGTGTGGTAAGGTTGATAAATAATATTATACACATTAATAGTAATACACTATTTATCTCTAAAATATTTTAAATTATAGAAAAATTTTGTGGAAAATGCAATAAAAGTGGTCATATTACTTGTTTATTTTAGTCCAAAATAACCAATAATATGGTGAAATAATTTCAATAAAAAATACCTCAAAAGATAAGGAAAACATTAAATGTGGATAGTGGGATACCATTAGGTTATAATAGAAAAAGAAAACTCTAAAACAAAGGATACTGAAGAATACTAAGAATGATTCCATCTAAAAGATAAGAAGTTTATTCTATTGTGTAAGAATTGGGTGTACCATGGACTATCAAAAACAACTAAGTAGTTTAGTATTAATTGAGGCAATATAAACCAATTTAGAATACATTTAATACCTAGGAGAAATAAAATTATTTCCTTGGTCTATGAAATCCATGAAGAATAATTCTGGTTCCTGAAAATTTTCTTAATATTAGTATCTTGAAGATCCCAAAGAAAGTAAATGTAAAATATAAGAAATATATTCATTCTCTAAAAGAATATATGATTATTTGGATTCATAATTGGGAAATTTAAATAAAAACAAATCAAACAAAGGTTAATTCATATATTATTGGGAATAATAAAAATATTCATAAAGAATGAATCAAATTACATGAGAGGTTGTCAAATGTCGACAACCCAATATCTCATGAGAATTTATGTGGAATATTAAATAAATTTATTCATGTCTAAAAATATTGTATTATTATCCTACCAACTCAAGAAGAGATGTTTATATGGATAAATATATCAAAAGTAAATTCGTGTACTTTATTAGCATATATAATGAAGAAAATCACACATAAACAATAATCTTGAAGTGTTAAAGAAACCATGCTTCCAAAATAGAAAATTTATTTATGAATAGAATAATAATAATAAATAATTATCCTAAAAATTACATTGGTAAAAAATTAATATATGTAGGATCTAGACATTATAGAATAGCCTATTGGTTATATAGACTACTCAGCTTTTGTTGGATTAAATGTATAATTTCCAATGTACATGACCTAAATTTCACGACTAATGATATTTTTCTAAATAATATTCAAACATATTTTCCATAAAACCATGATTTTATCATATAACATTAATTTATAATTAATTTATTACACAATAATAATGATTAACTCTGTCTTAAAGTCTTTCATCATTGATAGTTTTGATCATTTGAACATGATCAGTATACCATCGTTCGATCATGAGGACCCGGGGAAATCCACTATATTGGTTATCAACAAATTATCAATCAATATTTGAACAACATCGATGTATCGTCTAGTTCTAGCACAAAAAAATTGAAAATATTTCATTATTAACCTTGATCAGTTCACATTACATCAGGCTTAAAAATCACATTTAATCATATATGTCTTGTGAGGAAGCGAGGAGGAAGAGGAGAATGAGAGAAATATTTCCTATAATGACTGACCTCTTCACAACTGATATAGTAATCTATTTATAGACCTAGGGTAAGGGTTTAATATTTAATTAACATCATAAAGTCATTTTGTGATATATTAAATCAACAAAGAACCTAAGTCCATGTCAAATAATAATATAAATATTTTATATTCTGGTGTGTGTAAACCAATATAATTATAAATATTATTTTACAATATCATAAATAAATATTTATCATCAGGCCCATAACATGGTCCAATTTTCACCTCTTCATTTATTTAATTCTTGATTAAATTTTTAAATTATTATAATTCTCTCAATAAATAAAAAAATATTTCTTTCATAGTATAGAGAATAAATATTTTTATAAAATTCATATAACTATATAAATTATTTATTTAATGAATAAATAATTATTTTTTACCATTTGAATAAAAAGTGATAAATAAAAGTTATATGTTCATGTAAAAAAGTAACTACCTATCAAATAAATATTTATTTATTATTTTTGATTGATTAATAAAGAATCAATAAATATTACTTCTTAGTATAGAAAATAATATATACCCCAAATGTTTAATACATATAATATTTAACTGATATTGATGGAAAGCCTTTGTGTGTGACCCTCTTGGACTCTCCCACAGTTGAATTAGGAAGGATTTACTAGTGTCCAATATTAGTTTCTTAAAATGGATCAAGGAAGCAATATAGGAAGAATATATGACATAATCACAACAACCACATACAAATTTTCAATAAATAATATAATTCCCCTTTCATGATATATCATCAAGTGAGTTTCACACTTGCATCATCGACATATATTGTTGAAACATATTTCATTGAAAATATGAAATAAACTCCCCAATTCACTATGGCACTGGATTTTTATGAGATATTTCTGTTTCAATAAAAGTCCTGAGATATCATATTATATTAAGATATAAGGGATAAATCCTTCCTTAAATTGTTCATTAATAAAAATCCTTCACGATGCTCCCAATATCCCCAACTTCACTATGAACATATTTTGTCACATTTTATGATAATACATCAACATTCACGTGTCAACACATGAATCAATAATAATATTAATTTTTAATGATCATTACACATCCTCTTAATTAAGATTATATTATGAAAACTATACGTGTAGATTTCCTACTGGTGGATATTCTCTTATAATCTCCCATCATGGAGATTACTAAATGTGAACTTCTTGAGATGAAGTCTCAAATTCTTACAATTACATGAACCTATCAATAAACATATTATTTGTCCCATCATATAATTTTATCTAACTATAGAATGATATTTTATAATATCATCATATAATTCCATGGTTCCCCTTATAGTAGGTAATTCCTATAAATATTTCAATGTGAGAGATGCTCTAGGAAATTTCTATATATATTAATGATGAATAATAACAAATATCTAAAAATATATTATATTAATATTCAGATTGTTGAATGTAAATAAAATATAAATTATAAATAGATTGTTTTAGAGCACCAACTGAAACATGATCCCACCTAAAGTGGAGTCAGAATCAAATTAATTTCAAATAAAATATATATCATATGATGATCACGTTTCGATTGATTTAATGATTTAGTGAATAATTTTATCACATTTTCTTTCATTTAATATCCAATCACTTTGATGTCACCTCTATGAGAAAAATACCTTAAGATGTGATATTTTAAAAGTATGTATTTTTTTCATTGATGTGACATAGGATACATTTCAAGATCCATTGCTATAGTATTATCATAATAGTGTGTGATGGGGTCTATACTATTAGGTACCACATCAAGGAATTGGAAAATGATCTATATCCAAACATCATCTTAAGTTTTTTTTAAATCCCTAATGTACTCAAATTCTGCAATAGTATTGGATACTACAACTTTCATTGAGCTATTTAAAATAAAAAAACCTCTATTATGAGTGGAGATATACTGACCCATATTTTTTCAAATAGAAATTACATCATATATGATGAATATTCATTACAACACATTACTCTAAAAACCAGAATCATATAGGTCTAGTATCTTAGTAAACATAGATACATTAAAAAAATTTCATAAGATCTCTACATCATCTCCTACAAAGTTCTTAATAAATTTAATTCTTCTTAGACTTATCATACGTAATACCATTCTTCATAACCTAGGGAAAGGAAACATAAGAAAGGGTATGCTCATATACTCATTAAAGATTAAAAAGGGATATATCACTGATTAATTAATTATAACATAAGAATAAGTATAGGATAACCAAAGATTAAAATTTGAAAACTATACCTAGGATATCATAGATAATAATCTTGAATCATGGTATAAATCTTGGTTGTTCATAAGAATCAAACTGTAAAGGAATCATGAACCATGAATAGGTAACATGTTTATAAGAAATACTTTTCTAGTAAACATATCAGCATAAAAATTCATTTTCTTATTAGTAATGGATGATTATCAAGATTATCACAACGGATTAGATTCACTCCACAAATAATCAAATCAATATTAAAGGTTTACTCCAAAATCTATCACAGTGGATAGATTCCCAAACTGAGCTAGTTTCACTTCCCATTCCAACCATTATTATATAATTATATATCCATCATTATCTAACACATGGATGTATATATAATTTCTGACTCACCTACAACATAATGAAAATCATATATATGTGTTTCTTGAGATCATAAGACATTTATCATATCATAAAAGAGGAAAAGGAAATGAATTTAAAAAAATCATCATTTCATTATATAATTCTTGTGGATAAGAAAAACGGATTTGATAACATATTTATCTTGAGGGAAAAAAATGGGTTTCATAAAATCATCCTTAAATCATCATATTTATAATACATAAAAAGAATAAATGTGTGTGTTGTAATTGGATAAAATAACCATTAACGCATATGTAACATCAAAGGATCACATCATGGATGAAAAATACCATTAAATGATCAATGAAACATTTCTTGAGAAAAATTGTCTTTCTAGTTTAAAATCAAATATTTTAAACAAAAAAATTATATATTAAGGAGATATTTTTTTTAAGTAAACTTGGAATATTTTAATTAAAATTTCAAAACATAGAGTGGTCTTGATGGTAGAATATTCCATTCATGTTGTTTACCTTAAAACAAGTATTCCATTCTCATTTTTGGTAAAGAGTAAAAATTATCACATTTGTAAAATGACTAGAAGGATCATTTGAAAACATTTTTTAAGAAGTAACAAAAATTGAAAATAAGTTAACTATTTTTTTTATTTAAAAATATTAAAATCATTTTAAGAAAAATTTGAAAAAAAAAATTATTTTTTACAATAGATATAAATGATGATAGTTTTCCCGAAAAATGTTATTTAGATATATTGAGTTAATAAAAAGATAAAAATTATATTAAAAATATTTAATATCTATAAATAAGTAGAATATAACAAAATTTTGGGTATTATAGAGTGATAATTCATAAAATTCCATCATCATAAACTTATTCATAAATAATCCTGATAAATAATGTGATTATAATATAAATCAATTACTTCATGTTCAATTTGTATTGAAATCACTCTACCCTATTGTATAATAAATTTAAATTTATTATTAATAGATAAATTAGTAAATAAAAGGATTATAATATTGTATATGATCCTATTATAACATATCAACACCCATATATTAATAATTACATATTAAAATTATTGTTTTTGGGTGTTAACTAATTCATTTTTCATGAGAGTTCTGGTTTGTGGTATTATCTGTGTACTTTTATCATCATTGCATAATCATGAAAATTATAACCATGATAAAAATAGAATTTAAATTCCATACATATATATATATATATATTTACATTCATCTATAAAATTAATAGATACAAAAAAATGAATTATAACATTCATGGAGACGGTAAGTCGTGCGTATGTCTAAACTTTTTTTCACTTTTAGATCAATGGAATAAAATAAATGTATATAATGATTTGCATTTAAAAACTCATTATTATATAATTTATATAATATATATCATATATATTCATTAAAATTTCTTTTACTACCATCCAAGTAAATTGGAAACAAAAAATGAATCACATAGCTTTGTGGAGGTGGTAGTCCACACATACGTACGAGTGACATTATTATTTCCCAACAGATTGGAAGGTGATAATGGATAAAAGGAATTGTAATTATAGAAACATAATTATATCATAAATATAATAAATAATTATTAATCCCATCATAATAATCATCCATAGAAATAGTGATGGAAAATGAATTGTATCACTACGTGGAGGTGGTAATCCACCCATATGCATGAGCGGTACATTCACCTCCAATTTGATGGAATAGCGGGTGGATATTGGTGGTTACATAATCATAAAAAAATTTATAATATTTAGGATACATAATTTAATATTATATTATAATTACAATATATTTTTAGTAGTAAAAAGAATAAATAAAATCAAAATTGGTTCGGTAAAGTGATTACCACTTCTTTGATATGCCTCTTTTAGATCCTTGCTTAATGACTCTTAGGATTGTATTTTAAAAAAAAGAACACATAATTCATGTATATGGAAGTTGAGAATAAAAAACTTTTTTAGGGTTTTTTATGATATATATCTAAAGGTTTTTTAAATAAGAGAATGGAAGGGTGTCCTTTTGTAAGTGGGGCAAAGCACACAGTTTGAATTTCTTGTAAGATTCAAATATAATATAGAAATTATAAAGTTAAATGCTTCTAAATGGACTAAGGTATAATCTTGGGTAATTATTAGTTCTACATATTTCAATTAAATAATTTTTAGACATTTTTTATTGGCTAAAATAACTTCATATTCTGGTTTAACAGCCCAGGTAAAACTATTTTAACCTTAATAGTAGTGGATTTTTTTACGTTGTTTCATATTTATTATGAAAAAAAAGATAGATTTAATTGAAAAAATTACATTAGGATTAAAAAATTTTAATCCATTTTATAAAATTTAAACTCAATAAGTTTAAGAAAATACTTTTAAAATAAATTCGCAAAATGCGATGAAAAATGTATTTCAAGAGAAAAATGTTTTCTTAAGTTTAAAATGTTTCTCTTCCAAAATACAAATTAAAATAATTACCATTTCCATAATTTTATTATTAATATATAAGTAAAATAATTTAAATTTCTAAACCATTTTAAAAAATAATAATTTTTTAAATTCTTTAAAAAAGGCATTTTTCAATAAAAATCATTATTTTTCACTATTCATCAAAATGATTACCTTTTTAGAAAACACTCAAAAATTCAATCAATGATAATTTTAAATTTTTTATTTAAAAAATGAAGTTAATTTTTGAAAACAAATTTTTTAAATGTTCCAAAAAATAAATATATTATTTATTCCCAAAAAGAAATAAAAACCTTTTTTAGGAAAAAATAATTTTGGAAACATATAAAGACATTACTATCAATTGAGTACTTAAATAAAAATATAAATGTTTTTTCAAAAATCATTATAATTATTTCTGAAATATTTTTATTCATATTTATTCCTCTAATTTAACAACTTGGTTAAAATCATATATGATATTACGTTACATTTAGACTCTTTGATTCCCATGTATCTTATTCACATTTTTAATTCTTCAAAAGAACATTAACCAGATGAGTAGTCTTGTTTAGTGGCACTTCATCTCTATGATTCATGATTTCTAACATTTTATATTCATATGAAATATTGTTATCCAATGGTTTGAACTATTCTTTATATATTTTTGTTGTATTAGGTATGTATTTCTTTAAGAGATATACATAGTACACATTGAGATCTTGAGAGAGGTTTGGAGGAAGACACAAACGACAAGCTGAGGTCTCTACTTGATCAAGAATATTGAATGGTAAAATATACCTAGGTCATAGTTTATCTTTCTTTATAAATCTCAAAAAAAATCCACAGATAAATTCACATGAATACCTTCTTTAATATCCAACTTTATATATTAGTTGTTTTTTTTTCAATTATTATCATTGTTTGACAATGGTGATCAATGTAAAAGAATACTTAATTAATGTTAATAAGATAAATATGTTATAGGGTTAATTGAGCTTGGATAAAGACATGTTGTCTTATGATTTTAAGTAACAAATAAATGGTTGTAAGAATTGGAGTTTCAAATGTAATTCCTTGAGAATTTTTGGTTTCATTATATGGAATTGGATGTCATGATTGAATATTTTTCATAGTTAACTCTGATGATTAGTCAACTGATCCTAATTTAAAAATAAATGTATAAAAGTTTACAAATTTTCTACAACAATTAATATGACTGAAGTACCATCCATTTGTGGACGAACATAATTTTAAGACCATGTAAATATTTATTTTCAGGAGGGTTTGATGTTAATGATGTTCTTTGGAATGTATTCCAAAATTAATTAATGAAGTTGAACTTATGAATTTCATGCATGAAGAATAGGTTCTATTAATTTGAGGAGGTTTATTTCTTTTTATATGATTATATTTCACTTATAATTCATTGTCAGCATTACTAAAAAATTATCCAACCCACCATGTAGTGAAGACAACCTCATCCAGGGAACATGTGGGACCAAAAAGTCAATAATTCCCAAGTGAGATTTGTTTGGGTATAAAGAAAGGTGGTAGATGGTAGGAATAGTCCCCATGAAGTGGATACAAGCTCGTGTATAAGGCTTAAGGAGAACATGGATTAAGAAGAACCTAGATTGGGCCAGATGCCTATAGTGAATCCATATATCATGATTCTAGTGTCCAACATGAGTGTGAGGTGTAGTGTTATCTAGGTGTGGAACCTAGTGTCATCTCAAAGTCTGGGTAGTTATTGATTAGCTAATATATTAGAAGGGAGGTGCATGTAGAGTTTGATATGGGACAACGACGTATCTCACTTTGTTAATGTGTTTGAAAATAAACTCATACAATGATTATTACCTGATCAATTAAATCAAGGATTTCCGTTCTCTCTTGCCTATGGATTTAATTAATTCATGCATTTTTTGAAATGAATCATCGTATTCCTCCTCTCGTCACTCAATGGTGCCACTGTGCTTCATCGGATAATAATGTTGAACAACCAATAGTCAAATTGGATTCCCCCATGACAATACTAAGGATTAATTGATGATCCAACACAATTTATATAATTTTGAAACATCATATTCATGATTTGTAGGGATATACCTCAACCAAACTATAAAAATAGTTGTAAGAAGTTATCTAATTTATTGAACACCAGGGGATGAACCTTGGGAGTTTAGGAAAACGAGTTTCATGTGTTAATGAAGTCATGCACAGAATGAAATCACCATAAAATATAATCATGATCATAAAGTAAGGAAGAAACCATTTTTGGTGTCACATAACCCATAGTTTGAAGGGGCCAAAGTTGAGAACTTCGTCTCTTTATATTGGTCTTCACATGGAAAACCAATCTGGGATTTACGAAGGTAAATATCAGTTGTTCAAAGTAGAGATAATTTATAATAAAAATAGAATGCGAAATTCTACTGAATTTTTCTGATCGAATAGCTCTCATTTTATTCAAAAAATAAAGTATCTCTCAATTATTCATATTACACGAAGGAGCAGAGTAACATGAGCCTTTAAGGATTCATGAATAAGGGGAGTCCTATGAACGATTTTAGTTATATTATGGAGGTTAAAACTCATCTTGTGTAATGAAGATATGTGGACACATGATGGGTGTTCACACCCTCATCATGATTTATGAATATAGATAGTTTCATGAACCAATGTATAAGTGATACATTAACACTATGTTTCATGATAAAGAAACATAATGCTTCTTTATATATACATGAATCCATTATCATCAAGAGTTTCATGCATAGTTTGTGTGAGGACACTGTAAAAAACATACTATGTTACTTGAAGGATATGAAGTCACAATCATATAGGTTTTCCCCTAGGAACATTCATGAATAGTCTTCGATATATAAAATCCAATCATATGTAAGAAAATAGAGAAGGTCTTGAACCCATTTTTACTAACATATGTGATGAGTAATGTTTTCTATACATTTCTTGAAAATAACATATATATATATATATGAGGTTTAAAGAATATAAAATATTAAATCATTATATTTAATATATTTTCTAGGGTTTTTACTTTTATGAAGAATGTAGTTCCTCACAGTTTCATGTGGAGAAGATAACATGGAGAAGAAGAAGAACTATGAAGTATTAATGAATGATAATGAAAATGATATTGAATACATAAATCATGAGCAAAACATGAATTGATAATTAATTACAGTTATGTGATCTTTTTGTGATAATGAAATGCATAATTAAAATACATTAGAAAGATGAAATGTTTGGTGTAGAATAATTATTTGTTGAAAATATTCAGTTTCCCTGAGGGGAAATTTAATATATACTCAATTTATATTATTTTGTATCAATTAAGTTAGATAATTTAGTCCATTTTAATATCCATATATAATTCTTAGTAAATAAGAAATATTTTGATGATTCTAAACTAAGCTAAACATCATTGTTTTTGATAATCACCAATGATGTTTGTGATTCTATTCAAAAAGAAGATGATGATTTAGTGTGGTATTATTTTTCCTGAATATGTATGTGATCAATAATATATTGTACTCTATTTAATATTACTATGTTTTTATTATTATACATGGCTATCCAAATTATTATAACATTATTATTATTTTAGTTAGGTAGAATTTGGTTCATCAGTCTAAAAAACATTAATATTATTATGTCTGATAATGGAAGAAAAAGAGAATAGTTTTATTTTCTACTAAGAATAAAGATGAGGAAGATTTATTTTGTGTAATTATGAAAGTATCCAAGTGAAGAAGAATAAGTTTGTGTAATAACTAATGAGGACATTAACTTCCAACATTAGTCTCATTTGGTGGAAAATTTTATCGGTGTTATAAAGAACCATATAAAAAAGTTGGAGATTATCTTCTGAGGCAATGTAAAAATCCATCCATATTCTCTAAAACAAGAACCCTCAATTAAATACAGTTCATTTCAAGTGTAAGGGTATTTTCTAATTGTTATAACCACATTTAAAGGATTAATTCCTAGTGGTTGTGGGTTCATTATCATTTATAGACCATGAAAAAACAAGATACTCTTATTGAGTAGTGATTCTTAAAAAACAACTTGTGTTTTTCCTTTCTACTTTCACATACATTAATGCGACAAGGAAAATAGAATAATAAAATTGAGATCCTAACAGTTCTAAGAATTAAATGGATAAAAAGTTTTAATTGGATTAAATAGTGTCCAACACTGATTTACATACTTTCAATGTTAGGACTATCCCTCACTAGTCCTTTCAACTGGTATCAAATGGTTGGTTTACCTTTGATGGATTATCTTCAAAAAATCTATTCTCTTATTAATATTTTAGTTTATTATAGAGTCAAAAATGAAGTTCATTTTTTATGAAGATTTAGTTATCTCTTATCAAATGTCTATATCGACCAATACCATGATGAATAGAAGAAATAAAGAGAATAGAATGTTGAATAATATTTTCTTCACATCCGAAGAATATGAAATATATATCTCCTTTACATGACAAAAATTATGACATATCATGTCTAGACATTGAATGGGAGGTTGATCAAGTCTCTAACATGGAGAGGGACAACCTTCCTACCTCATGTAAATCAAGATATTCAAGTGATTTAAAGGTATGTGTTAGTAACATTGAAAATTGTCCTCACACTAAATATCCATGTACAAGTGGTGATGATCAATCTGAAACTGCTGATGATATATCTATGGATCGATTAAGAGATATTATGCACTATGTTCCTATAATAATAGTCTACCTTGTCTATAGTGTAATTCAATTTTTGTAGGATGAAATCACCCAGCTGATAGGGAAAATTTATATATTGGAGATGGGCATACAAGGAAAAGTTCTATAATATTTAGCGCTATCTAGAAGGTTTAGAAACATTGAATAAAAAAATTGGAAACATTATATATGTTCCTCAAAATTCATTGAATAATTTTAAGAGAAATAGGGATTCAATAAGTATCTATATGAAAAGATCCAATTCTAGATGACAAATTGTATAATACCACTTATGTTAAGGGATTAGAATTGGATGAAAAATCCATCAAAATCAGGGAACATGACTCTTTGATTAAAAATAATTTAGAGAATCATGAAGATGTGGTTAAAAAATATTAATAAGGATTGTTAATATAATATTATTATGTTTTAAAATCAAAAAATAATCCTCAATATGAAATGTCTAGATTTAAAATCATATTCAGAAAATCTTCAGGAGACTCATATTAACACATCAAAAAAGAATGGAACAATTTCTTATGATACTCAATTCTCACTGTAGGATTCTAAGGTTGAACGACCTCCAATATTTTCTAAGAATACCATTCCATATTTTTATGAATCTATCTTAATAATATTATAATAAAAATGTACCATCCATACCATCTTGTAAAAATCAATCTAATTTTTTCACAAATAATGATGGTTTGAAAAAAAACAAATAAGGCTGAAGAAATGAGATAAGAATGTTACCACCTTAACTAGGGATGATAAGAAAAGATTATGTAATCTATTTCCCCATAAAGATCACAATAATCTAGGATTAAAATGAAAAACCATTATATAGAATAAATCATAAGATCATGGTTTATGGGTCAGTGTTGGTGATGTAACAGGTTCAAGCATTGTGCTCAAGATTTGTGGTACAATCCTTTAAATGTAAAAACAAAAAAGAATTTATATGTCAATGATATGAAATATAGAGAAGTAGAAGTAGCATCTATATGTCTAGAATAATTTGTTCACTGTAAAGAGATATGGAATACATCATAACATCTGTGATGTGTGCAATGTCATGGGAACAAGACCAGCACATGTTCATCCCAAAATGTATCAAATGTTGTTAAGAAAAAATAAAAATGATGTTGCCATTGTAAGAATGAGCTACATTTGTACTAAATTAGATAAATTTTGTGGAAAAAATAATCCCTAGAATATTTCAAGTAATAATACTAAAAATCCAATGTATTTCAAATCTAACAAGATATGTAAAAGTGCATAAAAACTGATAAAAATGATGGCACTAGAATGAGACCCTGTGAAACACCAAAACATGCTTCCAATATTCTTTGGGACATATTGGTAATCTAGATAGAATATTTGTAAATAATGATGAGAAATGAATATTCACAAGAGAAGGTTATTGAAAAAGTTAAAAGGAAGATCCCACAAGATAAAGAATGATTGAATGAGAGTTTTTCCACAGCTAAAAAATCTTGTGTTAATGATCTGTGTGGGAGATATAATAAATAAATTTATATTGTAAAAGATTGTATAACCATACTACCAGAACAAGAATAATTTTCTTTAGATGTTAAGGAATTTATCATCTATGATGTTTTTAAAGAAGAAAAGGTCTCCACACAAAGAATAAAACAATGTGAAGAGATACATGCTTCCCCAACATAAATCATAATAGAAGTTCTGGTGAGAAATCATCAAAATTATGGTAAATAGATTAATATTATTGAGAAATCCATCTCAACCTTTCTATTCATATTGGTGAATTTTAAAGGCTCCACCATATTCCCATTAATGTTCTGATATTTTATTTTTTCTTATAATACAACTAATTAAAGGTGAAAAATGTTCTTAGGTGGGGATCCTAAGATTCAATGAGGGTTGTCAATTCATAATACCCAAGAAAAATAATTCACCATACATGAATAATTACCCAACATTATAATCAAATTAAAATATTATGGAGGATCATATATGGTGAAGTTGAGGAATATGATTTCATGTTCGGGATATCCATAATACTGATATACCATAATAGTTAGAACTTATTTCATGGTATCCTGAAGAACATGTGTTCATTAAGACCATCATTGGTGAAATTGTGAACATTTAAAACGTGGACAACAATAATATTAATTCTAATTCTACTGAATTCTCATACTTAAATTTCTTGCAATCAATTATAAATGATATTCATCATTATGGAGATACAGAAAAGTGTTTCCCTTGAAGGGGAATCAAATGAACAGAAATGAATAAGCTACCCGGATAATTGTTTCAATTTATATCAAACATGATTATTTTGGAAATTACATGAAGATAATTTCATTAGTAAAGGTATACCTCTCTTAATTTATTATCCATGATTATAAAAAATAAAAAAAATTAAAAATGACGTGTGATTGAATTATTAAATGGAATAAAAAATGTATAATTTCACTAAGGACATTAATCCTTCCACTTGAACATGAATTTTTTTGATCAATTTGTTTAATTGAGTGAAGGGTTTTTAGGATGATTATTCTTAAAATTTTTATATCGCATAAAGTATCTTCATCTGGGAATGAAATTGAGAAACCCTATAAGACAAGTATATGTTTTCTCATTTCATGAGGTATCATAATTAGTTAGTAAGGGGTATATTTTTTTCATTAAATCAAATCCTTTTGTTTTCAACATTGATAACAAACCAATTAGACTTAGATTAAAATTGTGGATGGCGCATTTCATAAGTATTGACTGATACCCATTCACTATATACGTTTTATTTCTTATCAATAAGGGGGATATAAAGTTAAATTAATGTTTGAAATGAAAAGGGGATATAGGAGATAATTATAATCCATATATTGACACATTCATTTGGAAATTAAATTTATTTTATTACCAAAAAATACCAAGGGTGATTAAAGATCCCACTTATGTAAAGGTTTTATTTTGTTTCAATTATTTTAATTGGATGAAAATGGTGATCAATGAAATAGGAATATTTATTTGATGTAAATATGATGATGAAGTTTCCTTGTTAAAGGATCTTGGATGAAGTCCTCTTTTATTAAATTTAAAGAATCATATAAGTGGTTTGAAAACATTATATATTTAATGTGAATCCTAGTGAATTGTTAAAGATTCATTAGTAGATAATTGATGTTTTGCTTCAATAATTCTACTACATAAATTTGTGGATTGGTGAACTAATCTTATGTTCAAAATACATGTGTCATGCATTTTTTACAGTGATTGAAGATGACCTATGTACCATCCATTTATAGTTGAAGATAATATGGGGACCAAGAAAATATTTATTTTAATGAGATTTTGATGTTGAATAAGTTCATTGGAATGTATTCCAAAAATAATTGAAGAAGAGGAACTTATGAATTCCATGGAATAAGAAGGGGTGATGTGCATTTGAGGAGAGGTATTTTTTTTATATGATGATACTTCACTTATCATTTTTTATAAGTGTTATTATAGAATTGGCATACTCACCATGTAGGAAACTTAACCTCAATGAGGACACATGTGGGACCCAAAGGCTAACCATGCTCATGAAAGGTTAGCTCGGGCCACAAAGAAAGGTGACATATGGAAGGCATAGTTCTTGAAAAGTGCATGAAATCCCATGTATAGGTCCCATAGAGTACCAAGATGAAGCCATGTATGAATTAGTCAAAAATACCATAGGGAATCCCATAGACTACATTTTTAGTAGCCCATATAGGCGTGAGGTTCACTTTTATCTGGGTGCCAACCACGGTGATAGATTGGAGGGTGATGGATCATCAATTAACTGATATACCAGAAGGGATGTGCATGTAATGTTTAGTGTAGTGATGTAGGGTAATGTGAAAAGTTCACACATTGTAAAATATATACATATAATGATGATCACCATATTGATTAAATATGGATTATCTCATCTCCCACACCTATGGATTTAATTATGTCTTTCATTTTATTGAAATACGTTATCATCTTCCTCCTCCTGCAACATGATGGTGCCACAATGTTTCTCAATATGAGAAGTTTTCATCACCATTGGTCAATATTAAGGATTCATTGATCATAATGAGGTCAAAATTATTTGAAGGACATGATTAAAAGAATCATGAAACATTGTTTTCATGATTTATATAGAGATTCCTCAATAAAACTATAAACATAATTTCAGGAGGCCATCGATGTTATTGATAATAATAGATGAACCTTGGGATTTGTAGATAATGTGTTTTATGATTTTATGAATGCATTCACGTTATTAAATTTCCACAAAGAAGAATCTTGGTCATGAATCAAGGATGCCTCCATTTTTTTCATCACAATACCAATGTTTTGAATACGTCAAAGCTGATAACATTGTATCATTATATTAGTCTCCACACGGCATAAAATTGGGTATTTATTTTGGTAAATCTCAATGGTGAAAATCAGTGATCCATGAAAATAAAAGGACTAGTACTGAGATGAGAGTAATTTTCTACTCATGTTTTAAATTAGAACTCTTATTTTGCTCAAAAAATAGAGTACCTAAACACTCTTCTTGTTATGACAAAAAAAAGAATCTCGTGATTCTTTAATGATTCATGAAGAAGGGGAGTCCTATGAACCATTAAAGTTCCACAAAAGAAATCTATGCACATCCTGTGTGAAGAAGATCGGTAGGCATGCGAATGGTGTTCACACCATTTTCATACTTCATGAAGATAGACAGTTCCACATACCATGGTATAAGTGATACATTCTCACTGAGTTTCACCAAGAAGAATCACACTACTTCATTGTATCTACACAAATCTACTATCATCTGAATCTCTATGCATGGTTCACTTGAAGACACTATGAAAATGTATATGCAGTTATGTGAAGGATATAAAGTACTGCACATATAGGTTCACCCAAAGAATGTTTCTTGAAGAGTCTTCCATTGGTAAAAATCTAATCTGATTTTTGTGAAGATTTAATGTGGTGAACCCCACATTAAAAATATACATAAATAGTTATATAGTGCATACATTCATTTCATATACCATATTTATGCATGAGTTGGATAATGCATCAAATAATTATATTTTATATAATTTCTAGGGTTTATTCTTGCAAGAAAAAGATAGTTCGGTATACTTTCACTTATTTGAAGATAATAGTGATAAGAAGAAGAATAGTGAATTGTGCATGCATGATAATGAGAATGATAATGAATACATAAATATTGAACAAAAAATGAATTGATAATGAATTATGTTCTATTTTTATAATGAAATGAATAATTAAATTGAATGTATAAGATAAAATGTTCAGTGTAGTTGAATTAGTGGTTTAAAAATATACAGTTTCACTAAGAGTAAATCAATACAATAGTCAGTATGTAATATTTTTCATCAATTAATTTATATAATTTAGTCCCTAGTAATATTCACATGTCATTCCTACTTAAGAATATAAAATTATGATGATTCTATGATGAGATTTAATTATTTTTATAATTACAAAGTAATTTTTTGATTCTATCCAAGAGGAAGAATAAGATTCAATATAGTCTATTATTAATTTAAGAGGAAATATATCAATACACTATACTACTTGATTTCATATTATTATTTGTCAAAGATCAAAAGTGATCGGTGAATCTATTCATGGTTTATTATGATTTGGGTCTGGGAGAATCTAGTTCATCTCTCCCCAACATATTCATATTACTGTGGCTGATATAGGAAGAAGAAAGTGCATCCTTCATTTTTCTTATGGGAAGAAAGAAGAGGAAGGATTCATTTCCACTACTGTGAAATTAAACAAGTGAAGAAGAATGTTTTTTTGGATTAACTAAGAAGCACTTTGACATACAGAAGTTCTATCAATAGGTGAATTACATTATTGGTCTTATAAAGAACCTTATCCATAAGGTGGGGACTTTCTTGATAGGTATTATAAAGATACATAAAGGTGATGTAAAACGTACAATTTATCTTAACTATATTTATTATAGTAAAAGGTTTTTTATACATTATATAACCAAAATAAAAGGGTTAATTTATAGAGGTTGTATGATGAGGATTATTTCTAGACCGAGCCAAGGACTATATAATCTTATTGAGTAGTTAACCTTTTGTAATCATCATGTGATATTCTTTACATATTTTATATACTTTCATGTAATAGTTAAAAGTGAAAATGAAAATCAATATCCTAATAGGTCTAGGATGTAATGGTGTGATGTACCGACCTATGTTCCACATACCAATGCCCCAATCTGGTTGGTTACATGAACTCAATAACACCTCCCACTACTCAAAAGGCTACCGACTAGTTGTGAGGGTCTAATATATTACATGGGGAAACAATGGACTCTTTATTAAAATTGACCAATAGTTGAAATAAAAAGAAATAACCTAGTGATATAATCAATAAATAGAAATAAAGGACTACCAATACATACCAGTATCAAATGATAAACCAAAATAAAAAAAATAACATAAAACTGAATTAGTATATTTTTCATTCTATATGTGTGTCAAATGTTAAATAAAAACCAAAAATAAATACACACGAACACTCTCAAGAGGTTCCCAATTCTACATATTGTTCCCTCAATAATTATTCATCCCAAATCATACATTTAACATACGTTTGTTTCCCCTATCATTTTCTATAAACATGAAGTCTATTTTGGTATTTATTAGGAAGCCTGAGTAGGGAATGAGTGCAACTCATTAGGCAACTGCCAATATCATCTAAAATAATATCTAGACTATAAAAGTGTATGAATTTTCCTAACCAATAAATTATAAGTGAAAAAATAAGTACTTTACCAATTCAATTATTATTTAAATAACAAAATAATTTTCATGGGATCACTATGAAACCTAAAATAACTAATACATGATTTGGACTAGGATGGAGTCTAAAAAATACCAAAATAATATCACAAATCATTAAACCATGGATTTTCATTAATCAATTAAATTATTTATTAATATTTAAACAATGGGGGAATAGAGTAACAGTCTTGTACCCTGTGGGTATTTTGTATAGTACACCTTGTCCCACAACTCAGTGATCACATGTAGTACATAAATATATTGGGGGCCTAGAATGGAATTCTGGAACCCCATGGGTATTTGGAGGAGAACTTCTTATCCCACAACTCATTTCAAAAATATCATTACACCATCTGGGTGGATAGCACTTTTACAATTCCCATTTATCAATCGAACATAGATCTCAATGTAATACTTTACATATATCGGAGCACCCCATTGGGGGATACACATTTAAAATTCTATTAAGATCCCATTTCTCATATCACATTATTCTCAATTACATATCCCTATGATTCTTCAATTACATAATCACAATCCCACCAATATTAATTATCACAATATTTACCAATTGCAATTTCAATTACCCTAAGTTTAACCCACTTAATTATCACTTGGAAATTCAATTAATAAATTCAATTTGGAATGAAATTTCCTAGCATGGATATTGCTATTTTACAATTACATACATTCAGTTTCAATCCAGACAATAGAAATTGATAAATATACCACCTACTAAAATTTCATTGATATTGGATTTCCAAGCCACACCCTTAATTTATGTAGAATGGTTGGATAAACAAAGGAATATGATATCTAGTACAAAAACAGAGGATAAATATTGACTCCAAAATCCACAACTATCAAAATTTACCAACACTTCATTAGAATAAGTTGGAATATAAGGAAACCGAAGAAAAAAAATCATTATTAGTAATCAAACAACAATATGCTATTGTATAATTTGGTTAAATCAATCAAAAATGGATTAATGTCACCCTAGGGTTTAGATAAGGAAGGTTGCATGATGGGATGAACCCAAAATGAACTACATGACACCATTTAATTTTATTCATAGAGAATTACATGGTCTGTAATTCTGTAACATGTTGTGTAATTCAATTAAATGGTTTATGCTAAATAACTAGTCGCCTCAGGTGATTTTATCCCAATTAAAAATTTACATGTCATGAAACCCATTTACATGGAAAGTATCATTTATTCAGAATAAATTTTATCCCCAATATTATACTTTAAATCCAAATTACCACTAATGCATCTCAACCAAAATCAAACCCTTTCCCATTATAGTATAAAGAGAAAACACAAAAGGTAGCATACCAATAAAATAATGGGATATTACAATCTACCCACCTTATAATAAATCGTCTTCACAATTTACTACCAAGCATCTAAAATATTATAATGTAAAAAGATCAGGGAATTGCGCTCAAATATTCAATTCTATCTCCCATGTTTTTCATGAACATGACCATTTCTCAAAAATACATGAACTATCGGCATGGTCTTTCCCCGCAACACTTTCTCACAATGATCCACAATAAAAATTCAATGCTCTTCAAAATAGGAATCTGTGTCAAGAACAATATCACCAACATAGATCACACGAGAAGGGTTGGGGTGATTCCATTGATGTTTTGACATAGGAAAACCATCATGCATAGCATTGTCCTCAGTATAAGAGCCAATTGGTATGCAACCAGCCCAATTCTCTCTACAATCTTGAAAGTCCCAACAAACATGTTTTCCAACTTACCCAACATATGAATCCTACAGTGACCCAATATAGGAAACACCAGCTAGAATACATGATCACCCTATGTAAACTATAGGGTTCATCAACATCGATCAACATACAGATTTTGTATACTCCGATCTATAGTTGTACTTTTCTAAATCAGCTAAATTGGCTCTAACGTATCAGCATGAGACTCAGTCACAAAAAATCGAACTCACCTACCTCTATCCAGTATAGAGTAGATCTTCATGTCCTATCATAAAGAGCCTCATATGGCGATAAATGAATATTTTATTGGTAATTATTATAATAGGTGAATTCAAAAAGCTCTATGTGATACTCCCACGACCCACCAATGTCCAGAACACATGCCCATAGCATATCCTCCAAAACATATATAGTAAATTTTGATTTCCCATCTATCTAAGATTGTAAATCCATACTCATAAATACCTACTTACAAAGTTCCTTATAAAATCATTTCTAGAAAATGAAATGTGATACATGATTCTTGGCCTGAAACTATACTCAATGGAACTTTGTGAATATAGACCATCTACTGAACATTCATTTCTCCCAACTGATCATCTAAGAATGTTTCTCATATAGGTAAGAAGTGTGCTAATTTTGTTAATCTTTCCACATCCACCAAAATAGCATAATTCTTATAAGTAATCCTCATGATACCCACCATGATTTCCAGAATAATTACATCCCACTTCCATTTTGAAATGGGAAATGGTTGTACAAAACCACCAACTTGTTGGTTCTCAGCCATCACTATTTTATAGGGGTACCATCATGTCACGAACCCTATAATATTCTTTTTATATTCATCCAATTGTACTATCGATAGAATTTATAGTATGTTTTGTTCATACCCAGATGTACCACCCACTTTGAGGCATAAAACTCACCTATTAACTCCTTTCACAAACATATATTCACAACTAAACATCCTTTGAAGTAGATGATCTCATCGTCATATATGGTCTAATGGAATGGTGAATCCCCATATTTAAGTATTTCTCTCATGTATAAACATTCTGAATCCTCACATTTCTTCTCTATGATCTTGGTCAAAAGTGTGGATTCCACTGATACTTACATGAGGATAATTTCCTCTTGGCCTTCATAAACCACAAAATGCTTACTGGCCAGCAAGGCCATCATCATCCACTTAGAACTATACTCATAAACTACTTGAGTCTGATCATAACTACTCAACATATTAAAAACACTCTTTATGTTCCCAAGCTTATATGATAGATCAAAATCAAATTGATGTATATACTCAACCCATATATGTATTTGGATATTCAATTATTACTATGAAAAGATATAATTTAATATCTTATGATTCGTTTACAAAATAAACTTTTCACCAAACCAATAATGTCACCAACAATTAAATGTATAAACCACTGCAACTAACTCGAGATCATGCGTAGGGTAATTTTGTTCATGTGAACAAAATTACATGACCCATACGCCACAACATGAACTCCCTATATCAACACTACAAGCCCAATCCTAGATGTGTTATAAAACATTTTATACTTATCTCCTGACTATGGTATGATCAAGATAGGGGTGGTAGTCTACCTCCTCTTCAAATCCTGGTAATCATTACACTACTAGAATGTGGGTTTTTTCCAACAATTCCATACCAACGGTTTCATAAAACCATTGGTAAAAAAGATATTTACCAAAGGATTCCTAAAACCTTTGGTAAATAACCTCTAAATCAACCTTTACTAACGGTTTCAATAGAACCATTGGCGAAAGGATGGCTTAGTGGACCTTTTACCAACGGTTCCTTAGAACCACTAGTATAAGTGTGGCCTAAAAATATTTACCAATGGTTTTTAAAAAACGTTGGTAAATGTTTCTCCCAAATTAACAGCATACCCTCCTCTCCCCCATTTGTCATACTAAAACCTAAACCGGAGCACTTCCCCCAAATTCCCCCTCTCTCTCGGTGATCTAAAAGCTCCTTCAGCTTCATCTTCCTCAATCCCATCCAAGCTGCTAAATCTCATGCTGAATCTCTATCTAAACCATCCCAAATTAGGTATTTTCTTAGTGGTACATTATTTTTATTGAAATTTATCTAATATTTCAATTTTTAGTCTATATTTTTTTGTGTATATGTTTTTTTTCTATTTTGATTTATCCTAGATTTTATTCATTCGAATCCATTTAATTAATTAAATATTTAACCCTTCATTGAAGATAAAAGGATTTTTTTTTTGGAAACATAGAAAACCCTTTTAGATTATTTAGTTGTTGCTTAAATTAATCATATCATTATATTAAAATGTTATATAAATAGACTGGATAGTTGTGGACCTCTCGGGGGTCACCTACATGAATTGTATCTCACACATTGTTTGGATTCCATTGTTTACATGAATAAACTACATGATTATATGTTTAGATAAGTGGAATAACCATCTTACAGATGCATGACTACTCACATGACATAGTATAAAGCATGTAGCAGATGATTGTTTCCCCTCTAAGGTTATTTCCATAGTGAAGAGGGTTATGTGCACAATTTTCAACTCAAGTAATGTAGCATAGGTGAATATTCAATGGTTAAGTTTACTAGTATGGTGTTTCCAACAACATGATATATAAATAACATAATGAAAAATGGAGATATTGTTAAATGAAATTGTTTCACCCTTGCTTGCAGGAACATGATTTGACCCATGGGGTGGTGTGGTTCTTATATATTGGGTGGTGACATGTATAGTCACAAGATACATGTATTTTTTTGTTTAGTTTTTATTTTATTTTCATTATCTCACTGGCCACTTTGGTATTATACTTCCTTATATGGACAGAGGGTAGTGATTCTATCCTGACTAGTTGGCGTAGATCACTTGTATACTGTAATACCATGAGGTGTGAGTGTGAAGAAACATTGGAAGTTAGAGGAGCCTTGGGGTCTTCCATGAGATGGAATTGTTATTCTAAAACATTGTGTGGGAACATTTCCGGAGTATGTTGATGTTATTAAACAACCCCATGTGTCTCCATGAGATAGAATAAATAACCCCAAGTGTCTCCAAGTGTCTCCATAAATCGTATCATCCTCATACGGGTTGGCCACTCACCCAATCCTATCAAATGTATCCAAGTCTATCCTCTCAATCACATAGTCTAGACTCATCTATCGAGGATTATCCCATGCCTCGATGCACATCTCATAATCCAACTAGACAAAGAGGATTATTCACATTATGATTGTCTTAGTCTCAAAATCACACCATGTCGAACCCATCTACATTATATTCTTAATAATCCTGTCAAGAACATCATCAAAATCATGTATTATAACCCAACCCCACTAACCAGGTTCCATCCTAAGCTAAATCACACCAAGCCTCTCGGAATTTTAAAACCAATCTGTTCGAAAATACCCAATACCCACACTAGCATCTCATCCTTCATCTCATTATATGAACACTTGAATCATTAAATAGAGTAAAACCTTTCATAATACATTTTATATACTCAGAGGGACCATCCCACTATAAGAACCTACCATGATTCTAATCCATCCTCATAAGTATTTTCTCATCAAATTCTAGATGTACAATTGCCACACCTATCACAACAAGGCCCAATCCTCTTAGAAATATTTTACATGATCTAAATCATCATTGTTAGCGACATCAATCACATTAAATCACATAAATGTCAACTGAACCCTACATCCCAAGAATTATTCATGTGGACAGGCCACATAGAAATAGGCTAAGAACTAAAACCATAAATAATAAAGCCTAATACATGCATCATTTTTAAATAAATATATCGTGTGTAAATATAAAAACCAAGAATAATAAGACCTCATCCCTTGTATCGAACAAAACCAAACTAAGTTGAAACTTTGTCCTAATTGATTATATAACATTAATAATAAGATTAATTGTTAATTTATAGGAATTTACTATTTGATAGTATCATTTAAAAACATTTATATGTTTCCCTTTTTCTTGCAGGAACATGATTTGACCCATGGGGTGTTGTGGTACTTATATGTTGGGAGGTGATAGGTATAGTCATTGGAGACAGTTATGTTTTAGTTTAGTATTTATTTTATTTTCTTTATCACATTGGTCATATAGATATTTGACTACTTTCTATGGACATATGGTAGTTATATTCTCTAAAGGGTGCCAAAAGTAGTTCAGATTGATTCATTCCACCAACTTTGATCGGAGGTATGGTTCTATGGTTACTACTTTTTCTACCTCGTGTATTTGGGGATTTAGTGTTTTTTAATTCATATTATGTTTTCAGTAGGGAGTTGGATTGTTTCCTATTGGTTCGGGTGGATTTGGTTCTCCGTTTCTAATCTAGGTAAGGCTTTAATACCATTGGTTGGTTTCTCACTGGTTATGTAGCTTCCTTCATGTGTTTTAAGGTTCTTAATAACTATTGTGTAGTGTGTCGATCCCTGCTCATTGGTTTCAAGTCACCATGTCAAGGGTGACTCTCCTGCATGTGCATAGGTAAGTAAGTATATGTATGTGGGTTCCCTCGTTATGTGTATAGTCACCTGTGGTAGTGATTATGCACGTATGGGTCTAGGTGTTCCCATGTATATATATATATATAAACAAATTCATACACAGGTGAGTGGAGACTAATATATTCATATAATAATATGGGAAAGGGTCCCCTGGCACATGCTCATGGCCATGCAGGTGTGTGCATAGGTGCTAGGTGTCCTTGCATGTGTGTAAAGGTGTGTATACCTAGTGGGGGAGCTTCAACTTTTAGTTAGAAATCTCCAAGAGCCGAGTGGATAGCTTGCTTCCACCTTGAGGTAGAGTCCCTCACGTAGACTCATTAATTTAAGAATGCAATAAATTGAGATTAGATTATTTCTTAATTATACTTAATTATATTGAATTGCATATATTGAATAAGTGTTCTTTAATATAATTGATTCATTTGATAAATAAAGTCATGATTTTATAATAAAACCCCTCTATCGGAGGTGCGTTGTCTGTGAAAACACATAGTGATAGTTTAGGGTGTGATAATTTGACTCTCATTTTGTAGTTTCTACTACCTAGTAACACTTTTAAAAACAACGATTATAAAATATATATCGTTATCATACCACAATCTAGAATCAAGAGTCTATTTTTATAACATAAGATCAGTTTCTATAATGTGAAGGACAACTACATAGGTTTTATTTGGAATCTTGGACGGAAGATACAACCCCGTAGATGTTGTTGGACCGGGCCAACACACCGCGGTCACATCATTGTCAAGCCGTGGTCATGTCGCGGTTATGCCGCAGTCATGCTGCAGTCACACCGCGGTCACGCCGTACTCACGCCGCGCTCACGCCGCGGTCATGCCGCAGCCACACCGTGGCCACGCCGCCATCACGCCGCAGTCACGCCGTCGTCATGCCGCGGTCACGCTGCGGTTACGCCATAGTAATGTCATGATATTGTCCTACTTCCAGACAACACCCTGCAGTAGTTCGCAGTCCTGTTGGAATTCTATGTATGTACCTAGATAGAGTTTAAGATACATTACCCATCCATAGTTAATGGGGAGGGAGGAAATCCTCAGAATGTTGCCCCACTTCCTCCTGGTCCCTTCAGTCCTAAATAAAAGATGACGCCCTGCATATGTTGTTGGACCGGGCCAACATGTCATGGTCATGCCACGGTCACGCTGCGATAATGCTATGATTTGGCCCTGCTCCAAGAGGACACCCCACAGAGGTTCGCAGTCCTTTCGGAATTCGATGTATGGTACCTACATAGAGTTTTAGATACATTACTCACCCTACTCCCTGGACCTCGGACAACCCCGCACCCTCCTCCCTGGACCCCGGAAAGCCCCCCGGATAGCCCCCCCAACCATCCTCCGTGGACCCCGGATCCCAATCTATGCTCGCTTCAAGATTCTCCCTAAATCCCATTAGAAAAGAGGGTGTTAGTACTTCGGAAGAAGATGAGAGAAGAGTGAATACTCTAATAGAAAAGTTGACACAATAAGAGGATTAGACTCACCTGGATCATCAATATTCACTTGAAGGCAATCAAAACACCAAAGTGACATGTACATGTCAACCCCGCCTCAAACCGAGGCACGGTGTGGCCGGGTACCACTCAAAGTGTCTCACTTTTATTTGAAATGGACAAAATTTTCAATGAAAACAACAACTGACATACGAGAAAATGGACCAAACAAATTTGGACTGTGTTGATACTTTAGCACAATGATCCATGGGTCATTTTTGACGTGTTCGAGTCAACCACGCCTCAATATGAGGTGCGGTGTGGCCGACACCACTCAATGTGTATTTATTTTGTTTAAAATGGATACTCTTTTATGTTAAAACAACTGGCATACAGAAAAAGGACCAAACACATTTATATTTTGTTTATAGTTTAGTAAAACGATCCATGGGTCATTTCTGACATGTACGAGTCAATCCCACCTCAATCTGAGGCGTGGTGTGGCCGGAACCACTCAATGTATCTCTCTTTTGTTTCAAAAGGACATCATTTTAAGTTAATACAATAACTGACATATGGAAAACCGACCAAAGGCATTTGGATTCTATTGAAACATTAATAAAATGATCCATGGGTTATATTTGAAGTGTACGAGTCAACACCACCTCAATCCGAGGCACAGTGTGGCTGGTATCACTCGAAGTGTCTTACTTTTATTTCAAATGGACAGAATTTTAAGTCAAAACCACAACTGGCATATGGAAAACCAACCAAAGGCATTCATATTGTGTTGATACTTCAAAAAAACAATCCATGGGTCATTTTTGACGTGTAAGAGTCAACCCCACCTCAATCTGAGGCACGGTATGGGTTGTACCACTCAAAGTGTATCACTTTTATTTGAAATAGACATCATTTTAGGTGAAAACAACAACTGGCATATGGAAAACCAACCAAATGCATTCGGATAATGTTGATACATCAACACAATGATCCATGGGTCATTTTGGACATGTACGAGTAAACCTCACCTCAATCTGAGGCGTGGTGTGGCCTGCACCACTCAAAGTGTCTCACTTTTCTTTGAAATGGACAATATTTTAAGTGAAAACAAAAAGTGGCATACGAAAAACTGACCAAAAACTTTCGGATTCTTTTGATACTTTAGGACAATTATACATGGGTCATTCTTTATGTGTACTAGTCAACCCCTCCTCAATATGAGGCACGATGTGTCTAGTAGATCTCAAAGTGTATTTCTGTTGTTTAAAATGGATACTCTTTTATGTAAAAACAAATGTAAACTGGAAAACTCAAAAAATTCATTTGGATTGTGTTGATACATTAGGAAAAAGATTCATGGGTCATTTGTGGTGTGTACGAGTTAACCCTGCCTAAATCCGAGGTGTGGTGTGGCTGGCACTACTCAAAGAGTCTCTCTTTTGTTTCAAAAGGACATCTTTTTAAGTGAATACAACAACTGACAAATGGAAAACTGACCAAAGGCAATAGGATTCTGTTGAAACTTTTGGAAAAAGATCCATGGGTCATATGTGACGTGTACGAGTAAAACCCGCCTCAATCCATGGCATAGTGTGGCCGACATCACTCGAAGTGTTTCACTTTTATTTGAAATGGACATGATTTAAGTGAAAACAACAACTGGCATAGAGAAAACTAGCCAAACACATTCAGATTGTGTTGATACTTCAACACAATGATCCAAGGGTCATTTTTAATGTGAACGAGTCAACCCCGCCTCAATCTGAGGCACGGTGTAGCCGGTACCACTCAAAGTGTCTCACATTTATTTGAAATGGACTACATTTTAAGTGAAAACAAAAACTAGTATACGAAAAACTGACCAAAAGCATTTGGATTGTGTTGATACTTCAACACAATGATCCATGGGACATTTTTGATGTGTATGAGTCAACCTCACCTCAATACGAGGTGTTTTATTGTTGTCACAACTCAAAGTGTCTCAATGTTTTTTGAAATGGAACACATTTTAAATGAAAAAAAACAACGGGAATATGGAAAACAGACCAAATGAATTCTAATTCTATTGGTACGTTAGTAAAAGGATACATGGGTCATTTTTGACGTGTTAGAGTCAACCCCACTACAATCCAAGGCATGGTGTGGCCGATACGATTTAAAGTGTCTTTATTTTGTTTAAAATGGTTACTCTTTTAAGTAAAAACAGTTGGCATACAAGAAACCGACCAAACGCATTCGGATAGTGTTGATACATTAGTAAAACGATACATGGGTCATTTTTGATGTGTACGAGTCAACCCTACCTCAATCTAAGGTGTGGTGTGGCCGGAAACACTCAAAGTGTCTCTCTTTTGTTTCAAAAGAACATCATTTTAATTGAATAAAATAACTCACATACGGAAAACCAACCAAATGCATTCGTATTCTATTGAAACTTTTGGTAAATGATCCATGGATCATATTTGACGTTTTTGAGTCAACCTTGCCTCAATCTGAGAGCTGGTGTGGCCGACACCACTCAAACTGTCTCACTTTTATTTGAAATAGACATGATTTTCAGTGAAAATAGCAACTAGCATACGGAAAACCAATCAAACGCATTCATATTGTGTTGATACTTTAGTAAAACGATCCATGGGTCATTTGTGACATATACGAGTCAACCATGCATCAATATGAGGCATGGTGTGACCAATACCACTCAAAATGTCTATCTTTTGTTTAAAATGGACATCATTTTATGTGTAAACAACAACTGATGTATGGAAAAAAGACCAAACGCATTCAGATTCTATTGAAACGTTAGTGAAACAATCCATGGGTCATTTTTGACGTTTACGAGTCAACCTCACCTCAATTTGAGGCGCGGTGTGTCCAGCACCACTCAAAGTGTCTCACTTTTCTTTTAAATGGACAACATTTCAAGTGAAAACAACAACTGACATATGGAAAACCGACCAATGCATTCGGATTCTATTGATTCTTTAGAAAAATAATTCATGGTTCATTTGTGATATGTTTTAGTCAATCTCACCTCAATATGAGGCATGGTGTTACTAGTACCACTCAAAGATTCTTTCTTTTGTTTAAAATGGGTGGGCTTCTATGTAAAAATAACTTGCATACAGAAAACCGAAAAAATGCATTCGTCTTCTGTTCATTTTTTAGGAAAATTTTCCATGGGTCATTTGTGACATGTACGAGTCAACCCCGCCTCATTTCTAGGAAATGTGTGGCCGACACCACTAAAAGTGTCTCCCTTTTGATTAAAAGGACATCATTTTAAGTGAATACAACAACTGAAATTTACACTCATCAACGATAGTTGCAAACTCTTTTTCTTTAGTTGGGTAGTTTCACTCATGGGTTCATAAGTGACGAGACTCCTATGAAAATAAATTTTCACCATATATTATAAAATATACAAGTTCAATGCAAAATGCATCACAAATCATTACATACCCAAATCTAGGATCAGAAAAAAAAAAATTGGATTTGAGACAATTTTAAACTCTTATTCAACTCTAATAAGTATTTCTCAGACTATTCTGCCTATTAGAATTTTTTGGGGAGGTGGGTGTTGTGATGTTTGGGGGGTTTTGCAGGGGTGAGGTCAATTACTATTGGAAGAGTGGTTATAATATGAAGATTTAAATGGGTGTAAATAATGTCTGAGTTATTGAAATTGTTATTCAACTCTATTGGATGATTGTTGTCAAATGAAGATTAAAATAGAGAATTTTAGTACATGAAATGGTTGGAAGAGTTTGATGGTTTTACGTGTTTTTGTTTGTGCTATTTCAGGTGTTTTTATGTTGTTTTAAGTCTGTTTGTATGTGTTTTTGTGCTATTTTTTATAAATGTGAATACTACAGGGGATAATGGAGGGTCTGATATCCAATAGTTCTGTAAATACACAATACTAATGGATTTAAACCATTGGTATACTTTGAGAGAAATTTAAAAACTATCCCAATATTTTTAAAACTGTTGGTATAGTGTTTATTCTTCAATATATACCAACAGTTTCAATGAAACTATTGGTAAAATATCTAAACAAACATATACCAACAGGTAGACAACAACCATTGGTAAATCAATACATACAGTGGCCTATACCAAAGTTTTAGATCAAACTGTTGGTATAGTTCTTTCCTCATGGCTTACTTCCCTACGGTTTGGAAAACCGTTGGTATAGGCTATACCAACGGTTTAGAACCATTGGTATAACCTTCATTTCTAGTAGTGTTATCACATTCTCAAGGCCAACCAAACTTCACCCCCATCTTCGTCAAGCCCAAAAAAAATTTTATATGTTGTAAAAGTCTAAGATGAACCTACGATAATAACTTGTTAATCATAGAAAACCACAGATATCATAAATATTTTTGGGTTTCTCCCAAGAAACCACTAAATGCACGTTCTCTGGGTCCACTGACACACATTCCTCTGAGATGATGTGTCCCAGGAAGTGTGTTTGAATGATCTAGAATTGACACATTGATTTCATGGTTTATAGTATATTTTCCCTCTGTGTACACAGGATGATATCAAGATATTAGTAATGAACTGCACGAGTCTTGGAGTACACCAAGATTTCACCCAAAAAAACAACAAAAAATTGATCCAGGTATGGGTGGCTGATTCAGTTCATTAAGGCCCTAAAAACATTTGGATCACTCATTATCCCTAATGGAATCAAGATGAACTCCTTATGTTCATACCTGCTTCTAAAAGTTGTATGTGGTATATCAAAAGGTCTAACTCTCAACTGAAAACACACTAATATCAAGTAAATCTTATAGAACATGCAATCCACTATCAACTGGTCAGTGAGATCTTTAATATGAAGAAGAGGATATCGATTATTCATTTTCTTATTGCTCAACTTCTAGTAAAAAATTCATAAGCTCAAGGTCTCATCATCCTTCTTCCCAAAAAAACATGATAACCCCAAGTAAATGACCTCAGACAGATAAACCCAAGATCCATAAACATCTCCAGTTGAGTCTTGAAGTGTTGATGCTTTGGTAGTGACATTCATTTTTGTGGAATAGAAACAAGATCAGTCCCCAACATGGTCTCAATTGTAAATTCCTTGTCTCTCTTAGATGGAATACTAGAGAAGTTACTAAGAAACACATCCTTGAACGAGTCTAATATAGGTTGAAACTAATCATACCTTACACCCCCATCAATGAGTATCATACCTGAAACCTGGGTGATGAGATCCCCCAGTTTCTGATAAATGGGCCCTTTATAGCCCTCCTGAATATCTCTTTCTCCATGATAAACATGACTATCACCTTTAGTAGACATAAAATTCACTCTCCTAGGGTAAAAATTATTATTGTCTTTGTATTCCACCAACCATTCCGTAACCAAAATCAATTCAAAGATTGAAAATTAATGTATGTAATGATTCCATAGAAAACAATACTTCCCAAACATGAGAGAACACCCCTAGTACAAATATATGTCTCTCTACCATACACCCAAATGTTAATCGATCATTATAAACCCACACAAAAATTCCACTACCAGACTCATATCATTCAAAAGATATGAAAATATAAAAGAATTAGAGGCATCAGTTTCAAATAAGGCACTAGAATGTGTCAAAGCTACAAGAACAGTAGATCAAACTCTTGATTTTCCAAACTCTCTATCCATATGTGTAAGATGAAATACATGAAACTTTCCAACCCCTATTTCCTATTATTCCTTCTGAGTCACCTTAGTTACACCACTCTACTAATTTGGGATCTCATTCTAAGAATTAGCACATCCACTATCTCAACAACAATAGCTAGTAAAACTAATGTTTCTAGATTGATATGGGTTATAAGATTCCATTACAACACATTCATTCATCATAGATCCTCTATCACTACCCATAGTTAGACGGTTTCTATAATACCAATACAAGTTCCTCATCCAGTCAAAATATTGTTACTCCACCGGTGGTCAGGGAAACTAGATATGAATATTTCCTTTCCTAAAACACTAGTTTTATTATATGCGATTACTTATATGATAAACTGATCCATCTCCCTTGTCATGATGTTTTCAATCTACATGGATGACATTTTCAAAGTGACGCTTCCCACTCTAGGAAGACGTACCTCATGGACATAATAAAGAAACTATGTTTCCTCCACTAGAATCCTCTTTTAGGTTCCTATTAGATATGGGATCCCAAATTACCACTTAAGAAGAAAAAAACCATCCTGAAGATGTTAACGTTGGATTTAGTTTCTTATTGAAACCCATTCTAAAATTTTTTATTGTAGTATACTCAACTCCTACCAATGCTAGAAACAATCACTAAAAATTAGTAAAATGTTCTGAATAATCCATCATAGAAATACTCCCTCAGGTCAGCCTCTTGAACTATGATTCCCTCTCTTTTCTACACCTCATAGGGTAAAAGTGTTAAAGAACATCTCATAAATTTCATTCCATGCAATATTTTCCAAATGTATATCAGGAATTTGGATGTACCACCAATGATTTTTATAAACACGTAACACATAAATATCTATTTCAACTCTATTCTTAGTATGAGTCTCCCAATGGTAAAGAATTATCTATATACACTAAATCTAGAACACATTTTCCTCAATTCCACCCTCTTGGAACAAATATGGAGGGTGTTGCAACTAAAACTCCAAAATTAGGTCATGTATACTCTCCATGACCCCCTTGGGTCTCTTTCCATAAAATTCATAAAGAGAGAAAAGATCTCATGGAACATCTCTTTAGCTTCCTCACTCAGCACTATCGAAGTCTTAGATTCCACTACAGGTGGATAATTTCAATCCATATCCTCATGTCAAATTCTCAACAAGTTTCATCGTGGAGGAATATCTCTATATTTAAAAACACATTTTTTAGGACACATAATATTCCATTAAAATATTTTAACATGAGGGATTCACATACATCCATAACAAGTCATCTCCCATTTTATGCCACATGGTCAAAACCAAGGGACCAATGCAACCCTTAACCTTCCCTTATCTTAGCCATGGATAAATAGGTTACAAACATTTCCATTATTAATTTTCCCATAAGACACCCATTTATCAATGTTAATTATTCACATTAATTATAATTTTCAATTTTTAATTTCATCTTAGGAACCATTTCCATTTAAATCACACAAGTATAGAAAATCATTTTCAATTAAATAACTCACCCAAAACTTGATTTTTTGGGTGCCTAAAATGATGCATGTTATATAATAATCATGAATGCCTAAAATGATGCTTTTATACTCAAATCTTATTCTATACCTGGTCATGATTCAATCCTTATAAAATCAAAGAAAGAATAACATCACACAACAAGTGAATTCCTCTAAGTGATATAACATTCAACTATAACAGCGTATATTAATAACAACTATACCACCCTAGGTGCATGGTTTATCTAGCGTACATGGGTTACCTAAACCCATGCCTGAGATCATCACCAAGACCAAACTCATCCTGATCTCTAATCTACCTTCAAAAAATTGTAAGGCAAACGAATAGAAAAGAAACCCCATTTGATAAAACGTTGTGAGGTCCCGAACCGAGTGCCACAAACAGGGTCCTCGTTCCAGTTGGTTACATCACCTCAAGAGTGCCTCCTCATAAGTTAAAGGTTATCGACTAGTAGTGAGGTTCTAATATATAACATGGGGATTTTATAATATCATTATCAAAGAAAAAAATAGTTTAAATAAATAAGAAATAATCATATGATATAAAAAATAACTATAAAAAACCAAACCCAATACATACCAGTATCAAATGATGAACCAAATCCAGGAGAAATAACCCAAATCTTAAGAAGTAGATATGTCATGATATATATATGTGTTGGGTTTCAATTGAAAACCCAAAATAAGAAACACACCAAAACTACTAACTGGGTCCGGACAACATGTATGATTCCTTAATCCATGCTCCATCTCAACTCATCCATCTAACATAGTGCTCATGCCTTTATCATGTTCTGTAAACATGAAGTCCATTCAGGTACTGATCAGGAATCCCATGTAGGGTTTGATTAAAACTCAGTAGGAAAAAAACAATGGCATCTAAAAAATAACTAGTATATAATATTTTATGTGGTTTTATAAAGAATAAAATACAAGTGAAAAAATTATCAGTTTTAAAATTCAATTATTCTTTAATTAACCAAATAATTTACTCAGGGTAATGGTGACACCCAAACCACCAATACCTACTTCAGAATGTTCTGAAATTTGAACCATCCCTAAATGGATATCAAATTTCATTATATCATGGAATTCCATTATTTAATTCCATTCTGTTATATCATTCAAACAATGGGGGCCGAGAATAATAGACTGGCACTACATTATTACATGTAGAAGAAGTACCTATCCAAAAAATCATTGACCACATGTAATAAATAAAAATATTCGGGGCCTAGAGTGATAGTATGTCACCCCAAGGGTATTTGGAGTAGAATTTCCTATATCAAAACTCATTTCAAACATATCGTCACACACATGGCTGGAAAGAACATTACAAATTTCTATCTATTAAATAAAAACAAATCACAATTCAATACTTTAATTATATTTGCACACCCTATGGGTGGAAACCTGTTTCACAATTCCATTAAGAACCCATTTCAAAATGCCCATTATTCTTAATTGAATATCCCCATGATTCATCAATTCCATTATCACAATCCCACCAATATTCATTATCACAACAATTACCAATTCCAATTTTAATTACCCAATGTTCATCCCATTTCGTTATAACATGGAAATTCAATTAATTAATTTATTAATAATGAAATTTTAAAATGTGGTGATATAAATTTCACAATTACATAAACTCATTTTTAATTCAAGAATAAGTGAAGCAATAAATAAACAACCTGCCTCAATATCATTGATGAATGTTCACACATCCAAACCCTAAATTGATGTATAATGGTTGATAAAAATTGGTTGAAGATATCTAGGACCAAAACCTTGAATCAAAATCAACCCCCAAATAAGACACTATCAAAATGTTCCGCTACTTTATCAAAATAGTGGGTAATGGAAGGAAAGAAAAGAAAAAATGTATATTATTGGGAATCATACACAAATCTTCTATGATCAAAGATGAATAAATTTCTCCAAAACCACTAAGTGTATCATGAGGTTCAATATAGGGAAGGATGAATATAGTTATGAACCCATAATGAACTGCATAGGTCCTTTTAAATTTATTCTAAAGGAATTACAATACATGAAATTCCATTAGAAATCATGTAATTATTTTTTATATATATAAAAACCTTTTTCCTTATGTGATTTTACACCAATTAAAAAATAACATGTCATATAACACATTTACACAATGTGTAAATTTTCTACATACTATTTTTCTACCCAAAAAGTTTACATAAATGATATGAATGACCTCAAAATCCTCCAAAACAAAATCAAACCCTTTACCACACATGAAAAACTAAAAAAACTCAAAATGAAATGTAACTTTGAAATAAATGGATCTTACAAAATGGATAAAACATTTTAATTGGTTTAGAAAGTCTTGAAAATTTATTCACACACCATCCCCACATTGTAAGACAAATCCAAAACAGGTCTATTCAATTTTTACCAACTTCAAATTCCATATGTCTTTAATGATTTAATATATAAATTTTCAATAAATAATATGTCTTATTAATGTAATACTTAATGGATATACCATTATCTACCATTTCGTTAGTTATCTTAGGTCCCAATAGCTCTATTTCTCTAACTTCATCCTTCATTCCCTAGAGGGAATTGTAAGATTACATATTAATGATTGATTAAAAAATAATTTTTTGGAAAAACCAATCTAGATGAATATTTTGATCCAATTAACCATTGAAATCCCTCAAAATATATCTTGGTATATAATCCATTTTTTTAATTGTTCTCTCATACTGACCGTTTTTCTGAGGATTATAAACCGTATAGAAAAAAAACATTATAGCTAGATCTTACGGAACACTTCAAACGAAATTTAAGGTAAACCTCATATCCGGATAATATGTAATATAATGTGGTACTCCAATAAACCTTTCCACTTATATAATGTATATTCCATAAATCTAAACAAGATATAAATTTTCTCTCATATAAATGAAGTGTGCTAACTTCTTAAGGAGATCAACAATAACCCAAATAGAATTATGTCATTTAGATGTTTTGGGGAGTCTGGTGATAAAATACAGGGTGATTTTTATTCATTCATATTCTAGTATGTGTAATTTTTGTAACATTACATTAAAATTATACCTCTCAACCATAACTTGTTTATTGACCAAGAACCAAGAAATACATTCTATAATATCTCATGTTATATTATCGCACGAGAAATAAACCTTCAAATATATATATATATGTATATATATCTTATTAATTATATAATGAATATATACTAATCAACTATAAGCTTTATCCAATTTATCCTTATTCAAATCTGGTATTAAAAGTACACATACATGGTTTTTTAACCTTGTAATTCCATTACATTCAAAATTAAACTTATTAACACTTCTAAACATTTTTTTCAACTATGCATCATCCTTCTATGCCTTTTTAATAATTAAATGAATATATGGTAGAATAATAGTTTTATCCAAATAATATTTCTCCCATTCAATAAATATTTTGAGATCCAAACATTAAAAATCCATAAATATTAGATCATTTTTGATCCTCCTCACAGATAAGTTATCAATATCCTTTCTACTCAAATCATCACCGACCTTATTTAATTTCAAAATGGGGCAATGTATTAGGAATTCATAATCTTTAATCAATTACAACCATCCTCTATAGTGCATGGATTTTTTTAAGTGAAGATATATTAAAATTTTATGATCAGTATATAAACCATAGATTTCTCTTTAAAGATAATGCACCAATACCTTTATTTCAAAAATTAATGCAGCTGACTCCAATTCATGATTGGTGTTATTTTTTCATGAGCCTCAAATTTTAGTGAGGTATAAGTTTTAACCATATCATTATAAATTATTTTGTATCTCATTAACTTCATTAATGAATCATTAAAGACCATAAAACCTTCTCTACAGTATGGTAATGTAAGCACAGGTGCAATGACCAACCTTCTTCTTATCTCCTCGAAATTTTACTCAAATTAATAGAAACCTACGAACCTAGATCCCTTATATTATAACTTGGTGACATGATTATAAAATCATGATAAATTTATAATATACAACCAAAAAACCAAGAAACCTATATATCTCACTCACCATGGTTATTCGAGTCCCACATCTAATAACTTACATGTTTTATAGATTAAAAAATATACCATCACGTGATTTTATATGACCCTAAAATGAAAAAAAATGCCAAAACTCATACATGGTAACTTTTTCCTATAGCTTATCTTTCCTTAGGGTATTTATTATAAGCCTCAAGTTATCTTCATACCCTTCCAAGTTCTTTGAATATATAAGAATATCATCTATAAGGGCTAACACAAATTGATAAAGGTAATCTATAAATACTCTATTCCATAAATCCATGAAGATAATAGGGGAATTAGTAAGTCCAAATTGTGTCACTATAAATTAATATCTTCTATACCATCAACATATGTTCACTTGGGTATATCCATCTTCTAGACCCTTAATTGATTATTTTTATAATGAAAGTCAATTTTGGAAAAGTATTGAACAATGTTTAGTTGATCAAAAGAGATATAAATATAGGGAAAATGATAGTTATAATTGAATATAGTCATGTAAAGTTTCCAAAAAGTAATAAATATGCACATTGATCCAACATTCATCCGGAAAAAAACTAGTGTTCCCCATGGTGACACACTTAGTTAAATGAATACCTTGTCATGATTCTTTTAAAGATGTTTCTTCAATTCCTTCAACTAAATTGGGTGTTTTCTATATGGATTATTTGAAATAAGTGAATATATAGAGAAACCCAAGAATTACATACATAAATATTACATGTTTTTTAATTATTATTAAATCCATTTCATGAATACTCACCCAAGGACTGTAAATGTTTGGTATATTTGAAAACCAGATATATATTCATCTTTCTTCATGAAATATCTAGAATGTATCAAAAAATATCATTCTATTTAGTACTCTTAATAGAAAAACCCTATATAAAACATGTCATTAAAATATAGGGAAAGTAAATATAATAAATGGTGAACTTGGAATCTCATTAATGATAAACGTGGGAGATATTAATTGATGATCATCTAAAATCATAAGAAAATCATAAGGGTATGATATCATGAATATAACTTGAAAGGATCATAATCAATCTATCTTGGATCATAAACATGAGTCCTATAATAATAAATTATCATTTCAAAATACATAGATCATAATATTGATAAATCATTATAAATTAATCATGAACAGTATGTTCATGTCATATAAATTGGGAACCATCAATTATAAAAACCATTTTGTATGTTATGGTTGACTACAAAAACCATAAAATCATAAAGGATTATTCATCAACACATATTTACCATATTAGATCACGAAAATTGACTTGTATCCCATAATAGATCAAGTAGATGGACATGTTTCCCATAGTTTGTCAAGAAGATCGAACTTTTTATCATAACAGATCAAGCATATCTACTTGTTACCTTTAATTATCTCATGAGATATAATATATTACCTAATTCATTAGATGGATATATAATTTTGGTCTTGCCTTTCACATAACAAAATCCATACATATGTGTTCCATAAAATAATTAAACATTAATCATATCATCATATAATAACTCGTGAAATGAAGTCAAGTTTCATAAAAATTTCCTCAATCCATCATAGCCTAACCCCTTGATAAAGAATGGGTTTTATATAAATAATATAATCATAGTCATAAACTATCCATATAAATAGTATTATCATACCATTGTATTATATCCTAGTAGAACATAAAATACTCCAAAGGTTTGTATTTTTTGTGAATAAAAATTCCATAAAAATATCGTTAAATCATTCCAGAGGAAAAATACGTTTCCAATTTGAAAATAACATTTTTAAAACAAAAAATTTAAAACAATATTATGCAAATAAATTTTAATTTAAAAAACTTTATAAACCTATAATGGAATATTCAAATCAATTATTTGTCATACTGGTCAGAAATTCTGATCATGTCATACGAGTTTAAAGAAAACATTTCTTTTCACATTATTGTAGAAAAGGTAAAAAAGTACATTGATTTGAAAATGAAATTAGGATTCATAGTAAAACATGTTTTTTGAAAATCAAATACATTTAAAAACTTTTTTTATAAATAATTTTATATTAGTAAAAATATTCATTGAATAATTTTTAGAAAACATGGATATGGAAGAGAATGGATGTTCAACTAAAGATAGTAATAAATCTTATTTCCATGAAACATTCTTCTAGTATCTTTAGTTATTAATGAAATGAAAATGGAATTAAATAATGTATTATCTATAAAAAAATTGGATAAGGAATTATATGAGTTTTATCAGATATTGATCAAAAGGTTTCATCCCTACAATCATAATCCTAAGCAATCCCAATAAATAATGAGATTATAATATAAAAACCCATACCACTTTGGTAACTTTTGACTCGTAAGCCCCATTAAAGAAAATTATTTTATGGTTATTTATATCATATAATTTATATAATAAGAATCATAAAATATAATCATATATAGTATATACACCACCCCAAAGAAATAGTTGGTGAATATGGCTTGTGTCCCCTAGAAATAAAATTGGGTTGAAAATATATTACCTCAATTCTCGACTTTAACCACACATTTAAAAATCCTATATAATAAATATAGGTATATTATAAATCAATTATATAATGATACAAAAATATATCAAACCATACATGTTTTAATTAAAACCTTTTATCTCCCATTTATTAATAATTATTTATTAAAATCACACTTCCTCGTGATAACCTCTTTGTTTTTCAAGTCAGTTTTGGTTCGGTATTTTTGGTCCATGTGATTTAATTATGGTTGCATCATATAGATAATTTTATTAATTTTATAAATATAATATATATTCATTATATATTTATTTTTATTCATACATAAAATATATATATAGAAAAATGAATTACATTATTCATGAAGATGGTGGGTTGTACGTACAAATGAATGTTGTTTCAATTTTTTAACGAATGGAACAAAAAAATTTAGAAATTATTTAAACATCCCAAAATCATTATAATATCACATTTATTATATTTATCCATTAAATATATCCATATTACTATCCATCTAAAAGGAAAATGAAAAATGAGTCACATCACTTTTTGAAGGCAGTAGTCCACAAGTTTCTATATGGGAGGTTATAATTTTCCAATAGATTTGAAGGTAAGAAGCTAGATGTTATATTATAAAATAATAAGTATAATTATGTTATAAATATCATATATATACATTAATTATATAATTATATCTAGCTGTGTTAGGTGATGATGGAAAAAAATTACATCAGTTTGTGAGCCAGTAGTCTTCCGTACACAAGATCGATAATTTCGTTTCCCATTTGATGGAAAAGGATATGGATATAGGATATTCACTAAATATCATAACATATAATAATATGGTTGATACCATTTTTAAAATATTATAATTATTAATAAATGAATGAATTTGGTAATAGAACAAGTAAAAAAAGTTCTTAGTGAAGACAATAACCTTGGATTAGAAATATATCATTTGGAACTATAATTAATAACCCTCGGGTTGGTCATTTGTATGACCAAAGGCTCTAAAATCTGGATAAGGATGTTTTGGAAAAAAAATTCATTTATTTTAGAGCCAAGTGGCTTAATATTGTTTAATATGTGTGGGTAGAAGGTTCCCTTTTATAATTGAGGAGTGGCATTTTTATAAATACACACCACTATTCAATAATAAGAAGTCACTCTCAAACACAGTGCCTTGAAAATTAAAAAATAATGTATTGAATGGTAGGTAAGTTCCATACACACCTTAAAAAATACAAATATGTTTTAAACATGTTATTCCATTATCTTCAATGATTACTTACTTTTACCATTTTAGTTTTCACCATGGTAACTTATTTTCATTGGTCTTTACCTAAGTAATTTATCCTTTAAGAAATAAATACATAATTATATAATTTTCAACAAAATATAAATATTAAATAAAATTTACCAAATAAAAAATATCATATGTGTTTAAAACTAATTTTAACATAAGATCTGGTAACATGCAAAACATCATTTTAACCTTAATAGTGGTAATTAATTGTTACTTTTTTATTTTTCATTATACCCAAGAATTAAGTAGATATTATTACCTAATATTAATTATTATGATTCCAAATATGGAATAAATTTTAACAAAATCAATTCATATATTTTTCAGAATAGAATTTGCAATTAAACCCATAGATGTGATCAAAAAAACAGTTTTCCAATGAAAATGTTTTCCTAAGTATAAAATGTTCTTATATAAAAAATCATACATGAAATGGATTAAACTTACTAAATAGTGTTAATAATAATATAAATTAACTAATTTCACTAAAAACAATTTTAAAATAATGTGTATCATTGTATGTTCTTTAAACAAAAAGGCAGTTTTTAACAAAAAATAGTATTTATCACTACTCATTAAAAATTTAAACATCTTAGAAAAATATTTAAAATTAAATCTAAGATAATTTTGAAATTATGATTTAAAAATGAGTTTTATTTTTTCAAATATACTTTATTCAAATTTTAAAAAATAATATTAATTAAGTTCAAATAACATGAAGAAACCGCATTTTAGAAAAAAAAAATAGATTAGTTAAGCATTAAAATGGATTTTTTCATATCACATTCCTATATTAATATTATGTGAATGAAGAAAATTGAAAATAAATATATGTATCAATAAATCATTCAACAATTGTGATATTTTTTTGTTTTCGTGATAAAAACTCACTGTAAGCATACAAACAATTTTTAAAAGACGCATTTCTTTTAATTTCAAATGTTTTTTATTTTCATTTCTAATAAATTCATTATAAATAATTTTTTTTATTCATGTGTAAACCCTATAATTTTCATTATTTATTTATTATTATTCATATCCTATAATTTAATGTATAGGTTATAACAGTCACTTTAAATAATAATAATAGTATAATAGTTAATCTTGGTTAGTTTACACTCAGTATTTCATGTAACACAAGCTATCGAAAAAATTAAATTTAAAATAAAAAATAAGAAAATATTGTGGTGTGACATCCCCCAACCCTTAAATAATTTTTTCCAATAAATTTTACCATATTCTTGGTAATAAAGGGGTCAATATTTGAAAATAAAAATCTTATTGAAAACCATCATCGTAAAAAGGGTTAACAAGACATTCTCATGAAAAAAAAAGAACGAAAGATATGATGGAAATCTAAAATAAAAATTAAATATTTTTTAAAATAGTAGAAAATTTGTGGAATGAGAAAATATAGATATGGAGTATGATTAATTCTTAAAGATCATTTTTCACAAAAAAATTAACACTCCTAAGAAATTAAACAATCACCAAACTGTAAACTAAATTGATGAGAAAAATGGCTTCAATCCATCATCAATGAAGATAATACGATAAAATTTTCATTTCAAGTTCCTTTTCCTGAAAAAAGGGAATATATTAATCTAATGAATATAAAAGAAAAAATATACTTGATTTCTTTTTTATTTCATAAGAATAATTTCATCATTGGGTTGTGTTTCGATCAATTCTTACATCATATCGTACTTGAAAAACAATATCCAAGAGGAATTTTTTATGCCTCAATAAATAAAATTAACATTTAATGGATCAAGTAATATAAAAAAATGATAAAAATATCTACCTCGTTTATTTATACATTAACAGAAATCAAAATGGTTAGAACTATATGATTATCTAAATGAATAAACCATCAAATTAAGAAATAAAACACTAATCGCTAATGTGTCAATAATGACACCCAAATTTCAACTTAAGTCATTCGATAAATAATTAACCTTAAAATTATACAAAATAAACTATAAAAGTATTTAAAACCAATTATTAATATCATTTGATCACGTATTCTTTTGATATTAGTTTTACACTTATCTCTAAATAACATTAATCATTATTAATGTCTCATTCCAAAAAATGCATGTTCCCTAATCATATAACATCCCAGATTTGGTAATGATTTATACAAATAACCTGGACCACTATAAATCAACACTAAACTCATAAATTATTCCAAAAGATAATTCAAACCTTATTCCTGAAATAAAATCCCATAATATTCTTTTTAACTTAATCTTATAAGGCTCCCAAAATAATGAACTTATTCTGAAATAACAATAATAACCAAACCACTTTTTAATCCAATAGTTCCCTTTATTATAAAACACATGTTTTAAAAAACATAATATTTATCTATGACATAATTTTTTTAGAAAAATTATACTAACCAGGACATCATGTTGGCCAGTGGTAGGCATTGCACCCTTATCGTACTTTGGTTATGGGTTCAAGCCTTGTGGCTTTTTCAGATTTGATAAGTTGTCTCTTTTTCTAAAACTATATTTACATAATTCTTATAAACTACCTATGAATATGATTAACATCCTAAAGAATAACCTTACCTTTCAATGAAAACATAAACCCTAAAGGTTATCAATACCACTAAACATATGAAAATTGAGTTTTTCTTAAATTGTACTTCATGTTGAACCTAAGGTTTATATATACCTTATCATAATAAAATTTCTCAAGGAATTTTATTATTCACATTATAATACACTCACATAAAAGCTACTAATTTTTTTAAGACATTTATTTTTTATAAACCTTTAACTTTTAAACCCATAATGGTATCCATAACTATTATTCTAATCTTACAAGAATATATATAGAATTAAAAAAAATAATGAAATCCTTAGATGTTTTAGGATTATTATAAACAATATACCATTTATAAATATGAATCACCAGTAAAATTATTACATATTAATAATTAAATAATTTAATGCTTCCACTTTAATGATTGTTATGGCATATGAACTACCTTGTTCTAGGAGTTAACCCATGTATAGGGGAATTGACTTGCATAATGCCTATTTTCTCTAATCATAAGACATTGATATCCATAAAAATTATTTACCATTCATTTCCAACAAAAAAACATTTTCCCTTTCCTTTGATACATTCCCTGGGGTCTCATTCTAAATTTTTCACATAAGTGAAATTGATTCATCTTTCTTTCATGGTTTGCACTATCCAATATCTCTAAAAACTATATCCTTATCTTATTTGGTGACATTGAGATTTTTTTATTGTGTAAGTTGTTAATGATTTTAAGGATAACTTATTAGGCACACACAAAATTTATTTCTCACCAGTAATCATCCAAAAATGATTCTCATTATCACCACATTTTCCATCACTTTCAGTTTTAACATGATTCCTCCTTGTTCAAACCATTGACTAAAACTAAAAATCATCGTTTGAGGAACAATAATAATAATAGGAGACCACATAATCTATTATTGTATGTCTAAATCATGATTCCTTTCTTTTAAACCAATGACACCTTTGGTTTTACCTATGTCATTCATGGTCCTTATCTATTCAAATACATCATTTTGGTTAGTAAAAATGTTTCTGAATTTCTAAAATATATCCCATGGTAGTGTCAAAATATGTGTTCAGTAGGACTCATTATTGTGCCATGGTTGAAGAACCAATTAGAGACTAATTTCCTCTTTTTCTATATTTTTACTCTAGGTACTAATTTTCATGGTCTATATTCACTTGTAGTATCCAGATATAAATGTAATTACTTGGAAAGTACTATCTCTATCCTTCAACAAAACTCCATGTAATTTTCCAATACATTCTCTTAACCTTATGGTTATCACTATTGTTTTGTCACTCTAGTTTCCTAATGTTTACTATACCATTCTCTGATTAAATATATAGGGACTAAGGCTTTTCAATTATAGATATTAAATATTATTATATTAATATTAAAAAAAATTCTAAAATACTCACCTAAGGACTGAAATGGTTTAGTGTATCTGAAGAATATATATATAGAATATCATTATTTTATGAGATATATTCTACGAATCCCAAAAATATGATCACATTTAGTGTAATTAATAGTCATATCCAATATACAACCTTTCTTCAAAAGTTGGGGAAAGGAAACATAAGAAAGGGAGATCTTATATGCTCAGTTAGGGTAAACATGGGATATATCAATCAGTGATCATATCAAATAATAATATAAGAATAAAGGTATTATAACATAAATGTAACTTCAAAGGTCAACACACAATCTATAATGGACCATAAACATGGGTCATTGAATAAAAAATTATAATTTCAATAAACATGAATCATATGTGTGTGAAATAATAAAAAATAAATCATGAAACATAAGTTCATGTCCTAAAAATGTGGCAAAATCAAGTATATAAACCATTTAAAATATTAATGTCAACTATTGGGGCCATTAAATCACAATAAATTTGGAAACTACTTATTTCCCATTATGGATAAAGCACATAAACTTATTTCTCGTAATGTGTCAAGTAAATTGACTAGTCTCCCATAATTTTCTCATGTGGTATAATACTTTACAAAATTAATTATAAGGTTATGTTACTCTTGTTCCACCGGTAATATAATGAATATTATACATATTTGTTCTATAAAATCATAAAAAATTTACCATATCATAATATCATAATGTATGAAAATAAATTGGGTATTATAAACATTTCATCAAGCCATCATAGAATAAACCATGAAAACAAATTTGTTTCATAATAATCTCTTCATACTAATCATATTACATGTATAAAAATATTATTTATGGTACAATTGGACCATATACCGAGTAAAATAAAATAAACATTAATGTTTTTCTAAATTGATTAATATAAATTTTATAAAAATATAAACAAATAATTCTTGAGTAAAATATCCTTTTCAGATTGAAAATAACCTTTTTAAAACTAAAAAAACTATGAAATTTATTTTTAATTGAAAATAAAACAATAAAATTTTAAATTAAACTTTAATGAAATGAGTGTTCCTGGAGATATGAAAATTGTTTCATACCATACAATATAAAGGAAGTTGTTCCTCTCACATTATTGTTGAAAACGTCAAAAAGTACCATATTTGGAAAATTAAATGATGTTTAATTTAAAATAGTTTTTTAAAAATTAAAATAAGGGTAAAAATGTATTCGATCCATTTTTTAGAGTAGTAAAATAATTCGTGAAAAAAATTTAAAAAAACATATACATAGAAGAGAACAAATTTTTGAATGTAGGGAAAAATAAAGTTGATTTCACTAAAAATATTATTTTGTTAAATGTATTTTTTAAAGAGTAAGATGTAAGAAAAAAAATTATTCTAAAAATAACCCCAGTTTTAAAAAATCATGATTTTTTTATAGATATACCACGAGGTTTCATCATTGGAATAATATAAAAAAGAATCCTAATAAATAATTAGATTATAACATAAAAACTATTTACCCATTGGTAACTTTTGAATAATAAGTCACATGAAAGAAATGAAATTATATTTATATTTATTCCTTATAATTATAATAATAATATTAATAATATAAATTCAAGATAATTATATTCATCACACAAGAGGAACAAGTGGTGAATATGGAATGTATCTCACAAAAAATAAAAGTGATATAAAAATCATTTACCTCAAGTATCGAATTTATTCGTAAATAATAAAAACTCATATATAATAAAGATAAGTTTATTATAAATCTATTATATAACCTTAATAATATAAATCATACCATATATTTTGTACTTATAAACTTTTTTCACCCATTTATTAACAATTATTTATTAAAATCGGTTTTTCGGGTGATAACTACTTCGTTTTTCATATATGTTTTGATTTGTTAAATTTTCTCCATATAATATGATTAATTTTATCATAATATTAATAATTTTATTCACCATATAAATATAATATATATTCTTTATATATTTATTTGTATTAGTCCATAAAATTTAGAGATTGAAAAATGAATTACACCATTCATGGACACGGTAGGTCATACGTACGCATGAGCTTTGTTTCCAATATTTAAATGGATAGAAAAATAAAAAGGAAAACATTATTTTGACATAATATAATCATTATAATGTTATATATATCATATTAATCCACTAAACGTATATTTATTACCATCCATGTAAAATGTAAATGAAAAAATGAATCACAACACTTTGTGAAGGTGATAGCCCACACATATGCTTAACCAATGTTATCATTTTCCAATGTATTCGAATGTAATAAGGTATATGGGAAATAAAAATTTTAAAATTATAATTATTAGAAAAATATCTTATATATATATTAAGTCCATCATTATATCCATCTATTATAGGTGGTAATGGAAAATGAATTTCAACGATTTGAGAGGCGGTAGTCCACCATACACATAAACGATGGTTTCATTTGATATATCATGGAAGTGAAGATGGAAATAGGTTATGAAATAAACAAAATAACATATTATTATATGTCAAATACTGATATTATTAAGTTTCAATTATTAATACATTAATAAATATATTAATAGAAGAAGTAAAAAAATCATAGTTCATGAAATCACCTTCGATTAGAAAAAATCTCCTTTGGTTATCTTATTAAGTTCCATAGGGTTGGAATTTTGTGAAAAAAATGAACTATATAAAATATATAATGATGTTATAGAAGGGTTGTTTCATATATTTTTAAATAAAAATATCTTAATAGTTATGAATAAGTGAGGATAGGAGGCACTCATTTATAATTGAGGAGGAGTTGAATTTTTATTAATACCCATAACTTTTCAATAATGTGAAGTAACTCAAATCCCATGTGACTCCAAAATTGATAAATAATGTATTGGAGTACATTTAAAATATATTTAACCCTTCAACACCAAAAAAATTGACATTCATTAACAATTTTATTATTGTATCCTCTATGTTTACTTAATTTTTCCATTTTATTTTTCACCACGGAAATTAGTTTTTTTATTTATTGAACTACGTATTTCATATATTTAGTGTAAAACAATGATAAGTATTAGATAATTTGAAAACAAAGATTATGAATATTAAATAAATCTTAAAAAATAAAATACCTATTCATATGGAAAATTTATTTTAACAGAACTGCATGTAAAGCATAAAACTGTATTTTAACTTTAACCACAATAATTAATGTATACTATTTTTACTATTAATTATAACCAATGAGTTAAGATTAAATTATAAATTATTATTAATTATTATTAATAAAAAAATTTAATCCATTTTACCAAATTCAATTCACTGAAGTGGAATATTTGTTTTACAATTAAACTCCAAGACATGACGAAAAAACACTTTTTCAAAGATAAAATTTCATAAGTACGAAATGTTTTTATATAAAAATTCTGCATGAAATTGATTAAAATAAAATAAATTTTAATAATATTATTAATAATATAACAATACAACATATTTTACATCTAAATTGTTTTAACAAAATATATAACTTATTAAATTATTTTAAGGAAAACATAGTTTTTAATAAAAATCAGTAATATTTCTATTCATTAGATAAATTACCTTTTCAAGGAATTATCAAAAAATAACTCAATGATATTTTTCAAATGAAGATTAAAAAAATTAATTTCAATTTTTCCTAAAATTTATCTAATATTGGAAAAATTAATTTTAAAATAAGTTTGAAAATGTGATGAAATAGCTCTTTAGAAAAAACATAGTTTTTTGCTTAAAACTGGATTTCTTCTTATCTCATTAATAGATTAATACTATATGAATAATAAAACACTTTACTGAATATATATATTTATATATTCCATTAAAATCATTAATAAATAGTGAATTATTTTATTCATTAAGATAAAAATGTATTTCGTGTATACAAAATTATTTTTAGAGAATCATTTGTTTTAATTTAGAATGAATTTTATTTTAATTTATAATCAATTAAAAATGATTTTATTTTATATATGTATAAACCATATAATGTTCAAATTTATTGTTTATATTATTCAAACATTCTAATTTAAAGGCTATGTTATAACGTTCTTATAAAATAATAATATTTTAATAGTTTATCAAGGTTCTTTTAAACTCGGTGTTATGTGTATCACAAGCAATCGAAGAAATTAAATTTTAAAAAAAAATTCCAAAATATCAGGGTGTTAAAATCTATAGGTATGTTTTCTATTGTAAACTCAAATTCAAAATTCAGTGGAATAAATGGAAACTCTGCTGGAAAGACATCAATAAACTCCCACATAATTGTTATATCTTCAATTTAGTTTCTATCCAAAAATTTGTGATAAACACCCCTTTTTATTCGAATACAAACTCATATAATGGATATAATTTACATTTTATGTCCATGTTTTTTATCTCAATGGTAAATAATCATTATTTCGTTTTTAATATTAGATATGACATCCCTTCCTAAAAAATTAATGTGGGTTTTATGTAAATTAATCAATTCAATGCAAGAGATAACATCAAATTCATCTAGAGGAAGAATAAAGAGATATTCAAGAAGGACATTCCAAAAACCCTCAGTAATAGAAGAACCATATTCTTTAGATATGATCATTATACCATGGGATATTTCCACTACTAATTCAATATCTATTCCTTGAGGTGGTATAATTATACCCATAGAAAATTTTTCAAATATAAAATAGTTGGTAGATCCAAAATCAAATAAGTCATTCATGGTTCTATAGTGGACTGTAAGTGTAACTTTCACCACATCATTATCCTAATTATAAATAGTTATGACATTATATGTCCCTTTGTCTCTAGGATTAAAAGTATGTTGAAATTTAACGTTGTCATTATCCTTTGAATTTGAGAACTAGTTATCATAATTCCTATTCTCCTTACAATTGAACCATTAGAGTGAGGGTGGTGAATTCTATGGTCTTTTTCATTATCATTAATAGACATATTCAAATCAAATTAGAATTATATTGATTGATGACCTTATTTTCCTCACTTAAATTATTTATCAGTCCCCTTAAGATAACTACCTACATGTTTTCTTCCACACTTTTATCATAAATTAAATATTATCTTCTTCTCTCTATGGTTTTTATAATTTCTATTAAATTCCGTCTTTTTTTCTTATAGAACAATGAGACTTATGGGTAAAACCAATATAAACATCCACCTTTATTACACATTGAACAAAATTTTCTTCACTGTTAAAGTCCCTTATGGATAAATCCATTTAGAGATTCGGTTTTAAGCTACATAATAATCAATTAATCTTACATTTAGGTTTGATTTTAATACCATTAGAATACATCACAAGTCTTGTAAAATTAACCTCATAAGTACTATTAGATTCATTATCCTTATACTTTATCATAAGTAATTCCATATCTATTTTCATATGAAAAATTCTAGAGAATTACTTATTGAAAAATAAGCTATTAAAATCCTCTTGCTCCATGGAATCAATTTCATAATATTTCCTCGCGTTCTTGATAAGAGACCACCACGGATCTATTTTTCCTTATAAATGATAAAAAACATAAATTTTTCATGTTACAAATAATTTCGAATGGAAAATGGATTTTTATCAGTATTAATCTATTTTACAGAAACTATTGGATTATCAGGACAACTGAAATAATGAGTGTGTTTCCCCATGAAGGTATCAATAAAACATTGTTCCATATTTTACTCATTTTGAATTTCATCAGGATTAATATCTTGAGAATTTTCTCTAATAATATCAACAAGATTTTTTATTCTAACTCCCATAACATATTTCTTCTCTAGAGGACAACCCTTGAAATTTCCATCACATTTAGTATTAACATGATTCCATCAGGTTTTGGCCAATAACTAAAACCAAAAATCTATGTGTGAAAAATAATAATCATGATGGGAAACCACATAATCATGAAAAATAATTTATGGGATGTCTAAATCATTCAACCTTCTTTTAAGTCTATGATACATTTGGTTTATCCAAGTTCATTCATGATCATCAATTATTTAAATACATCAAAATGGTTTGTAATGAAAATATGAACTATCCAAATAATATCCACCATGACTATCAAACTAGGTGCACAGTAAGGGAACACTAACTGTGCACCATAATGTTGGATGAAACATACTCAACCAACCCTTTTCAGGATTATAACCAAAATATGAATCTTTTCCAAATCCACATTATTATAGAGTATCTAAATAGTGATTTTTTTAGAAAAACTATACTCCTTTATTTACCATAACTTAGGAAGATACACTATACATAAGATTATCCTAAGGGTTCTCACTATGTTTTTCTAATCCTGGTTTACAACATTAACTAATATTTCCCTTGGTACCAACTATAGAGAGTCGTACTTTTCATAAATAAATATCACTTCTTAATAGATGAAAATTCATTACATAATATTATAATCCATTCTATAATTGAATTGTTCTAGTATCATTGGAAACAAGGATACAAAATCAAATTGTTAATGGGATATTTACATCATCTCCCACTAAGTCCATCCTTATCGGTACTCTTCTTAGATATATCATACTTAATAAATTTCTTCATAACCTTCGGAAAGTTAACATAAGAAACAATGATCTAAAATGATCAGTAAGAGTGAAAAAGGGAGATATCAGTAATCACATAATCATAACACAAGAATAAGGCTATATAAGCATGATTTTAAAATTTAAAACCCACATCGAGTATATAATAGATAATAATCTTGAGTCATGGAATAAATCTTAGAAATACATAAGATATAAATCATAAAGGAATTATCATTTATGATTGCACAACAAACAAATAAGAAATTTTTTTGAGGAACACCCATAATCATAGAAAAGAATTTACTTAGTAGTTAAGGCTGTTTGTCAAGACTATTATAGAGGATTGGGTACACTCCACAAACCATCGTATCATTATTAAAGGAATACTCTTAAGACTATTGTATTTGATAGTGTCCCTTAATGCTCAAGTTTAACTCCCCATTCTAGTCCTTATTATATCATCAGATACTCATCTTTACCTAATACATTGGAGGGATGTATAATTGTGGTCCCACTAATAATATAATTAATATCACATATATGTGTGTCATAAGATCATAAACAATTCGTCATATTAAAACTATGTAAAAGTAAATTTTTTTCATAAGTATATCATCATTTCATCCAAGTATACTAAGTGTAAAATAAATATGACTCATAGCATAATTAACTCATGGAAAAAAAATGGATTTCATAAAATCATCATTAGACATATCCATTATAAGGAATCAAAGAAACAAAATTTGATGGTATAATTGGATCATGTCCCTTTTAAAACATATGTAACATCAAAGTATGTTATCATGGATAAAAAATATATTTAAACAATCACTGGAACATTTATTATAAAAATGACCTTTCTACTTTGAAATTACTTATATTAAGCATATAAATTGCCCAAATATTAAGGAAAACTATTTATTTCAAAATAACCATGGAAATCTGTATAGTAATATTCAAAGAATTGATTAGTCATAAGGTTGGAAAATTTTTTTCTTTTGCGTATATTAAAACAAAGATCCCCTTCTCATTTTATGTAATATTCAAAAGTACATCATTCCGAAAGAAACGATAAGATTCATTAGAAATCATATTATGAAAAATATAAAATGGGTAAAATTGCATTGAAATATACTTGGATTGTAGTAAATATATTATTGAAATCATTTTCATAAAACATGGAGATGAAATAAAAATCATTTTTGACCAATGAGTCAAATGAAGTTATTTTTCCATAAAAACGCCATTTTAGTGTCTTTAGTAATTAATGAGATTAAAATGATAGGAACAAAATGTAATATATTGAAATAACTAGAGCATAATAAAATCCAGTGAATTTTTAAGGGATATTTTATAAAATTATATCATCATTAACATAATAAAGAAACCTAATAAACCAAAAGAATGTAACATAAATCCAATACTTCAAGTAACACTTGATTCAAAAGTGATCTAACCCCCTATATAATATATTTAAATTTATTATAATTCTATAAAAAAAATTTTATATACTTATAATTTCATATATGGTCCTATTATAACATTTAGACACTCATATATTAATAATACCATATTAAAATTTTCATTTTTTGGGGTTAACGTTTTTGTTTTCCATGAGAGGTTTGGTTTGGTATTTCCAATCCTCATAAATTGATCATGGTTAAATCATCTCCAAAATGTTTAAAATGATATAAATTACATTAAAATTTATTATATATATATATATATATATATATTCATCCATCAATTTTATGCATAGGAAAAAATTAATTAAACATTTTCTGATGTTGGTCAACCATACATGCTCATGAACGTTGTTTTCACATTTCAACAAATGGAATGAAATAAAGGTAAATAATAATTCACCAATAGAGAATAATTATTATATCATATAAATAATATATCATAAATATTCATTAAATATATCCTTATTACCTTCTATGTAAATAAGAAATGGAAAATGAATCACAACCCTTCAAGGATGTGGTAGTCCACATGTACGCACAAGCGACCATAACATTTTTCAAAGGATTGGAAGGAAAGAATGTATAAATGATATTATAATTAAATAAGATTAATTATATCATAAATATAATATAAAAATATATAACCCATAATAATAATTATCCATGTAATATCATGAGGGAAAATGAACTGTATCACTGCCTCACAGCGACAATCAACACGTACCAATGAGCGATAATTTCACTTCCCATTTGATGGAATAGTGGGTGAATATAGGTGGTTACATAATAATAATAACATTTCATTATACTTAGAATAATAATATTATAATTTAATGATAAATAATATATATTTATATGAGATAAAATAATAAATAAATTGAAGGTGTTCGGTTACGGTGATTACCACTTCTTCAAAAGGCCTCCTCCTGATCCTTTCATAAGGACCCTTGTAATTATATTTTTAGAATACCAAAAACCAAAATTAATATATATTGTTGTTTATAATATATTTTTGTGTGTTTTTATCTATCTATATGATTCAATGTGGTCTAAAGAAGATAAATTGTGGGTGTCCTTTATAAGTGGGTGAATTAAAGCACTTGGAATTTATTAAAAGATTAATATTTAATAAATTCATTATCAAGCCATATTCTTCAAAATGGATGTATTATTAAATGTTTTATGGTATTATGTTAAATTATAGACATGAAATTTGATTTATATAATTTTAATTGGGAATCTTAACATTATCATTTAGTTTACCCTCCCCCAGGTAAAATCATTTTTACTTTAACCATAGTGTTTTTTTATTTTTTTTCTATTCATTATGTACAGAAATTACATTGGAATAATTAATATATTTTTTCATGTGGATAAAAAATGCAATCCATTTTATTATACCCAAACATCATAAGTTACAGAAATTACATTTAAAATAATCTCTCAAAACACGATCAAAAATATTTTTCTAGAATAAATAATTTTCCTAAGTTTAAAAAGTTTTCATACCAAAATAGATAAAAATTTAATTATAAATACATTAATTATATTATTTATAATATAAATGTTTTAATTTTATCATTAAATCCATTGTAAAGAAAATATATCTTTGTAAATGCTTTAAAAAACCATACATTTTTCAATATTAATTAATATTTTTTTCACAATTCCACAAAAATTTATCTTTTAAAAAATTAAGTGTATACTAACATAGACATGGTGATTTCAAAAATAGAGTTTAATTTTGTAAAATACATTTTTTAAAATGATAAAAAATTAGATATATTATTTTTTTCACAAAAAACATTAAAAACTATTTTTGATGGAAAAAAAACTTTCCGAAATATATAAAGACTACTAAAAATTGAGTACTTATTTATAAATATATTTGATTTATTGAAAACTTTTTAATATATTTTGAAAATTTTATTATTCATAATCCTAATTATAATTTAATGGTTACGTTATAATATTATACTATATAATGGTACACTTAACCTTGGGGATGAGTGTATCATGAGTTATAGAAGTGATTTAATTTTATTTAAAAGGAAATGTGTAAAAAAATATTAGGATATTAAAAATTATATATCCTACTTATAGTTTCAGATCACCTTGATCTATATTAAAAGTTGAATATGCATATCCCCTGATTACTAGCTCTACCTCTCCTCCAGAGACTAGGAACATTCCCTTAGTATTCCTCAAATGTATAAATATGGTCTTGATTAACATCCAAAGGTGGTCATTCAAGTTAGCATGATATCATACTACCATGCTTAGGTATTTGGAAACATTTATCCTCATACACAGTATAACATATATGAATGAACCATTTGCTGACGCGCATGGAGTCATTTTTATCCTTTACCTCTCCTCATGTGTGTGAGGACACATTTCCATAGAATGATGAATTCCATGTGATACAATAAAAAATCTCCCTAGGAGTATTACATAATGAATCTCTTTGTAATATCTTCAATGTATGTACTTTGTCTTAGTCCAAGTGGTATCTCGGATCTATCATGATGGATCTTGATCCCAATAATATATGATGCATTTTCTAATTCATTCATAGAGAATCATGTGTTTAAACTAGATTTAATGAAAAATATGGTCAGTACATCATTATTAGTAATAAGTAAATCATCTATAAACACAAATAGAAAAATTTCCAATACCACTAAACTTATAAGAGATACAAGGCTCACATTCCTAATTTAAGAATAATGTTTTCTTATGGATTCATCAACCTAAATTTTTTATGACCTGGAAACCTAAATTAATATATAAATGGTTCTATGTAACTTGAATACCTTTTTTGAATCATTTTGAGTCATTAATTATTTTATTCATGTCATATAAACATCTTCTTTAAGGATCCCATTAAGTGAGTTTTTTATATACGTCATCCAAATCTCATTGACAAGGAAGGTCGTTATGAAAAGTGGAATTATGATGGATCTCAGTATGTAAACTGGTGAATATTTTTCATCATAGTCTGTCCCATGATTATTTTTAAATCTTTTTTCAACTATTCATTCCTTTTAGTTACTTACTTATAAAAGCGTGTATTTTTTCTTCTTAAATATCAATTTTCAACCAACAGGATTCACATCCACTTGTGGATCTACACAAATCTACACATGGTTTTTTACAAGAAATAAATTTTTTAATTCATGGATCCATCCCATTAATTATCTACTGGGATACTTACTCAAAAACTGCCAATATTTTATGATATATATATATCATTATTTTAATTAAATTTCATTTATATCATTTTTTCAAGCAACAATAAATTTAAACGAATGGTGATATACTATTAACTTATTAATATTATTTAATGTGGTAGTGATTTCCTACCTCTTGGATTGGAAGGTATTAATGGGACCAAATAAATTATGAAAAATAATTTTTTACATGGGTACAAAAGGAATTCATTTCTTATCAACCAGTTATAAAGTAAAATAAAATCATTTGAATTTAAAAAATAGTTGTTTTTATGAAAACAAATTATGAATGTAAAAAAATTATCATAAAAAATTAAATTAGATTATTAATGAATAATTTTAATTCAATTTATAGATAATATATTCTATCAAATATTTTAACATTAATATGATTGTTTTTACTATGAAATTCATATGAATAAATTTTTATTTGTTCTTAAAAACTTATTTCTCTGAAAATGGTTTTGTTACATTTTGTGTACTTATTTTAAAATGTATTTCTTCCCCAAGTGTAAAAGAATAATTCTTATCATGATACTAATTTCATAATGAAGATGATATCATAAGGGGTTATGCTTTTCGATAGTGTTCCCTCACTTCCACCATCCCCCACACCTGATTTGTTATCCCTCTTCCATCTCGACGTTGCTGGATGTCACCTCAGCGGTGCTCAACATGTCTGTGTTGTGTGGTGGTTCTCCTGACCATGTGGAAATGATGATTTTTTGTCTTCCAATGTGGGCATTGTTTTCTTCTTGGTGAAGGTTTTCCAGAAGTCAAGACCGAATCTAGTCCACTGTGGTCTGTGAAGGGTTGTAGTCACAAGGTTAGCAGTGAGAATTTCAAGATGGAAAACTCTGTGAGTGGTCTTCAATGTCATGGATGGGTTTTGGGGATCTTAATGTAGTCAATAGTTTTTGGGGTGACTTGGGTTGGGTCAGTAGAATTTTTTACATATGTGCAGTTCTATTTGTGGTGCGATAGATGGTTGTAGCTTCGGCTGTAGCTTCGGTTTTGGTCTCTAGTGGTGATAGCTTCCCCGGGTCTCATCTTGTTTTAGGCTATGGATCTCCTCTGGATATAGTGGTGTTAATGGAAACATTGTCTCGTTTTGGCCCTAGGATGCTGGTTTGTTGGATTTCATGGTGGCGGCTAGGGTTTCTCTATGGTGGATTATTTTTGTTGGTCCATGGACATTTGGGACTGATTTGCTATGATTTTTTGAACTATTTACTTATGGACTTTTTCCTCTTCAACTTGTAGTTGTATTTCTCTTGCCTATAGACTTGTAATGGGTCCCCTCCACCAGTTCTAAAGGGCTCCTTGTCATTCTTCTTTAATAAATTGGGGTCTGGCAGAATCATTCCTTGTATTTCTTCCCCATATAGAAATTGGATCTTATAAAATGTATTAAATGTATTTAATTATTATAATTAATATAATTTAATAGGGTAAATGTAATTTTTTCCCTAATGATTTGTAAAAATAGTAAAAGAATGTTCCCATAGTAAAGGTTAAAATGGTTTTACTGGTGGTTAAACTAAGAGATAAGGGTATGAATTCCACATAAAAATGTCTAAATATTATTTACTGAATTTATTTAAAAATTATATTATCCTACCTTCTAATTTATGTCCATTTTTTCCACTTTTAAATAGAAGTGACCTTTTATTCTTTAAATATTTTAAATAGATCCATGTTTGTCACTCCCCTCACTTATAAAATGGAACCTATTATCCTCCTTTATTAACACCATTTGGGCCTTATATATTGGTCAATACCTTCTCAAAAACCATTCTATATTCCTTTATTTATTTATTGAGCTTCTAATGTAGTCATAAAAACATTTTAATGTGGCTAAAGGTGTAAAACAAAAAACGACTCTCAAAGAATTTGTAATCATCTTACCCGACTCATTAAAAGTTCATTTATTCTTATACTTACTATAAATTATTTGTTTTCATGATAACATAATGAATATATTATTATAAATATACTTATATATTTTTATTATTTTAGTGCAACCATTTTGAATCTCATTTCCATTAAATGGGAAATGAAAATATTACTCATCCGTGTGTGTAGACTACTACTACCATGTTGTGATATGATTCATTTTCTGTCACCACCTTTCATAGTTAGTTATTATAATGGATTTAATTTTTTCAAATTATTTTTTTAACATAATTTTTCATCTATAATTATAAGATATTATCTACCTTCATACCTTCCCATCTGCTGGAAAATGATAACGTCACTCATGTGTATGTATTGACTACCACCTCTACAAAGTGATGTGATTAATTTTTCATTTTCTATTTACATGTCTTATTTTAAGGATATATTTAAAAAATATATATATGTGATATTTTTTGTATAATTATTATTCATAAAGGTGAATTATAATTTACCTTTCCTTTATTCCATCCATCAAAAAGTGGAATCATCACTCATGCGTACGTATGGAATACTGTCTCCACAAACTATTGTAAACATTTTTTCATCAGTGAATTATATTAATGGTTATAAAAATATATATAATGAATAAATATAATACTTATTTACTAATTCATTTTTAATATGATGAAATAATTACCATGGTTTAATGGTTGAAACCATTGAACCGAAACATCCATGGAAAACAAACCAATTTTCACCAAAATGATCATTTTAATGATGAAATTGTTAATAAAAGAATAATTAGAAATTATAAAGGAATGATAAAAACTAATTTAAGTAATAATATGGTTGTATAACTGATTTATATTAAATATTGTTTATATAAATGTGTTTTCAATATGGACAAAGCAAGATAGGACTTGAGGTAAGGGTTTCTCTCCTCTCTTTTGTTTTTATGAGACATATTTCATACTCACCACTTCTTCCATTCATTTGATGAATATAACTGCAGTTAGATATGTTATATAATTAATATCTTTATATTGAAGTTTTTAATGGTTTATTTTATATTATTTATTTATTGGGGTTATGATTTAAATTTAACCAAAGCTGTTAGGGTTAATGCTCCAATTTCAATTATTTTTTGTGATTATCTATAATAAATTACCATTGAGGGATATTATAAGTAACTTATTATTTAAAACCCGAATATTTTATTCTTCTATATAAATCTATAAAATTTCAAATTAATTGTACCATTTTCAATTACTTTGACATTAATAATATTTAGAAAATGCTTTTTTAAGAAAAGCAGTCCTCATTTCCTCTTTAGTCGATGATATTTTCCATCCATATAAATGTTCTTAAAAATTTTATCAAGGATGTACTTTTATATGATCCAATTATTGTATAATTTAAATTTCAATTAAAATATATTTTATTTCAAACTATAAAATCTGAATTTTTATAATTTTTTTTGAACTTTTCATTTATGAATTTTTATAAATCATGTGAAATGAATCTTTGTTTTAATGATTATCACATGAATGGGTTTTCCTTCCATCATGAATATTATTTTTTATGTATCTTCCCATATATGTTTCTATTGTTTTTTTCAAAAAATTAATTTTCCATGTATTCTTGGAATTTTTATTTATAAAGATACCAAATGAAAAAGGTATTTTACCAATCATTATATAAATGTTCGAATTCTCTTCTAAACTTATTTTTCATCAATAAAAACATCCTTTTAAAATTTTTATTATTCACTGGGTAAGATATATTTTTAAATAATGCAATTTACTTCTATATATGTCTTATGATGATGATAATTATTTAAGGGTGATTCTATAAAACATGTTTCTATCTCATTAGTTAATTATGTTATGATGAAATGTCTATAAGACCTATTTACCTACAATGAGTTATGTTATACTGAATTGATGAGTGTTTTAATGATAATTATTAACATATACATATGGTTTTCATAATTTGATACGTGGGTTCATTATATCCCTCTAATGAATTGGTTAATGTGATATAGATATATCATGATATGATGATAATGATTAGCATGGACATGATTGTGAATAATTATGTTCACATTTTGAATCATGAGTATGATTTTAAGTTTATATGATCTCAAGAATTTTTTTACATGATTAAGAATAGATATTTTCATATTTTTATTTGTGAGTATTATTACATCATGTTATTCTAAAGAAAATTTGCATAGATGTGATTGTGAAAATCAATATTCGAAAGATTGTGATTTTATAATCTTATGAAGCCCTATACCTATATAATGAATCTTGAATGATGTTTATTGATTTTCTTAACTTATTAATCATTATTTGGATATTAATTTATTTTGGAGTTTATGATATATGATTTTTTGGGTATGAATCTTTTTCGTTGAGAAAAAACACATTATTATGTTACTATAAACATATGATCATTTAAGGATCGACTATGATTGATATCTCCCATGTTTATCGTTAATGAGAATTTGAGTTCATTGTTTCTTATTTTTTCCCTTCCCCGTGTTTTTATGTATGGATCTAAAAATTATATTTCTATATGGTTTATAATAATAAGTTCTTTTTGGTAGATGTTGAAGATCATTAAGAAATAAGTTATTTATATATCTAGTATACAAATATATTAAACCTTTATGGTCCTTGAGAATGTATATTCCTGATATGTAATGAATATTCATCTAAAATTATTTAATTTTTATGTATGTTATATTTAGAATTCTTTCTTTGGTATCATAGGATGGTTTAGTTGTTTTTTTGGAGATTAGTATTACAAAAATTTAGTTTGAACCCTTTTGATAAGCCTAAGTATAGAATAACATCAAAAGTTTTGGTAAATAAATAAGTGTGTAATTCCTAGAAAACACATATTTATATAGATAATAGAAAATGGAAACAGTTATGGAATAGATTCACTAAAGGGTAAAACTATAGAAGGGACATATTGGGTATTAACTTAATCATCGTCAGGGCATAATGATTGGACTTAAGACTGTACTCTAGGCTAGACACTCATAAGGGATATTCTTGGGTTAATTATCATTTTCTTTATGAACCATTAAGAATAGTTTGAATAGATAATAATCTTATATTACCTAGGATAAACCAAGGTGTAATAGATTAAAAATAAGGTGTTATAATTTAGACAGACAATGAATGATTTTTCATGCTTATATGATTTGTCACTATGATTATATTTTATCACACAATGATTTTTGGTTTTAGTCAATGAATGGAATCATGATAAATCATGTTAACACTGAATGTGATAGATAATGAAATGGTTTTCCTCAAGAGAAACTATAATAAATAGAATCTAGAATATGAAACCTTATTATTATACATAACAAACATTCTCAATATATGATTAACAAACTAACTTTATGTTAGTTTCTTAACACACCTAATGTGTGAAAAAGTTAGTTTCATGGGAGTTTAGATAATGAATACCATATAGGAGAGAAGAATTAATTTCATATATTTCAAGAAAGTTAGAAGAAGAACCTAATAAAATGTATAAAATTAAATGGAAGGTTATTATTTGTGGAAAATATTTTCATAAAATACTAATTAAGGATAAAAGTAAAGATATTAATAGAGGGAAATGAAGTTCATCTTAAGGTACCACCAATAGTTCAATGTCTTATTTATATGGAAATTGGTAATTATTTGATTCAATTCTCTAATATGAGGGATAATGACTAGAAGAAGGAATGGAATGTTATATGTATATCACTAAAGTAGATAATAATATTAAATTCTTGATTATACTCAACTAGAGAGTTTGGGATGGAATGTTAATGTTTCTATGAATTTGAGCTGTGAAAATATTTTTATTCATCCTTCAGTTGAGTTTGATGTGTTTTTTAGAATTGATAATATCTTTCTATATATATCCCATTTAAATTGAAAGATTAATAAAATCACATTTAATATTTTGAATCAACCTATGATTTTCTATAAATGTGATAATGATCATAAATTCTTATAGAAATTACTTCTATTGTATGTGTGTCACTACCTATTAATGTGGGTTATTTATCACAAATTTTTTGGAAGACACTCAATATTTAATATATTCATATTTTAGGTAATATAAAGATGTATTTTGTAAATAATTATCTTGATGTTCAATGAATCGTGAATTTTATTTTTAAATAGAACTTGTACCTTATCTTAAACCTATTTCAAATACTCTTTATATAATTTCCCAAATTGAGTTATAGTAATAGAATAAAAGAATCAAAAAAAAATTGAAAAGATATCTATACACTCAATTGTGTCACCATGGGGTGGAAAAACTATTTTTGTTAAGAACAAATATGGTAAAATGAATCTTTTTATTGATTATCAAGAACCTAAAAATATCACTATCAATAACAAGTATACATTACCCCTTATTGATGACTTTTTTGATCAAGTGTGGGTATCTCAATATTTTTTCAATAATAACCATAATTTATGATATTATCTATTTATGGTCAATAAGGGGGATTTATCCAATACATTCTTCTGTATGATGTACGGTCATTATGAATTTTTAGTGATTTCATTTAGTCTTAACAATTCTCCTAGTATCCTCATGTATTTAATGAATAGAGTCCTTAGAGAATACCTCAATCCTTTTTTGTTATTGTTCATAGATGAAATTATTATATATTCTAAGAGATAGGAATATCATGAATATATTTCGGGATTAAATTGAATACCTTGTGGAACGATAAGTTGTATTCCAAATCCTGAAAGTATGAATTTTGGATAAAAAACGTAATATTGGGTCCTATAATCTCAAGTGAGGTATATCGGTAGATCCTTCTAATATGTATGTTATTTACCAATTGACTAAAACCACCATGTTAACTTAAATACTTAGTTTTATTAAGTTTGATGGATACTATATATTATTTATGAGGGATTTATCATGGGTATTAAGTCCACTAACAAATTATAAATAGAAGGGATCCAAGTTCTTATGGATAGATCAATGTGAGGAAAAAATAAGGGAGATGAAAAAAAGGTTCTTTATGCATATATGATCACACTACCCCATATTGTAGAAGTGTTTCTAATATATAGTGATGGATTACATAAGTTAATATGATTAATCTTCCTAAAGAATGATATGGTGATATCTTATTCCTCTCAGTGATTGAAATTTCATGATAAAAATGACATGACTCATAATTTTCAATTAGCGTCTATAGTTTTTGTGATGAAAATATGGAAGCATTGTATTTTTGGTGAATGATATGATATATATTTATATATTGATCATAAATGTGTGAATTTTTATATCTACACATATGAAGCTAAATATTTGTTAAGGAATATTATTAGAGATGATTAAATATTAAAAAAATTAATACATTACCACCGTAGGAAGGTGAACAAGGTGGATGATGATTTGATTCGGAAAGAATGTGACTATTTTTTATGATTAGTATGGATAGATATTCAATACTTATGGATTCATAGAACATATATCTTGAAATCATTTAGAATATAGATATATCTTATCTTTCTCTTATAAATGTCCAACCATCCATCCCTGTGAGAACTAAGGAGGTGTGGAAGGAGAATGTGTAATTTAAGAAGAAGGTGATAAATGTTCCTAACTTCAATCATGATTGTGATAAAATGATTTAGTTTAGGAATTGTGTATCGGTCCCATAGATACTAGACTTTAGAAAGTATATGTTAGATTAATCTCATAGTTTATTATTAACTATTCTTCATGGAAGTTCAAATATGTACAAAGATATGAAAGAGTAATCCAGGTGGGATAACATGAAAAGGGGTATTTTAGAGTATGCATCTCAATGCCTAGTATTTCAGTAAGGTAATGTTGATAGAAAAAAGTATAATGGGATTTTGAAACCATTACCCTTACAAGAATATAAATGAGAGAACATTAACATGAATTTCATCACCAGAATCACCAAAACAGCTAAAGTGCACAATTTTATTTAGGTTATAGTCAGTCACCATAAGAGGTAAGCATATTTATTTATAATAAGATAATAGTTCTACCTTGATTATCTTACCAGGATATAAATTAAGATAATGGTAAGGCTAAATAGAGTACTACATTATAATGTATTTGATCAAGATCTATGGTTTACATAAATATTCTGGATAAGTCATCAATAAGATTTCTATATGGACTTGAAATTTAGAACTACATATTATCCTCAAAAAGATGGTTAGAATGATATAACAATTAAAACCCTATAAAATATGATTAAATCATGTTCTACATATTTCAAAGGACTTTGGTATCAACATCATCCTCAGGTTAACTTTTCATTCAATTATATAATTCACTCAAACTTTCATATGTATTCCTATAAATACATCTATCATAAGAAGGGAAAGACTCAATTTTTTTGGGATGATGATATATAATGAATGATAATTAGGATTTATATTACTGAGTAAATTATTGATAATGTTAGATCAACTCAATAGAACATAGGGGTATCTCAGATTCGATAGAAATTTTTACTGGAAATAATCAATGAGATCTAGATTTTGAAGTTGGTTGTAAGGTATTTCATTGAATATATCATTAGAAGAAGGTTAGTATATTTTGTAAGAATGGAACTATAAACCCTAGATAAATCGGTCCCTTTAAAGTAATTTATCGTATTAGTGTAGTTTCTTATTTCATGAAACATCCATCAATTCTATATCATGTTCAAAATGTGTTCCATTTTCCTCTCCAGATAAAGTAGAGACATGATCTTTAACATCTCCAGAACTCTGTGGTCTTAGCACTAAAGCATGATATCTATTCTGAGGAAAAAGTGGTGGAGATTATTGACTTAAGAGAGAAATTAATGCAAACCAAGACCACTCAGAAGGTAAATGTTTTGTGATGAAACCATAAATTTTAAGAAGCTACATAGAAAATTAAATATGTGATGAGGCAGAAGTATCCTCACTTTTCTATCATAGTGAAGGAATTTTGAGGGTGAAATTCTTATAATTAGGGTAGATTTTACCCCCCCCCCCCCCCCTCAAAGATTTTAAGATATATATAATGAACATAACCCAAAAAATGCACCCCTCCTAGGTATCAAATGAAGGAAGAGATATAATGACCACTTATTCGTGCATCTAGTAGGCCTTGGATTGGCAATAAGCACTAGGGATATAATAATCTCATAAATGAAATAATGTATCCTCTATAGTGGATAGATTGAGAAATAAGATAAAAAACCACCAAGAAAATAAAACATATAAATATAAAATTAAACCCATAACTATCCTAAAATTCAAGAACAATGTCAACAGATAAAATAAATGTCTCCAAGTAAATACCAAAAAGAAATGTCCTATTTTAGTTACTTAATAGTATCTCCAACCCATGCTATAAATGTATAAAACAGTCCCTAATGTCCTTCAAGAAACATTAAAAAATTATTTATATACGTATAGTGAGCATACAAGTATACTCAGTTGGATCATACCCAAGGTCTCTATTTCACATGGGAAAGTAACATAATAATGTTCTTATGAATAAACGGCATAACCCAAAAGCACATAAATAGGACAACTAACTATATCTAGAGTGATGGTGGCTTTCTCACCAAATCATGCATCCATTATAGTATCATGGTAATCCAGAATAACAAGGCACCCCACTATAACTTACCCAATGATTTTCTAATCTCACAACCCAATATTGAACATATTATACTCTCATACCTTCTATATACATAAAAATACCTATCACCTAAAGAAACTTGGTCCATAACATCACATCTCACCAAAAGAAACCTAGGTTATCACATTATGTCCTTTCACATAACCAGAGTAGTAGTGTTTCATGGATGTAAAGTATATCCACCTCATTCCCTCCTCATACCATGCATTAACCCCCACCATATATCACATAACTTCACCACCTCTTCACATCACATATCTCTCAAAGACTCATGGGCCATCACAGCACCTCTCGCCCAAAAACGTCTAGTCCATCGCTATAGAAGGAAGAGATGGAATGAGGTGGTATCTAGCATATGTGTCACCACCATCCTAGATGATGGGGAAACACTATGAACCCAAAACCTTTGATTTTTGGTATTTTTATCCAACATGGATGGGTCAATATAAAACTAAAATATATTAGATGAAATATATATATATATATAGTACAAAATACCCAACCTATGGGTCCACAAAAACTGCACGTTAATACTCTACATAACTACTACTGCACCACACAACTTCTACCACAACAATTTACACCACTAAATACATCAAAACACACAACCACCACATAAATCCACACAACCCACTTTTAAAATACATGTTTCATCATTTTCTAGATTTAACAAGTTTCCAAAAACTCCCATTTACATATCCATTTTATTTCATTCTCAATAAACTATCCTACTAACCCCACTAAAAAACTAGCCTACTTAAATTACCCCACAAAAACATTCATATTTATATTATTTTACCAAATATTAATTTCATTCTCATCATCACACATTATTCCATTGATAACCAAAAAACAAAAAACCACACTATACAAAAGCTTATCCATCGCACATCAACTATCACCACAATGCCACATCAACGAATCCTCTCATCAAAAAACCACCCATCTCAACCACTACGCCATATAGAAACTACACATCACCACACACATCAAAACCAAAATACAACACCATTTTACATAACAACAGAAAAACATTCTACATCACATCCTAGTCCTAACAACCATCACACACCACGACCACTACATGACACCACCACACATCACAACCGCACAACTACATACATGGAATCCCATGGAAACCAAGAATCACACGCCACAACCATTGCATGATATCCCACATTATATCCCATGAAAACTTATATTACATCATAAACCTACACATTTCACTACATGTCTAATCACTACTACCACTACGCCCTCATAAAAATTGTATAACATCAAATATAATCGCACATGCAATCATATATTGGATTTCACAATTTCATTTCAAGGGATTTAATTATTAAAAATTTTTCTTTAGAATGTTTCTTTACACACAAACTAAATTTATATGGGTAGCCAATTATTATACATAAAAACGTTATATATCCTTTTATTCAGGGTGAAATCAGATAATTACACAAAAAGGGCCTTTCATGTATATCATCTACAACCCAAGAAAGGTTCCCAACTATCATGATATTCCAGAATAGTAACAACAAGCAAGAAATCCTAATCAATGACATAAAAATAACTATAACATGTAATTACTCCTCATTCGCATCAATTTCAACTTATTCCAATTTATAATATTTATTAATCCAATCCTATTTATCCATAAAAAGGAAGGAAAAGGCATATAATCCAAACATGTTTCATATAAATATATAGAGAATGAGGACCCTATAACTAAAAGAATATTTCTGATTCACTACTCACAATAGGGTCAAGAAAGAAAACATGAAGACTGAAACAACTATAAGAAAACTTTGATCAACCTAAACCAGATAAAGGGATCATAAAAACATATCCCAAAAACACCCTAAACCAAAGAAACACCACCACATAAAATTATCAAAAGAGTAATTGAAGGAAACATGCATATAGAGAGAAGAATGTACCACATATTGCCCAAAGGCCAACCACTGAACCCAAGGATCAATTATAGAGAAAATGGTCCAAATGATCCTCTAAATGAATTAATGGTTTACCCACAAACTGAGAGAAAAGGGAGTCAAATGAAGAAATTTGGACAATCCCTAATGTTATGAACAGGATGTAAGCCACCTTATTCATGATGTAAACTAAAAATTCACTACATGAATTCCATAGAGTTTATTAAATACAAGACATGAAACCAATTTTTGGGAATAAATTTAAAAAACTCAAAATTTCATCAAAAATCATTGTACCTCAATCTATATACAATCACATCATGAATTCCACTTTAAAATCAATAATTCCTTTCATCCATTACTCCACTGCTTCATTAAATCATTGAACTACAAACATCACCAGTTGTAAAGCAAGAAATAATGAAATAAATTTCCCTTTCACATTGTGAATTTCCTATTGATATTCTTATATATCTTTACCCACCGCCAAACCTCCTTAGTTATCCTCCAAAACACCCCCAAACACCCAAAGAAGAAAAGTAACAGGCTGAGAAGGTACCTGGCCTTATTTTTGATACCTCTAAAATGATTCCCATCCTTAAGAAAAAAATCAGCCAAAATTAACGATAGGTTACAAAAAAACCCATCTTATGAGATACCTCATAGGTTTCTCATGAAACCTCAAACACTACCAACATCCAAATACACTATGATGAAATGCTCCCAAAACACCCTGCATAACCATATGATAACTTCACCATCCACAACACCCCATCATCTAAAACTAGTCAAAATCTTCCTCCTTTTCACATAACCATCCACACAACCACTTCATCCTCTACATATACCAAGGTAAAATACTCCAAAACCAACATACAACACTACTCCTAGCATACAAATCAAATTATTCCATTTCTCATATAAAATTATTATACACTTTGGGGGGCACTAACATACATGCATGATCTTAAACATGTTATATTATAACAAATCTTGATTAGTAATCATGTTTTCACATCTTCATATGTTGGAAGATTTATCACACATCACTTCTTCAACGAAATATCACGTCTCATAAATCATAAACATCTTAACATCACATCATCAAGAAAAATGGAACAAACCAAATCTCAAAACAACTCTAACTACTCGGTAGGAATATACATCTATTTCTCAAAAGAATCCTCTTCCAAGCCACCATGCCTCCATAATAGATGAACCAAAGGGATATTTCCTCCATGAAATATCTTTTCTCGATGATAACGGGTCTATAATAGAAACTTTACAAACATCACATCATCGTTTATATACAATGCTCATGAGTCGATAATGTTGAAAAAACCATGAAGGTACTAATAAATCTAGGACGGATAGAAGTCATAATAGATATTTTGAATCCACTATGGAAGTTCCAAATGATACACCACCAACACAACTCCCCATAACACAAATAAGGGCCCAATGAATTCGGTAGAAAACTTACCCCACCCCCAATGCAAAACCTATGATAACCTTGCAGAGGGGATTCCTTCTAGAACACATGGTCTCTAACCTAAAACTCTAGAGGTATCCACCTATGATTAGAATAGGTAATTGGTCAATCATATTCCACCCCCATCCTCTCTTAGATCAACTGGATATTTTCCTTCATTCTCTACACCACATCAAAACATAAAACTACTGACTCCCCAAACTCTGTCCAATGGAACGGATATTTATATAGTCTCTCGTACAATGTTCCAAATGGGTTCATTAAAATGGATGAGTGATATATAATTTTGTTTTCATACTAAAATAGAGTAAATCTACTTATCCATGATCCTCTAAATTATATAACACAATCTCACAACATATCCTTTAGTGTCTAGATTGTCTGCTCCATCTTCACATCTGACTGAGATTGGAATGAAGTGCTTGGTGAAACTGGGAGATAGAAGAATGTTGAAATACCCACCAGACCCATGATGTAAAACTAGTATGTTAATCATATATAATGTTCCTTATCCACCCATTAATTCTAACCATGGCATCCATATATTATCTATCTAAGACATCTATAGAAATTGACCCACTAATTGCCAAAAAATAATCTGACATCATCTATTAGCCCACTATCACCCAAAATAAATCACATATACCCCATCCATGAGGTAACCATGTGATAGAATCCATTGATATATCCTGTCATTCATACTCAACAATATATTAGGGCTCCAACAAACCTCCCAAAACATTGTGTTATTTCACCATCTCACAACTGAGACACTTTTCCAAAAACAATACTACCAATAGTTACATCCCCATCCACCAATGTTTTTTCCTCAACCCATGACATATATTAGTTAAAGAAGGATGAGACATTGAAGGTGATCTATGAAATTCATGAACCATCTCCTCATGCACTGCCACTAGAACAAATATCCTACCCTAAAACTACATCTTGTTCTTTCCATCCTCTAATTATACATTAGGAGTATCACTATGACCAACACAGTCATAAGTCACCTATTCCTATAATTTCCCCACTAAGACTCATCCACGTTCCACATCAAGTATGACTCCACAATCATATGATAATGAAAACCTCAACAACATCTTTCTCAAAAGTTAATGTTAATCGATACAAGATCACTCAACCCATTCCAAACATTTGTAAACTCTCGATTGACATATCATTGTGACGCTACACTCAACACATAAAAAAATTCCCCTTTCTAGGGATTTAATAGTTATCAATATCATAATACTAATAAAACTCCATCAACATATTCTAGAATATATTCAAATATTTTTGATAGAAAACATATTTTAGGATCTTGTCATCTGTGAAAACCAAAAAATTCTCATTGGTGAGGTAATACCGCCATACACTCATTACAAACCAAACTACTAGTAGCTCTGGATAATGGAAAGAATTGTTATTCTTGTGTGGAAATAACCATCTCGACCTATAAGAGATCAAATATCTCTACTTCATCAACACACTTCCTAATATTAGATGAAAATATTTATAGAAAACATCAAAAATCACCCCCTTCTCATGAAAACAAAGAACTGGATCATTGAATAACCTATCTTTCAAGTAACCAAATGTTTCTTGGCCTTGATTAGTTCACACAACATTCTGTTCATTCCTAGTAAAGGATATTAGTGGGGATAAACATAAAACAAATCATGAACAAACCGTTGATAATAGCTTATGAGACCAAGAAAATTGCAAACCTCTTCCACATTATTGGGTAATTCCCATGAATAAACTAACTCAAACTTTGATATATATATATATACACACCCTAATAAAGCACCACATGCCTATGTAAATGAACCTATCACACCCATAAAATTAACTTTACTATCTATCCATAATGCTAGTGGGGTCCATGGAACTACAATACAATACCCATATGCTCAGTGTGCTCAACCTCTATCTTACATAACATCTAGATACCATCAATGAACATGATAGTGATCTAATAGAGGAACTCATGTAAGATGTAGTTCATTATACCCATATGCACGGTTGGATCATTCATGAAACTAAATGGAATTACCATGGAATTGATGTACCCATACCTAAACATAATGGAAGCCTTTAGGATTTACTCATCCCTCAACCTAATTTGGTAATATCCTGTCCATAAATAATCATTAAAAATCTTAATAGCTCCCTTAGTATATTATAATAATCATTGATCTTAATAAAATGGTTATGGTTCATGAAATTCACCTAATTCAACATATAATAGTCTACACAAAACATAAGACCATCATATTCCTTCTTGGTGAACAATAATAAAGTACCCTAACGAGACAAAAAAGGACATATTAAACGCCTATACACCATATCATCCACCTATAACATCAAATCATGTTTCTATATAGGTATTCTTCAATGGGGAGCCATTGAAAATCATATATTCACCTAGCTGCAACTCTATCATAAAATCAATATTGTGTCATGGGGGAAATGTCAAAACCTCATCCTAGAAAATATCCTAGAACCCCTTTATGACCCTATGAACACCCTCTACCTAATAATACATTAAAAATACACCGGATAAGAAAAACTATGCTCTAATTTTCTACCGCCCATTTGAAAAACTCACCCACTAACAAACACCACTCAATGTACATCCACATTAGAAACAAAAAATCTTCTTTCGAAATAGTCAATGACTGCATATATAGAATATATAAAATCAATGATATAGATAAAATCTTATTCTTGTATCTATTGGAGGTGAAATATCCCACAGACTAGTGTTGTCTCATTAACATTATATATCCCTATCACACATAAAAATAATTGAAACATTCTACCAGCCTAGATAACATTAGGGGAACAAAAAGTCTCTCCTCATACAATCTTAATGAATGGGAAAATTTAGGAGAAACAAATGACTCATATGATCCATGATCAAATAAGGCATAAATAATTGTATAAGATAAACTAATCATACCTCTTAAAACTACTAGCCCTAATAGCACTACTGCCTATAATGTGTTCATCTAACCATGATTATCCCCTCTACCTCTCTATTATTGGCCTCTATGACCCTGATCTGGCCTTATTAAATATAGGTGGTGACCACCACAAGTCTCCTCCCTACAAATAACATTTTACCTCAACTTTTGGACAATCATTGACATTCAATTATGTTGAAACATCTTCGAAGGAAACTCTTACTGCTGCCAAAAAAGGGTTATAAACACCCACATAAAATTGGCCTCCCTAAGTGGTGATAAACTACACTTGGGGGTGTCTATATCCCTCACAAACACTGTTCAAAAATATGAATCCCCTGAATGTTTCTTGGAATCCACCTATCCTAGATGGAGGAGAAAATATCTTCTATGGTCAACTCCCGACTTTTTGAAATATTGAATGCCTGAACGTCTGCAACACATTGGCTAAAGATATATTCCTCAAGATTCCGCCTGGCCACTATCTTGAGTATCAACTCCCTTGGAAAGAATCCCCTTGATAAATTTTACTTTCTTCTGAATATCTCTGTACAAGGAAATCATAAACATGATAAATTAATACCTAATCACTAGTCGCTGAAGCCTCCTCTAAACATCATGCTCTGGAATACATATCTAAAAACTTATTGATCAAATAAAAAGTGGTCGATGAACTTGATTAAAAGATCACACACAATATGTATCCCTTATTTAAGGGAGAGAAATTCATGCTTCTTTGTTTGAATCATCATTTATGGTAGGAACACCGAATTGAAATCCTTCTAAAAGATTTTCCATAAAACATTTTCCTCCTTCTAGTCACCAAGATATAATGTCCACCACTGACACATTTCTCCCCACAAATAATTAACAACTAATTGTACGTAGAAAAAAATAACAAGATTGAATTAGACTAAAAGTGATATTAACCTCCTATAATTACTGCTCTGTCTCTAAATATTTGATACTTCCCTCATACGTCTACAAAGTCTACCACTATATGGAATGTAAGGTCATCTATCCTATCTCATCCTCCTCTACCTTTTCAATTTGATGATGATCAATCAGATTAGCCTACTAAAACTCAAATAATTGAAAAAATTATGGTTACTAACCTAGGGAAATTCTTAAAAATCTTGGAAGAACTCTAAGCTCGATAGCATGGAATTTTATCATAGGTTTATTAACATAATTCATTTTTATTTCCTAAAATCAGCCTAAACAGGATTAATATGATCAATAATTATTCATGTACTTCTATTTAGTATCTTCCATGAAAAAATATTCACCTCACTTGGTCATTTAATAAGCTAAATGTCCATTCACTGGATCTTGGGATCCTTAAAATCTCATGTCATACCGAGTCCCATTGCGTAATATCACACACTACGGAGAACTGGAATTATTTCCCAAAAAACCCATAAAATCTTCACAATTCCTAACACTAAACTCCACCATATGGCTCAAAAAATCATTGATATCACTTAGTTACAACACATTCATCCATAGGTATCCTTCTTGGGTTACGAACAAATGATTGATAATGACAACCGAGTCTCACCTCCAGTAGGCACTAGATTGGTGACAAGAACCGTGGGGACAAAAATATAAAAAATTTAAGGCATTAAACTTTATATTGATAATATTGGTTGATAATGGAAACAAACACCAAGTAAATCAAGACTATAAAAATAAAATCAACCCAAAATCAACCCACAACACATCGACAATGTCAACAGATATAATAAAAGACTCCATGTAAATTCTAAAAAGAAAATTCATATAGATGAAACTCAACAGAATCTCCAACACAAGATACCAATGTCTATATCTATCCCTAATGTCCTTCTAAAAACCTGAAAAATAGATGTATATGCATAGGGTGAGTATACAAGTGTACTCAGTAGGATCATACCCAATGTCTTTTGTGAATATGTGATTATAGAATACTAATGTTATAGTGAATAAACAACATAACCAATAAGCACCGAAACAAGTCAACTAACCAAAACTATCATCATCATGGATTTCTCACCAAATAATGCAATGAATTCAATGTATTGACATTGTAATCAAAAATTAAAATTCTCTCGGTTACCAATTCCCCACTTATTTTCTTCTCTCACACCCCAATGTCAAACATCATGTACTCACATGCCTTTGATACACATCACAATACATCTTTTATGAAGACACTTGGTCCATTAAATCATATCTCACATGAAGACACCAGGTCTATCACACCACATCTTATCACATAATTAAGTTAATAGGGATTCATGAACATTACGGACAACAACCTCATTGTAATAAACCAAAATTTTATTAATGAAAATTCCTCTTGATCTAATTAAACATATTATTATGTAAGATGGTTATATAATACATATGCACATCTTTGGTTTTATGTTTTTGGGTTTTAAAATACCATTAAAATTTATTAACATTGTTAATATAATTGTTGAATAGTGATCACATGATTATTATAAATATAGGTCTTTAACAAATCCAATTTACTCAGACAAAGGAAGTGATGGCCTCATCCAGTAGAATGGCTCCATATGAAGCCCGTTTTTCAATGTTCAGGAAGGAGGTAGCATCGCTGGGTTTGGATATTGACCAATCCCAAGCCAAGCTTCAATAGTTTAAGCATGAACAGAACCATCTATAGGAAAATTAGAAATTAATAGAGATTACCTCCCAAGTGATGTTATCTGAGTTTCCCCAAGAGTCTGTCACCATCGCATACCTTACCATTATGTCTTATGCGGGTGTTATAAGGGGTTATGTGACAAGACCCTTCCATTATTATTATGTGCATTATTTTTTTAATGAATGTACATTCATTTAATAATTTTTACTTTGTAAATGGTTTTAAAAGAAAAAATAGTATTTTTAGTTAATATTCAATTAAGAAATCTATTTTGATGAATTAATATATTTTGGAATTAAGTAATTTTTTAATAAAATATTATTACTAAATTAAAATTTATTAAATATAAATTATCATACAAGTTTTATACAATTTTAAATTTTATTAAGGTTTGAAAGATGTTTTTATCAAAACCCATGAATATTTTATGAATGTAATTTTTTATTTTAAAAGTAAAAAATCACATATTGAGAAAAAATAATTAGATAAAATGAATTTTATTTTTGGATTCCAGATATCTAAATTATATAAAAATGAATTTTTAATAATTTTGTGAGACATTCGATGTTTTGGGTAAAAATTAATTATCGTTTCAATATATAATGTGTTATATGACATCATAATGAATCAATAGTGATGTAATAAAATACATTAAAAGATATATGAAGGAAATATATTTTTAACCTTTAAAATAATGTGATTTTGGATTTGATTCGTATATTTTATGGTTCCTTAGTGGACCTTTCAAGACTTATAAATTTTTTACCTTTTTAAAATGATTTCTATGAGAGTGTCATTCACCACCACATAATTAAGCCTAATATTTTAATAATTTTGGGAATTACATATATAAAATAGTGTTTTTCACACCCATTATTAGAAACCAATGGGAAAAAACTGTGGTTCAGTTTGAGGTTTTGAATATTTTGTTATATATATTCCAAAACTAATGTTTTTTAAACAATAAATAATTCAATCTTTTATCCTATATAAACCAACCCATTCTCCCATTACTATTCACTAAAACCATTACGAGCTTGACCAACCACTTCCCTCCTCTTTCTATAATCCTCTAATGGTGCCTCGATCTCCCAATAAGTATCTCTCAAGACTCTCCCAAGCCTTTGAAATCACACTTCCATGTCATGGATCCTCACTTTCCTCTCCTCCTTTCAAATTTAAGCATCTTAATTGAATGTAGTTCTTATAATATAAAATTTTTATAAAGTGATTATCATATAATAATTATATTACTATCCATTTGAGCTTATTTTAATTATTTATTATCAATTATTTCTCATTTCAACCCTTACATAAGCTTTTACTATGCCAATATTTCATATGGTATTTCACTCTTCTCATTTATTCAAGCAACTCTTTTACATTATGCTTCTTAAGTTAAATTTTTATATGTTGGGTAATGATGTTCGATGAACATCTTACTTTCCATTTAATGTATATTTGATGATATATTCCATTCAATCTCACAAATCCCCCCTATGATCCTTTAAGAACATATTTTACCATGCCGAATTTCCGTAAGGTATTTCTTCCTTTATCATATTTATCCAAGTTTGATTTTGTTGTTATTACCTTTTATTTTAAATTGAAAATGTTGGGTAATGATTTTTAACCCCCCCTATACTTCCATAATTATGTTTGAATTATGAGAGACCTCTTTCTCTCTCATTAATTCCTCCCATCTAAACCTGCTACCATGCCAAAATTTCGTAAGAGTTATTCCATTTCTCCTCTTTATTCAAGTTTCATTAATATGGTACACCTTCTATTTACAAATTAAATGTGTTGGTATACAGATATATAGGACCCTCTTACTTTCCATTTCATTTACATTTTATGAGATACCCATTTCTCTATCATCAACCATATTTATGAATGTTTATGTCATGAAATTATGCTTCCAAACTTGCACCGTGATTTTTCAAACCAAATTCATTGTGTATTGAATAGAATACCCATTTTACTATCAAGGGTATTTACATCCAATAAAATATAAGTATTTAATGGTACATACATGTATGTATTGCACATTATTTAATTTTTTAATAGATTATAATTTTGAATTATTCCATGTTATATGATCCATGTGGCACACTTATGCATACATGAGATGATTAAGAAGGGTGCACCCTGATAGAGATCCAATGCATTAGGTAAAGAATAATATCATGATTTATCAAGTGGAATGAAGGTTTACTCGTGATAATTCAAGTTCAATGAGGGTTTACACATGCTCCATTTGCAATTAGTCTTGTCTCATGCTAATACCATGTTAAATGTTGTTGCCACATTTCCATGTTATGATAATCATGCTATATCATGACTTTATGTTCATCTTTCTCTGGTGCTCCATTGATATTCCTATTGCCTAAAATTTACAGTATTCTTCATGTTATGTCTTTTTTACTCCTAAATTGGGCTTTATAGCTCACACTTTTCTTATGTATGTCCTCAGGTTATCCCATGAAATGCTAAGTAAGGAGTATTGTGGTCACGTAAAGGAAGTTTTCAATAAAGATGTTGTGTTTTATGTTCTAATTAGTTTTGTAGTGTTCCTAATTTCTCAAGACACTATACATATAGATCCTCAAAGTTTAGTTAAGTGATATTTTATGTAATAAATCATGTTTAAGTCTGTAATAAAGAGTAGGGTTGTTATAGTTTGTATTAAAGGATAGGATTAGTTATTTTCGAGATTAGGATTAGAGAAACCTAGTGAATTCCTTAGGGATAATACTAAGTATAATGAAAACAACCCTAAATTTTAGTGAGTATAGGTAAGTGGTTTATCAAGAAAATACATCCCTATTGGGATACAGACAAGTATAGGTGGCTCTAGAACAAATGTATGTAGGTGTAAAACCAGAATACACTGCTTTGAGCTATAATCGAATGAGAAATGGTGCACAAAAACAAGCCTTGATGAACTCTTGGAAATGACACTCCCAGGATATATGATTTTGTAAATTCATAAGATTAGTATGAACCATTATTAACTGAATAAAGAATTCCCCTAAGAATATATGTTGGGAAGTAGATCATGGATAACCTAGATTGAATCCTATAAATTCATAAGTTAATGAAATAAATGTAATTTATAACTTATCCATTTTTCCATTGGATTCCCCTTTATGTGTTACCCCATACATTCCTTTTATTCTAGCCAATGGGAGGTAATAAGATATCACAACCCATCTTCGGGGCTCGTGTCATGACTACCCCAAGCCTACCTTCCATAGGTCAGGGGCTGGCGACTAGCACCAAAGGTGTAAATCACGATAAAAGGGAAGGAATTTCCTTTATAAAAGAAAAAAAACACCACAGAGTATGCAAACTAAAGTAAAAACTAAGTAAACTATAAAACAAATGTGTTGCAAGTACAAGGGGCCAAAAATACAAGAATAAAGGAAAGGTACCGCTACAACTAAAAGTAAAGTACAACTCAAAGGACAACAGATGAAAGGTGAAAAGCCACTCCTGGATTGTCCTACGGCTTCCTACCTAAAGGGTAGGTACATATCTCCTCCTCAGCACTCCACATTCATCCGTCTCCTCTGGGTACCGACTCATTGTGAAATCCACCTCCGGGAACAGACTCGACGTGATATCCACCTCTGGGCACCGACTCATCGTGAGATCCTCCTCCGGGTACCGTCCAGCTCTACAAGCCTCAATCACGATCAGTGATGTCCATCGTCTGCAACCAACACAACATAGTGCGAGTGAAGCCCATGCAGGGGTGAGTATAAGATACTAAATAGGGACCCTGAGACCCTTGACGGTCTCCCTCAATCCACAAAGGATAAACCACAAAGAAAAGATACAATCACGAAGTATCATCTAACACTACTTAGGTATATTCCCATACATATACCTAAGTCATTAAATCCAGTTCAGCTCAAACTCACGAGCTCATGTACAATCCAGTCCACTCAAGAAAGTATAACTTAATCCACACAAGAATGTATGACCCAATCCACACAGAAAATCATAATCCAATCCACAAAGGACATCAAGTCAATCACATTGAAGATAATGATTTAAAGTCAAGACTCAGCTCACACAGGTATAATACTCATGAAGAGGGATGGAGATGATTAGATTTAGTCTCAGAATCATCTCCACTACCAAACCCAAGTAGGATTCAAGTTTAGTAGTTGTAGCTGCAGAACACACGAAGGATCCAAGTAGAGTAGTCATCGTCGTCGAACCCACGGAGGATCCCATCACGGTAGTCGAACACACGGAGGATCCCAGTACAATAGTCATCCTCATTGAACCCACAAAGAATCCTAGTTAGGTAGTCATCCTCGTCGATCCCACAGAGGATCCCAGTCCAGTACTCGTCCTCATCAAACCCACAGAGGATCCCAGTGCAGTAGTCGTCCTCATCGAACCCACGGAGGATCCCAATCCGGTAGTCTTCCTAGTCGAACCCACAGAGGATCCCAGTACAGTCGTTATCGTCGTCGAAGTCGCAGCCAGCTCTAGGATTCCAGCACACAGCCCACTCGTTCCGGGAGGGTCCACTCCACGAGCCAAGGGGGGTCGATACATCAACTGACACGAAGTCCGGAGTTGATGTATCCCAAAGTTCTGTCTTGTCAAAAAGAATTCAACGTGGCCAACGGTGCATCAATCGAACGCCCATTCTAAGAGTTATTGGCTTTTTCGTCCAAGGGGCCCGGTGGGTTTTTAAGTCAAAACCAACCCGAACATACTCTAACTGCATCCAAACCACTAGCATAGTAAGCCAAAAGGTCTTTCTGGCTAAGATAAAATCAAAAACGTCAATGGCATATCAATCGGATGTCCAGAGCTCAAGTTATAAGAATTTCCGCTCTGAAGGCCCAGTTGGTTTCGTGTTCGAACCAACACGTCTGTACCCAAAGTTCTCCTAAACCCTGAGTGTAATATATCGAAATGACCGTCTGAATCCAAGGATTGCATTGCAACTGACGGTGCGTCAATCAGAGGTTTGTAGCCCAAGATATGGGCGTTTGAACGAAACTGTCCGAAAACATCGGGTTTGGGCCTGGTCCGACCCGACCCAATACCCCCTGGGTTGGCCCAAACCAAGTCGACCCGACCCGGGTCCGGGTTTGGACCAAAAGGGCGCGGCCCGACCTGGCGCGGGGGTCTGGCCCAACATGGGGGGCCCGGCCCGGCGCAGCTGGTCTATGAGGTGCGGTCGCCCGCGGGCTGAGCAGATGGGAAAGGCAGTGCAGCCCCCTTCATTGGAAAACAGCAGACCCCCTGTGGGGTCTGCCCTAGATGACCTGGCCGGGAATTACGACCCCCGGATCTTACCGAACGGCCAGCCCTGTTGGCCGGCCGGTGTGCTACCATGGAACCCCCCTCGGGTCCCGCCTTCCATGCGCTGGCGCCCGGTGGTTCCGGCCACCCCTCCCTGCAACGCCGCGGCCTTAGGCCGCGGCCTTGTCTGACCGGCGCAGTGCAACGGCACCGCGCCCCTCCACCGCGGCCCGCCCTGGCCACGACCCTCCTTGGCCCTCGGGCACGGTGCGACGGTGCCACGCTTCTCTACTGCAGCCCGCTCCTGGCCGCGACCCCTTTCTGTTCCTCACTGGTGCGTCATGACGGTGTTGCGCTCCTCCGCGGGTTCCTCGACTACTCGCGGTACATCGACATCGCCTCCGTTTCAAGCCACGAAGATAATCAATGACAAAAAGGGGAGGAGGTTTGTCCATGTTCATGCGGTCCGACCTCCTCCTGTTATTTTTTATAACAGTCAGCCAACAAAATAGCGAAGAATCATCAAATATTCTCGAATTGTAAAATCAACCCCTACCTCGTAAAGTCGCCGCACGACATGGAGCTACGGAAAGAGGCAAGTGTCGTGATTATCAGATGTCACGATAGATCGGTTCTGATTTCGTTGACGTCTGAGGAAGAGTCGTCATCGATGGCGATGTTCCCTGCGGTGGTGTCTCCACCCTTGACACGGAGGAAGAAGAAGATAAGGAACATCGTCGGTGACTTCGCGTTCTGCGCCGGAGGCGTTCTTCATCAAGAACGTTCTTCTTTGGAAGGATGAAGCACTCCTCCAATTTCTTCAGAGGTTTTCCCCCACCCCAAATATCTTCCCAAAAATATTTTATAGGGTCCCTTTAATAAAAAAATTCCCTGAAAAAAGAAACAATTCAATGAATTGTTGACACCCCGAAATAATTAATAAATATATTAATTATATTGGTTGCCATATTTAATAGAGAGAGGAGGTTGAAATGTTTAAAATTCAAAAAGAATTATAAACACCCAAATTAATTCAAGACATTAACTAAATGGGTTGGCATGCATTAAGAGAGGAGATATGGCCTCATTAATTCTTGGGAGGTGGTGGGGTTTATGAGTTTAGAATGTGAGGGGTTGGGCTCGTGTGGGCCCCACCCCAACTTCCTCACATGGAAGTTTAACTACAATGTAAAATAAAGTTATAACACAACTTTATTCACTTAACCACAAAAAATAAAAAAAATCTTCCAAAGCGAACACTACTCTGGAAAAGGTCTTCTTAACCAAATACCAGCACTGCAGTTTCAACGGTGCCCTCAGACTTCGATTCCGAGCACCGGTTCAAAAGTTAGAAAACCCTGCTCACTTGTTCACTAAACGTACCCAAGATAAACTTTGGAAATTGATTCCGGGAACACCACCCTCAGAATTAGGTGCCGTCAGAAGCCACAGACTCGTAAAATTCCAAAGAAATTATGAAAAAACATTCCTTGAAATTACCAGGTCTTTACATTACTCCCATATCAGGGATTTACATCCCCATAAAGCTGTAACACAAACTAGGAAAACAAAGTGGTACTGAGCACACAACTGAGTCTTCCACTCCCAAGTGCTCTCTTGGACGTTCCCATGCTGCCAGCTGATGCGCACTAGAGGAATCGAACATCCACGTAGGACCTGCTCCTGTTGATCCTCGACCTCCACTGGGTCCTCCGCAAAAGTCACCCCAACGTCAATGTCCAACTCCCCATGGTCGATGATATTCATCGAGTCATTCACGTATCACCTCGCATGAGATACGTGGAAGTCATCCTGCACATGGTGCTACTAATGTGGATGGGTCAAGCGATAAACCACATCGCCTACCCTTTTGAGGATATAGAATGGTCCGATGAAGCGTGTAGATAACTTGCCGCCCCGGCCAAGTCCCTATAATCCACTTCGAGGTGAGACACATAAGAAAACGTGGTCACCATCCTCAAACTCTAGTGGTCACCACCTCCAGTCAGCATAAGACATCTGTCGGCTCTGAGCTGTCCTCATCCACTCTTGGATGACCAGGACCTTCTCTGGTCCTACAAGAGCAGCTATGATTTCTTCTTTGCCGATAAGTGAAATCTGGTCTCATCTGCTAGATGAACCACGTTCTTTGCCTAATACAGTCAATCCCGACATAGATGATTCTAATCCATTCCATGGATGACGCCGTAAGGCCGCAATGCCACTACTAAGAGATCCAACCGTTACTCTCACCTCCAAGGGTTGAGTCACACAGTCAGAATCAGTGTGTGGTCACTTAGTCTCCTACAGTAGGTATCTCAAAATTGAGTGTCAAGTCAACAGTTTTAAACCGGAACCTCTTATTATGAACTACATAAAAAGGACAGGGAAAAAAGAACAGTTTCTTTTATTACTGTACCCCATGGTATAAAGACACAAAACATCAACAAAGCTAGAAGCAACATGAACAAAAGTATCCATGTCTAGAGCCAGTCCTGCTCCTATCCTTCTGTTCCCGGAGATCCATGGTCGTAAGCCTCAGCTTCCTGAAGCTGAGCTCTCCCATGTCCACCTGTTCCCTGCGGTTGTGGTGGTCTTCCTGGTGGTGGTAGTGGTAGGGCCTCAAAGGGTCTCCCACCACCCGCTGCTCGGCCAGCTCCTCTACCTCGTCAGCCTAATCCCAGTAGACTGCCACTGTCGAACCTCTACCTGGGAGTTCCCTCTACCGCATGCTTCTCATCTGCTGGGCGGGTCGGGCAATCTCGAGCCATGTGACCATGCCCGCTGCATGCATAGCACTGCCAGCTCCTGGTGTGGCTGTCTCTCCTCTGTGTGCCCCACACAACCGAATATTCATCCTGAGATTACTCATCTAATGGCCTAGCCTTCTTGGAACTCTGCATCATCTATCTACTGCCGGCTACAGAAGACTCTGTTATGGGTTTCCCTATGGAGGGTCTCTCCGCTGGTGACTGCTCGGCGAGAAAACACTCCACTAGAAGGGATCTCTCCAACACCCCCACCTGCGTCGGGATGTTGAGGGAGATCATCGAAGCCCTGATATCATTCCTCAATCCCTTCTCAATGGTCCAGGCCCTAATGAACGGGTCTTGTACCATATCCATGTAGTAGCAAGAGAGATCAGTAAACCTCGCCGAGTGGTGGGCCACAGTCATGTTGCCATGCCGCATCTGTATTTACTCTTGAATGCTCACTGCACGGAGGGTGGGTGGGATGAACTCCGAGCGTAAGAGCCTGTCAAAGTCCGTCCAAATAAGTGATGCCTTGTCGTGCACCTGGAGCATCAGGCTCCACCATCTGCCTGCTCCCGCGTACAGGAGACTCGCTGCAAGGATCACCATGAGGTTAGCTGTTGTCCCCACTAACCCGAAAAATCATACAACAGCCTCCAGCCTATCCTTGGCTTCCTAAGGGTCCGTCTCCCAGTAAAACCTGGGCGGTCTCCGACGCTGAAAGTCATGCAGTGCACTAAGGTGACGTGCACTCTCAGCGGCTGGGGCTGGTGGCATCGGTGGCTTTGCGGGTAGAGGTACCATCGTTGCCTCCGCTGTAAAAGGGCCATGCACCGAGGACTCGTCGTTCAGTGGGATGTCATCTCGCACAAACCTCGGAGCCCTAGCTGACTGCCATCTTGGGGCCATCCTGAAAAAGAATAGGTTCACCACAGTCAATACAGTATACCTGGTGGGCTGACACATAGTAATCACATATAAAACTTTTGAAACACACATGCAATCAATGTTTTCGTGCACTGAGTCGGAAATCAGAAGTCATGGACCTGGTGTATTGAAACTTCGGCCGCCGCAGTAACACTGGACTCCCTGGACTGATAACCACACTCAATACCCTTAACATTATTGCTTCACATAGAAGAAAGATTAGAGTCCTGATTTCTGTGGTAGAACCGAACTCCTTTGATACCAATTTGTCATGAACCATCCTCGGGGCTCGTGTCGTGACTACCCCAATCCCGCCTTCCATAGGCCAGGGGCTGGCGACTAGAACCAAATGCATAAATCCCGATAAAAGGGAAGGCATTGCCTTTATAAAAGAAAACAAACACCAGAGAGTATGAAAACTGAAGTAAACACTAAGTAAACTGTAAAACAAAAGTGTTGTAAGTACACGGGGCTAGAAATACAAGCCCAAAAGAAAGGTACAACTACAACTGAAAGTAAAGTACAACTCAAAGGACAACAGTTGAATGGTGACAAGCCGCTCCTAGATCATCCTCCGGATTCCTACCTAAAGGGTAGGTACAGATCTCCTCCTCAGCACTCCATGTCCGTCTCTCTCCTCTAGGTACCGAATCGTCATGAAATCCACCTCCGGGCACCGACACGACTTGATATCCACCTCCGGGCACTAACTCGTCATGATATCCTCCTCCGGGTACCGTCCAGATCTACAAGCCTCAACCACGATCAGTGATGTCTGTCATCTGCAACCAACACAACGTAGTGTGGGCTAAGCCCGTGCAGGGGTGAGTATATGATACTCTATAGGGACCCCGAGACCCCCGAAGGTCTCCCTAAATCCATAAAGGATAAACCAAAAAGAAAAGATACAATCAAAAAGTATCATCCAACACTACTTAGGTATATGACCATACATATACCTAAGTCATTAAATCTAGTTCATCTCCAAATAATGAGCTCAAGTACAATCCATTCCACTCAGGAAAGTATAACTTAATACACAGAGGAAGGTATTACCCAATGCACATAGAAAAGCATAATCCAATCCACACAAGACATCTAGTCAATCACATCTAAGATAATGATTGAAAGTAAAGACTCATCTCACACAAGTATACAACTCATGAAGAGGGATAGAGATGATTAGATGTAGTCTTTGAATCATCTCCTCTGTCGAACCCAAGTAGGATTCAGGTTTCGTAGTCGTCGTTGCCAATCCCACGGAGGATCCAACTATATTATTCATCATCGTAGAACCCATGGAGGATCCCAGCGCAGTAGTCGAACCCACGGAGGACCCCAGTACAATAGTGGTCCTCATCGAACCAACGAAGGATCCCCGTATGGTAGTCATCCTAGTCGAACACATGGAGGATCCCATTATGGTACTCGTCCTCATCGAACCCATAGAGGATCCCAGTGTGGTATTCATCCTCGTCGAACCCACGAAGATCCCAATCCAGTACTCGTCCCCATCGAACCCACAGAGGATCCCAGTACTTTCGTCATTGTCGTCGCAGTCGCAGCCAGCTCTAGGATTCCAGCACATAGCCCGCTCATTCCAGGAGGGTCCACTCCACGAGCCAATGGCGGGTCGATACATCAACTGACACGAAGTCCAGAGTTGATGTATCCCAGTGTTCTGTCTCATCAAAAAAATTCAACGTGACTGACAGCGCGTCAATCGGACGCCCGGTCTGAGAGTTATTTTCTTTTTCGTCCCAAGGCCCCAGTTGGTTTTTAAGTCAAAAACAACCCGACCGTACTCCAACTGAGTCCAAACCTCGAGCATAGTAAGCCAAAAGGTCTTTCTCACTAAGAGAAAACCAACAAATTCAACGTCGCGTCAATCGGACGTCCAGAGCTCAAGTTATAAGTGTTTCCACTCCGAAGGCCCGGTTGGTTTCATGTTCGAACCATCTCGGCCATACCCAATGTTCTCTAAAAACTTGAGTGTAATATACCGAAACTACCGTCTCGATCCAAGGATCACATTTCAATTGACGGTGCATCAATCGGAGGTCCGTAGCCCAAGATATGGGTGTTTGAACGAAACAGTCCGAAAAGAGGGGGTTTGGGCCTAGTCCGACCCGGCCCAATACCCCCTTGGTCGGCCCGAACCAGGTCAACCCGACCTGGATCTGGGTCCGGCCCAAAAGGGCGCGGCCCAGCCCAGCCGACAGGGCCCGGCCCGGCGTGGGGGTCCGGCCGAGCGCGGGGTTGGCCCGGCGCGGCCTGTCCGTGCGGTGCGGTCGCCCGCGGGCTGAGAGGACAGGAAAGGGGGCGCAACCCCCTTGATTGGCGAATGGCGGACCCTTGTGGGATCCTCCCTAGGTGACCTGGTTAGGGGTTACAACCCCCGAATCTTATCGAACGTCCGGCCATGTTGGTCGACCGCGGTGCCGCCACGGGACCCCCCTCGGTTCCCGCCTTCCATGCACCGGTGGCCGGTGGTTCTGGCCGCCCCTCCCTACACCGCCGCGGCCTTAGGCCCCGACCTTGTCTGACCGGCATGGTGCGACGGCGTCACGCCCCTCCGTCGCGGCCCGTCTCGGCCGCGGCCCTCCTTGGCGCTCGGGTGCGGCGCGACGGCGACACACTTCTCTGTCGCAGCCCACTCATGGCTGTGGCCCCTATCGGTCCCTCACCAGTGCATCGTGACGGCGTCGTGCTCCTCCGCGGGTTCCTCAACCTCTCGCGGTACATCGGCATCGCCTCCGTTTCAAGCCACGAAGATAATCAATGACAAAAAGGGGAGGAGGTTTGGCTGTGTATGTGCAGTCCAACCTCCTCCCTTTATTTTGGATAATAGGCGGACAACAAAATAGCGAAGATTCTTCAAATATTCTCGAATTGTAAAATCAACCCCTATCTCATAAAGTCGCCGCACAGCGTGGAGCTGCGGAAAGAGGCAACCGTCGTGATGATCGGATGTCACGGTAGATCGGTGCCGATTTTGTTGATGTTGGAGGAAGAGTCATCATCGATGGCGACGTTCCCTGCTATGGTGTATCCTCCCTTGACGCAGAGGAAGAATAAGAGAAGGCATGTCGTCAGTGACTTCGCGTTCTTCGCCGGAGGCGTTCTTCTCAAAGAATGTTCTTCATTGGAAGGAGGGAGCTCTCCTCCAATTTCTCCAAAGGATTTCCCCAACCCCAAATATCTTCCCACAAATACATTACAAGGTCCCTTTAATAAAAACATTTCCACTCAATAAGAAAAAATTCAAAGAATTGTTGACACCCCAAAATAATTAATAAATGTATTAATTATATGGGTTGGCATTTTTAATAGAGAGAGGAGGGTGAAAGGTTTAAAATTCAAAAAGAATTATAAACACCCAAATTAATTCAAGACATTAACTAAATGGCTTGGCACACATTAAGAAATGAGAGATGGCCTCATTAATGGTTGGGAGGTGGAGGGGTTTAACAGTTAAGAATGTGAGTGGTTGGGCTCGTGTGGGACCCACCCAAACTTCTTCACATGGAAGTTAAACTAAAAAGTAAAATAAAGTTGTAACACAACATTATTAAATTAACCACCACAATTAAACAACTCTTCCTGAGAAAATGCAACTCTGGAAAAGGTATTCTTAAGAAATTATCGGAGATGCAGTATCAATGATGCCCTCAGACTTCGATTCCGAGCACCGGTTCAAAAGTTAGAAAAACATGCTCGCTCATTCACTGAACGTACCTGAGCTATAATTCGGAAATTGATTCTAGGCACATCGGGCCTCGGAATCAAGTGGTGTCAGAAGCCACATACTCACAAAATTCCAAATAAATTAAGAAGAAACATTCAATGAAATTTCTGGGCCTTTACATAAGAGGACTCAAGATAACAAATGATTTGAAGATCAATGTGATGACTATTCTAATGAGATTCCCAAACCAATGGGAGTGGGAATCACAGTCTTTTCACAATACTCCCTTAGTTAAATCAAGTTTTGAATATAAACATCGATCAAGAAAATTATCCACCCCACCCCCCCAGGAAAGAACGATCCACAATCGAGAGCTTCATGGGACAAAGGCCTCCTACATTCAATGGATCATCTGATCCCTCAATCACTGAACAATGGATCAACTCCATTGAGAATATCTTCACCATCCTTCAATTTTCAAAACAAGAGAGGGTTATTTTGGATACTTATCGTATAGAGGATGAAGCTTATTAATGGTGGAAATTGATCAAAAATACATATCATGAGGAAGAGAATGAGGTGTTGTAAAGGAAAGATATCCATAAAATGTTTTTCATTAAATATTTTCCTCGCACCCTATAATATAAGATCAAAAAGGACTTTCATTTCCTCAAAAAAAAAGACGATGAATTTTTTGGATCATATGAGGAAAACTTCACAAGGATTTCATGACACACATCATCCTTTTTCATTACACCTAAATGCAAGGTTGACGGCTTCTTTCATGGGCTAAAACCTGGCCTACAAAAATCCCAATTGATCATTGACTTTGATAGCTATGAGAGAATTGTCTGATGCTCCCTCAAAGATGAAATGGATATCATTGAATCTCAGGGGTATCATGGGGATAAGAAGAAGAATGTGGGACTTTAATTCTTGTAGTCCGATGGATAAATCCAACGGTGCTATGAAATTCTAGCACCGCACTTGCCCAAGTTGTAGAAAGAAACACCCCAAATATTTCCTGAAGGGGATGAGGAAATTCTATAGGTGTGGAAGAGAATGGATCTGATACATTTACTACCAACAATAAAAACCCACAACTACAACAGAAGAGTGGAATGCTTCGTTTGACCCTCAACGCATTGTTCATTTCCTCAACAACAATGAACCAAGGATGTTTGAAAACCAGTGACCTAAGACAAGGGTTTTTAGAGGAAACTAACAACCACCAAGGCACCAAGGTTTATCTATTTCCATCACTAACTCCAAAGAGAACCCCAAAAATGTTGTGGTTTTAGGTATGCTAGTTATTAATTCATGAATAGTGAACAAACTTTTTGATTCTGGTTCTACGAATTATTTTATAACATGAATGTTTAGTAGAAAATCCCAATACCACCACGAATCATGGAAGTAGTTATGTTAGTGAGAACAGAAAATGGGGAAATCATTGCATCCCATGAATATAACTACTCCCCTTCCAAAATATTTGGATTTAACTTCCCAGTGAATATCATCATACTCCCTCTAGTGGAATTTGATACAATTGATGGCATGGATTGACTTTCCCTGTATATATTCAACATAAGTTGTCATTGGAGGTAAATCACTCTCCATATGGAGAATCGACCACCAATTATATACATGTTCTTGGTGGAGGATGAACATTCATTGGAACCATCATCTCAAGAGTGAATATTACTGCCCTATGAGCACGTGTATCTTGCTCAAATGATTGAGTCTATGGAAGAAACCATCCATAAAGAAATGCCTATTATTATGGAATTCATTGAATTGTTTCCCGAGTAATCTCCTGGTCTTCCTCCTAGAAGGGATGTTGAATTATTTATTTATTCTATACATATGGAATTTCTAATATCCATGAAACCATATTGAATGTCTTTTTTGGAGCGTGAGGAGATAAAGAAACAACTATATAAGAATCTAGATAAAGGGTTTATATACCCAAGTGCTTCACCATGGGGTGCACCTGTCCACTTTGTCAAGAAGAAGGATGGTCAATGTGCCTTTTTATTGATTTTTGTGATCTCAAAAAATCATGATAAAGAAAAAGTATCATCTTCCACGAATTAGTGACTCGTTCAATCAGCTACATAATACACAATACTTCTCCAAGGTTGATCTATAGTTAGGATATTACCATGTAAGGGTGAAGAAGGAGGATATCGCCAATACTGTTTCTCGTACAAGGTGTGGGAACTATAAATTCATTGTAATTTCTTTATGACTCACTTATGCTCCAACAATCTTCATGGAAATGATTAATAGATTTATTATAGATTACATCCACAAATGTGTGATAGTCCTTATATATGACATTATAATATAATATAAAACTAAGGAAGAGCATCTAAGAATCATACTATAGACCGTACAAATGGATAAGCTCCACTAAATGTACATCAAGTGTGATTTATGGTTAAATGAAGTCTCATTATTTGGTCATATCATCACAAGCAATGAGATATCAATGGATCCCTCCAAGAAAAATGCAATTGAGGGATGTTTGAGTCCCACATTGGTGATTGATATTTGTAGCTTCCTAGGGTTATCAAGATATTATCTCTTATTTTTGTGAAATTTTCCGCGATTGACCAACCCTCTTACAAATCTAACTCAGAAGGGATTCAGGTTTGGTTGGAGTGATGAATGTGAAGATTTATTCAAGGATTTGAAAAGGAGGCTTATCACTGAGCCTGTTCTCATGGTACACACAAGTGGAGAACTTTTTCTGGTATTCATTGATGATTCAAAGAAGGGAATGGGTTGTGTGTTGATTCAAAATGAAAAATTCATAGGATATGCTTCCAGAAAATTGGATGTTCTGAAAAAAAATAATCCAACATATGATCGGGAGTTTCCTATAGTAATCTTCACATTAAAAAGTTGGAAACATTACCATATCGGGGAGAAAAGTGAAATATATAAAGATCCCAAAAGCATAAAGTATATATTCACATAGAAATATCTGAATATTTTCTAATTAAGATTGTTAGAGCTGATCTAAGACTATTACTACTCAATCTATTACCACACTGGAAAGGCAAAAAAGGCGGCAGATGCTCTAAGTAGAAAGGACCCCATGATTCTATCATTGATGAGAATTGAAAAGGTTACAGTGTTCATAGATTTGATGAATTTGTACCTAGAAATCATCACGAGGGGAACTTCATCAATTAAATCACAAATTATTGCTCAACCATCTCATTTGGAGAGGTTAAAGGATGCTCAAAAGGATTATGTGGAAATTCATAAGAATGAAGAAACTAACATAAACTGGAAATCCTCAGAGTTCAATGTAAATGAAAATGGAATTGTGAGATTCGAGACAAGACAATGTGTTCCATCAAATCCATATTTAAAGAACGAACTTTTTGATGATCCATATAGATTGAATTTTTCCATTCACCCTAGAAACACAAAGATGTATTTAGATCTCTGAGAGCATTATTGGTGGGATAACATGAAGAGGGATATCATTGAGTATACATCAATGTTCTTGGTGTGTCTGTAAGTGAAGGTTGGGAGGCATAAGTATAAGGTGGTGATGCAGCCATTACCCATTCCGACATGGAAATGGAATAACATCACAATGGACTTTATCACTAGAAATCTAAAGACATCCAAAGGAAACTATCATATCTTGGTTATTGTGGATTTTCTTACAAAGACTACACACTTCAGTAAAATTTGAGAGGATTTCTCATTAGGTCAACTATCACAGATATATATCAAATAAGTGGTAAGGCTATATAGAGTACTGCAATATATTGTATCCAATCGAGATCCAAGATTCACTTCTATGTTATTATAGAGTCCCCAACATGATTTGAATACTAAGCTGAACTTCTGTATGGATTATCTTCCTCAAAATAATGGCCAATTTGACCAGACAATCTATACACTTGAGGATATGTTGACAGCATGCTCAATGGACTTCAAATGAGGATGGTGTTAATATCTTTATCTGGTTGAGTTCCATTACCAAAATAGTTTCCAATCAAGCATACAAATAGCTCATTATGAATCCCTTTATGGTAAGAGCTTCAAAACACTGACATGTTTGGATGAAGTTGGGGTGAAAAACTCTTGGGTCCTCAAATTGTTGAAGAAATGGTGGAGAAGGTTAAGACCATCAAGAAAGACATTAAGGTTTCTCAGAGTAGACAAAAGATCAATGCTGATAATCATCGATGAGACCTAGAGTTTTATGTTGTAGACATGATATTCCTCTTCATATCACCATGGGTGAGAGTTCTGAGATTTGGGAATAATGGAAAGCTTATTCCAAGGTACATCAGCCCTTTTGAGATCCTTGATCACATTAGATAAGTGTCTTATTGACAAGAACTCCCACCAATCCTATCTCACGCACATGATGTATTCCATGTATCCATCTTGAGGAAGTACATACCTTACCCATCGCATGTACTCAATCCATAGGTGGTAACATAGGATAAGTACCTCTTCTATGAAGAGGAGACGGTGAAGATCCTAGATCATAGGGAAAAAGATCTACAAAATAAAACAGTGCCCCTCATCAAGGTTTTGGGGAAAACCTACCTATCTAAAGAGGAAACGTGAGAATCATAGGAATTGATGAAGTAGAGTTACCATCATCTGTTTTAGTGTGGGAAAATGATATTTTGAGGGAGAAATTTCGTAATGGTGGAAGATTATAATGAAGAAAACTTTTATTAATGAAAATTACGCTTAATCTAATTAAATCTATTATTTTGTAAATTGAATATATAAAACATATGAAATTCATTAATTTTATGTTTTTGGATTTTGAAATGCCGTTAATAATTTTTACCGTTGCTAATATAATTGTTGAATAGTCATCACATGATTAGTATTAATATAAGTCTTTACAAAATCTAATTTACTATGGAAAAGGAAGTGATGGCCTCATCTAGCAGGATTGCTCCATATGAAGCCCATTTTTTAGAGCTCATAAATGAGGTAGAATCACTGGGCTTTGCTCTTAACCAAAACCAATCTGAAATTCAACACGTTAATCTTGAACGGAACTGCCTACGAAAAAATTGGAAGTTAATAGAGATTAACACCTGAGAGATTTATCTAAGCCGCCCCAAGATCCTGTCACCATGACACACCTTACCCTTAGTTCTTATGAGGGTATTATAAAGGGTTATGTAACAAGACACGAGCACTATGATTATGTACAGTATTTTTTAAAAATAATATACATTCATTTTATCATTGTTACTTTGTAAATGGTTTTTAACTAATAAATAATATTTATGTTAATATTCAAATTTGAAATATATTTTAATGAATTAATGGATTTTATAATTAAATAACATTTTTATAAAATGTTATAACTAAATTAATTTTTATAAAATATAAATGATCGTACAATTTTTATACAATTCTATTTTTTATTAATGTTTCAAAGAAGTTTTTTTCAAACCCCAAGAATTTTTTATAAATGTATGTTTTTATTTTAGAAGTAAAATATTCACATATTTAGAAAATTATTTAGATAAAATTAATATTATTTTTGGATTCAGGATGTCAAAATTATCTAACTGTAAATTTTTACTAATTTTATGAGATAGTAGAATTTTTGGGTAAAAAATAAATATTTTTTCAATATATAATGTGTTTTATAACATCATAATGACCCAATAGTTTTTTAGTAAAATACCTTAAAAGATATATTCGGCCAATGTATGTTTTAAATTTAAAATAATTTCGTTTTATATTTATTTTGATAATTTTATGGTGCCTTATTGGACCCTCCAAGACTTATAAAATATTTTAACATTTTAAATAGTTTTCCTTGAGAGTGTGAATCACCTCCACATAATAAAGACTTGTATTTTAATAATTTCGGTCATTGGACTTATAAAATAATGTTTTCTACTCCACATTGGAAAAAACCATGTGTAAAAACCATGGTTTTTTTTGTGGGTTTGAATATTTAACTTTATAGATTCCAAAACCTATGTTTGTGAAATAATAAAGAAGTCACTCTCCTTTCCAATATAAACCCACCCATTATCCCATTACTCTTCACTAAAACAACTTTTAGATTGACAAAACACGCCCCTCCACTCTATAAAATCTTCTTAAGGAACCCCAAGATCCCAAAAATCTTCTGTCAAGCCTCTCCCAAGCCTTTGGTATCGCACTTCCATGTAAGAGATCCTCACTTTCCTCCCCTCCTTTAAAATTTAAGCATCTAATTTAAAAGTAGTTCTTGTAATTTAGAATGGTTTTGATTTGATTATTTTATAATCATTCCATTACAATCCATTTTATGTAATTTTAATGAGGTAATATCAATCCTCCCTTATTTAGACCCTTACCTAAGCTGTTGCTATGCCAAATTTTGTAAGGGATTTCACACATCTCATTTCCATTCAAGCTACTCTTTTACATTATTTTTCTTATGTTCCATTTTTATATGTTGGTTTATGATGTTCTGTGACTGACACACTATAAATTTGATGAATATATGATTATTTCTTCTTTTTAGTCTCATAAATTTCACCTATGATCTTTTAATAACACCTGCTACCATGCGGAATTTCTATAAGGGATTTCAACCTTTCTCAATTTTCTCAATGTTTTTTATGTTGTTATTCCCTTTTAATTTAAATTTAAAATGTAGGGGTATGATTTGACACCTCCCCTATACTTCCCTCCTTATTTTTGAATGATGATATACACCTTTATCTCTCATTAATTCCTCCCATGTACACTTATTACCATCCTGAAATTTCGTAAGAGTTATTCCATTTCTCTTATTTCTTCAAGTTTCATTATTTTGTTGTGCCTTATATTTCCAAATTACTTGTGTTGGTAAATGTATCTATATGACCCCCATACATTACATTTCATGTAAATGTGATTAGAAACCCTTTTCTCTCTCATCAACCAATTTTATGAATCTTTATTTCATGTCGTTATACTTCCATACTTGCACCACGATTTTCCAAGACGAAATCATTGTGCATTGAATATCATACCCATTTATTTATCAGGCATATTCCACATCAAGAACATATACTTATTAAATGGTATTAAAGTTTATTTATTAAAAATTATTTAATCATGTAATAACTTATGATGTTTAATGATTCCATGTTATATGATCCATATGGCACACTTTTGCATGAAATAAAAGGATTAAGAAGGGTGCACCCTGATAGTGCTCTAATGCATTGGGTAAAGAATAATATCATGATCCATCAAGGGTAATGAGGGTTTAAAAATTCTAATTCAAGTGAAATGATGGTTCACTAATTCTCTATGTGCAATGAGCCTTGGATCATATTGATATCTTGTTAAATGTTGTTTCCAAATTTCCATGTTATAATAATCATTTTATATCGTTCCCTTGTGTTCATGTTTCTCTTGTTCTCTATTGATATCCCTATTTCCTAACATGTACTTTATTCTTCATGTTATGCCTTTTTTACTCTCTTACTTTTCTTTATAGCTCACCCTTTTCTTATGCATGTCCTTAGGTTATCCCATGAAATGCTAAGTGTAATGCCCCAACCCCATTTACCCAGAGTCAATGCATTATTTTAATACATTGACATAATTACAAGGAATCATGTCCTGAAGGACTGATCATTTTAGAAGTCTTGTAAAATAGATTACATTCATGAAAGTTACATTACACATTCGAACATAAAACAAAACATATATAATCTGTTGAGAATGCCAATATTCCCCCAACATAACCCTTCATATCAAACATAATACACTTCATGGAATCCTAGGAAAACAACACATTAGAAATGGGTGGGCACAGATGCTCAGTAAGGGTAAATGATTTCTCAGAATCTAAAAACATTTAAGGAAATATGTGTACTAATAACAACATATTTTCACACTTAAAATTGAACATAATATAGAGAAAATAAATGAAACATTAACATATAAACTTGCACATGGATATTCCTCTAGTAGAATAATCACATGTAATAATTAATTTCATAATGAGGGAATGCCTGACGTTAGACATCATTACCACAAAATCAAGGCCTCGTGCCAAGACTACAAATAAACTTTTAGTCATGGACTTGTACCAAGACACTAGTTTGTATCATGAGACCTAATGATGCATCAAGTGGCTACAGCAGGCCCCACCCATCAATTACTAAGTCCACTGCATTTTTCATATGAAAATGTTGAAACATAACATAAACATTCGTATTAAAACTAGCATAAAAAATGTCAAAACATCAAATATAAACCCTGAATGGTATAAAAATAGAACATTAACATTAAAACATATCATAACTCATTAAATACAATATTGATTATTATATTTATAATAAATCAACCTCAACAAATAATAATATCCAAAAAGGATGTTGACATAGTTGAAAACGATCAGTAAAACGTTTTGTGAGAAATATCCATTTTTTTAAAAAATCATTTAAAAGTCACACATTTATAAAGGATGTCATTTAAAAGATATTTTTTAATGAAATTTTTCCAAACCACATTTAAACTTTTGAATGTAATAAATATTTTAAAATAAGCATGTCCATATAAATAAATACATAAAACAATTTTCAAAACATGGATATTAATGATAAATATTTATAAATATTTAAAACCTTTAAAATGATGTTTTAGTTAAAAAGTAACATAAAAGTATCATTTTGAAAATTCTTTTATTATTCATATAAATGGATAGTAAATATTTCCTATAAAATACTTACACATAAACAATCTCGGATAATAATGAGATTGAGTAATTAACCCTTACCATGCACTTTCCTTTGGTCGAGGGTACATTTTACCTCCTATATAATGACCATAGTATGTTATTAAATTATAACAAAAGCATATTCCTATTTTTTATTTCATAATTTATTTATTCATGACTTTATACAACTTGTTTAATAATAATATCCATGTTAAATTAACATTTTGGGTAATAGTCGATTTCTTTATCGTATGTGTTTTAACTTGTTCTTCTTGATCGTATCATTTAGATCATGATTTTAATACTTATAGAATATAAAACATTACTTATATATCATATATATATATATAATATAAATATGTATAACGGATAGATATATGAAATTGAAAACACGGTTTATGGAGATGGTAGGTCGTACGTTCGCATAAACATTGTTTCTGTTTTCATATTATATTGAACGGAAGAAAGTGAATAAGATATATGTATGTAAATACATATATATATATATATATATATATATATATATCCAGTATCATTACTATGTCATATATTACATACTTTTTAATAATATATATTTTTATAATCATCATTGAATGGTGAACATGGAAATAAATCTCATCGTGTCGTGGAGATGGTAAGACGTACGTACACACGAGCGACGATATCATTTCCTTAATAATTAAAAAGAGTGTAATTGGATGGTATATTAATTGATCAGAGAAATTTTCATGTTATTTTCATTATTTATATACATATTACTCCTCATTATATCCATCCAAATAACATAGTTTTGAATAACAAATTACACCACGACGTAGAGGCAGTAAGTAGTACATACACATGCATGGTGAAATTATCATTAATAGGATGGTTTGAATAATGAGTATGGTTGAACCATATTTAAAATAACATTAAATTATTTATAAGGTACTAGATTTATTGTTTTGCTGTGGAAAAATCAAATAAATAGAAAGTGGAAGAAGAAATGAACTTTGAAAGATGTGTTAAAATAATTACCTCTTTTTGGGTGTTTTCTATTGATTTGAACAAAGTGATGCATAGGATGGATTTATGAACAAGGTAAGGCCTATATATTGAAGTTAGGGAAGTTGGGAGGATATTCGAGAAGGTTTTGGATGTGCCAAGTGGCTTTGGAGTTGTGATTTTGAGAGAAGGGGAAGTACCCTTTTATAAGAGGGGTGAGAGTCACTTTAGGAAAATCGGAATTATTATTTTATTATTCAATCATATTAGGTTTATAACGACTCCAAATGAATGTATTTCCATAATTATGTAGTTATGGGTCTCAATACTCTGAAACAATATATTTTAAACATGTTTATGTTAACATATTAACGTTATCCTTTATATTTAACTCTTAGTTAAATAGTTTAATATTTACCATGTCTCCTTATATTTTTATATTATATGGTTAATAAAATTACTATAACATGTCAAGAGATCCCCAAGTGGTTCATTATTGTTATATATAGCCTTATATATGTACTTTTTCCAATCCTTAGATTTTTATAAAACTTATATCAATTAATAATATAGTATTTGTTTACAAAACTTATTTATGTGAATCTTGACACTATTTGGTATTTTGTTTTCGATAAAGTCCTAAAAACTTTATCACTACAAAAAAAAATTTGTTTAATAAACCATAACATTTCATATTAACCTAAAAAATTTGTTTAATTCATTACAAGTCTCAATTTAAATTTATTTGGATATTTATAATATTAATTAATTTAATCTTTCATTAATATGGTAATTATTGCATCATCATTGTGTCATATATAAATTTACTTATTTAATGTCTAAAAATTATTAATAAAATACCATGATCTAGGAAATCATTTTATCTTTCTAATTAATATTTATAGACAAATTTATATTTTGTGTAACCCTATATTAAAAATGGATTAATTTTTAAACATTTAATTTTACACTTTTAACTCTTCTTTAAATAAAATAATAATTAATGTTCTAATCTAATACATTTGGATAAAATAAATTCATATTATATTCCTATGGTTTATTTTTGTCGAAAAACATTTATCCAATAGAATTAGGATATGTCTTGGGGTAATTATTACCACATTTTTACCTTTAATTACCCTATTTTCTTTTAACCATGGTAAATAAAATTCAAAATTTACTATTCGCGAAAAATTATTTTTATCTTATTGAACCAAATTTAACATTCTTATGTGAACTATGTATTTTGGATTTTTGAAATTCAATTCACAGAAGTGGTAACATTACGTTTTATGCAAATTTGCAAATGTTCCTAAAAAGTGGGTAAAAGACCTTAAAAAGTTCAATAAACTTTTATACATCTAATATTTTTTAAAAATTACTCCAATGAATTACATTGGACTTATATAGGTATTATATATCTATTTTGACATAAAATAATTTTAAATGAAATAAATAATTATTTAAATAAAAAGTTGTTTTTAAACACTAACGTAGTGTTTTCCACTATTCCTCAAAAATTGAATGTTTACAGAAAAATACCAAAAATTCAGTCGAAGATAATTTTAAAATTAAAAATTCAAAAATAAATTATATTTTATAAAATTAAAAACATTTGAGTTTCATTAATTAATTTAAAATTAATTCCCATTGTCAAAACCAAAAAGTGTGTTTTAAAAAAAGAAAAAACTTTCAAAAGATTGACATGTGTTTATCAAATTTAAATGTGAGATTACTTATAATTACCCAAATTGTATTAAATGATAAAAATATGATATAATTATAATTATAAACCATTAAAATATATAATTTAACAATATAAATTATTTCGATTAAAAAAGTTTTTTTCAATTGAAATTTATTATTTTTCATTATTCATCAAAATATAAAAGTTATTAGAAAAGCCCCAAAAATTTATCCAAAATAAACTTTTAGGTCTCGCTTCTAATGATTATTTTAATTTCATAAAAATAAATATATAATAGTGTAAAATATTAGTTTTAAAAATGGTTTTCCATTAAAAAGCGATAAAAATGCGTTTTTTGAAAAATATTTCTTTAATCTAAAAAAATGATTTTTTTCTTATATTAGGTCTAAGAAGTACATAATATGGATTCTAAAAATATATGGAGTATATAAAATTCAAAATTCATTAAATACTATTCAGAACCTCTTTTTGAATAGCTAGTTTGGTAAGTCTTGGTGCTCTCGAACTCTCTGTTACGTGTAACACAAGTTATTGAATTGCTATGAAGAGATAATGTACGATGAAATATCAGGGTGTTACATTCTCCCCTCCTTCAATAAATTTTTTCCACTCAATTTGAAATTTTTCTTCGAAAATATAAGGTTAAAATAGAAAAATTCCTTTGTGGAAAACCCACATCAGAAAGTAGGTTAATAAAATTTAATTTTGATAAGAGGGAAAGGAAAATGTAAAAGTCACCACCAAATTATGATCTTTATTAAGAGAACATTGTTGGAAATTAGAGAAACATAATTAAAGGAAAATTTTATATATTTATATGGAGTGATTGAGGTCATCAATCAAAAACATGTGTAAAATTGAGGGCCTCAAAGCCATAAATCTATGATGATTTAAAAAAAATTCGGTTTGAAAAAACATAAGGTATTAGGATAAGACATTTTTGGTTTTATAACCCCTTCCCTAAAGTTAAATAATTAATTTATTCATATAATAAAAGGAAAAAATATACTTGAAAAGTACAGTTTCATCCTTCAACTAATTCCTTCCGCAAACTCATCTTTCACTCCAAAAGATAATAGATTTCAAAGATATTCTATTTATCCTAATCGTATAGGGTTAACAAAATAATGAATTTTTAATTAATTTGTCAAAGTATTTAAAAAAACTACATTTTACAAACTAGGACATCTCGTAGTCCAGTGGTAGGTGATGCACCCTTGTCTCCATTCGGTTTCAGGTTCAAGTCTCGCGGCCTTGCCAGATGTGATGGGTTGTCGCCCGACCTCTGGGTTGTCCTTTTTATAACAATCCAAAAATAATCATAATATATTATTTATCCTTAACAATAGTATCCAATTTCAAAATTAATCCATTCCAACATTTAGCTGTATCCAAAATACTTTTGTCTAAACTCAAAGTCCAAAAATTATAAGGAAGTTAAACACAATGAAGATATTTTTTGTGATGTAATAACATGTGAATACCTAAATCATATATTGTTTTAAAACAGAGCAACTCCCTGAATTACCATAAAACTTATTGGTTACAATCATGCTCCCTTATTTCTTATTGAATACTTGTTATACTCTTAATATCCAAAAATGTAGCAAACTCCCCCAATAATGGGATAAACAAAAAATAATTAATTTCAAAGTAGTCATGAATATCGAATATAATTTATCCAAATAAATCATATCTTATTCCAAAATCACTACCTCAATATCTGAAGCATATTAAGGTTTATCTTTCCTTTAAACATTTATTTTCCAAAAAAGATTAACTTGATATGGAGTCACTTTTTTTAGAACTATATAATCTCAAATCCACAATGAAATAGTACTTCATTACAATCTTTATTTATTTCCATAATTCATATAACCATTACATCATTGACCCAACACTCAAATGAAATAATTATTTAATAACAACATAAGGACACTAGTCATTCCTCTTCATTTGTGGTAGTATCATAACATGATTATTATCCAATAGCATTATTCGAAGAATACTCTGATGATTGGAACATTAATCCACATAGTGTCCCCACTCAATCAGATGAAGTATTGTATATTTGAAATCATTTTATTACCCTTTCAATCACGTAATTGGTGTCCTTTTTATCCACACTTATAACAAACTATCATTCCCTTCAATCATTTACCAAAGTGATTCTTTCCATAGTTATCACATATGAGAAAATCCTACTTTCCCCTCTTCCCTTTATCCATATTTATCTCTACCATCCTTTTCTTCTCTTGCTTCCATTCAAAGCCATAGGAATCAAAGAATTATATAATTGCATTATTAACACACAATAATATTTCTCCATAAGACGAGAATACATCGGAGAAAATTTCCCTTCAAAATTTTATCTTAAGACCATGAAAGATATGATCCTTCTTACTCATTGGATCATTCTTATTGCTGGATTTCTCATCCCTTCTATTGGGCTTCATTTATAAATGATGAAATACCCTAGGTTAGATCATATCATTATGTATAATCTAAAAACAAGAAATATTCCAACATTAATTGAATATATAGTCTCATAATTATAAAAAAAATTTCTTTTCTAACATATTTACTCATTAATCCTTAATAATTTTTTTTAATGAAAATGTGAATTATCCTAGGAATATCCCTTGGGAGTGTTGTAACCAAGAGTTCAGCAGGGCACATTTTTGGGTACTAGGATACCCCAATTCAATCCCAAAACTCCTTGTCAGAGTTTTCACTCCTAGGTACATCTGTGTTAGAGCTGCCTCTACCTGCTCGTATCCAGACATGGTGCATTTCATGAAAAATAAACAAAATCTCTACATTACCAAAATTCTATAAAGTTCCACTATAATAATTTTAAAAGTATATCTTAGGGTAATGTTCTCTAATGAGAATTTTAATAAATATAGTTTCCAAGGATTGTACTAAACTTCCTCTAATACCATCAGTAATGCCCTGGCCCCAATTACCTAGAGTTGGTGAATTATTTTAATATATTGGCATGATTAAATAGAATCTAGTCTCGAAGGACCGATCAGTTTAGCAGTCTTGGAAAATAGATTACATACATGAAAGTTACATTACACATTCAAACATAAAACACAATATAAATAATCGGTTGATAACGCCATTATTTCCCTAACATAACCCCTCATATTAAACATAATACACTTCTTGAAATCCTGGGAAAACAAAACATAATAAAGTAGTGATATCAGATGCTCAGTAATGGTAAATAATTTAGCGGAAGATATAAACTATTAAGGCAAGATGTGTAATAAAAACAAATAACTTTTAAACATAAACATGAACATAATATAGAGAAAATAAATCTAAATTTACCACATAAAAATGCACATGGATATTCTACTAGATGAATAATCACTTGTAATAATTAATTTTATAATGAGGGAATGCCTAACATCGGACATCGTTACCACATAGTCAAGCCTCGTATAAAGACTAAAAATAATACTTTTTCAAGGCCTTGTTCCAAGAATCTAGTTTGTCTCATGAGACCTACTAATGCATCAAGGGAATATATCGGGCCCCACCGATCACTTACTAAGTCCATTGCATTCCTCATATGAAAATGTTGAAACATAAGCCAAACATCCATATTAAAACTAGAATTTGAGAAGTCAATACTTTAACCATAAACTATGAATGGTATAAAAATAGCACATTCATAGTCAAACATATCATAACTCATTCAATAAAATATTGAAGATTTTATTTATAATAAATCAACCATAATCAGGAATAATATCCAAAAAGGATGTTGACATAGTTGAAAATGATCACTAAATATTTTTGAGGGAAATACCCCTTTTTTGAAATCATTTAAAAGTCACACATTTATAATGTAAGTCATTTAAAAGATATTTTTGAATAAATTTGTCCCATAAAACTTTAAAACTTTTGAAAGGAATTAACATTTTTTAAAAAATAATGTCCATATAAATAAATCCTTAAAACCATTTTGAAAACATGGACATTAATGATAAATATTTAGAAGAATAAATATTTACAACATTTAAAATAATGTTTTAGTAAAAGGGCACCTTAAAAGAATAATTTTGAAATTTCATTTATGAAACATGTACATGGATAATAAATATGACCTAGAAAATACTTACACATAAAAAATCTCGGATAATAATGAGATTGAGTAATTAACCCTTACCTTGCACATTCCTTTGGTTGAAGGTACGTTCAACCTCTTGTATAATGACCATAGTATGTTATTAAATTATACCAGAACCATATTAATATTAATAATTTCATAATGAATTCATTTATGACTTTATACTACTTAGTTAATAACAATATTTATGGTAAATTAACATTTTGGGTAATAATTATTTTCCTTATCGTGTGTGTTTTAACTTTTTATTCATGATTGAATCATTTAGATAATGAATTAAATACTTACAGAATATAAAACATGATTTATATATCATATATATTTAGTATATAAATATGTATAATTAATATTTATATGAAATGTAAAACACCGTTTATGGAGATGGTAGGCCGTACGTACAGATAAATGTTGTTTCCGTTTTCATGTCGTACTTAACGGAAGTCAAATAATAAGATATATGTATGTACATACATACATGAATATATATATATATATCTCCATTATAGTTATTATTTCATATGTAACATACTTATTAATAATATATATATTTATAATCATCGTTAAATGGTGATCCTGGAAATGAATCTCGTCGCATCGTGGAGATGGTAAGTCGTATGTACACATGAGCGACGATATCCTTTTCTTTGATGATTAAAATGTGTGTAATTAGATGGTATATTAATTATACAGAGAAATTATCATGTTATTTTAATTATTTATATACATATTACTCATCATTATATCCATCCAAATAACATAGAGTTGAATAAACAATTACACCACTGCGTGGAGACGGTAAACCATACGTACTCATGTATAGTGACATTCACATTAATAGGATGGGTAGAATAATGAGAATGGTTTTACCATATTTATAATAACATCACATTATGTAGATGGTATTGGAGTTATTATTTTGGTATGGAAATGACAAAGAAAGAGAAAGTGTAAGAAGAAAAGAACTTTGAAAGAGGTGATAAAATTATTACCTCTCATTTGGGCGTGTCCTTTTGTTTTGAAGAAAAGGGCTCCATAGTTTTGATTTCAAATAAAGTGAAGGCCTCTAAGATGATGTGAGGGAAGTTAGGTGGAGATTTGTGTAGGTTTTGGTCGAGCCAAATGGCTTTGGAGTTTTAATTTATAGAGAAGGTTACGTACCCTTTTATAAGATGGGTGAGGGTCACTTTAAGAAAAGTTTGAATTATTATTTTATTATTCGATCATATTCTGTTAATAATGGATAAATTGAATTTATTTAGATACTTAGGTGGTTATGGGTCGAAATAGTCTCAACAAATAGGTTTTAGACAAGTTTAGGTTACCATATTAACCTTATCTTTTTTATTTAACTCTTAGTTAAATACTTTAACATTTACCTTGTCTCTATGTATTTTTATATTATATGGTAAATAAAATTACAATAAAATTCCAAGAGAACCTAAAGTGGTTCATTATTGATATATCTAATCTTATGTAAGTACTTTATCCAAACCTTAGATTTTTATAAATATTATATCAATTAATAATATAGTATTTGTTTTAATAACTCATTTATGTAAATTTTGACACTATTTGGTATTATTTTTTTGTTAAAGTCATAAAAACATTATCACTTTGAAAAATATTTATTTTCTCAACACTAACAAGTCATATGAACCTATAAAATTATTGGAACACACCAGAAGTCCCAATTTACATTTATTTGGATATTTATAATATAAATTAATTTAATCTTTCATTTATAAGGTAATTATTGTATCTTCATTGTGTCATAAATAAATTTACATCCTTAATTTATAAAAATTATAAATAAAATACCATGATGTAGGAAATATTTTTATATTTCTAATGAATAATTATTTTCAAATATATATTCTGTATAACCCTATATTAAAAATGGTTAGTTATTAAACATTGAATTTTATACTTTTAACTCTTCTTTAAATAAAATAATAATAAATGCCCTAATCTAATCCAAGTGGATCAAAGAGGTTAATATTTTATTCCTAAGGATTATTTTGGTCTATAAACTCTTATCCAAAAGAATTAAGAAATGTGTTAGTCTAATTATACATCATTATTACCTTTAATTACCCTATTTACTTTTAACTATGGTAAATAAAATTGAAAAGTTACTATTCACAAAATAAATATTTTCATCTCATTGAACCAATTTTTACTTATTGATTTCAACCATGTATCTCGGATTTTTTAATTTCAACTCACAGAAGTGGTAAATTTTCGTTTTATGAAAATTAGCAAATGTGCATAAAAGGTGGGTAAAAGACGTTAAAAATTTCAATAAAATTTTATACGTCTAATTTGATTATAAAATTACTCCAATGAATTACATTGACCTATATAGGTATTATATATCCATTTTGACTTAAAATAAGTTTAAATAAAATAAATACATATTTAAATAAGAAGTCAGTTTTAAACAATAATGCATTGTTTTTCACTATTAATCAAAAATTGAATGTTTTCATAAAAATACAAAAAATTCCCCATAAGATAATTTTAATATTCTGAATTCAAAACTGAATAATATTTTAAGAAATTCAAAAAATTCAATTTTTATTAGTTAATATAAAATTAGTTACCATTGTCAAAACCAAAAAGATTGTTTTTAAAAAAGTAAAAACTATCAAAAGATTCACATGTGTTTAGGTCAAATTTAAATGTGAAATTTCTTATATTGGACTAAATTGTATTAAATGATAAAAAAATAATCTAATTATAGTTACAACCCATTAGAATTCATAATTTAACTCTATAAATTATTTTTATTAAAAAGTTTTTTTCAATTAAAATTTACTATATTTCATTATTCATCAAAATAAAAAGTTATTAGAAAAGTACAAAAAAATTATCCAAACTAAATATTTATGTCCCGATTCTAAAGAAGAATTTAATTTCATTAAAATGAATATATAAAAGTGTCAAATATTGGTTTTAAGAAAGGGTTTTCCATTAAAAGGCGGTAAAATTTCATTTTTTTGAACATTATTTCTTTTATCTGAAAAAAACTAATTTCTTCATATATTATGTCAATGAAACACATAATATTGATCATAAATTTAAATGAAGTATATAAAAATCAAAATTAAGTTAATATTATTCATAACTTTTTTTTAATAGTTAGTTTGGTTAGTCGTGGTGCACTCAAACTCAGTGTTTTGTGTATCGCAAGTTATTGAATTACTTTGAAGAGATAACGTACTATGAAATCTTGGGGTGTTACACTAAGTATGAAGGATTGTTGTGGTCACGTAAACGAAGTTTTCAATAAACATTTTTATTTTTATTTTCTAAGATGTTATGTAATGTCCCTAATTTCCAAATACACTAGACCTCTTAATACTCAAGGTTTTATTAAGTGAATGTTTATATTATAAATCATGTTTAAGTGTGTAATAAAGAGTAGGGTTGTTATAATCATACGCTCCTCCTACCACAAATGACTGCCACAACATATCACATCACATCATTGCATCATCACATCACTTCTTTCCAAAATATAGCTAGGATGTTACCCCACATCTCACCGAAATACACATGGTCCATCCCTATTATAAGAATATTGGGGAAGAGGGTGTAGAAAGCCTCCATATCATCACCATCCTAGATATTGGGAAAAACCCGTGAACAAAAAAAACCTTTGGTAATTTGTAAGGATATACAACATAGGTGGGGAATGTATATAACTAACATAAAATAGATGACAAATATTGATATAACACAATACGAAACTATGGTTCCACAACATTTGTATTATATTATTCCACATCACCACTGTTACACCACACAATTTCTGCCACAATGTTTTCCACCCCTAAATTCATCAAAAAATGAATCCACCACAAAAATACATGCAACCCACCTTTAAATTATAGGTCATTCCATTTTCCAAATTTGATTAGTTTTCAAAAAATCACATTTAGAAATCCATTCCATTACATATTTACAAACCTCATTCGTTTATCACTCAATTTGTTTAACTAATTACCCCATAATAAAACCAACATATATATATGTTTTAAAAAAATATTATTTTTATTCTCATTACCATAAATTATTCTATAATTAAAAAGAAAAATATCCTAACCACACCACACAATAGCTTTCCCATCACATAAAAACCATCTTCACAACACTACATAAACTAATACATTTCATCTCAATAGCCACCAATCTCAACCACTACACCACACCACATCTCCACATCACCATTAACATCCCAACCAACATAAAACACCACAATACATCAAGGCCACACATCACAAATACATAGCTAGATACATCACTTCTAATGTTAACTAATCATCACAAACGATAACAACGCATGACACCACTACACATCACATATTCACAACTGCCCACAATGCATCTGATGAAAACCAGTCATCGCAAAAAACCACCACATGACATCCCACATCATATTACATACCAACTCCATCACATCACCGCCCCATATATCACACATCCCAACCATTAACTACCAGCACCCCACAACATCCCACAACACACATGGCATAAAATCAAAACAACCACTAAATGAATCACATAATGGATTTCTCAATTTTATTTCAAAAGATTTCATTATTTCACATCTTTATTTATCATGGGTATTATCACACAAACCATATTTCCAGGGGAAAAAGATTATTATCCATATATATGTAATTTATAATTTTATTCAGAGTACGATAACAGAATAACATAGTAAGAGTCTCATATATATATATAGTCTATAAGAAAAGTAAGTCTATTAACAATATTTATTTTGAAAAATGGTAAAAAGTGTCATAAACTCATTATAAATGACATAAAATGTATTTAAACATGAAATTACTCCCAATTCCCATCAATTTCATTTTATCCCAATTTATTTTCCTTACTTGTACAACCCCTACTATCCACCTTAAAGAAGGAAAAATAATTAAATACCAAAACATTGTACATAAATAGGGAGAGAATGAGAATCCCTTACCACAAATAATCTTTATTATTTACTGTACACCACAGGGTAAAGAAGGACAACCCAAAAACTAAAACTACTCATGGAAATGTTGAATGAGCCCAAAATATATCAAGGTGTCATCAAAATTCATCCCAAACACACCCCGAACCATTAAAACACCACTACAATGAATTACCAAAAAAATAATGAAATTTAATGTATGGATAAGGAGAAATTGTCACTTAGATCACTCAAATCACAACCTTTAGAACCCAATGATCATCGTGGAGGAAACAGCCAAAAAGAACCTCCAAGAGGATCTAGGATTCACCAAAAAAACAAAGAGGAGAGAGAGTGGAATGAAGGAATTCATCTAATCCATCAAATTTAAATAGGATGTAGGTCACATTATTTACACCATAAATTATATATTACTGACATTGATTATATAGGGTCAATGAAATACAAGTCATTAAATCTAATTATTTGTGAATTTCCCAATAATCAGACTTTCGCTAAAATTTATGGAACCTCAATCTAAATAAACTCCTGTCATTATTTCAAATTTAACATCATTAATTTATTACACATGATAATCCACCACCACATATAGTCATTGAACCACAAACTTCACATTTCATAAAACACAAAATCACTATGTGAATTCCCATTTCACAAATTGAATATTCTACTTCAATTATATCGTAGCTCTAACCACCACCAAACCTCCTCAATCCTCCTCTAAAGCATCCCTAACACCCCAACTGGAATTTTAATGGACAAATAAGTCTTAGAAAGTTAAAAAATATTTCCTTAAATATAAATTTCATTTTTTATGGCTTATTTTATATGAAACATTGTTTTTAATGAACTGTGATATGCTACTGAATTATTCTTATTCAATGAGAAAATTATCGCATAGTCATCGGACAGGAGGGTATACATGTATTTAAATAATTAATTTCTTATAAATTTGTTATAAATGAAAATAAAATCCTTCAAAAGGGATTCTTAAAATTAACGTGGACGCGTCTCTCCAAAAGAATGGGATTTTTTCCCTCAGCCTTCTGGCCCGTAATCATCTGGGGAAAATCATTACTACAAAATATGACCCTCATCAAGCTTTCTGGGAACCGGCAGTCACTGAGGCCATGTCCATCCTTGCTGGTTTGTTGCTCTCTATGGAATTTGGATGGAGTGATATTATTGTTTAGTCAGACTAGCTCACCGTTATTGATGCTATTAACCAAAACAATGGTGGCCTCTAGCCTTTTGGCATCATCATTAGGAGAATTCTCTCTCTTGGCCTATGCTTCTCTTCTTTCACCTTATCCTATACAAAAAGGGAAGTAAACAACGCGGTCCATTAGTTAGTGGAATCTAGTCCTTTCGACTCCATCCAACTATGGTTGGACAATTTCACTTCTTGGATTTTTACTTGCACTTCTGTAGATATTATTCATTAATGATTTTTTTTAATCAAAAAAATTGTTTTTCTAAAAATTGTTTTTATGCATGCAATGTGTTTTTATCATAATAAATTAAATTAATATCTATTTATTAATGAATTAAATATTATTATTATATAATAAATTAAATAAAATATTTTAACACATTTATAATGGTTTTTATTATGAATGTACTAAAAATAAGTTTTATGATTACATGTGTATTTCCTTAAAAACTATTTTATTGCATTTTGGGCACTAATTTTCATAATAATTTCCACCACTTATAGAAATTGAATCTTTTAAAATGGATTAAATATTTTTAATGATCCTAATTAATATAAGTTAGTAGGTTCAACATAATTTTTCCCTAATGAATAATAATAATAATAATAATAATAATAACCACCATTATGGTTAAAAAAGGTTTACTAAGGGGTTAAACTAAGAGATAGGGGTAAAAATTCCACATAAAAATGTTCAAATATTATTTGAAGATTATTCAAACTGATCTTATCCATCATTAAAACTTCTAGAGATTTGGATGCACAAACACAAGAATGTGAAATTCTATTATTTAATTATTTTGGTAATTTCATGTGTGTCCCTCCCCTAACTTATAAAAGGGATACTATTCTACTCCCTTATTCATAAATTTTAGCCGTTTGTCTTAGAAAATACCTACCCTATAACCTTCCTAGAATTATCAACTTCATTATTGATCATCTAGTGATCTAGAAAAAAATTATTTAATTTATCATATCACTACATACGAATCATAAAATATTTCTTGGAATCTTGGGAAAATGTATCATATGAAAGGGGTGTTCATAGATTCTCAATAAGGATATGTGTATAAGAAAAACTAATAGGGCATGAATAATATGGAAATAATAAATGTGGATCAAGTAATTACATATCAATAATCACATCAACTAGAAACATATCCATGGATAGAAAATTAAATAATCACATGGACATAAATAACTGAATTCACAGTGATGGAATGAATAATGAAGAACAGATGAAACATACCTTATATGCCTTGGGCAAGACATCTAAAAATATTATCAAGTCCTTGTTCCATGACATCTGAATAAATGGGTAATACCACAACCAAAACATAAGATAGTTTTACTCATGATACCTAGTGATGGATCTAGGGGAAATAGTGGGACCCACCCATCACTTACTAATTCAAATTTATTTCTCATATTAATAAATAATACAACTCAATCAACATTCCCTAATCAATTAATAACAATCCATATTGGAAGAATAATCATAAAGAATTTCAATACATTCCCCAAGTCAAAATGATCATAAATAATCCAATGAAATATGTTGGATGTTGTCATTAGATTATACCCTGAACATAAGATTCACCAAATTATTTCAACATAGAGGAAAATACTTTACAATGTTCATAGTTCAATTTCTTGAGGAAAATATTATTTCTACATTGAAAATAACTTTTTTAAAATATAAATATTTTTCATGTAATAAAGAAATAATTATATTTGAAGATAACCTTCTAAACATTTAAAGGAGGATTCAAATAATTAATTCACCATGATGGTAGAAAATTTCATTCAATTAGTATAAGTTAAAAATCATTCCGTTTACAATTTTGTATGAAAATTCTAAAATTACCTCATATAGAAAACAATATGAAGATTAATTTTTAAACATTATGTAAAAAGGGTAATAATTACATTAAACAATAATTGGAGAATAGTATTGACATTTTTTAAAACAATTTTATAAAATATGTAAATGGAAGAAAAGTAATCCTTAGATGAGACTTAAAAATAAACAATCCCGAATAAGGATGAGATTGTAAAATAAACCCTTACCTCATGATTGATTTCCTTTGAACATGTTTGAACAAACTGTATCATAAATATATATTTATTATAAAAATATTCCAAGACCATAATAATATATATCATACCATATATAAACTTTTATCACACATTTAATATTAATTCATTATAAAAAATATTATTTCGTGTTATGAAAACATCCAATTTGAATTTTAGACTTGGTTCAATAGTTTTGGTCCTCATTCATTGATCAAGGTTAAATCATCTAAATAATGTTAACAATGATATAAATATAATATATATTGATTATATACATATTTATAGTAATCCATTAAATATAGTTATAGAAAATCAATTACATAGTTCTTCGAGATGGAAGGTCGTACATACACATGAACGTTGTTTTCCCTTTTCTATTGATGGAATGAAAAAAAGGTAAATAATATTTAGAATTTAATAAATAAATATTATTTCATGTATATTTATTAAATATATTTTTATGCCCATAAAATTATAATATAAATGAAAAATAAATAATATTGTTTCATGGAGTTGGTAGTCCACACAAACACATGATTGTCATTATCAAATCCCAAAGGATGAAAAGGTAAGAAGGTAGATATTATATTATTGTTTTAAAGGTATAATTATGTCATAATTATCAAATATAATAATTTTTTACATCATTATAACTATCCAAGTAATGTTTTTATGAAAAACGAGTTACACTGGTATGGGGAGACAGTATGTCATACATAGGCATTGGTGATGCTTTCACTTTTTATAGGTTGGAAAATAGATAGATTATGGTTTTACAGAAATTAGAATCACATATAATTATATTTTTTATACTGTATTTATTATTTTACTATGGTTACTAAACAATAAGAGTAAGTTGAATAGAAAATAAACATGAACAAGTTAGTAAAGATGATTACCTCTTAATTGGTGAACTCTCTTTAGATATCTCCTTAACGAAACTAGGGTTTCTATTTTGGAAGGTCAAGAACCTCAATAACATGGATATTTATGTTCATAAGAATAATGTGTAGAGATATTTCTATCTATAAGGATTAAATTGGTGTAAAAAAGTGAAGTAATGTGTTCTATTTTATAATTGAGGGGAGGGGTATTCTTGAAATTTCATAAAATATAAAATTAATATAAATTATCATTCATGTAAATATTTATAAAAATGGATATAATTATAGTATATGGTGAATTTAAGTCTAAATTATTTCATCCAAAATATGTTTATTTTTTTAGATGTGGTTTTACCCTTATCATTTAGATTTAACCCCTCATTAACCCTTTGGACAATTACAATACTATTAAATTTTTATACTTGATAAGGTCTCTAGTATTAGTATAAAATTTAAACTGACCAATAAATGAACCATGGTATATTTCATCAAACATATTCATTTAATTTTTTCAAATTAATTATTTTTATTAATTTTAAATAATTTAATATACATTATCTTCATAAAATATCAATAATTGTAATTTTAGAACTACTCATTTAGTGTGTCATTAATAACATTAAAAAAACATTGATTTATAATAATATAACTAAAAATATCTCTAATATGTAATTATTTCCAATAAAAATTTTGTTTCATATTAATTATCTCAAAGTATACTACTTTTAATAATTTTAATATCATTTATTTTATTTTTCCATTAATAAATGAATTATTGCGTTAGTGTTTTGTAATAATTTAATGTAACTATCAATTCAAAAAAATTAAAATATATTACCATGATAAATATAATTAATTTATCTTTAACAGTAGTATTTATAATCATACATATACTCTATTTATCCCTCTTTTAAAAATATTATAGTTACTAAAAACCCGTGTGAAATTATTTACTATTAATTATATAAAATATTATAAAGGTCATAATGTCATTCAAATAGAATAAAAATGTTATATAAATGAATTGTGAATGATTATGGATGAAATAGACTCATAAAAAAAATTTATAAAAGTGTTAGGGTCATCTGTTAGTCCTTGTCATTTTATTTTCCACCTTAATTACTCGATTTATCCTTTACCGGTGTAAAAAAAAATATTATAGTTACTATTCATATTGAAAAAAAATAAAACTGAATTTTTTAATAAATTTGAATTTATTAATTAAAAATATGGAATAATTTTTTAAAATATTCAATTAATATAATTGTTAGAGATTTATTCAAAATTAAAATGAAAAGGCCAATGAAATGCAGTTTTACAGAAAAATGTCTTTTAAGTGTAAATACGTTTATACACTAAATTGAATCCTAAAATGATTAAAATTAACTTAATTGGATTATTAATTATATTAAAGGTATAATTATACATTGTAATAATTTCTTAATGAAATTCTTCTTTGAAAATATTTTAATCAAAAATACAGTTTTCAACAAAAATTAATATTTTTCAATATTTACTGGAAAATCAATCTCTCCAGAAAAATACCAAAACTATAAAATAATATAATTTTGATATTATGAATTAAAAATTTATATAAAATTTATTAAATAATTTTTCTATAAGTTCCTAGAAATAATTTTAATGTTTCCTCTCAAAAATTTAAAAAAATCATTTTTGAAGAAAACGTATTTTTTTAAAATAAAATGATTTTACAAAAAATTGAATGATTATTTAAAAATAACTAATAATTAAATATTCATTGAGTATGACCTATATATATTTAATAATTTTTTTATTCCTATTCAAATTCTTTAATGTAATCGTTATATTATTGTAGTCATATTTAAATAATAATATTTCATGGTTCATTGAACATTGATGTTGCGTGTTGTATACGCTATCGAACATATAGTTATTTTAAAATATTGGGGTTCTGTACACCACAATAAATCAAACATGTTAAATTTATTTAAAGTTAAACATACAAAAAAACATTTTTTGTTACATTCTACCCCTTCAATAAATTTTGTCCTCACAATTTGAACTTGTCATTGGAAATAAAGTCTTCAATATTTAAAAATTAATTTGGGGTAAACCCACATTATCCAAAGAATTAGTAAAAATTCATATTAAAAAGAATATAATTTTATTATTATTATCACCACAAAACAACATTTGCAATCATTATAACATTATTGGGAAGTGAAATATATACATAGAATATGAAATTAACACCCAAGGACTAATTGAGGGTGATAGAGAATATGGTAATGATAAAGTTAACCACCATAAAACCATAAATATGTGATGTGTTAAAAGGCAATTGATTAATCTGTAAGAAAATAAAATGGATAAAATTATTATTTAAAGGTTGTTTTCTAAAATTAAAGGGATTCATTTACTATCCAAATAAATAACTCGAGAAAATATTCCTACTTTATTTCATTTCGTGTCATAATAAAAAAATTAATCCTTTAGTTCTTCTTAAATCTACTTCCACTTCATCTCTCACAAAATGAAATGGATATATATATTTTATTATTGAAGCATTTTTTCAATGAATCATAGTATCCATAATTCATTCATTCATCCTCTAAATATTTACCAATACCAACATTGTTATCACAAGTTATTCAATAACACCCAAAGTTCGAATTAATCCATTCTATAAATTTTTAACCTTATGGCTCCCTGAAATTTTATATCACCAAATTTAAAATCCAAAAAAAAAGTTCACAAAATTTAAACATAAAATTAGTACCTCAAATTAAATAATGTTTCTCTTAATTTCATATAACAAATATTTAAATACCTTCATCGCATACTCTCCTAAAAATGTATATCACCATAAAAACGTATTAAAAAAATTAATTCTTCCATAAAATAACTCTCTCCATATAAAATCTCACATTATTGAAAATATTCTATAAATACCAAAGTTTACTAAAATCCTTATACATTCTATAATTATTATATCCATAATATCATTTATATAATATTTATAAAAAGTTATTTTGGAATTTAAATACACAAATACATTTATCATTCATCTATAATAATAGCATAAGCTTGACATTGATCTATTTTCTTTTATGAGAAATATTCCTTGGGATCTGGGGGAATTCATTTGTGTAGTTCCCCATATACATATTGTTGAAACTCTAAACCTTAGAGTTTTATTTATTACCCGTGAATTCATGTTCCTTATGAACTTTCTCTCCAATCTTGAAACAAACATGCATTCCCTTAAATAATGTACCAAGGTGTTTCCTTCCAAAATTAGCACTTGTGGGAAAATATTTCATTCCAGTATTCCCCGTATCCAATTATTTCTCTTCTATCGTCTTATTCTTTTACATCCCTTTAATTTCATGGGACTTAGATAATGTTTTCTCTACCATTATAGAAGAAGAGATTGTGTCCTTATGTGATGAGAAGGTCTCGGAGAAAAGTTCCCCTCCAAGGAATGGATCAAAACCATCTATGAAATCATTAATATTACACTTTGGATTTTTTCTGTGATCTAAAGCATGGAATGATAAAATTTTAAGGTTATATTAGTATTTAGAAACAATTGTCTATTACTTTTTTCTTAGACTAAAGAATTTCTTTTTAATATCCTTACTTTTCTCATTCGGAAAATTTTTTACCAAGAAAAGTTTATTAAAATCCTTCTATTTCATGCTCTCTATTTCCTCCACATCCTTAATGTTTTCAATCAATGATAATTATTCATATACAACCAAATAGAGCTGATAAACTGCCATGAAAACCTTATTTATTTCAATATTTACCATATAGAGAAATATCTTTTCTATGGTACTTATTCATTACTAATCAAAAAATGGATTTTTTTTGTTCCATTTAATAATGGAGGTTTCTGACATAGGAAGAAATCTGACATTGTTACACAAAAATTTCAATCAATAGTATACTTTATATGAGCATGTTTATTATAACTAACATTAGTCATCTTCCAAAATATAGTTATAATTTTTTTTTCTCTGGCAGAATCTTATACTAAAACTTCATTATCATTCATAAGATAAAAATCCCTACACATATTATGTTCATTGGTAAAGTTTTCATTTCTTATATGGGGAAATATTTCTAAATAGTGGAATATACTAAATTACATAATAAAAAAATATTAAATATGATTCATAATATCTAAACTAGTGAAACACTTTACATAAAATGAAAACATATAACTAACTAATTCCAAAATAATGAGCTTTGTTTCTTTGAGAGTAGTATCAAATTCCATTATAGGATTACATTTCCCAAATCTATATTTTCTTAAATAAAGTTCCCTATTTTTTATACTAAAATTTCTCTGATACTAGTTCTAAATACCCTAATTCTAATAAAAAAATTGTGGTTACTTTATTATCATGGCATAAGATACAAGAAATTTCATCCTAAAGGAAAAAATAGTTATGTAGTATTTTAAAACTACATATATACTATAATTACACATTATAATTGAAAAAAACACAACATATCATTTTATTTATGAACACAATTTTCTATTTATCATATCCCTTTATATCAATAAAAAATAATTTCTAACATATTAGGGAAAAGAAATATAATGAAGGTGATAACTCATATGATCAGTAATGGTATATGTATAAGATAATATAATAAGGAATGAATAATATAGAAAGAATCAATTATGATAATTTAATTCCATAAAAATAATCATATGAGCTGGAAACACATCAATGGATAGTAAATTAGATAATAAAATGGAAATCAATAACGGAAATCATAATGAAAAAATGAATAATTTCATACATCTGAAGAATACCATCAAGGACTCATCCAAGACATCATAAAATACCATCAAGGCCTTGTTCCATGACATCTAAATATATTTGTAATAACTCGGCCAAAACCCAATTCAGTTTTTCTCATGAGACCTACGGATGCATCGAGGTGCTATAGTGGGCCCCGCCCATCATTTTCTATGTATAATACATTACACATATGAATAAATAATACAATTTAATCCACATACCATAATCAATCATTAACTATTTATAATAGAAGAACCATCATAATGGTATCATTAGAGTATATCCTCAATAAAAGATTCAAAAAAATATGTTTTCAAAGATTAAAGTTCATTAAAAAGGTCACAAGAATATTTCTTTAGAAAAATCCCCTTTAAACATAGAATATAACTTTATATTAACAAAAAATTCCTCATATAATAAATAAATCACTTTAATTGAAAATCACCTTGTAAAATTATAAATAAATCATAAAATCATTTAGGATTAATAATGGTATTAAATTATATTAATACCTTATAAGTTAAAAAACCATTTCTTTATCACTTTTGTAAGAGAATACAAAAAGTATCTCATTCAAAAAATAACAGGTCGATTCCTTTTAAAACATTTTGTAAAAAGTCAAAAAGGGTAAAAATTAATTTAGAAAATTATTATATAATATTAATAACATTTTTAGAAAACATGAAAATGTAAAAGAAATATTTCACTACGGATACTTATAAATAAATAATCTTGAATAATGATGAGATTATGAAATAAACACTTACCTCGGGTTTTATATTCTTTATACAAGATCATACCTCAAATGTAATAAATGTATATGTATTATGAATATATTAAAAAACATGTGCATGAATATGATACCATATATAAACCTTTATCACCCATTTATTATCAATTAATTGTTAAAATCACTGTCTTGGGTGGTAATCACTTCATTTTTCATTATGATTTGGTTCAATAATTTCTATCCTTGTAATTTGATCAAGGTTACATTATCTTTATAATGATATTAATTATATAAATATCATATATATTCATTATATTCATTATTCTATTAATCCCTAAATGATGGATATAGAAAATGAATTATAACGTTCTTGGAGACGATAGGTCATGCACATGCATGAACACTGTTTTTACTCTTTAATAGATGGAACAAAAGAAAGGTAAATAATATTTAATATTTATAAAATCCTTATTATATCATGAATATAAAATATATTTATTAAATCTATCATTATTTTCAACCAATTAAAATATACATGAACAACGAATCAAATTTCTTCATAGAGGTGGTAGTCCACATGTATGCACGAGTGTTGTTATCATTTGACAATGGATTGAAAGGTAATAATTTAGATATTATATTATCATTATCTATGTATAATTATGTCATAATTATCATATATACTTATTATTTATATCTATATAACCATCCAAGTAAAGTGGTGATTAAAAACAAATTACATCGCTATGTAGAGATGATGTGTCGTATATACACATGGGAAATGTTTTCAATTTTCATACGATGAAAAAGAGATGAAATATGGTTTTAACGTAATAATAATATATCATTATAATTATGATATTGGATTTTTCATTTTTGGATGGTTAAGACACATGAATTTCAAATTGATGAAAAAATATACATAAAAGAGACGGTAAAGATGACTATATATTCTTTGGAGACCTCCATTTAGATCTCTTCTTAAAGAACCTATGGATGATCTTTTATATGGGATTAAACCTCAATAACATGGATAAGGTTGTTTAGAAGAGTAACTTTCTTGAATTTTCTGAGATTAATGGCACAATTTGTTATAAGTAACTGAAGTAAGGGGTTCCCTTTTATAATTGAGGGGGCATTCATGAAATTTCAAAAAAATATTTAATTATTATAAATTAGTTATCAAACCCAAAAACACTAAAATTTATATAATTTAAATATAATGAAAAAATTAGTTGAAATAATTTCATAAAAAAATTCAAGAAAATATGGATATTTTCACCCTTATTTTTAGTTTTAACACCCTTCCCCACACCCCATTAAATCCTTTTGATATTTCCCATACTATTAAAGTTTACTACTCTCTATGGGCCAATAATGTTACTATAAAGTTAAAAATAACCAATAAAAGGACCATGATAGATTTAATTAACCATATACCATTAATTTTTCCTAATATAACATTTCAATGAATTTTCGATCATTTAAAAAAATTATTTTCATAAATTATCAATAATGACATTTTTATAACTATTACTTTAGTTTGACTTTAATATAATCACGAATAAATTTAATAAGAATGAAATATATTAAAATATGTCTAATATTAAATTTTTATCTATAAAATTAATGTTTCATATTAATTATTTCAAATGATTATAACTTTAATATCACTTATTTAATTTTTCCATTAATTAAATAATTACCCAGTCAACGTTGTATAAGAATTTATGATAATTACTTCTTCAAAAAAATTAAAAATATATTAAAATGATTAAAATAAATCATTTATATTTAAAACAATTATTTATAATAGAACATAAACTTTTATTATCCTTCTATTAAAAATATTGTTGTTATTAAAAACAAGAGTGTGACATTTTTTACTTTTCTTTATATAAAATATTATAAATCTCATAATCTCATCCAAACGGATATAAAATGTCATATAATTAAATATTGGTTAACTATATATGAAATTTACTCACAAAATAATATTAAGGAAAGTGTTAGGGTCATTTTTTAGTCCTCGTCATTTTATTTTTAAACTTAATTACTTGATCTTCCCATTATCGTGGTGACAAAATTTACTTTAATTACTATTCATAACGACCAAAAATAAATGAAACATTTTACTAAATTTGAACCTACTTATTCCATATATGGAATACATTTTTAAATATTATATTGATGTTATTAGATGAAATTAATTTAATATTAACACACAAAATGTAATGAAAATATGTTTTTTATATAAATATTGTTTTAAGAATTAAAAATAATTGTAATAAATTAAATAATAAAATTTATTCCAATGAATTTAATTTGATTATTTAGGATATTAAAGATATAATTTTAGTTTAAAACCAATTTAAAACATAATTTACATTGTAAATTCTGGAAACAAAAATACAGTTTTCAATAAAAAGTTGTATTTTTTTACTATTCACTGGAAAATCAACATTTTTAGAAAAATACCAAATAATAACCATATGATAATTTGGTACACTAATTTAAAAAAAAATAATGATTTTTTAATATTAATATTTCTAAATTTTTAAAAAACTATTTATAATATTTCTTTACAAAATGTAATAATAATCATTTTTGAAGAAAAAGTATTCTTCAAGAAAATATTAACTTTTCTAAAAATTGAGTTCTCATTTTCTATTTATTATTGAATGAATTTTCGTTGAGTAGGATCATTATATATTTTATAAATAAATTTATACTATTCATACCCTTCAATTTAATGGCTTGGTTATAAAGGTCATATTTAAATAATAAGATTTTGTGCTTCCTTGAAGATCTGTGTTGTGTGTTGTATATGCTGTCGAACATAGTGTAATTTCAAATTCTCGGGGTTACATGCAATGAAATATATTGAAAATGTTAAATTTATTAAAAAAAATAAAAATAACATAAAATCATGGGGTGTTACATCCCCCCTTAAAAAAATTCCTCACAATTTAAACTTCTCCTTGGAAGTTAAGAGTTTTTCTTTTTAAAATTAAATTATAGTAAACCCACATCCTAAAAATGTTTAATAAAAATTACTCTTAAAAAAGGGTAATAAAAGTGTTTGTTAACCAAAAAACTGGTTTTCCAAATAGGAAATAATTAGTTGAAAGTGAAAATATAGACATGGAATATAAAATTAACTCCCATGGATAAATAGTGTGTGATAGAGAACATGGTCCAAAGAAAGATAACCTCCATAAAACCATAAATATTTTATCGGTTAAAAGGAAATTGATTTATTGATAAGATAAGTAAATGGATAAAATTTTGATTTTAAGGTCTTTTCCCAAATTTTATGGATTCTTTAACTATCTAAGTAAATCACTCAAGAATATAGTCATACTTGATTAATTTCTCTGTAATATGAATAATCTCATCCTATTGTTTTGATTCAATAAATTTCCACTATATTTTGGGATATGAAATGGATATCACATTTTATGCCTGAAACCCCTTTTAATGTATCATAAGATCTATAACCCATTTCTTCGACCTCAAAATATTTATAAAAATCAATATGGTCAGTATAAGTAATCCAATAATTTCGGAAGATCAATATAATACATTGCATAAATTTTTATCCTTAAGGCTCTCCCAAGTGTTGTTTTAAAAAATTAAAAAACCCAAAATAAGATCACTAAATTTTGACATAACATCAGTTCCCAAAAAAAGAATAAAGTGGATTTTGGTTTATTACATAATGAATATATAAATACCTTGATCATATATTCTCTTAAAACATGATGATAATTATTAAACCTTATTAAAAACATATATTATTCTAAAAAATTACCTTCTATTAATAAAATATCAGATTAATTAACATATACCATAAATACAATAGTGCAATAAAATCTATCATAAATCAAATCACTGACCTTTTTCAAGGTCACCTATATTATCTCTTTTACTTCTACAAACCTAATATTTTGTTTATCCTAACTGAACATTATTAAATACAAATAAGGAACATATTTTGTGTTACCTTTCCCTTATTCCAAAATTATCACCTTAACACTATTCAATTTTCTTGGTTATCATATTATTCAACATATTCTTTCAAATCCTTAAAGAAAGTTTATTTCAGTAAAATCTATATATATTTCATGATTATTATAAATAGAATATCATTGATAAAATATTTCGACAACAAAATTCAGGAATCCAAATACACAAGTACTTTAATCATTCCACTTGGACTATTGTAATAAAATAAGATTAACCTTGATCTATTTTATTATTCTTATCTATATTCCGTTGATTCTTAAGGAATCGTTTTCCTATTGCTCCATCTTATGATAGTTGAGTCATTGAACAATAGATTTTTCATTCATAGCCTTTCTTTCACTTGCCTGATGGTCGTTCTCTTTACGCATGTAGAAAACACTCATTCCCTTCAAGAATGTATCTGGGTGTTTCTCTCCATAATTATCACATGTAAGAAAACCTTTCTTTCCCTTATTCCCCTTATCTATATTTTAGTATATAATCATATTATTCTATTTCATCCCTTTTTAGTCATATGACTTATATAATTATTTCTCTTTATTGATAGAACATGTCATAATGTCATCATATGATAAGAAGGTTTAGGTGACCAGTTCACTTCAAAGGGATAGATTTAACCCATAAAAGAAATATCCAATACTACTAATTCTGTTATGTACATAGTCTATATAATTTCATTAAAACCTTATAAATTTTTCTTCATTATGTGAAATATTTTCCTCTTCCTTTTTCCTCAAACTCAAGAATTACCTTTCTATATCATCTCTTTCCTCACGAGGAAAATATTTTTCCATGAAAATTTCCTAAAAAATTTCTATTCCATGGTCACTATTTTCTCCTCATCCTTATGGTTATAAATCATTGAAAACCATTGATATTTACCCCATTATAGATGATAAAATCCCATGACAAACCTTCTCAATTTAATTACTTCCAAAACAAGATAAATATATTCTCTTAAGAACTTATCCATTGCTCCACTATAAATTAATTTTTAGTCAAATTGAATGATGGATGTCTTTGACCCATAATGAAATATGACATTGTTACACTTATTTGTTGATTAGTAGGTTAATCCATATAGTAAACTTTATTGGTTAAAACCTATTTCAACTTCCCCAATATAAGTATCCCTACATCTATAAA